>JANBPO010008741.1:371606-971606 GCA_024336825.1 Amorphophallus titanum
AGCAGACTCAAGGTTAATCCAAAAAATTCAAGATTCTTCATGGGCTAGATAGGAGTGTTTTGGCTTTGGTCTTGGCCCAGTTGGAGTTTGGGAGCTTCCATGGAGGTGTACTCTTTGACCGACTGTCTTGTGATTCTAGAAGCTGGCAGCACCGACAAGGAGTCCGATGCATCTAGTGTTAGCTCCATCCCCTCCCCTGGCTTGGCCGGCTGAAGGCCCCTCCCTGCGTGGAGGTAGTTTTGATTTCCTCAAAGGAGGGTATTTATGTAATATACCCTTTGATTGAGAGTTTTACACAAATTGATGGATTTCAATTCTTCAAGGCTTCAAGAGAAGGCCACCCCTTCCCGCTTCCTGCGCTCCAAGCCTCCAGGCTTCGCTCTGCTCCAAGTGCACCAAGCTCGAGTTCTGTTTGTGTGCAGTCCCCTTCCCTCTTGACCTAAGCTTCCTATTTATAGGAGTTGAGAAAGGAAAGTGGAGGGAGCACCTCCTGGTTTGTGCATTTGTTGCATTGGTAGAAGCATCGTCCGGGTTTCTGAGTAGAGAAGGCACAGCCCTCCCAGTATGCTCTCCCTTTTCCCCTTCCCTTTGTTTTGCCTTAGGGAGAGAAAACAAAGAGAGATGATGGAGGAAGCTCCACCCGCTTTTAAAACCCAGAGGGGCCTCCCTCCTGGCTTTTTTCCTGTGTGTGTGTTTTTTTTCCTTTGAAAGAGAGCAGGAGGAAGAGAGAGACCCCAAAAAGGATTCCTCTTGGTCTGTGCGACCGGAGGGAGCCTCCTCCGGGTCTGCGCGAACTGGAGGAGGCTCCTCCGGGTTCTCGTGACCCAAAGGAGGTCCATCCGGGTTTGCATGACCTAGAGGGCCTTCCTCTGGGTCGGTGAACCCGGAGGGGGAGGGACTTCCTCCGGGTCCGCCACACCTAGAGGAGAGTCCCTCTGGCTTCTCCTTTGCACAGACTGAAAGAGGGGGGAAAAGAGGAGGGGCCTCCTCCTGGTTTTCTGGTCCAAAAAGGGTTATAAAAACCCATTGGCCAGTTCCTTTCAAGGATTTTTTTATTGTTTCCTGCTCCTCTCTCCAAGGCGGCGGCACATGGAGGTTCTTTTGATTTGTTTTGACTTTGCTTGACGTTGTCCTGTTGCCCTTAGATCCCGAGGTGCAGAGATAACTCTGCGGTGCGTTGGGAACGCTCCACGGAAGCTGGGAGCCATTGTTTTTGATTGTTTTGCTGTGTGAGTACGTGGCTTAGCGCCACCCACCAAGTGTTTAACAGATGAGGCGCAGCAGATCGTTGCGCTGTTCTTCGGAGATCGCCGTTGCGCCAACGCCGTCGTCATCCTCGCCGCCGATGCGCAGGTTCAGGAGTGCCGTCGCGGGGTAGCGCTTGCCGTATGACACGGTGGAGCCGACAGCCTGAACGCTATTGCGGCCAGGCCCCTTGTCGGCTGGGAGCGTAAGGTCGGTCGTGTCCTCGTGACCGGCGTCATGCCGCAGAACAGCGGTGACAGTGATGCTCTCGGCAGCGCTCGCCGTCTTGAACGTCAGGTCAAAACCGTGCTTAGTCAGTACCGGGTCGATGGCGTCCTGTATGTCCTCCCACTTGCCGTATTCGGCCTTGTCGGTCTTGCCCTTCTTATCGATGCGGGGCAGATCAGGGCGCATGCGGACAAGAGCCTGGGTGAACGCAACCTTCGCCGCCGTGGCGTCGATGTCCTTCTTCATGGCGATCAAGCGTTCCAGCTTGGCCGGATCGATGTTAGGGTTCACCGCCATTCGTTCGATCATGCCGAGCATGTCCGTCGCGGCCGGATGGGTCTCCACGGTAGCCGGTGCCTGGTCGATGCGTTCTGCAACAGCCTGGTTGTTCATGTCCTCACCCTTGTCTGTGCCCTACGCCTGTCGGCATCTGCCATTTCCAGTGCGAGGGCTTTGTCTGCTGGATCGATGGAGCGCCACAGCCTCAGCATCGTTTCGAAGTCCGTAGCGACGTAGGTCTGCTCCCATTTCTGTTCTGCAGCTCTGAGTAGATCTGGAGAGGGGGAGAGGTGGGGGAGAGCGGTCATGACTGGCCCTCGGCTTTGGCGATGGCGGCGTCGATGGTCGCGAGGTCATCAACAGTGATGTCGTTCATCACCTCGCCAAAGTTGTTGTAGTGAACCGTGATGTAGCCTTTGGCGATCTTCAGCGCGGCCAGTAGTTCTGGCGCGGCGGCGATCAAGTTGGCATTGGCTGCCGTCTCCGCTTCTGACCTAACTTCGGTAGGCCACAGAAGCTCGCAGACAGGGGCTCCGCCATTTTCGTAGCCAAGAGATCCTCGTCCTGCATATCCCCTACATGCATTTAAACATTTTACATCAGTCATTCACTTCATATATACTCATGCATTTCAAAAAAAAAGTGCAGTCTGTTGAGGTAGCGGCCATGCTAGGGCCGTTTCTGTTTCTCTAACGGTCCCCCGTGCACTGTTCTGAAATCCCAACGGTCACCTTCAGACCATTTTCGTCTCCAACAGTGCCCTTCGCTGACTTAGGCCAAATGGTTACCCTCTGACTGTTTATGTCCACCTACCGGTCTATTGGAGACTGTCATGTTTCTAAGCTGTCTGGCTAAGACCATCTCTCCTCTAAGTCAGTTCCTATCTAACGGTCATGGGCAGACCGTTTTACTCCCCTAGCTGTCCTTGTTAGGACCGCCTCTTCCTCGCCATGATGAACGGCATTCACTCGTCCCCCATTCTTTGGAAACGGCCCTAGGGGCCCTTACATTTAGTTCTAAGGGGTTGGTGTGACCCCTTTCTATCATTTTAACCCACATGTATTGATGGAAATGAAGAAATGGGGGAATTTCTTTGATCGTGGCCTACCTCAAGCAACGAAGGTCGCTTGGCCGTCTTCTCGGTCGCCACCACTGCTGCCTCGTCCTCCGACGTCGCTGCCGCCTCCTCCAGAATTTTGACGGCCACAGTCGGTGCTTCCCCTTTGCCAGTGGACGGTGGCGGCGCCCCAACTTTTGGTGGGCTCGCTGATGGTGGCACCTCCACTTGTGATAGGTTCACCGGCGGTGTCCCTTCTCCCTGAGCCATTTGGTGTGTAGATCGTTAAAGAGCCTACCTTGAGGTTATCATCAACACCCATGAGAGGATTAGGAGGATGGGGCTTGCGGTGTTTGTTAGGGAGATGAGGGAAAGAGCTTCGACATTCGTTCCGTGCGTGGGAGATGAAGTGAGGAAGACAAAGTGGTCGGTTTCTTTTTTTGAAATTGACGGTCAACTAGCAATCGTACGGCTGACCATTCTTTTATTTTTAAGGCAGTTACACTGAGACTATTTTGTGGAGCCGTCTCTGGAGTCACGACAGCGAAGAGAAATCAACTACCAGGAAGCTCACAACCCGTGGGCCCCAAAGAGAACTAAGTGGATCGTTAGCCGGGCTCGAAATGGGCCCAAGTCTATCTCAACAGCACACGCCCATGGCTCTTCGTCGGCACACCCATGAAGCTCTCAGCGTGGCACACCCTGTGGGCTCCTTCTCCAGCACACCCACTGGTGTGCCTTCACCAGCACACTCATTTAAGCCCTCCAGCGGCACACTCCATCCAAGGCCTTCACCGGTACACCCCCTGGGTCCTTCGCCGGCACTCACCCTCGTGCCCTTTTAGTGGCACGCTCACAATGCATCCTTCAACAGCACGTCCAACGGCCCCTTCGTCGGCACACCCTCGGTGGGCTTCCTCTAGTGGCACGCTTCCTCCAGGGCTCTCCAACGGCACAGCTTGCCAGCCCTTTAGCGACACACTGTGGCGGCACCCCAGCGGCATACTCCCTGAGTCTTCCAGCGGCACGCTCGGAACCCCTTTACCCGACGCATCCGGCAAACAAACGTGATGCCCATACCCTATGATCTTCGGCGCGTAATGAGCATCCGGCAGGGCTTGCTGAGGTGTCATTCAGAGGTGGGGGCACGCGAGCTAGCCCCTGCCACCGAGGATGACCAAAGTCAAATCCACATTAAAGGCCCGTCGCTTCCTGCCTTCGACAAAGCTTGCTACCGTTGGGGTATAAAAACCCTCTCTTCTCTGGCGAACAGGCGCGCAGAGACAGAGGGAGATGCACCAAAGAGAAAAGATGAGAGGAAGAGAAGAAGAGGAGGGGAGGCTCTCACTCCCCCTTGCTGCTCCGTCCACCGCTGTCCATGCGAAGAGAAAGAGAAGAATATAGAAAAGAAGAGGAGTGAGTGAAGAGAGGGAGTGAGGTCTGGGAGGGGAGGAGCCAGTGTTCTACTCCCCCCCCACCATATCTTGTTCTTTCTTTCTTTCCTCTTCCCCATTTACCTTTTGTTATGATGTATTAGTCCCCTCGGGGCATTCCTCTTATGAGAATAGAAGTAGAAGGCCGGTGAATATTTTTGATGTCTTTCCAAGGCATTCCTTGCGTGTTTGCATCCCTTGGTATTTTCATCCACTCTGTGATTTTCCACCAATTACTCACAAGTGCCATGGTTTCCTTCTAGTAGTTTTACCCTTAGACCCTTCCCTCAGCTTGTGCATCCCCCAGCCAATCTCCCCCGGGCGCACTCCTAGTCCGGCATGGCTTCCTTGGGTGGTGCACCTCCTTAAGCCCCTAGTCGGTGCGGCCATAACACCTCAGCCCGACACAGCCTTCTAGGCCGGTGCACTCCCTGCGGCCTTTACCCGTCACGTCCCCCACCCTCTGGGTGTCTTCGCCGACACACCTGCCAGTGCCCTTCGCTGGCACACTCCTTGACCGGTGCACTCCCTGCGGCCTTTACCCAGTGCGCCCCTTCTGGGTGTCTTCGTCTGCATGCCCACCAGCGCCCTAGCCCGGTACACTCGTGCCTCGCCAGCCCGGCACACTCCCTTGGCTCATCCGCTCACCGGCACGGCCCCTTTCTACCCTTGCCTGGCACACCCGTGCCTTCTTTACTCGGCAAACCTTGTGCTCCTCAGCCCGGCACCCCCTGGCCTCTCCTAGCCCGTCACCCTTCTTTGCCCGGTGCACCCCTGGGTAGTCTTAGAGGTGCCTCTCATTCGCCATTTCTTCCGGGTTTTCTGAAGTTTCGTCAAAGGGGTTGTCACTCTCGGGCGCCCACCTCAGATTGTCGGGTTCCGCCACTCCATGTGGGCGCGTTCCCTGTATCCTCCTTACGCTCGGGTCAAGGGGAGATGCTGCTGAAATTTCATTGGAAACTAACAATACGTTAAAGGGCCAAAGGGAGCAACAAACAAATGGGGTAGTGGTAAGTTAAAAGACAAAAGGAAGCAATAAAAAAATGAAACAAACAATGGCGAACTACTCCAATCGAGGTAAGGAACTGTGTGCAGCACGAAGAAAACCAGACTGGACAACGGTTGAGGAACTCGAACATTCATCTTACAAGGAAGAAGAGAAGAAAACAGTTAAGAGATAGGAAGAGAAAGCCCCCAATGCACTACATAAAATTAAGAAAGAGAAGA
The DNA here is from genome assembly GCA_024336825.1 of Amorphophallus titanum. NCBI lineage: Eukaryota > Viridiplantae > Streptophyta > Magnoliopsida > Alismatales > Araceae > Amorphophallus > Amorphophallus titanum. The sequence continues at coordinate 377,076 of JANBPO010008741.1, forward strand.
AAAGAAAGTCCTTAAGAGGTCGAAGAGGAATGGGCCTGTCACAAGCTCCACCCAGCACGCCTACCCCTGGGCCTTTATCGGTGCACTCTGCTCTGGCCTTCCCCGGTACACCTCTAGCCTCACCCTGACTGGCACACCTCCTTGGCCGGTACACCCTTCAGCCGAGCCTATTCCCCGGCACAGTCCACCCCTCTGCTAGCCCGACACACTCCTTCGCTGGTACATCCCCCAGCCTTTACCCTGTGCACCCCTCCCCAGCTTTGCCCGGTGCCCCCTTAAGCTGCCCAGTCTGGCACAGTCTACCCTGTTCAGACCCTGCTCCTTTGCAGCCTCAACCCCACCTCAACCCTGCACTAGCCTAACCCCCAACTAACACCGATCCCAGGCAAACTAACGCCGACCCTAGTCCCAACTAGCATAGACCTCGTCCAGCTAGCATAGACCCTACCCCAGACTAGCACAGACTTCACCCCACACTAGCTCAGACCTTGGCCCAGCACTAGCACAGACCTTGTCCAGCTAGCATAAACCCTACCCCGAACTAGCATAGACCTCAGCCCCAACTAACTTAGACCTTTGCCTAACTAGCACAGACTTCACCTAACCAACACAAACCCTACCTGAACTAGCTCAGACCTCGCCTGGTGCACCCTTTCACCGGCACAGTCCCCTGGCCAGTGTGTCTTCAACCCCTTTGTAGCCTCCGCTAGCACACCCAACACCCTCCCTGGCTAGTTCTTCGCCGGTACGCTCCTCAACCCCCTTGACGGCGCAACTTCCACTCTTTCAACCCTTCGTCAGTACGCCCTTTCACCGGTACACCCTTCAACCCGCTTGCACTCTCGCCAGTACACCCCAGCCGTTCCTGCCCCCACTTGCATGGACCTTACATGCATACACACAGACCCTGGCGTCATGTGCATGGACCTTGCCCCTAGCCTACATAAACATGCATGGACTTAGCCCACACATGCACAGACTTTGCCTGAACGTGCACGAACCCTACATGGACCTTGCCCACACATGCACGGAATGCCTCGCTTGATTTAAATGCTTATTTTGAAGTTATGTTAGTTTCATGACAAAACCATATACTTTTGTATTAAATTCATATCTTAAATGATAAATGGATTTGCTCTATTAATGTTTCGATCGTTGTTTATCACAATCCCTTCTCATCTATAGTCTTTCTTAAGTACACGGTGCGTATCCCGGTGTGTGACCATTAGATACACTTTTACACTCTTAAGCATACTTTCTTGTACTTGTGATCCTCTCCGTTGGATATTCCTTCCACTGGACTAGGTGATCTTGTTTCAAGGCCTCCGTAAGACTCCGTGAGCCTAGGATTCCCACTAGGACACTGAGATGGTTGTACCATCAAATCCTAAATTGTTTAGAAAGCACATATACTACCGAAGTTTTCTGAGTTTTGGATAGTAGCGGCCATCTGGTGGACCGCAAGGCTCGATCGGCGGCCTCCATTAGACCGTATGCTTCTTGCCAACCCTTTTTCCTTGTTCTAGTGTTGACCACCCAAAAACGGTCCCGACCCGACCGCATAAGTACCCTAGCGGTCCTATCTTGACTACTTTTGCCCATAAATGGTCTAGTAAATGACCGCCTATCTCAGCTCTTGTCTAACCCGAGGTTTGACCCAAGGGTTAATTTTCCTAGGTTCCTAGATGGTCTATTGATTGTCTAGAACCCAACACTTTATTCCAAAGCTATCTAATAAATTAAGAAAATTAAGGAATATGTCATTATGTTGCCAGAATCCTCCTGTGACATGACCTTGTCTTAAATCATCCTTTGAAATCTCATGATCTCATATTTTGGTGCATTCTCTATCTTGGTTACATTATCATGGAACTATTATTGAGTTGAATAATATTGGCCGAAACTTTATTATAGTCTCATGGAAGTAGCTTGATCTGTAACTTGAAGATGTAAAAGCGGGCACGGACAGTGTCCAAGGGCTCCACACTAGCCCCCTCAGCAGGGAGTCAGAAACATGCTAAAAATCATGGGGTACGATGAATACTGGCATCGCATTGTGCCCCCATTCCTTCTCTTTGGTCAATGCATCGCCTCCCCCTCCCTCTTCTCTCTTCCTGGTCACCACCGAACATTACCGTCGCTGCCGCCACCGTGGCTGGGGTGAGGAGGCCGCCGTGCCCTCTCCTCCCTTCTCCCTTTCTTCTCCTCTTCTCTTCCTTTCATCTTCTTCTCTTATTATCTTCTTTCCTCTCATTCTCTCCCTCTCTTCCTCTCCTCTTCTGCTCAGAGGATGACAGAGCCCTAGGCTCCTCCATTCCCCCTCTCTCAATTTCTTCTCCTCTTCTCTTCCTCTGATCTTCTTCTCTTATTCTCTTCTTTCCTCTCATTCTCTCCCTCTCTTCCTCTCCTCTTCCGCTCGGAGGACGACAGAGCCCTAGGCTCCTCCATTCCCCCTCTCTCCCTTTCTTCTCCTTTCCATGCTTCTCCTTCCCCTTCTCTGCGTGCGGTGGGGCGGAGGTGAGCACCACCGGTGCCACCGTGTGCAGGAGGGTGCAGGGCGTGCCGGACGAAGGCGAAGGGATATTAGAAGGCAAAGGGGTATTCGGTGGTGTGCCGGGCGAGTGAGTAGGGCAGTGGGCCTGTGGAGGGTGCAGGGCAGCGTCCCGGGTGGAGGCGCATTGGGAGCGTGTCGGCCGTCATTCATCGGGGGTGTGCTGGGCGAGGGCACAGGGTGGCCCACCAGGTAAGGGCGTCTGATAGCGTACCGGATGAGAGGCACTGTGAGTGTGCTGGGTGGAGGGTACTAAGAGGTGTACCGGGCGAGAGGTACTGAGAGCGTGCCGGGTAAGGGGCACTGGGAGTGTGCCAGCCGCTGGGCTTTGAAGGCATGCCAGACGAGGGCACAGGCTAGCGAGCCTGGTGAGGGGCGAAGGGAGTGTGCCGGTGGAACACACAGGGAGGTGCACCAGGTGGAGGGAGGCCAGCTTGAACTGAAGGAACATCCGGTGCTGCCTATTAAGCACACTGTGATTTTTGTTGGGGCCGTCACTCCTTGTGGACGAGCACCCGTGTCTTCTCCTTATGCCTCGTCAGTGATGGTCATGATGTGCCTTTCAGGGTGTGAAGTTCTCCGCGCAGGCGGATACGAATGCGGGAAAGCCGATTGCGGAGCGCACCAGAGCTCATCCCGATGCGTGAGGCGGCATCGGTGTAGCTCAGGCCATCCAGTACGCAGGCATCGAAGATGGCCCGGTCTAGTCCAGGCAGTGAGTCGATCGCAGCCTCGAGGGTTTCCACCAACTGCCGTGCCTGGAGGGTTTGTTCAGGGTTCGGTGTGATGCTCGGGGTGCGCTCGTCGACGAGCGCCGAGCTGGTCGTGCGCCGTCCCCGACTCTCGAGCGCGCGGCGCCGGTTGGCGATCATGTTCTTGCCCGTCACCAACAGCCACGGCAGCACCGAAGTGCCGTGGAGGGTGATGACGCTGCGCTTTTCCCACAAGGCGACGAAGACGTCCTGTGTGACCTCTTCGGCATCCTCCCGGTGGTCCAGGTGGGTGAGCGTGTACGCATGCACGGGACGGACGTGGAGATCGTAGAGAGCCACGAACGCTTCGCGATCCCCGCCGGCCATGCGTTGCAGCAGTTGCACATCGCGCCCGAGATCCTCGCCTAACACGGCGGGACCGGGCTCGGTCTGTAACAGCGTGCTCATACCCAAGTAGTGTGCGCTCCCTCCGGATCGTCTCAAATCCGTTGCCGCCAGTTTCTCTGAGCTTTGCTTGACTCCCCGGTGCCGCGCGGAGGAAGATCGGCCCTGACCGGACGTACCGGTCGGTATATCTTCTGGGGAGAAGACAAAATGGCAATCAAAATCACCGAATCAGCGCGCCGTTTTTCGGGAGCCGGCATCGTCATGGCCGCCGTCGTAGCGAGCCTCATCGCTGCCGCACCCGCCGACGCGTCCTGATCTTTTACCGCGACAGGCGTCGAACAGAAACGGCGGCCTTTTGGCCGCCGTTTTATTTTCCGTCAAAGTTGAAAGCGCCCAGCCCTGTTAAAGATCAGGCGGCCTTCCGCTTCGCAAGCGAATATGAGGCGTAATGCTTGCCGCTCTTCCGAAACTAAATACACAATTCATTTACAACCATAAAAATTATAACCATAACTTGAAAGTCCTTTACATCATTCAACGCCAACAACATAACATTACTGATACTTTACTGTTTATGCCCTACAGCACTGACCTTTAATAGATTTGTTGTCAGCTCTCCTCTCATGTCTTGGACATCTTCCACTGTGAAATCTCATTCCACTTGGCCATCTATTTTCTTTGAGAGGCACTCTATGTATTTTAAGCAATACATCTCACATTCCAGTGAATTGGATAATTGAGAAGGAGATTCCTCATCAAAAATAACTTCTCATGATTTTAGAGGGGAATGACTTCCTCCATAGTGCCACCTACATAGATGCAAGAGTTAGAGCTAGTGGACATGTGAAGGTGAAAATCATGCAATATCAAAATTCAAATAATACATATAAGATCTCTTACCCAATTCCTTGCATCGACATTATATTGAGCATTGTCCTTTATAGAGTTGTACGAAATGAAAGCTCGCCTCTTAAAGTTAATAGCAAACAAGTGCCAATGGTTTTGAAAATGTAGAATACAAAACAAATAATCTAACTCATGTGTGTCCTCTTTTGTAAGGAATTGAGTCACACAATGCTTCAATAAGCTTGCGTTAGAGAAGAAGTTGATGGGCTGAAGTTGAACTAAAGAAGATTACACTACTGACATACATCTACATTTCACTGACGCAAATGGGGAGGAAGCACGATTTCTCATAAGTCATTCCATACAGCAGTCGAGAACTTACATAATATTATCAATATATCATTGTGAATGTTGAATCCATGAAGGGGCAATAGAACGCACACATGTTATAGTACACTTACATTAAAGTCAATCATCTCCCCAAACAATAATTCATACAGCTGCAACTTACTTATTGAACCCCCATTAGTTTCTCACAATTGGAACACTGTTCAGGGATATAACGATATCATGGTAAAGAAGAATGAAATAGAGCTGGGAGAGTACAAGGTGGACCCTCCTCAGCAGCATGAGGCCCCTGTAAGGAGCTAAAAATGAGAAACAGATATAGCAATAAAAATAATGTATCTCAAAGATGAGCAAATGATTCTAGATTTGATCTATAAATCGTGACTGCAGTAGCTCTCCCTTCTTCTCCTTTTTCAATGCTCTATTTTGAACCTTCTTCATCAATCTACAACTAACTCTCACACTCTTCACTTTTCTCTCAGACACTTCTCACTACACTCAATTTTAGATTTGCTACTTTTCTCTTCTTCTCTTGTTTCATTTATTTTATCTGTCTCAATTGCTTTCGACTTCTCAGAGATCCCCCTTTTCATATCAGCGAGCCGAATGACGTGGACCCGACACAGTTTTGCTCCGACACGTGGAGGGAGACTTCCCACCAATGACTTTCTCTGAAAAGTAGCTTGAGTAGGTCCACGTGTCCGATGTTGAGGATAGGACGAGACCACGTGGCTGATCAGTCTTGGAGAGCAAGATGCCTTGGATCACGTGTTTCATTAACTTGAATCTCAGATCACGTGCCCACTTGAGTCTCTGCTACTCTCAGTCCGGTAGGTGTTTGACTGAATCCTGTTAGTAAGACATTACATCAAACACCTTTTTCATCATCATTTTTCTAGAGACTGCATATTTTGATAATTTTACAGAAAACAAATGCTCAGACCAAAGTGGTGTATGATTATGAAAATCCCTTAAAGTATTGACTTGATGCACAGACTTGGTGCCCTGAATCTACATGTGCATCGACCCTGGTCTCTACATATGCATAGACCTAGATGCTTCATGTGTACAGACCCTAGATATGCACAGATCTATATGTGCACAGACTCTACATGTGCATAGGCATGTATATGCCTAGACTCTATATATGCATAGACCTTAGACTCTATATGTGCATAGACCAAGTACAACATACTAATTGTAGCACCCCGGTGTAATAACGAATAAATAATTTATGAGAAATTAATATGAAATTCCTTAAGAAAAAGGATAAGTAAAAATTTGACCATTTTATAAAAATCTTGAAAAATTAGAATCTTGTAGAGGAGATGTGTGTTTTTAAGTTATCTACATTTTATCAGTAAATAGCCTAATTTTCATGCTATATCCAAGCATTAATCGTGTTTTCAATAGACCGATGTCTTGAACTTCACGTTTCTAGACTCGGGTTGACCAAAACAGTCCTTCCAGGGACCACTAGGCTACTCGCGGTTGAACGATAGACCATTTGCCCTGGTCTAGCGGCCCAATGATAGACCGTTTATGGCCAGTGATTTTTTTTTAAAATAAAAGGAGTTTTTCGGCGCGTAAGCGGCCCTTCCCTTGATCATTTATGGACTCTGGTGGCCTGTTTTACGACTGTTTATAACCATATTTTAGAAGCTTGTAGTTAAATGTATTAGCATATTAATGTCTGGTTAGTACATTTATTAGGTCAGGGTTAAACACACTAAAATTAGGGATTTTAAATGCATGAACTAAGTGTAAGTTTTTCCTTAATAATTGCTCTATATTGATTACCTCTCAAATGGATACATCCATCGAGCTTGTACCGGTCCTCCAACTTTGGCCTCGTATGGCAAATGGATAATCAGGTGTTACATAGAATCGAGGAATGTAGGGGGAAATATCTTCTCCAACTTGCATACCGTCGTGACCACACTCTGTTCCATAGTTTGCACGTCCCTAAGTTTGGGTTCTAATGTACATAGAATCCTGAAAAACTGACTCAACTCAGTCAATGCTCCCCATATAGGCTTTGGCAATATGTCACAGAATGTAATAGACCGAAGTCTCTCCATGAATACATGGCAGTCATGACTTTTCAATACATATATTTTTTTCCTCATTGACACTCATACAACGGGCTATGTTAGACACATATCCATCAGGGAATCTTAATTGCTTCAGCCACTGACACAGTTCATTGATCTGTGTGTCTTTCAACACATAAGCAGCTTTAGGTTGCACAACTTTGCCCCATACCGGTCGCAATTCTAACTCTGGTCGTTTGCAAAGTATCTTCAGGTCTGCTCACGCCTTAGCATTGTCCTTTGTTTTGGCTTTCACGTTCATCGACTCCACATTTTAAAAACTCCCTAGTTGATTTGTTGGCCCCAATTTCTTTCCGAATCATTCACAGCTTCTAGGAGCCGCTGAGTTCCCAAGAGGGTGTTTCCAAGGCCGCAGAGATATCCCCATATGACATGAGTGATATCATCTTGCCCATTGGTGGGGTAGACAAATGGTGCTGGCACCCTAGCTTGTGTCGGTGGCTTGTAGGCGAGGTGCCTTCTTTCAGACATCTTGCTGTATCTTCCATCATTCGAATAAATATTCACCTGCCAGCTATGAGTGCAGAAGGCTGGTCTTCGAGACACTCGCACCAGCATCTCAATCTTCTCTTCTTCAACTTCTTTTCTTTTCTCGAGCTTGTCACTCCTGATGGGCTCTGGTTGGATTGGGGTTGGGATCCACCACTTGGGCACCCACAGTCGTTTGAACTTTGTCAACTTTGGGGCCAACCCTTGCTTCAATTTGGACCTAGTGTGGTCTACTTTGTCTTAAGCCAGTGCTTGGAATTTATTGTGCACCGGCACAGCTGGTATCATCCTATCAGGCGAGATCGTGCCCTGACGGCCATTCAGGTACACCTGGACTCCTCTGATCAAGATTAATTTGCCCGAGATAGAGACCCGACCTTGCAGCGTACCGACAGTCTTCTTAGCCATCCTCCTAGCAGCTGGAGTGTGCTTCTTTATTGCATCAACATGGTAGACATAGCAACCCACCACCTTTGGATCCTCTTCGGGTGTCTCCTCCACAGTGGCGATGGGTTCGATCTCCTGGATCTCTAGGAGGTCCATGAACATGACCCCGAGGAAGTTGGGGAAACCAACTACCGGCGGGGAATTGTCAAAATAGATCGGCACAGTCAAATAGCCATGCTCTGCATGGCTCACCACCACCAAAGGACCAAAAGTGATCGCCATTGGCTTCCTTCAAAATTTAATCCCTCCTGCAATTTCAAATTACGAAAGTTAGAATCTTGGAAAAGGCCATCGGGCCCCTAATCCTGGTGGGAAGATGAGAGTAGGGCTGAGCTCTAGCTTGAGTGGTCTTAGATGCCTTTTCAGTGGAGTAACCTAGACTTGTGCGGCCTTTGGAAACCTTGAGTCTCATCTTGCGAGTAGGACCTTGCTCATGCTGGCCCAGACCTCTACCCATGGTGAAACCAATCCTAGCCAAGATTTTCCATCCTTTTTCGAACGGGATGTTGGAGTGAGTGATTGGCCGAGGAAGAGTAGGAGAATTTGATGGACATAGGGTGGAGGGCCCTACGACACCTACTATAGAGAGGACCGGTTTCTTACCCTTGTCTGGGATGGTCATGAAGGGGATCTGTTCTGAAGTGATGGCATTAAGAGTTTCCACCAGAGGGATACTCTTGATTTTGATCACCCTACCATTGTAAGGAAATTTGAAACATTGGTGGGATGTTGACTGGATCCCTAGGGTCTGCTCAATCCATGGTCGTACTAAGATGGCTTTGTACGAGGGGTCAACATCAAGGATGAAGAAGTCCGAAGACATGACCACAGGACCTAAGCCGAGCTGCAAGGTCACTTGGCCTTTCGCACACCGCCTTGAGTTGTCATAGGTTGAGATGGTGGTGCACACCTCTTCTAGGTTCTCTTCTTGTAGATCAATTTTTTGTATGGTCTTCATGGGATAGACATTTATGGATGCTACCGTGTCAATCAGGGTGGAATCAACCTTGACTCCATTGAGGGTGACAGTGAGGCACAACGGGAGTGATCGACTCTCGGGTGGAGCGAGATCTTTGTCAGAAAAAGATATGGAAGGCCCTTGGGTGAGGGCCATGATGGCATCAGATACACCAGTTGCTAGAAGGTCATCATTGACTCTGCTCTTTTGGAGGAATTGTACTAGAGTAGATTGATGTGAGGGGGATTTCTTGATGAACTCCAAAATGGATACTTTGGCTGGTGTTCTGTCCAGATGTTGGAGGATGTCATACTCCGCAAGGGGAACTTGAAAATTAACCCGCTCTTTGGGCTGAGATTGACTTTGAGATGGGGGAATAATGCGATTGCGGAGGGTGACATTGGACTGATTCACTCAGGCTATCTCTGTCTGCGAGCATAGCCTGCTCGGCCCTGCGGACGAGGATTAGATCCCGCTTCCATTGAAGGTTGAAGCGCTTGAGGAAAGCCATCAAGAGTTTATCCTTGGGGTAGTCCAGCCTGATGGTGTCTCTGCGTTCATATTTGAAGGAGTCATTGTTGATGATCATGAGGTGGCTGGTGTCAACAGTGTCGATTTTTGAATCGGAAGACTGTGCAACCACAGCTATCTGCCTCGCTCCCCAATCGAGGGAATGGACCTTCTCCCAAGTCACAATGGCACGGGATGCGGAAGAAGAAGAAACAGATGCCATGTTATCTGTAAAGTAGTATCAGGAAAAGAATAAACAAGGTCAGAAATTAGTTGATCGAGACATGATTTCTGATAAAATTTCGACAGAGTCTCCCCAGCCCGGGAGATTGCCAAAAGAAAGTGGAAACCCATCCACCAAGGGAGCGGTCCCTAGACAAGGCCATAGGCATTACACCAAGGCCAAACGGGACACTCAGGGGAGTAGCTTCGAGGACAAGTCCTACTAGAAGCCTCCCGGGGCCCGAAAAATGGGTTTTAAACCCGAATAATCAGCACTCACTCACCCTCTCAAGCAAACTCTCATGCACTCAAGCCACTCAGCGCCGCGGGATGGAGAGAAGGGAAGTGAGAGAAATGTTTTTATCAAATGAACAATGGTGAGAGTAAAAACAAAGGTTAAATGGCTTATATAGGGGGTGGTTTTGCTCCCTTAATCTGGTGTGCCCCTGAGAGCACCAAATTAACCACAGCGCAAAATGGCGCGCCAGTTTAACCGGTGCCGTTTTAACCCTTCCAGCAAAAGGCATGCCATTTTCCAAGGCACTGATTTAACCTCAAACGTAAGGGTGTGCTGGATTAAACGGCGCCGTATCAAACCTCAACCGCGCTATATTAGCACCCGTGCCAAATTAAAGGCCACTCCGAGCTTCTGTCAGTTGAAAGGAGATCAATCCAGACGAAGTTCATCCATCGATCCTTCTATGCTCATGCCTTGCTCACAACACCCACGGCTAGGGGGCATTTGTTGGCACTGAAAATATGATCAACAGTGATCAAGTCACAGAAAGGAATGATACGACCCACTGAAACACAGAAGTCGATGAAGATCAACATATTGAAGCCTTCTCAAGCTGTCAGAGCCTCAAGTCACCTGTAATGAACACTGGGGACTTCACCTCAGGAGAGTCGAGATGAATTCACAAACAACCGGTAGCATGACCAAGCCTGCCTAATGATCCGACACCGACTCCATCGTGTCGCATACACTATACCCATTGTCCGACCAAGGATGATGGTCAACCCAATGGCTCGCCACCTGAATGAGAGATTCTCCTGAGAAGGAAGAACGCCATCGGCCCTTCATGGCAAGGAACTAGAGGCTCTATCAGCAGAAGACCCTGATCACCTGACACGGGTTCAGCTTCTCACTATATTGGGTCCGTCAGTGGCCGAATGATCACCCAGTCGAGGTGGAATTATCCCGGGTGTCATGCCACCCTGCAAGGGAGCTTTGGGCATGAGTCAAGCCGAGCTAGTGGCGCGGATCATAGTGCCAAAGGCCGTGTCAGTGAAAAACCCGTGTACTCTAGCGAAACACGCACGAAGTTCTGATTAAGGCCATACGCCGTGTCGAGAGCTTTGTCAATGCCCTGTCAAGGTTTTCCAAGGACCGCGGTGAGAGGAATGGTCAACGGTGACCTCTGGAATCATCTCCGGACCCACCGATTAGCCCGTGTCGAGCGACCAAGCTTGTACGGAACGACCCTTGGCCCGGCCCCACCAATTTTAGCCCGCAAAGGCATGCAGAAGCTCTTCCCCTGTGCCACCAATTCAGGCACGCACACTTCCTAGAGGCCGCTCCCCGACGTCACTGTCCCTGGCATGCTCCTCGTGGCACCGGGCAAGCCTGTTGCTATAAGAAGCCACTTGATTCGACCAAGTGAAGAAGAGGGAGGCAGAGAGGAAAAAGCAAAAGAGAGATCGATTCGAAGAGAGCCTCCACCAATCACGTTCAGCCGAGGGGAGGGTTTCGTGAAGGAGAAGAAGCTTTTCTTCTGAGTGTCTCCAGCAGCCATCGTCATCCTCTGCTCTGCATGAACCTCTCGGCGCCGAGGAAGAGGAGCAATTGTTCTATGGGTTTTAGGTGGGTCATCGTGTAATCCTGTTGATCCCCCCCTTCGTTCTGGTTTCCTCTCTGATATAATGTAAGTGAGAGGGAGGGAGGAGCGATGATACGAGCCTGTCCTCCCACCTCCTCACCATCTCTGCTGCTTCTCTTCTTTCCCTGCAACTTTTCCCTCTATTAATGTAAACGGCAATCGAGTGACAACGCCGGTGCCGGAACGTATACTATGTGCGTCCACCTATTGTTCATGGAATGAATGGAATAAGGTTGTGCCCGTTGCCGTATCTATCTTCCCTACTCTCATTTTCTATTAAATGTGCATTTAACGGTTTCCCTGTGCGCGTGGTCCCCAAATCTGTTTTCCTGACGTCGAAAATGCCCCTGGACACCATGGGCTACATAAATCACTCCTCCCTCCCTGGGGCTATTCTCTTCTAATGAGATCATTTGTGTTTCACTCCAAGTATGCACCATGAATGCTATGATTGGAAGCACATTTGTATGTGCATCTCCACTCGTTCCCACTCTCGGGTGGAACTCCGACACTTCTCTGTCTTGCCCCGTAGGGCAGAGGGGGCGAGGCCACCCCTGTGTCTAGACGGCACGGGTATAAGAGTCTCATGGGTGAGTAACGATCCACAGACATTGATGTTTTAAGCCGTCTTGACCGCCGTATCAATCATCCATTCCTCCTCTCTGTGGGCGCCAAGCCCCTCGCTCTGTGAGCCTTGTTAAGCAAGTTCTGTAAATGACAATTTGCTGTTTGATTGGGCACATCCGAGCCGCATACTCTCTCTCTCTCTCACTCATAAATCAGTGTTTAAAGACTAGACCGTCACAACTGATTTTGTTCCAATATCCGGGGAGGGGGACATTCCCCAATCTTTCGCTCTAGTCACTCGGTCTACAGGAACTCATTTGCTAGTGATGAGTTTCCCAAAGGCCAATGAGTGCGCAGCAACATGGGTTAGTCCCAACAGATTCAAATCCACAGTCCTTAATAGGTTTTTGGGTTTGGCCGTTGTTTGTGCACGGCCTATACTTGTACGTTCCTCTTCTGTTTTTTCTTAATACATCAGCGGTACTATCCACTTTTCCAAAAAAAACACATCGGTCACTCAACTCTACATTCAAGTCTCTTTGCATGCAATGGTTCACTAACCACAGTGGGTGGCTATCATCTAACACAACAAGCTTATGAAAATAACCTTTGACAGCAAGCTGCGAGTAGCCACCTTCGTGCATCCAACATATGTATAATCTCTCTAATATTTTCTGAATAGCTCCAATTCTCCATCAGCACAAAGTAGATTGGACAATGGCACATAATAACTCTTTTGTCCTTCGCCAACTTCAGACGATATCCAAAAGCAGCCTTCACAAACTTGAAATTGCCTTTGATTTTACAAGAAGCAAACACAATGTAAGACGAACTTAGGATCATGGTCATCATTTCAATCAATGATTTTGGCTTACTCAATCTACATGATCGCACAGAAGGTCAACTGGCACCTAGGCATTCCTCATAGATCAATGGCATAAGTTTCTTAAACTCAAAACTGATGCATCCATGATCTACCAATTCTGCATGACATGTAGTACAAATAACATCTAAAGTTGGGAGGAAAATTAGGATTATGTAATATTCCTGCATCGATCAAAGCTTTTTCAAAACTTTGACTTTTTGGGTATTGAATCCATGTCTTACAATCATTGCAGTGCATCTAGCAACATTTGTTTCTCGCATGCTTTCAGAAATAACAGATGACTTATTGATGCTTCCATGCTTGAAGTGCATATCCACCAATACTAAGCCAAAGAACCATCATGCTATTAGGTTCTTTAATCACCTCGAATGGCCACATATAGCATGGAAAGCATCCAGTAGCCACTAGCCATACAATATACCTACCATAAATAATTTATCAGAACCAGAGTTATCAGCAACTATGTCCTCCAATTTTAAATGCCGAGTTCCAGTCTACATGTAAACTCATTAAGAAGAGAATTACAAGAAACCACAAGCCTCAGATTGTTCAAAAAAAGACCCTGATTGCTGCTGCCGATCGTACTCACGGTCTGAATCGACAGCGTCGAAGAGTCGCCGGCGGCAAGCGTCAACGTCGAAGCGGTTCCGTTCGTCGCATAGGTGGTGTCGAAGTTGATCACATCACCCGTAAGACCCGTCTTGTTGAGGGTGATGGTATCCCCTCCCGCCGGAAGCGCGTCGGGGTTCCAATTGGCGGCGGAGTTCCAATTGTTGTCACCCGCACCACCGTCCCAAATCACATTGGCGGCGAAAGCCGGAACGACGGCAAAGATCGCTGCGGCGAGAAGGATGTTTTTCATGGAGGGCGGTCGTTGGGCAGGGTTTCGGCGGGTCCGGATGACTCGCAAGGGCAGCCATGGTGAACCCTCCGGCCGGTGGAGCAAAGCCCCCGCCCCCCTCATTCGGTTAATCGTTCGCGGATTTGAATCACCCGGATTATCATACATACTTGCGGTCAAAACCACCGAGCAAACAAGCGGGACGGCGGGCATCCGACGTTCAGCCGAAGAGCCGGACGGCGTCCCGCGCCGGTGCAGACTTGGAAGTCCGCGCTCCGACAAGTTCGCTACCTCACCCAAATGTCGAACGGCGCGAATTCCTCGCCGCGACCGGCGTCGAATTGCGCCCAGAGGCGGTAGCGGCCGGGTTTGTCGGTGCGGAAACGGAAACGGAGTTCCGGCGACGGGTCGTTCTCCCGGTCCGTCTGGATCGGATGCAGGTGGGCGAAGCCGGTGCGGGCCGGATCGAACGCGACGAGGTGCGCGTAGGCGGCCATGACCGGGACGAGTTTCACCGGCGCGCCGTTCTTCCCGGAGAATTTCAGCCGGAGGTCGATGTTGTCTCCCGTTTTCGGAGACACCGGATCGAGGGTCAGGGAGGCGTGCACGCCGTCGGCGAGGTCGGCGGCGAGCGCGTGAAGCGGTTTCGCCGGAAGCGCCGGACCGGAACACGGGAGCGCGACGCGGATCATCTGCGGGCGTTTCGTGAGCCGGTGGACGCAGTCGATCTTGAGGCTTGCTAGAGTTGCCATTAGTCTTCTGCTAAGAGTGTCAGCTACAACATTAGCTTTGCCTGAATGATATTAGATTGTAAAGTCAAAATCTTTGAGATACTCCAACCATCTGTATTGCCTCATGTTTAATTTCTTTTGGGTGAAGAGGTATTTTAGATTTTTATGATCTGAAAATATAGTGAACTTCTCCCCATAGAGGTAATGTCGCCAAATTTTTAAGGCGAATATAACCGTAGCTACTTCCAGATCATGCACGGGGTAGTTTTCTTCATGACGCTTTAACTATCTTGATAAGTAGCAAATCACCCTGCCATTTTACATGAGAACGCATCCTAGGCCAATGCCAGATGCATCGGTATAGACTTCAAAGCCACCACCTTCAATGGGTAGTGCCAATATAGGGGCCATAGTAAGATGATCTTTAAGAGTTAAGAAACTTTCTTCACAATCCTTTGGCAATATATTTGGGTTCTCTTTTCTTGTAAGTCTAGTCAAAGGGACGGCGATTTTTGAGAAATCTTTAATGAATCACCTATACGGTCGTAGGCCGGCTCCAACTCTTAACAGCTTCTACCTTAGAAGGATCGACAATGATACCTTCTTTTGAGATAATGTAGCCAAAGAAAGAGACCTCCTTTAGCCAGAACTCACACTTGCTAAGCTTTGTGTAGAGTTGATGCTCTCTTAGTATTTGCAAGGCTATTCTTAAGCATTCTTCATGTTCCTCCTTAGTCTTGGAGTATATCAAAATATCATCAATGAAGACGATCACAAATCGGTCAAGATAAGGCATGAAAATATTATTCATAAGTTGCATAAAGGCTATCGGGGCATTAGTTAGTCTGAACGACATTACCACGAATTCATAGTGCCCATATCTGCTCTGGAAAGCAATCTTGTATATGTCTTTGTCATTGATCTTGAGCTGATGATAACCCGACCTGAGGTCTATCTTGAAGAAATATTCCGCTCCCGAAATTTGATCAAAGAGCTCATCGATGCATGGCCACGAATATTTATTCAACCCACGCTTCTGCTGTGCATGCAAGAAAAAGACAATGAAGGAGGAGAAAATAGGCAACAGAGGTGCGACGTCTGGATAGTAGATATTCGTGCAAGAGATAGCTTGAAGAAGAAGCAGTTCTGGGAGCCTTTTTCTGAAGAAGAAGAGCACGACAGAGGCAGAGTCTTCGTGGAGATCTCGCCATCCTTTTTGCCGCTGGCTTAAAAGCACCGTTGCAGCTCATTTTCTTCACCTTCTGGAGCTTGGACTGCAAGGGAGATAGCATCCTCGGTCGCCAGTAAAGCAGCTAGGAAGCCCGTCCACCATTCCTCTTGGGTTCGTGGTGAAGACCCGAAGAGGAGAGGAGGAGCGTCTGGGCGTCTTCTAGTCTTTCTCTCCCAGATAGGATTTCCTTTCTCCCATTGGGTTCTATAGTCATACCATGTCTGTTTATCTTCTTTCTTGTTTGTTTTTCTCATTATTCATATCCATATACTGTTCCCTACTTGCGTGTAGGAAGACGGACTGAGGGATCTCAAGTCCATGGTGTTTTGGGTTGTGTACTCACAAGCTGTTGGACAACAGATGTGAGAGAGAATCTCTCTCTGTTGAAAGCTGTGAATCAGGGTAGTGCTTTAGCACTAGTGAAGTCTCACTCAGTTGTGTGAGGGGTGGACGTAGGTCTCTTGATAGAGATCGAACCACCTTAAAATTGTGTGTCTCTGTGGTGTGTTTATCTTTTTGTGTTGTCGCTAGATGCATGTGTAGGAACGATGTCTATACATCATCTGTGCGTTTAGCTCAATAGTTTGTGGAGTCTATTACCTAAGTGTTAGATAGTCTATATCTTCAATATTTTGTTAAAGAAGGGGCAAATCTATTCACCCCTCCCCTCTAGATCCCCCAATGACTACATGACAAGATCTATGTCCACCCCCCAATCAATCGATTGGGGCTTCCCTAGTGATCAGACTAGTACAAAGGATCAATCCCCTTACAAATTCACTAATGAACAGCTTGCGAGTTCACCGATTACACAGCTAAGACGAAGGCAAGGAAGCGACGAGGCAAGCCCACTCAAGCAAAGTCACAAGCACGTGAGAAACTTTTGGAGCGCTCGGAGATTTTTCTCCCTTATCTTTCTAGTGCCTTAAGTAGGGTTATGTTACAAAAATGCCCTTGTGACGTCACTTAGGTAATGGGACCTCCTTCTATGCCATTTCTATGTAATTTTCCCGAAAAAATCTGTGTAATTCTCTGAGTCAATTAGAAAGTACGAAAATACCCCTGAGTTTGCAAGAAAGCCCTTGTAAAATATGTAATTGCAGAAATGTCCTACAACTTTAGAAAATTGTAAAGATGCTCTGCATTTATGTAGGAAAATCCTATAAAAGTCTACAATTTGAGGGAAATCTTGTATAGTCTTACATGGGCCGAAATATCTTATATTTTCAAGAATTGTCCATAGTTACAAAAATACCTTGAGCTGTCTGTAATTATGTAAATACCCCTCTTGCATGGGGAGGCTTGCACTTGTATGCCATCTTTTGACAAAAGGGTTCGAGTTGCTCACACAATGACTGGGCAACTTGACAAAGGTAGACCCCCTCAGGCTATCGGGCTACTGATCGAGGCCAAAGTCAATGCCCGAGCACACAATAAGCCCTCGCTAGTGTCAAACTGCCAATAACCCTCTCTAGTGCCAAACTGCCAATTAACCGTCACCAATACCAAATGGCAACATAAATTCTAGTTAGTACTAAACTGCAACCACACCAAACTCTTCTCAACATGAAGTTGCAACTAAATCTAGAACCTCCACAAAGTTACAAATATACCATTGTTCTCGCCAAATTGCAATCAAACCCTTGAACAACACCAGGTTACGAGAGGGGCTTCCACTCATCTAAACTTAGACGACCGGACTACCCCAAGCCCTAAAGGCAAGTCCTAACCTATCTCGTCTAACCCACTTATATACCTCCCTTACGACATGAGTGCCCTCATCCTTGCAAGGGTGTTTGCTCTTTCTATCGCAAACACGCCCTTAATGTCACGACCGATATAGTGAAGATCACCTCCGTCTAGTAATCATGTTTGTTTCTATAGTTCCCTTGATATCTTTCATCCGCAATGTAGATATTGTAGATCCCCCCTTTTTGTTTTTGTTTTTATAAGTATCAGGACATCAGGAAGATCCTTTTCAGTAGGCAAATGATTACCCGGAGCTTGACATTATTTTAATCAGCCCAACCGTCTGAGCGATAGTCGTGCTACGACAGCTTGGTTGAAAAGGCTTCAGCCGGATGGAGTGTTGGAGGTAATGGACCTCCTTTTATCTTGGTTTGCAGAATTTCCAGGGATGACATCAGAGACGCACCCTTGATTGATCTTCAGGGCCCTAAGTTCTTCTCAACTTCTTCTTTTTCTTCTTGTACATTTTAGATGTCAACATGAAGATGTATAGGAAGTCCATCCATAGTAAGGTAAGATAGACTCTGAAAAGTCGGGCATGTTGAAATGATGGTCTGATACAACAGTCGGTAGTGAACCCTTTGCCGATCGGTTTTGACCCATTTTTGTACCCAGGGTATACACAAAGGCTTTAAGGGAAGTCAACACAACTATGGGCGGAAGGGTCTAAAAGGATAGGGACATTGTTTGCCTTTAAGGCAATCAATGTTCTATTTCCCTAGCGGGATCATCGAAGCTCACGTTATAATATATAATGAAGTCTCGTGATCCGATGGGATGATTGGAACACCCGTGATGGCATGGGATAATACAGTCTCTCGGTTTAATTCCAGCAGTATCTCCCCTTATCTCGGGACATGCCAAGAGACATATAAGATACCCGCCCACAAAGAGCCGAGATGGGGTCCATAATCCATAGGCATATCGAAGCCCGAGAGCCACAAGGGAGAGAAACAACTGATCACTGTTCACCATTGAGGTGGTTTATTCATTATTCTCGTAATGAAGTCATCGGAGAACATGCTATAGTAGACAGCGAATCCCCGAGACTCGGGGGGTAGTCGAAAAATTTGAAAAGTAAAACATAATGTAGGGTGAAAACCCTGTCAATATAGCTCCTCCGCATCTCTAAGGGCAAGGAGACGGGGCCAATTATTACTAGAGTTCCCCCTCTACATGTTCAGGGGGAGGAGGTTATGATTGACTATGGCTCTTCTTCCCCAAGGAATCTGGATCCTCAGCCGCCTAAGATGGGTGGGAGCTTATTAGCTCTTCGGTCGGTGCATGCAGCTAGTTCTTCTGGTGGTACTTTGGCAGAAGATCCTGCTATGGCTATTGTTGCCATCCAATCAGATGAGAGGCTCAAGGGTACTACGGTGGAGGATTTAGGGGTGCAAGAGGGGTTATATGGACCCATGCTGGCTGGTTGTTCTTATCCCCTCCATGGATGCGCACACCCAACGTCATTGCATGAAGCTATTGCAGTTGTGAAGGCCAAGCCGCTTGTGGCTCCTGATAGTAAGCCGAATGCTATTTTGCTTGGGGATAGTTTCACAAAGGCCGCGATAGTGAATGGTGATTGGGTCCTGACTGATGTTATACCATCAATTGGACAACCTGGTATGGAGACTGCCACATGCGCGGCTACTGACAATAGTCTCATGCCACACCATGTCTTGCACCATGGCTCCTCGGAGGTTACTGGTTTGGGAGGAGTGATTGCCAGAGCTCGGGCTCGATCGGCGGATGGGGGGGGCACGTTCAACCCAACAATGATGATGGAATCTGCTTTCATATGGAATATTAGAGGAGTTGGTAATGGGGCTTCAAGGAGATCTCTTCTAGGCATGTTATGATGGAGATAGCTCTAAGATATGGGTGTTATGGAATGCCTCTATGCCTCTATCGGTGGTTGCTTCCTCTACGCAGTATCTTACTTTGGGATATATGGAGAGGATGACATACTCTAAATACTTCACTTGTGTCTATGCCTCATGTTCTAGAGAGACTAGACAGGACCTTTTTGCTGATCTTAGCTCCTTTGCTTCTTCTGTGACTGTTCCCTGGGCTATTGGTAGGCATTTTAATTGTATTTCACATTCCTCTGAGAAGATTGGTGGGCTCCCATATAGTCTTGATGCAATGTTAGATTTCAATTGATCCGGAGGTCGTGCGAAGTTGGGTGACGGGCCGCAGGTGGATGAGGTGCGACAACTCCCACCTGTGTGAACTGGGAGTCCAGTTTCACCTTTTCTCTCAAGCCACATTGTTTCTCCATTTCACAACTCGCAGACTGCTCTTCCTTTCATCTACAATTCCCAAACATTATTTCTTCCCAGCCTATATCCTTCAAACACAGTTAGCTGGAATAGATCCAACTTGTCATGTATCACACAAGTCAGAGTGATTTTTGCACTAGGTCACAAGATGGTTGTCATGATATGACTCCATTTGACATATTATTAGATATTAAGATTCATAAGAACAATTTTATGAGTCTTCACAAGTCAGTCCAAGTTGATAAATGAATGAGTCGATGTCCAATTGATATGTGTTAGCTTTTCAGGATTCCAAGTCAATCCAAATTACCAACACAACAAACCTTTATTCACATGGCAATTTGGTAGATGGCACATCATGAAGCATAAAGGTGAAATAACTAAATTAAGCATAGCATATTGTGCACTTTGGTCTTTGTCCCACTTCTCTCCATGGATTCTGTTAAAAAATCATACAATTATGCAATCAAACAGCCTCAATAGTGCAAAAGTGCTCCTGGAAAACTATGATTACTTTTCCACATTACAAGACAATTTGTCAGTCATCTCCTCTACTCAATAAATGCACTCACAAATTGCAGCAGCACCAGAGTTACACTAAAAGGCAAACCTCACATTCCTCGGTTTAAAAAGGAGACTAGTTTACATAAACCAAAAAGGCACTATTGTTCAGACCTATAAATCATCTGCCAACACTAAAAGAGCAGTTCACCAACCTAATAATTTCCCAAACAAATGAATTCACCAATGAAATGAAACTACAAACTCTACCAAAAACTCCTTACCTGAAGGATCCAAGCCGTGCAGTTGTATAGGTAGCTTGTCTAAGCAATCCAGCTGACAGTCCCTGCAAAATGAACAGTGTGCCTCAGATCACGGGCTTTACCAAAACCCAGACCTTGAAACATTGATAGTGCCAGAGAATTTGTATAGCGGCGTGTGCAGCGGCACAAGTCAAGACATATCCACACCCATATGTACAAGACAGTCGTACGCAATAACATCAAGTCCGCTTCCATTATCTACTAATATGCGACGCATGGTACACTGGTTGATGGTGGCCGAGACCACCAAAGCATCAGAGTGGGGTGTGGTCACACCGTCCAGGTCATCCTCAAAGTAAACAATGGGGTCTCCTAGACGACCCGGGGTGAAGACCCCCCATCGGGTGCCGTCGCCTTGGTCCACCGTGTGGACGACCGATGCGTATCATCGCCTCCGGCTCGTGCTATCTCCCCCCATGGTTGGCCCCCCAGAGATCATCATAATCTCCTTTCCGTTGGGCCGATTGTCGATCGACGGGGGTGCCTTCTGTCGCCGTTCTGCGGCTTTGGCGAGGAACTTGTCGAGGAGCCCTCTACGAATAAGGTCCTCGATGGCATCCCTCAAGTTGATGCAGTCGGCACTGTCGTGGCTATGGTCGCGGTGGTAATGACAGTATTTCTTCTTGCTCCTCATACTCGGATCCGACTTCATCTTGGGAGGTCACTTGAGGAATGGCTCCTCGTGGATCTCCATCAGGATTTGGTCAAGCGGAGCCATCAGGGGCGTGTAGTGGCGATAATTGTCCCTTTCCTTTTCGGAGCAATCGCTGCAGTCTCTGTCGCGTCACTCCTACTTACTCCGACCCTCTCGTGGTGGGTGGACAGATCTCTTGCGGTCGGACCATTCGGCTCTGGTCGCATGGCCCAGGGCCGTTGTATTCTCCTAGCAGCGTGCATACTTCTGTGCCAGGGCGAGGAGGTCAGGAAGGGTCGTTGGGGCCTCGACCCCAAGGGCATGCCGGAGGATGTGGTCCCACGTCCCCTGGGTGAGGGCTGTAGCGGTGATGTCGACGTCGAGATGTGGGATCCAGAGTGCTTCCGTACAGAAGCAGGAGACGAAATCCCACAGCGTCTCTTCTTTGCCCTGCCTGAGGGCGAGCAGGGTCACCGCAGATCTGACAACCTTTCAGCAGCCGATGAAGTTCTCCTTGAACATCCTCTTGAGCTGCTGGAAGGAGGAAATAGTCCCGACCGACAGGGACTCGAACCAATCCCGAGCATTCTCCCGGAGGGTCATCACGAACGCCAGGCACTTCACAGTGTCCGAGGCCCGGTGGAACACTAGGTGGGACTCGAAGCTGTGTATGTGGTCGGCCGGGTGAGTGGTGCCATCGTAGGGGGTGAACGACGGCAGTTGAAGTTTTGGCGAGACGGGGACTTCCATGATTTCCCTAGAGAAGGGAGCATGAAAGTCCAGGTTATCGTCGATCAGGCCATGATTCTTGGGGCCAAGAGGACGTCATCCAGGTATCAGACTTTGTCTTCTATCTCCTCGAAACTCTGGAGTCGGCGATCCATCTCTGAGTTGGAATGGAGTGGGCTACACACCCATGGTGCGGGCATGCTGCGGGATCATCGGGTCCTCACAGCCGAGGCATGGGATGCCTCCCACACTTGGCGGGGGTTCTCCCCAGTCTGACCCCTCTCGTCCTCTCGTTGCTCTAAAGTCAAAAGCTCTTAAGAAACAGCCGGTCCATCAAGAGGAGCTAGTGGAATTATTTAAACAAGTGAACATCAATATTCCACTTTTGGATACAATCGAGCATGTGCCGGCGTATGCAAAGTTTCTGAAAGAGCTGTGCACTCAAAAAGGGAACCCAAGGCGATAACTCAAAAGATCTGCCTATCTGAAGATGTCAGTGCTGTCGTGATGAACCATTTACCTGAGAAGTTGAAGGACCCCAGAGCTCCTCTAATTTCATGTGATATAGGTGGAGTTACATTTTATAAAGCATTGCTGGACCTTGGAGCCAGTGTAAATTTGTTGCCCACCTTTATATATGAGCAATTTGATCTGGGAGAGTTGAAGCCCACATCTATAATCCTTCAACTAGTGGATCGGTCCGTGAAGACTCTGAGGGATCTATTAGAAGATGTGATTGTGAAAGTGCATGAATGTTATTTTCCAGTAGATTTCCTTATTTTGGATATGGCCTCATCCCAGGAATTAAATCACACTCCAATAATTTTGGGACGACTGTTTCTAGCTACGACGAAGGCCAATATAAATTGTGCCATGGAAAAGATGGATATTTCTTCCAGAGGTGAGAAGATTTCTTTAAATGTGTTCAAGGCATCCCAGTACCCAAACCATGAGGAGGAATGCAACGTCATTGATGTCATTGAGGAATTGATTGAAGAAAGTCTGGAAGTTAATGAGGAATGTCTAGGAGAGGGTAGCATGCTCCAGGATTCCCCTCTTTCTAGTGCACCCTACTCTAGAGTAGAGTCACTCCCTCTGCTGCAAGCCAAACCAATTCTTCCATCGTTGGATCAGCCGCCCATTCTGGAATTGAAGCCTCTGCTGAATTCTTTAAAGTATGCTTATCTAGGACCTGACCAACTGCCTATAATCATTGCTTCCAACCTCACTGCTGCTCAGGAATCCCAACTCCTAGACGTCCTTCAGGAGCACAAGGGGGCGATAGGTTGGTCAGTGGCAAATTTGAATGGTATTAGTTTGGATGTATGCATGCATTACATTTACTTGGAGGACAATGCCAAGCCGAGCAGAGAGATGCAATGTCGACTGAATCCAAGCATGAAGGAGGTAGTAAAGAAGGAAGTTGTTAAATGGTTTGATGCCGGGATCATATATCCCATTTTTGATACCAAGTGGGTCAACCCAACTCAAGTTGTTCCCAAGAAGTCAGGGCTGATAGTTGTAACAAATGAGAAAGGAGAAGAAGTGCCTACACGATTACAAACAGGGTGGAGAGTCTGCATTGACTATAGAAAATTAAATTTAGTTACAAAGAAAGCTCATTTTCTACTATCGTTCATAGATTAGATTTTGGAGAGAGTGGCAGGGCAGAAGTGCTATTACTTTTTGGATGGTTATTCTGGGTACAACCAGGTTGCTATTGACCCAGAAGATCAAGAGAAGACAACGTTCACATGCCCCTATGGCACATTTGCTTTTAGAAGAATGCCATTTGGGCTATGTAACACCCCCGCCACATTTCAGTGATGCATGATGTTGATATTTTGTGAAATGGTGGGGGAATATTTGGAAGTGTTTATGGATGACTTTTCTGTGGATAACCGGTGTCCATTCCATGGAGTGCGCATCATATCAAGCGATGAGGGTTCGAGTGCTGGACCTCTCCCCACTAACCACAGTCAGTGTTGATTTACATCGGCATAACGTCCGAACACCCTTGATTAATTGTCAAAGTCTTAGAGTCCCTTACATAGGTTATTGTGTTAAGGGCATACTCACTTGTGTGGCTCACACTGAACCCCCCTATATATCAGCAACAACAACAACTACTGAATGAATTGAGGTTTTAGCAAAGGCTGTGTTTAGTTCAACAAAACCCTATGATTTGAAGCTACGGGTGTGGTTTATCAGAAACTCGAGATGTGATAGGACGTTACGAAGGATTCTGAACCTCAGGGATATTTTGGTAATTTTACCATACCAGGGGGCGAGAGGCTTGTAAATTTTGGGTTGGAGGGAGGCTATGTGGTAATCTTTAATTTCCAAGGGCACTGAGATAGTTTCCAAAGGGTTTTGAGGGTTGTTAGGTTATTTTTAGGTCATAGGGATATTTTGATAATTTTACCAAACTCGAGACAACCTTAGGTTAGAGGTGACACTTAGGTGCAAGGTTGAGCCGATAGGCCCCCAAGTGAAAGGACAACAATGGGCTTTATAGAAGATGCTCGTGCGTGGTTTCTCAAAAGAGAGATATATACGCAATTTCTCGAAATTCGAGGCTTATCTGCGATTCTCCTGATTATATACATGAGGGAAGGCAACTACGTGCGCTCATGATTCATGTAAGTACAAGAGTTGTCGACGAATTGTCGACTATATACAAGAGGTCTCCGCCTTAACGCGGGACATGAGGACATAGCCACAATTACAGAAAGCATGAGGATAGAATTGTAGTTTACAAGACTTCGGTTTTCTTGCAATTCTTGGAGGGGTATTTATGTAATTTTTGGATATTTGGAGGAATTACGTAGTTTGGTCATCCAGAATACATAGAAAATTACAGATGTAGTCTCTAGGGTCATAAATGTAAGACCCGGGATATTTATAAAACATACCCTTGATTTTTTGTCAATTTATGTTACTGTAATAATTGTTGGTTAAAAATCATTTGAGATGACTCTAAGATTAGATAGTTAATTACGCACTCTATAATTGGTCTAAGGAAAGAAATTTTGCTATCTAGCTTGCTTGCTTTGGTCCTATATAAAGAACTGTCACGCCGCGGGTATGCGTCCACACTCGGGACATGACATTTATAAACCTCTTAATCTTTCAATATTGCTGTCTTAATCACTTTACACCTTGTGCTCTGAATAGTGGTTCATTACACTGCATCTTCACTCCAAGACTTGCCTGTTGTGCTTATTTTTCACCAATACTTATTTTGCTCTGGTATTTTTGGCTGACCGAAATAAGCAAGTTGGTCGATCGAACTTCATGAATTCCTTAACTTTTGCATCTGATATCAGACCCTACTACTCTCCATGTGACCCCATTCATTTCTACACAATCCTTTAATTTGTGTCTAAGGACTACTCTCATTATTCTCCTAATTTCAAACTCCTTGTCTTTTGATGATGTCAAAGGGGGAGAGAGTTATCCAAAGGGGAGAGAGGGTTGAGAGCTTGGGGGAGAACATTGTTGTTAAGTCTACATGTTAGTTGTTGAGTCTACATGTTAATATTTGGTATCTGGGAGAAAGTTTGATTTCACAAGTGCTTATAGTGTTGCCACAAGCATGTGTTGATTAATCTGATCTTAATGCTGTTAATCTATTTCATGGATTCATAATGTTTGATCATAATTACTTATAGTGTTGCCATCATAAAAAATGGGTAGAATGTTGTGCCCTATGATTTTGATGATTTCAAACACTATGAATCATATGATGTCATGGTTTTGATATTATGAATTTACTGTGTGCTTGCTAATGCTTTGAACATCATGATTTGCATTGCTTTAGAAATGCCATGCTGTAATGATGCGTGCTTGAATGATAATGCCATATGTGCCTGAAGATCAGGCTAGTCTAAGGCAGACCTCACATATTCAGGTCGACTTCACAAGCACCCAACTCGAGTTAACCAGCAGAATGCAATAGGTAAGGGCTTGATTGGGCCTAATGCAATGGTCTTTAGGAAGGGGTGAGGAGTAGGCAATGGTGAAGGAGGGAAAGGGGTTAAAGTTGTATTGGAGTTCCTATTCGATGGGGTAAAAGGGATCAAGGAAAGGGTGACTTGGGAATGCAAGTTTCCTTCTATGTTTGCCCATGTCATGTGTTCTCTAATGCATAATAGGTCCTCCTCTATCACAAAGTTAGATTGAACATTGGCCTCTCTCACATGATTGGACTCCTCATGCGAGACTTCAATGGCTTGGGATTAGATATTGATTGGTTTGTTAGGTGCGGGGAGAAACATGAGGATTTCACTAGTGTAGCAACCCATAGTGCCGACAGAGGTAATGGAGCCAAAATAGGGAAGGATGAAACCCATGCATCTGGGTCGATTGCTCCCGAGAGTCAATATGCGAGTCAACTCCAATTGCCAGCCGAGACCCTTAATGAGATCATCCATGGTCTCTACAACATTATAGGATTGGAACGTGGTGTGAAAGGAGTTGATGGGTACTACTTGGGAATGGTGCTCCAGGAGTAGGCAAAATGGGCTTGGGCCTCCCAAGT
Source organism: Amorphophallus titanum (assembly GCA_024336825.1). Classification (NCBI taxonomy): domain Eukaryota; kingdom Viridiplantae; phylum Streptophyta; class Magnoliopsida; order Alismatales; family Araceae; genus Amorphophallus; species Amorphophallus titanum. The sequence goes on from JANBPO010008741.1 coordinate 403,555, forward strand.
TCGAACATCTCTTTAACCAATGAGCTAGAGATTACCCTATGTTGACCTCACTTACTTCGGCAAAGGCAGGGAGGGTCGGGATCCTAGGCCAATAATCTTCTTTGGTTTGAATGTGGAGACACTCAACCACACCTAACTACAAATCGTTCGGTTGGATGGGCATTTCCTGGCTCGACTCATGACGTTGTGCCTCATACTCTTCCTCCCAGTTGGGGGAGGCCTCATTCACCTCAATCACACCCATGTCTTCCTTGTGGAAGGTGGGGAGCTCTTCCACTATGAGTAAGACGGGGTGGTCCTAGGTGGGTGGGATGCTAGCAGCCGAAGGATGGTGCATCCGGGGCGGTGGGCAGGGTTGGATTGGGGTAGGCAGTGGAAGTAGCGGGGGTCTATGATATGATTGGGTTGGGGTAGGGAGTGGGAGGTTGGATGGGTGGGTTAGTGTACAGAACTTTTCCCCACCGACCGGAGTTGGTGTTAATTTACATCGGAACAAGTCTGAACTCTTTGATTAACTGTCAAAGAATGCCTTTTTGCCTATATGTATTGTGACATTAATGATTTTGATGATTGCCCATTACGGGCATATACTCTTGCGAAGAAATTTGAAGTCTTTATTTCTTTGAACACATGTAATTTGAATTACTATCGGTCTTTCAAAACCTTTACATATGGTCTCGATTGTGAAATCAGGTCTTGAGGATTACATCCGATTACAATCAGAGCCTTTGAATTTACTTCAATCTTCATTTATACCTTTGAATTTATTTTCGTCCTGACCGAGTCATTGAATTTACTTTTGTCCCCAGATCAAATGGTTGAATTTGAATTTCATCACGAGGACCGTTGGATTGCCAAGATGATCATTATCGATCCCTCGGAGTTACTTCATGGTTATAATCACTTCTTTGATTGTGATTGAACTCTTTAAGTTGCCTTGGTGTCTATAAAGGATATTCCCGTCTGACACGAGCATATTTGTAATTTTTCCTCTATCAGGGTATTTCTGTAATTTCTTGATTTTTTGGATATAGTCCCGTCACTTCTTGACTTCTTGGGCATATCTGTCATTTCGCGACTTTTCGGAGATTGCCCCGTCGTTTGGCTTCCTAGGTGCTCCTGACTTCCTTTCTTGACTTCTCGAAAATAGCCCCATCATTTGACTTCCTAGACATTCCTCGTCATCATTTCTTGACTTCTCGGAATATATTTGACATTTCTTGATTTCTTGGAGATCGCTGCGCCGTTTGACTTTCTGGGCGCTGTGAACGACGTCACGACGAAGGGAGAGGGCCCGTTGCCGGGAAAAACACACGCACTTGACGATGATTGCGGAGAAAGACCCCGGGAGAGGATTGTCTTTACCAAGTTAATGAAGGGGAAACACACGGAAAGGAAATGGTACAATTTGAACAGAAATGACATAATGGAACCTTCACGAGAACTTATTCTCTGTCGGATTTCATCGACGCCGCCGGCTTGCGCCGCACGGGGACCACGGTCCGCGCGCAGATCGTCACCGTCTTCCTGCGGCCGCTGGATGCGCAGTCGAAGCCAGGCAACTACCTGGTCAGCAGCATGGATTTCGGCTGCGTCGACCGTACGCACGCCACGCGCTTCACCACCCTGGTGCGGCCCGACGGCCGGGCGCTGCAGGCGGGCATGATCGAGGCGACCCCCGCCCCCGTCGCCCCGGGCAGCCTCAACGAGACCCTGCTCAAGGTCGCCTGCGAGAACGCCGATCCGGGCCTGGGCCCGCCGCATCGCACCCTCGCGGCGGCCCTGACCGTAGCGTGGAAGGACCTGGGACGCCCCGACCGCGCACGTTAGCGGCGCGTCAGCAGCATCAGCAGCAACGAAACGAGAAGGATCACCCGATGGCTCGTCTTCATCCCGCGTTGTGCCGGACCTTCGCCCTCACCCTGCTTCTGCCGGCGGTCGCCCCGGCCCAAGCGGCGGGAGCGCAAGCGTCAGGGGCCCAGGCGACGGGCGCGCCCCCCGCCGCCGCCGCCGTAGCCCCGACGATCACGCCGCGCGCGAGAGAGCTGGCGCAGCAGTTCATCACCGCCTCGGGCGCCGATCCGCGCGGCGCGGAAGCGGGCGACGCCACGCTCGCCGACGCGTGGGCCGCCGTGCAGCGGGCCGATCCCGGCGCCAAACCCGAGCTGCGGAGCGTCTCGGACCAGGCGACCCGCGACGAGATCAATGGCGGCATAGACCCCGTCATCGCTCGAAAAGAGGCTGCCAGCAAACTCCGCGCAAACCAGGCACTCGAGGTGACCTTCGAGCAGGCGGCGAGGCGATTCATCAAGTCCAAGTCACCTGAGTGGAAAAACATAAAACACGGCGACCAATGGGCCAACACGCTCGCCGAGTATGCATATCCGAAGGTTGGGCCGATGTTGGTTCGGCACGTTACTCGCCATCACGTGCTGGAAGTGCTCGAGCCGATTTGGACATCGAAGACCGAGACAGCATCTCGACTGCGCGGAGATTGACTCTCCTTGGTCAGCCAACCAGAAGGATGATCCAAAGAATCAGGCAGCTTCAATTATTTACCTGTAATACGGCTGGAGTGACCGGCCATTATAGGGCTCTGCCCGAAAATCATGATAAGGTGACCAGGCTCGTTGGAGGGCCAGGTCGTGTCATTAGAAGAGAGATGGCTACGGTTGAAGCAATACAAGCCCGTGCTGGCAAAACAACTGCAGATCTAGTCACGATGACTACAAATGTAATCACCGTTGAAGATGACGGTGAAAGACCAACGCCTTCTCCAGATGTTCTGCTGGAAGGGGGAGGTCAGGCTCCCAGGTCTTCTATGTCTGATCCAGCTGTGAAGATGATGCTTCAAAGATATCAGCAAGAGGCCGAAATGCTAAAGAAGCAACTCAATGAGTTGAGAATGCACACCTCAACTTGAAAACATGTTGAGTTTCCTTCTCAAGTCTCACAGCAAGGCACCGAAGAATTGGAGGCTTCACCTCATATGACGACTTCTCAGCCGGCACTCAATAACGCTGGGGGCATGATCCTGATGTCGCACCCTACCCCTCGACGTCAGGGGATTGCCATTATACCTCAAGCGATAGTGCTGGCAGTGTCGTAGATGCAAGAAGCACATTTTCGTCCCAGTCCCATGGACCCGGTAGTGAATAAGATGATGATAGAATAGATGATTGAGATAAAGTTAGCCGAAAGAGGCGGTGATAATTATGCTCCTTTCAATGTGTACAGGGTGCCATACCATGTCCATCATGCGGCCAAAAGATAGCCTCAAGGCGTCAACAGACCACCAAAGTTTGATAAATTCAATGGGCAAGGTTCGCCGAAGGAACATATAGCCTATTATATTAGCGTGATGGGCGATCTGGCAATCGGTGAGTCCTCTCCATTGAAGTTCTTTGGGTCCTCACACACGGGGCTCGCCTTGGAATGGTACTCGAACCTATCGGTCGGGTCCATCAGAGACTGGCCGAATATGCAAAGGAGATTCCAATAAAGGTTCTACGTCACTGAAAGAGAGGTGACCATGGCCGAACTATATGCATCTAGGCAAAAGAATGATGAAACTACCTTGGAATACATTAAAAGATGGCAGAACCTTAGCATCAGGTGCAGGCACCTGCCACACCAAGAAGATGCAGTCCAAATATGCAAACAAAACTTGAAGCGAGAAATCCTTGAAAGGATGATTGGAACTAAAATTAAGTCCTTCGACCATTTGAATAGGGTCGTGGTAGAAATTGAAGCCTTTTTGGCAGGATACCCCTCTACCCCTGCTGTCCCTAGCCACGAGGTTAGGCAAACTAACAAACGGCTGGCACTCAAAGCAGTTCACACTGTTGACTTCAAGATAAAAAGGGATAAAGGGGTATTTAACCCTCCTCCCGCCAAACTAACTGGGCGTCAAGAGGGTCCTTCCCTGCAAAACAAGATGAAGAAACTACATGCCTTCCCCAGGGACAAGACTCGAACCTTGTTCGAGTGAGCTGTTAAATACGACAAAATCACTCGCCCGAAGTTGAAGAAGCCAGATGATGTTGACAAAAGGGATGATCCCTGCTTCTGCTTCTATCATCAGATGCTTGGGCATCCCATTGAGGATTGCCATATACTCAAAGATATAATTCAAAGCCTAATGAAAAAGGGCGAACTACAGATGGGTGATTACAAGATGGATCCTCCACAACCCCACGAAACACACGAACTAGAAAAGGCGGTCAACATGATATCTATATAGCGGTGATTGCCCGAAGGTGTGCCAGGAGCTTGCACAACCCATGGCGTGCATACATCCCATGGGAAAACTTTAGATTCTCGAATCTGATGCAAGAAGCAGAAGAGAAATCAAGGGTGCCAAGAGCACCAGATGACCCGTTGAGGGGGAAAATGCTGGCCACAAAAGCGGAAGAAGAAAAAGAAGACAAAAGATAAGAAAGGGAGGCATCGTCTTCTCTCGTAATACACTGTCGATCTTGTCCAACACGAGCCAAGTGGTTGAGGAAGAAGAAGATAAAGAAATGTACTTCGTGCTAACAAGGGCGGACCAACCTGAAGCTTCTACCTTACACCATGATGATAGATCCTGGGAGAACTCGGGGCATCTTCCATGGCCCGATGAAGATACGTGTCATCACACTCCCTTATGTACGGGAGTGGGGGCAAGAATCTTAAGCTCTTGAGGACTGAATGCATTTGATAATAATACTAGGGTGCCACTGGCCCCACCCGAAGTCAAGATGGGAGGCAGCATTCCTAGCTCCTCCCAACCTGGCCATGCTCTAATGGTAGATGTATACCAGATAAGGCAAGAAGTTGAAATGATAAGAAGGAAATTGCAGGGGATAGGTTTAGACCTAGCTGACCTGCACCCTCATTAGATCCCCAACTCTGAGAGGACAGTCAACATGGCCTCTCTGCATCAGCTGAAGGATAATGTGGTTTGAAGGGCATCTAAATCCCCAGGATTGTGGCGAAAAGTTAGAAAAAATGTAAAATACAGAAGGCGCCCTATCTTGGGGGAAAATATTGAAACAAAAGAAGATGAAAGGATCTGAAGATAAAGAACTTACCACTCTACATTGCGATGTGTCATCAACACTTCTTAAAGTTGACAAAATGTAGGAAACCAAAGTCGACCTATGTCAAAGCCGACGACCAAACAATGAAGCCAAAATCTCCGTGAGAGATGCTCCCCAAAAGATGCCCTGTAAAGAGGCGAACCAAAGCTGCTCATATCCTCCCGCCCTCCGCAGCCCCTTACAGGGCACTTCATGTGAGAGGGAAACAACTCGATGATCAACTATCGAACAGGAATCAATTTATTCACAAGGGGCAATACTAACTTGAAAGGATAACAAGAAGCATAATGTGGGTTCACTACCGTCAATGCCAAGATGGATGAGAGTTGAAAGGGAGGAGTCCTCTGATTACAACAAATAGGCCAGATTGGCCACAAAAGAAAACTGCTCAAGCCAACGCACTGGTGAAGCCCCAAAATCGTCAACAGTCCCATTGGACAAAGCAACCGACACTCAAGCCAAGAAATATTTAAGGGTATCCCAGAAACTCAATTGTCAGCATCCAGGCTAACAGATATTCAAAGATCTTCAAGAAGCTTAATCGTCGACATCTGGCCCGACAGATATTCAAAGATAGTCAGGATTTGACGACGTTATGAACAGTCGCACATCTATATAGTGCCTGGCTGAGTGGTCGTTATTTCCTATCTCACAATTTTTATCAGGTTTTAACCTATACCGCGGGCCTTTTGGCACTCTTATCCCAGTCCGTGGATAGAGTCCCTGTTTTCACATTGTTTTACACTTACACCTCAACTCTTGGTGAGGATTGGAGCCTCCGCGGGATATTCCTTCCTTTGGAGTGGTACTTTCTTCATTGATACCTCTGTAAGTCTCTGCTAGCTTTGGATTTCCTCAAGGTAGTCGAGCTGATTGTACCCTAATAGCTCTGAAACCCTTGAATGTCATGTCACTCTGAAGAAACGTGATAACCTAGCCCTCATCGAGCACTATTTCTGGCCTCTTTTGAGAAGTCTGTCTCTATTTGGAATTAGCAACTAGATAGTGGAAATGAGCGACCACTTGAAGTGTTGCATTTTTTTCATGCCTGTTCCTATTCACAGAATTAGTGACCATACAATAGACGCTATTTCTGTAATTGGTGGCATCCTGAGTGGATGCCAATTATCGCAAAATCCTGAATTGTCATGCTTTTTGTGAGATTTATCACTATGTCATCCTTACTCAAGTTCTATCCTTGAAATCCCTATTCCGTGAATCTACCTTATTATCCTACAATGGCTTATTCCTTGGAATTCTATTGACTATAAACTATAGTGGATGTCGAAATATTTACATGACTCAATGCCTGGCAATTACGGGGCCCGATCTGGTCCTGGGAGGAGCGTCTGAAAGTACTTGTGCCCATGGGAGCTATATTGACCACGGTGTGGCATTACACCGGAGTGCATGACTTGCTTGATTATGACATTCCACAAATCTTGTGCTTGACATGACATGACATGACATGACTTACGTGACCCAGAATGGGTATATACTTGCTTGAAATTTATGACAGCCAATTCTCATGACATGACTTTACAATTACATGCTTGATATTTCTTGATACTTTACATGACATCTTGAAACTTGCTAGTTCTTGCTATCACAAGAAGATGGTCAATGAGTTAGGGCTTGGATACCAAAAATTAGATGCATGCCCTAATCACTGTATGCTATACTATGTAAAAAATGTAGATAAAAGATCATGTGATATTTGTCAGCATGATAGATTTAAACCTAAGAGATGGGATAATTCAAAGCAAAAGGATGTGCCTTACAAGTCATTGCGATACTTCCCTCTCACGCTCAAATTGTAGTGGTTGTATATGTCGTTAAAGACAACTTGGCATATGAGATGGCACGTGGAAAGAGTACACTGTGCAGATAATATAATGAGTCATCTCGTTGATGCAAAGCTTGGAATCATTTCAATTGGACTCATCCTACTTTTGCAAGGGAGCCACGGAATGTTAGGCTAGGTTTATGCACAGCTAGCTTTAATCCATTTGGAGGTTCAGTGGCGTGTTACTCATATTTTTCGGTGTTCATGACACCGTACAATTTTTCACCAGGCATGTGCATGAAGAGAGGGAGCCTTTTCTTATCCTTAGTGATTCCTAGCCTAAAAAATCTGGGAAAAAATTGGACATATATCTTAGGCCACTAACTGATGAGCTAAAAGTATTATGGACTGATGTAGTTGTTATTATGATGCATATAGAAGGCAAAATTTCACTATGAAGGTTGCATTGGTGTGGACAATCAGTGACTTCCCTGTATATGAAATGCAATCTGGCTAGAGCACACATGGGAGGTTAGGATGTCCTTACTCTATGAAAGATACTAAATCATTTATTTTGAAACATGGTGAGAAAGTATACGGGTTTGATTGCCATCAGCGATTTCTACCAAGTGACCATCCTCTTCGAAGGCAAAAGGACTCATTCTAGAAAACACCATTGAAATTGATGAAGCAAACTTACAACGGGTGCTTGGTCGATATATGGTGGCATGGGTACAAAATTTACCAATTGTAGTAACTGTCTGGTAGCACACGACAACTCCCTAGATTTGGAAAGGAATACAACTGGAATAAGAAAAATATCTTCTAGGAATTACCTTACTGATCAACTCTGAAATTCAAGTGGCTTATTGTCAAGTGTGAAAGTAAAACTCAATGGGATGGATAGTATTTGTTACTAAGCTTTGAACCACAACAAAGAATATTTGGTTCGATGAATTCAGTATCAGAATGGTGCATTTTTCTCTTTTGTGTAATAAATTTGCGATTGCACGGTAATAGTTTTAGTTCATTCCTTGACTTTGATTGTGAACTTCCTTAAACTGTTTCCTATATGCCTTAAAAATGTTATATTGGAGAAACCCAATTTCTTCCTTACTGTGAAAATGGAATCGGCTTAGACCAGAGGGGGCAGATTGCATCAGATTCGCTGCTGGAAGTGGAAGGATCTCGGAGTTATGTTATTCAGTGTTCTGATCCACAGGAAGAAGGCCTCATGTCTAGGCAGGTCACACAGGAAAACCACTTTCATGTTACTTGGTGGATCTTCCTTTCACTGTTCTCTTTACAGAAGAGTCCTGCTTCCACTTGTGACTGCTATTGTTTCCTGATCTTTGGTACTTGACAATGCTATGTGCTCGGCGGAAATGTTTGGTGATGGTAGGGGCTTTGGTTCGTTCAAAATTATAGTGTTCTACATGCCCAGCAAGAATATGTAGATAGTGGAGCTCTGAGTTATCTTTTTGCCTTTCTCTTGCTTTGAACGATGGTCGTTGGAGAGTCACCTTTGCCTTCCACCGTAAGAACAGCTTGCTAAGGTGGAATGGGAGGATGATGGTGAATGGCAGAAGATTTCACCATGGCCTGTGAACTTTTCTTCAAGGTGCTCTAGGAATCTTGAAACTTGGAATGCTCATGTGTCGTAGAGTTTCAAAATTTTTTGGCTATTCTACGGGGCTGTCAATGGGCCGAGTTCGGGTCGGACTTCCACATCTATCTGCTGGTGCTCAAATGCACCGCGCTGATGGCGGGCAATGACCGGCCGGGCGTGGCGCGGACCAGCGAGGAACTTTACCTCGCGCGGCCCAATAGCCGCTGGATGGCGCCGTTCTTCATCTCGCCCTATGACGATGACCTGTCCGCCTGAGATCGTTACACAAGAGAGTCTTTTCATGATGAGAATAGCCTGGGAGCATCAAAAATATTATCATGCGCATTAAGACATATTTGAATCAAATCAATAGTATTACATTAAATCATACTCAGACATCATCAAAACATCATTTATCTAATATTCTCCACCTTTTTGATGATGGAAACTATGCGTCAATATGAGTCACCTAAACAATGGAACCATGAAACAGACGATGACTCAAGAAAGCTTCTCTCCCCCTTTGAATAGATGTTGACTCATCAAGACATCTCTCCCCCTTTGCCATTAGCAAAGAGGGCTTAGATTAAAGCCAATACAAAGAATCAGAAGATGAGCAGACAGGGTCATAAACATTCAAATGCAGACCACAAGCATGGTGAAAGCAGATCATACAAGTTGTTAAAATCCGTGAGTTCTGAAGTAGCCAAATGCAGGAGCAAGTTGTTGGGTCCCCTCTTTGATGTTGTGTCCCTTGGGTTGGTATGAACATATCACACAAAGTGGCATCGAATGCCATGAAGTCACAACAAAGCAACACAGACTGAATCAGAGAGATAAAAAAGTGCAAGATGTTTACTCATAGCAAGATGATGAAATCAGAGAGCAGTGACAGCCATAGAACTAATTTAGTTTTTGTGATTTTCAAACTTTTAGGTTTTTTGGTTTTCAAATTTTTAATATTTTCTATGCAATGCATGGAGGAAGGAAATGCAAAACATCCAAATTCATGAGGAACTGAAGCCAATTGCTTAGAGAGGTAAGACCATTTGTTGAGAGGGGTGATGCTTACATAGTAGCCAGGAGCATGGATCAATAAGAAATCTGGACACAATGATTAGATTCAAGAAATCTTAGGATTGGAGTACTTCAATTCTGAAGCCAAGTTCACAAATGCAGAGTTACAGATTTTCCAGAATCTTCAGTTATAGAACTCTAATGATAAGGCCCTTATATTCAGATTGGTTTTAAATGGATGAATTCTGAGTTTCTCAAAAATAAGTAATTGAAAGTTTCTACTAACGTGGTGCGGTCCCATTTGTTTGTTGCCCTTTCTTGCCTTTTGACATGTTATTATTTTTAACAAAAATTTCGACACATCTCCCCTTGACCCGAGCATAAGGGAAATACAGGGAATGTGCCCACATAGAGTGGCGGAACCCGACAATATGAGGTGCGTGCCAGAAGGGATGACACCTTTGATAAAACTTCAGAAAACCCAGAAGAAACGATGAGTGGGAGACGCCTCTAAGACTGGACAAGGTGCACTAGGCAAAAAAAGGGACTGGTGTGCCGGCTAGAAGGGTACAAAGGGGGCTGGAGAGGTGTACCGGGCTACATGGATAGAGGGTGCACCGGGCTGGGGTGGCCAGGGGTGTGCCGGGCAAGTGGAAAAGGCTAGGGAGGCTAGACAGGTGTGCCAAGTTAGGAGGACCAAGGGTGTGCCGCGCAAGAGGGCACAAGGCGTGCCGGGCTGGGAGGCACCGGTGTGCCAGGCAAAGTAGGCACGGGTGTGTCGGGCAAGGGTAGAAAAGGGCCGTGCCGGTGAGCGGGTGAGTCAAGGGTGTGCCATTGAAGGAACATGGAGGGTGTACCGGGCAAAGGCCAAAGGGCTATGTGCTGGTGGGGGATGGCCCAAAGAGCGGCTATGCCGGGCTGGATGCCACAGGGGCGTGGCGGATAAGGAAAAGTGGGGAGAGTGCACCGGGCTAAGTGGGAAGAGGGTGCTGGGCTAAGGGTTGGAACCTGAGAGGGGAAGGAAGCCAGTGGTAGTGATGGGCCTAGATGCCCAGGGAGGTGAGGAGGGCAGCTCCTTGGACAAGAAATGGAAGCTGGCCATGCCCAAAGGATCGAGAGCAGCAGACCTCAGGGGAAGGCATATGGACTCCATATGGGGGAAGAAGCCATCGACATAAAAAGGGGAGACATCACCTGAGGGAGGAGGAGGTAGAGATCAACCACACACATCAAGGCATAAATCAAATATAGTGACAAGAAATCCAAGAAAGGGGAATTTCCATTCACAAATAGAGGTAATCACGGCAAGCGTCCTGAACCTGTCACTGAACCTTCACACCTCACCTGAAGCCTCGCACGACACATCATAGAGCGGTGCATAATGGCCTCAATTCCACAATCTGGGCCCAAATTGAGCCACCGCCATACAATCCTAAATCAGATCCAGAGCTAACACAACCCATTCACACGTGAATGCACAGGAAATAAAAGTCACTTGGATATCTCTATCCAATCCTACCTCGAAATCTGCAAGAATAATCAGGGCTGGCATGTCATCCCCAACACCACAGGGCATGACGAGAATGTCAGGCTCGATAGACAACAGCTCACCAGAAAGATCCTCCACTGGTCCGAGCGCTCTCTCGATTAGGACATCCATTCTGCCACCTCAAACCATAACCTTAAAACCACAAGGGCTGGCTAAATCTCAAACTGGGGTGGCCAAAATGGCACTAACTCCATTAGAGTATGTTCACAGTCACCTAGCCATGAACTATCCTCGCCAGCCACCTAGCCTTGTCACTGCTTCCTCGAATGCAACACCACAACTCACACCTGTAGGCAAAACTCTGCCGAATGCGACATAGCCAGGGCCACCACCTTTGGGGAAGGTAACTCTCTATCTTACTTCTCAGGCCCCATGCCGGCACTCTGATGATAACTGGAACTGTCTTCACAGCGCCAACACCGCGCACTCTAGCTCTCACGCGAGAAGCAAAGTGGTAAATAAACACAAAATCTTATGCCAGATGCTGAGTATATTGGACCTTATGGACTCTAAAATACTACAATTATCTCAAATTCTCATGTACATCCACAAACACTCTAATACAATCTGTAATGACCTAAGATCCAAATATCGGGAATTATTCGATACCATTCGAATCCTGGCCAGCCACCAACGAGCCGGAAGGCTTGGAAGGGTTATGTAGGTGTGTGGAGGTACATTAAAATTTAAGATAATACAGGCAACAACTATATAATTAACTATTAAATAATATAAAATAAATTATATTTTTAATTAATAAATTAACTACATAGTCCAGTCTAACAAAGTTGCATATAGAGACGAATGGGTTTTTCTTAAACTAATTCGTGATGTGAGTTATCTTTAGAATTCTCCCACCGGTTGCATCGATGCAGGCCATTCACACCGTCCAACTTGTCCATTGGTCAAGACCTTGACATCAACAATTCATCAGTGGATGGGTTATCCAATGGGTGATCATTTGGAAGCTAGTCCAACGTGGAATTTACAAGGGAAGATCAAGTTTTTTTTTTTGGTTTATTTCACTCAATTTTCCTTATCATTCTATCAACATCAATGTAGATCATCCATCTTTTAACCACCAAAACAAAGAAATATGGGGCGGAGGTCCTTATGCTTTAACCCGTGTACAAGTGGCAACAAGATTCCTCCAGCACATTAAGCTCCCGTTGTACGTTAGATAGCCATGGATCTCATCATCTATTTTCGATGCAACAAACAAAGGGATGTGACAAATCTCTCTGCCTTCCCTCATAAGCAGATGGCAAACCATTAAACTTATTATGCGCGCATTAGGGGAAGATTAACATATCCTATTCCTTGTAATTTCACAACTGACGATGGGTTTACGTAGCTCAATTGGCTTGTTGGAAGAATGGCATTTGATGATAAGCCACAGAGAAAGTGGCCTAGATTCATTCCTCCTCCTCCTCTCTCTCTCTCTCTCTCCCCCCCCCCTTTATGTCTTACAAAAGGAGCAGTTAGGTTTCTCATTATTTCAACACCTTTTATGAGGACAGAGTGGGCAAGATTGGTCATATTGTTATCCATCTTTATCTAGCTGAATGGAGAATCCCATTCCAGTTGTCCCACAAAGAGTAAAATTTTTCAGGTTCACCTGTGCACATTTCCCCCATGGGCAAAAAGGGAGCCTTTCAAAGGGCACATTGCACTCGGGTTGGCATCTATACCTATGGAAACATGATACATGGGCTTATGTTGCCCCCACAGGGACCAATCGTGCCCCATCCCCCCCCCCCACCCCAATAAGACAAATATTGCTAGGTATGCTCCAGAAGACAACTATTAATTATCATTTCAAGTCCAACCTTTAGAGTTTATTATTTCCCTTTATGTCTTCTAATCACCCTCTAAATTTTGTGAATCAAGGTCGAGAGGTTAAGGAGTTAGAAGGTCGGGAAGTTACTGATTTCACACAGGACGCACAAAAATGGGAGCGTACTTTCAATAAGAAATTCAAACTCTAGGAGCAACCCCGAATGTAGGTTATCTCATAAACGACTTAAACATCAAGTTAAGATTCAAAGCCCTCGGATCTTGCCTAATTTCATACTTTCTACATTGAGTATTTGATGTTTTCCCATGACTACGCTTGCATGCTTTTCTCTGCATATTAGCCCTGCACCTCTTATAAAAAGATAATAATTTTGACTTCAATTCATGCCTATTTTATACTTTCCTTCATTCTAAACATGTCAGCATGTCTTATTCTCCTATTCCTTATAATTTTCATCCATTAGTTGCTCTATCATTGGCCCTACATGTTATTTAAACTTCTATCTATTACAGACAGAAGGCGGTTCCTCAGAGACCGTCTCCTTCATAAGGCGGCCCCCAAATGACCGCTACTTGCTAGTGGTGGTCCCCGACCGACCGCGACCTAGTTTTTGCAACCAGGTTAAAATGATGTTTATTTCCCTTAGATATCTATTGCTATACATGCCTCAGTCAAGTTATTATACTCCCTGATCATGGCATATTCCATACTGCATGTTGACATATTTCTAAGCTTAATTTCATATATGTTAATTTCATGCCAAAAATTATATAGTTTTGTAATTAAAGAAATTTTCCCATGGTTGGTTGCATTTTGATTATGATTTGGCACGCTCCTTTCCCATCTCTTTTCGTTTGTATAAGTTCACATATAGCACGTATTTTGGTACATTGCTATTAGTTACACATACACTTGATAGAAACACCTCTTGGACTTGTGATCCTCTCCGTCGGATATTCCTTCTATCAGACTAGGTGATCATGTTTCAAGGCCTCCATAAGTCTCCGCAAGTCAAGGATTCCCACTAGGACATCGAGCAGGTTGTACACAAGAAACTCAGAAAAGTTCTCCCACGATTTTAAGAGATAGAGTCCACCAAAATTTGAGTTCTATGGATCAAACTCGAGATAATACTAAGGACAAGAGGTAGGAACAAGTGGGACTCCATTTGGAGGAGGATTCTAGAAGTTATGGCTCTTGGAAGATAGGCCCATCGCGTAAGAAAATAGAGTTTGACTTGTACTAGGATGCATAAACCCAGAACTTTCGACCATGATTTCGAGAGATATAGCCAATAAAAATTCGAGTTCTATGAATCACACTTGAGATAATCCAAAGGAAAAGAGGTAGAAATAAACGGGGGTCAATTTGGTGTAGGATTCTAAGAGTTATGACCGCCACAAGGTAGGCCCATCGAGCAGGAAATGGGGCAAAGTCCAATGCAAGTTGTACTCTTTAGAAGCCCAGCCAAAACATGGTCACCTTAAAAAAATAAAGAATATCATAAACACAGTGGAGACTTAGTGAAAGTTGTAGAAGAAAAAATTATAGCTAACTGAAAAATGAACAACTTTCGTGAAGAGAGAAAGAAGAAAAGATGATCAGAAGAGGGAGAAAATGGGGCGAAAAATAGGAAAAACACTAGGTTCCTAGGGGTGATCAGTGTAGCATGCCAGAAAAATGTGAATAACATGAAAAAGTTACAGAACTGGCCAATGGCATAGAAGAAGAAAATGTAGATCTTTAAAAATCTAACAACTTTGGTGAAGGGCACATTTTGAATAGAGGAAAGAAAGGGGATGAAAAATGACCACGTTCTGGACTGTGCAGTGAAAGAAAGCCAAATGCTTGATGGAAGCCGACCTAAATGGACCGTAAGTCGACTTGGAAGTCGGAAGTTAATAAAATAAGCCCCGGAGCTATAAGAAATCACGATCTCCAAGGCTCAACGACTAGGTGATGGGGACATCGCCTCCCTTGCCCCCACTCATGGCACGCCTCCTCACCTCGGACGCATCTAGCATGGTCTAGTTATCTATTTTGAGTCATGTGATGTATTTTCTTATTTTATGAGAGCCGGCAAAGACACTGTCACCTGTGGGGAGGCTTCAGAGGTCTGCCCATTGCCCCAGGAGTTTTGGGCAATACTTCAGTCTGCCCGGATGTTGAGGGTTGAGAATTCCTTTCGTTTAGCTATTTTCACCACAATTCAATTTCCTACTTGTACCGCTGCATTATGAGCAACATCACAGGGTCATTCATGGAGAAGCTAGGGGTGCCCCCTCTTTCTTCAGTTGGAGCTTCCTCAGATGACGTAGGCGGCACCCAGATAGTATCTCCAGTGGTGACAACATTGGCGGTTACGGCCATCCGAGCTTCTTCAGGAACAACGTCTTCAGCGTGGGCTTGTACTACCTCGCTCACTGCTCTTCTTCTCTTGGTGATAGGACCCTGCCTTTTGGCGAGCCTAGCTATCTCTTCAGGCTCAATGGGTAGAGCCCCATACTGGCCGAATACCCCGGCCATGTTACAAGTAGATCTTTGCATCTCTACCCTTCCTTGCCGCCCTTCTTGACAGCTTGCTAGGGAAGGTTAGTCTATCAAAGACTGACCTTCGTGGCTGCACCTCCCTCCGAGGTGGAGATTGGTGGTAATCTTCTAGTACATTCCTTGATTTTGCGCTCGATGGGGATCGGGGCTCTTGCTCTTCTAGGACTTCGGCCATTGCTTGCAATAGCCTTTGATGCCCCAAGGGAGTGCTTGTTGGGCCATACAGATAAGCCCTCATGACTTCATTCACTCCCTCCTATGGATGTGAGGAGGGGAGAGTATGTGATGGTGCCCTATCTCCAACCTAAGGTTTATAGGACGGATGACCTAGTCGGGTGATGTTGTGGTGATGTCGGGGGCACCGGTGATGAGTGTCCCTTGGTGGCAATGGGGGAGCAAACATCGGTTGACACCTCGAAGTTGTAGGCTCAGCCTGGCTCTCTCCCTTTTGCCTCCTGTAGTGGGTTTTCTCCAGCTCTGCCTGAGCCGATGGAGTGATTCGGGTACCCTTGGGCACCCACGCCAGCTTCCCTCTCGCCAACGGCTGGTCCGGCTAGTTCCTCGGCCTCTTGGCCTTGTTCGATCTCTTCTTGCCTTCTTCTTCCAATGACTGAAATGAATTCCTTACCGACACAATGGGTATGATTCTATTTGGGATCACTTCGGCTCATCGTCCATTCAAATGCACTCGGACGCTTCCAATAATGACTACTTTACCGGAGTTGGAGACCCGGCCTCTAGAGGGAGTAGCATTCAGATGGCCCTTACGGAGCCTCCTGCGGTGAGACGCCGACCCCTGGTTGGATAGGTTGGCAAAAAAGTGCACATGGTGCATGAAGCAACTCGATGCCCCGGTCGAGACGTGCTTGGTGGTCTTGGCCGGTGAGCAGCCAGCAGTAGCCTTGATGGACCCCCAGATGGGAGCGTTGATCTCAACCATGTCGGATGCTTCCACATCCAGCAGGTTCACGAAGGCCACCCCGAGGAAGTTGGGAAAGCCTACAATGGGAGGGAAGCTGCCGAAGCGGACGGGGACGGTGAGATACTCGTCCCAGATGTGACTTTCGATGACAAGCATGCCGAAAGTGACTGCCATTGTTATCGTTGGAATGCAACCTGCATTTGCAAATTGAACAATTAGTATTTCAAGAAGGGACCGTAGGGCCCTCTGATCCCGACGAAAAGATGAAGGATAGTTTGGTCCCACTGGACATGGGAGACTTGTGGACGCACTTTTTGCTAAATAAGTTATTTATTCGTTTGTTGGTTCATTTAATGGTTTGTTAAGTGCGTGGGCTTGTCAATCACAAAGTGACAATTTGTTCGGGATTCATGGAAGCCTTGGTGTGCCATTTGACTGATCAGATGATTGCGTGGTTCGTGTGAGGACCAAAACACGCCGTGCCATAAAGGCCATAGCATCATTTACATCTCCACGGAGCAGAGAACACCCTTGATTAATCACCGGAAAAAGAGGGTCCCACAGGCTAAAGAGTTGTAAATTAAATGAGATTAAGAAAGCCTAGGATTGTACTGAAAGGTCTCATGCTACCGGTGTAAATAGTAAAGCACGTTGGTCACTCGAGGACCATTTTATGTTCGGACGGAAGTCCGTATTGAAAGTGAGATGAATACTGTGATAAACTCGTACAAATGTCTACCGAGAACATGGCACGTTTAATATTCCACATGAGAGTGGGCCAAGCTTCAAGAGATATTGGCCCAAGCAAGGCCGGCTCATGACCATGCTAGGGAATGATTCCCAGGGCTCATGGTCTGCCTGCAGGGCGGCATTGACGTTCCCTCCACGGGGTCCAATGGGAGATGAGATCTCTGAGATATTCGCTGATACATGCAAATTCTTACTTTTATTCTATTAGTTTTAATGCCGCTTGAGTGAGGGTTTTATTCCCTTTTTTGTCTTGTTTATTATTTATATTTTTTTATTTGGGTTGAGTGCTCAAGGCCCCTTTTCTTTATTATTATTCCACTTTTTATATGAAACATGGGAGAGTTCGGTCGATCGAGCTGACTGGACCAGTCGACCGACTCTCCCAGGGGTGAAAACCCCCCGAGCAGGTCGACGCAGCAGCAGACTGCGTTGATGCAACTCCCGACCTTACGGACCGAGGGCCTACTGAAGAGTCGCTTTCTTGTCTTTTGAGTTCTTCTCATGATTTCTTCGGGGTGATCGGAGCCCGAACGTGTGTTTAATGCGTGCGGAAGGTCTTACTTAGCAAGTCACACATGAATTCAAGCATGCACGAGATGAAATTGAGTTCGGGAATAGATCTCCAATAGGAGGCGGAGGTATGTCCTCATGCATAGGGACGATTTCCGACCGGACGTAATCGGATCTTTCACATATCGCCATTTTATATACCGCAGGATCGTGGCATGCAAGCACACATGAAATGCGATGATGTAATTGTATGTAGGGGAAGTGATCCCTTTTATTCATGACATGAGGATATGAAATTTTGATTAGTTCCCTTCCTTGTTCATGCAATGGATGCCCATGCTCATGCTAGTCAATGTAATACGGCAGTGTTCACGCTCAGTTCTCTTCGTATCTTCCACAATTCTTCTACTCCAGTTAGAGCACCTCGTTGTCATTTATTTCATTTATTTATTACTTCCTTTTTTATTTTTTTTAAATGGCATAGGGGGTGGCAAGGGCCACCACCAACTTTATTTCATCTCCTAAACCCTAAGGAAAGCTGGATCCTCAATAGCGGGAGTGAGACACCTATGAATGATAATAGAATAGAAATTTCTCTTAAGAGGGAAGGCCAAGGAGAAAGCTAGTGAAGCAAGAGCGTCAGCTAGAACGTTTTGGTTGCGAGGAACATGGAAAAAGATCAGCTTAGAGAAGAGTTTGGCGTAAGTTGATGTGAGCTCCTGGTAGGGTTTAAACCTAGGATCAAGAGTGCGGCACTTGGTGAGCACTTGGCGTAGAATCAGCTGACTATCACCTACAATCTGTAATTGGGTGACACCATATAGATGAGAGATAATTAGAATGGTATAAAAGGGGACCAATATAATGATGATAAGTGAATGATAAAAAGGGGTGGGGGCATGCCACAAAAGATAAATAAATAAAATTCGTGATCGCCACCGAAGCCTAAAACGTGACAAACAATGTAACACTGAAAGAGGGGTACGCTACTTACCTCAGAATTTGAAAGATGGCCAAAGGAGGGCCTGTTGATTAATGCAGTGTTCAGTCTAGGCACGTTCTTCAGGAATATGGTACAAATTCTTGTCGCGTTATCAGAACAATAGTGGGATATTAGGATTTATTCCTTCCTTGCCCCAAGGCTGGCCAAGGTGCAAGGGCCTCACGTTTTCTTCTTCTTATGCCTGCAAAATAACGAAAACCATAAAGAGAAAGCCCATTAGAACGTAATTAAGTGCAGAATCTATCATTATTTTCAATAAAAACATATAAAAGTAGGGCTAGATCACTTGGGGGTTTCGGTGGTTTTTAAACCCCTATGGAAGGGCAAAAATAGGTTTGGTGTGTGTGTATATGCATGTATTTGAGAAAAAGGAGTTGTTTTGAATGAATTCTGCGATGCTATGCAAAAATTGGTACGAATTAAAAGACACAAAGTTGGGGGAAAATGAAGAACAGGGAAGAACACAAAATGCCCTAAATACTCCCTTGGATGACAAGAGGGCGAGAGATCAAAGATCCTCAATAAGACATAGCCTCACCCTCTATCTATGAATATCTATTGGCCTGGGCACCGATGATTGAATATCTTTAATATCTTTGAACATTTTTAAATATTTGTAAATATCTATGGGCCTGGACACTGATGGATGGATATCTTGAACATCTTTGAACATCTGTCGGCCTAGATGCCGATGGTTGAATATCTTGAACATCTTCAAGCCTCTTTGAACAGCTGTCTGCCTGGACGTCGATGGTTGAATGTATTGAATATCTTGAAATATCTGTGAATATCTATCGACATGGACGTCGATGGTTGAATATCTTTAACATCTTTGAACATCTGTCAGCCTGGACACCAACGGTTGAATATCTTGAATATCTTTAAAAATCTGTCGGCCCGGATGCCGATGGTTGGACATCTTTAATATCTTTGGATATCTGTCGGCTTGGGCGCCAATGGTTGAACATCCTTGAACATCTTTAAATCTCTGTGAATATCTATCGGCCTAGATGCCGATGGTTGGACATCTTTACTGTCTTTGAGCATCTTTGAACAGCTATCGGTCTGGATGCCGATGGTTTAATGTATTGAATATCTTTAAATATCTGTGAATATCTATCGACCTGGGCACCGATAGTTGAACATCTTGAATATCTTTGCACATCTATCGGCCTGGACGTCGATGGTTGAACATCTTGAAAATCTTTGAACATCTGTCGGCCTGGACTCCGACGGTTAAATATCTTTAAACATCGTTCCATCATCTTCAAGCATCTTCGAACATCATCGACCATTTGCCGACCTGGACGCAAATGCTTGATCAACTTTAAGCATCTTTGAACATCTTTAAGCATCTTTGAGCATCTTTCGGCCTCAACGCCGATGATTGAATATCCATCGACTGGGACACCGACGGTTGAATATCTTTAAACATCATTGAAAATTCGTCAGCCTGAACGTCGATAATTGGACATCTTTAAACATCATTGAAAATCTATCGGCCTGAACACTAATAATTGGACATCTTTTAACACCACTAAAGATCTATCAGCCTGAATGCCGATAATTCGAGTCCAATCTTCTACCACCTCAGGATCAGGGGTTCCACTAAACCTAGGGGGATTGAGACTTCAAAACTCATGATGCAACTCTCCAGCTCCACGATTTGCTCCACCTTAGGCTACCTGCTGAAGAACCTGGGTCAATCCCTGAACTGTTCTTTGCATCTCCAGCCATTGTGCTCACTTAGCTACCATTATGCTAGCTTTCTAACCCTACAAAATAACCGTACAAGATTAGCAACTTTATTTATAAAAGTTATTATGTCAATTTTTACATATAGACCTTTTTGCCCAATCTCACCAGGTAACAATAGGAATGGACCTACAACTTATGGCAACCTATAGTCAAGACCTAGGCTTTAATAAACCTAGGCACTGATACCACTTCTGTCAAGGTCCGAACCGATAGCAGCGGAATGCATTGCTCAAAATGTAGCAGTTAATAGTCATGAATAATCAGAGCAACCATAAGACATAAACATAAGGGCAAACAACATTGACAAAAATAAAATTCTCATTTAATATCAAAATGTCAAAATTACATATCTTGACTCAACTTACATTAATAAAGGAAAAGACACCGACTCTGATCCTCTAGAGTCCTCATCACTCTTGCCCTTGCCCATCTGAGTGATTATGTTCATCATTACATGAAAAATGTTAAGAGGAACTAGGTGAGCAAAATGCTTAGTAGGAATTACATCTCTATCATCGAGCAAGATATAAGTGATTAACTAATTAATCATGTTCATTAATATGCAATGCATGAATGATGTAACTCAAAATCATGACAATCAATCTAGTAGTAAGGTTGATCATCAACGAACATCAAAGCCAAGGACATGTATAAGCTCAAGAGAAAAGGAATAATTTTCATGCAGAACCAAGGACAAGATGCCAGTATTGAATGAAGGTAGAAGCTTTAGATGAACAAAACTTTATAGAATTGGCCAAAATATATTAGAATTTCAATAATAATAAGTAGAATTAATCAGTTTAACAGAATATTATAATTATTAGAAAAGATAGAACAACAGTGGTGAGTCATTTTATTTCAAATGATGAGCTGAGCCTGTGTTAAAAGCCCTCTAGGAATGCCTGATTACATAATGAATGCTTGTTTATATTATGCCATAATGACTCATTGTTGCCATCATCAAAAAGGGGGAGAATATTGTGTCCCTACTTTTCATGATGGTTTTGATGATAGCAACAATGAGTCATTGGTGGGTCCATATGACTATTGATGATGTCAACTAAACACCACTTCTGAATTGTGTATATAGAACATGTTGATTAAGGTTCAATCAGGAAACTTTAAAACTCACTTTAGCAAAATAGATGACAAAGCTTCTGGAATTAAGTCTAGCTTCTGAATTCAACAAAGCCAGATTCTCATGCAGACCATAGGTTTCTCTAGACTCAGTCATCAAGATCAAACAGTTTTGTCAGTTTTGTTTTACCATGCAGACCACAAGTCACTAATTCAGATGAGGACCCAAGCAACCAATCCTTCATGCAGAACCCAAGTTAACTGAGCTCCTATGCATATCAACATGCATTTAATCACTAGACATGATGTTACAAGAAAATGTGAAGTAGCAAGACCTTAGTTTTGTAGAATTTCTCAAGCCCAAGTCAGTTCAGCTATAAAATCACTTGATTTATTCATCTCTTAGGAAGACTAAACAACGTGCAAAGTAAGGAAATTTCACTCAACCGAAGTATCACACAAGTCCACAGACTTGTCTATGTAGCAACAAATTCAGTTTGACTGCCAGCAGAATTCAGATGACATAAAGCTTTTGCATTCAAGTTTAGTTCATCAGATTTCAGAATTTCAAATGGAATTTAGAAGAACAAGCTAAGGTGACAAAATGATAATGATGCAGGACAGGTGATGCGACCGGGCTAAGATGTACGACGGACTCGATGTGCGGCTAGCACTAACACGCAAAAGGAAAGCCAAGCGGCTGACCACCGTGGCATTCTCCAGGTGGAGACATCTCTCAACAGGAACTCTAGCTAGCCCGACAATTGTCCCTTGCGAGGGAAATGTGGGATCCTATTATCTCGAGATTGATCCAGAGATCTTGAGATTTGGAGGACTCTATCCTCTAAAATCGTAGGAGAAAGTTTTGGGTTTCAACATTCTCTATATAAAGGACCATGTGTAACCTGTGTGTGGGGGGGGGACTCTTCTTCAACTCGGGACAAAGCTATGCTGGATCGTCCACTCACCACTTCGACCCCACTTTGAAGAGGGAAGTATTGACTTTCATTTTCATCTCTTTGGGCTCATTTTCGTCGCTCCAATCCCTTATTCTCCTCTCTTCCTTTCTCAAAATCATCACAAGTTGCACTGTTTCTGCACGTTGCTGCATTTTTCTCTATTTTTCATAGCACTTTTCTCTCTATTCTCTCCATCAAATTTCATGATTTCAAGTCGTATACATGCACAATACTCCCACCTTTTATTTACACCCATTTATAGGGTGTAAAAACTCTCCCCCGATGTGCTCTCCCCCTTTCGTTACTGCCACTTTATCATTTCGGGGCCTATACTACATATTCTAGTAGGTATTTTCTCTTTCTTGTGGCTTTGTTTTGTAGGAGATTGTTGATAGAACAAAAGGCCCTTGCTTTCTAGCCAGCTAGGAGGTGAGGAGGTGCACCAGTGATCAGTTTCCCGCGTCCCTTTTCAAGTGCGATCACACATTGTAGTAGTTCATCTTCAGGCTACATCTTCTTCCTCATTTTTCAAGGTACGTGGCGCCGTCTTCATCCTTCCTTCATCCTTTTGGTGCTGTAGAACATTGGTAGCGATCACAGTTAGGTTCCTCTTCTTCATCACCCTTTGATTTTCATGTAATTTCATGTTTACATGCATGCTTATACATGCATAGTTTGTGGGGGCATGAAATAGATTGAGATATTAATTTACATCCGCACATATGACAATCCTGAGATGATTCCTTTTTGTGTGAATTCATCTTGGCATTTTTAAAACTATTCATTTTGTTAATGGCATTCAAATCATCTAATTTCATGGCTTGACAATCATATATCAGATGACTTGTCCTACCACAATAATAGTTACTACCCTTGAAGTGGAAGAACTAGAAAAAGAACAACTAGCTTCATCAGAAGAGGGAGGAGACGAAGAAACGAGTACAGGAGGGGGTACAGACGAGGAGGTCCCCTCACCAGAGGGGTATGGAAGGTGACTTAATGGAGGGTGGAAGAGCGGCCCCTGGGTCAGGACACGCTCAGGAAGAAGATAGCCCTTTTGTGTGATTTGTTCTTCATGCCTTATACATGTGTGGTTGCATATGTGTAATTCATGTTCTGGGACTTATATGTGTGAAAATGAATATCCTTATCTTGAAGGATTTTATTCCCAAAGTGTGCTTAATTTTGTAGTTCAACAGTCCCAAGAATGTGTGTATTGTCAAGGCAAAGGATGCTTACAAGATTTGCAAAGTAGGCTGAAAAGGCTTTAGGTCAAAAGACCTTAATGTTTGAATGGCATTTCATGGTTACATGTGCTTGTTGCCTTACACTTGTTTGTAGAACTGGTGATATCAAATTCATTGATATGACCCTTTATGCTTCATTGATCTCTTGCCTTGAGATATGAAATCGATTCATGCTTATGAAGTTTCGGATGACTAACTATGTCATACAACTCTAATAATTCTTGGAATGTTAAGATGGCATAAACGGTTTGGTTGATGGAGGTTCAGAATGGCTATGAATGGTTCAAGCATTGCATGCTGGTCAAACTGTTGATTATACACTCAAATGAGTTCACATCACTCAAATGCTCCTTCAGAATTTCAATGGATGGTCATGGCATTCCAATAGCTTTAAACCTCATAGCACTCTCTCTATGAATTTCACATTCCCACTATGTAAGGTGACATTATTGGGCATGGTAATATTCATAATGTTTGATAAAGAATGTTTGAAAAGGTCTTGATGTGAATGAGAATGATTGTAGAAAAGTGTGGAAACATGTTCACATGAATGCGTACTTGCATATGTGTGATATGCTTGTGACTTTTGATAGGAAAGGATGTAATCGGGCAAAGCTTTCATGCTTATATTCCTTGTTGTGGGTCTTGACATTTTCAGTATTTATTTGGAGTGTAATTGGTGTGTAGTGTGTAATTATATTTTTTCTTGAGTTATTTTTGGGTCAAGGGAGTGTTAGTTGGGTTAATGTAATCAATAAGGTCCATTAGGGGGTTTGTTTTCAAATTGGGCCTCAAGGCCACTTGGAGCCTAATTGGGCCACTCCCTCTCCTATGGACTTCCTAGCTTAGAAAGCCCATTAGGGCTGGTCTATGGTCCATGGTTGATTTCTTGACCAAAGGTGCCAAATTTGACCATGGAGAGGGGGGCGCCCCCCACCTACTCCCCATGTGGGCTTTGAAAGTTCTCCCCTCCCCATATTGCCCTTCTCTCTCCCATTGACCAAGGGTAGTTAAGTTTATTTGTCTTAGGTCTAGGGTTTTCATATATATTGTCTCTTGTAACAATTTTAATACATAGAATTAATCATTTTTGTGCAAGAGCTTCAAGGGGCACCCTCTCCCTCCTCTCTCCTCCTTCACCTTCCTCCTCCTTCTTGCAGTTGAGAGAGTTGTAGATCCAGGGTGTGAAGCCCCTTCCTTGGGAGTGATTCCCAAGCTTACCACCTCCGTTGGGTGTGACGTCCAGCCCCCTTCACCGCCGCTGCCATCCAAGGCGCCATCGAGTTGCCACGAGCCACCATCGCCCTTGCTATCCAGATCTACATGCCGCAGGATAGAACCCGAAAGATCTAGTTATTACTCCCCTTCCTCTAGTAGGATCGCCTCTATCTCACCATATTGTGTTCCCCACGTTCTTCCCTCTATCCAGTCCAATTTGCACCCCGATCCACCACCGTTTGATCCCCCTTCCATCACAGTTTTCCCACCCAGCACAGTCTACCCTGGTGCAGATCTGCGAGATAGAACCCTGCATACCAATTTTTCCTGTCCCCTAAACCTCCTCAGATCGACACCAAAATTGGTGTGCATGTCCATCTCACTCCCCCTTATCATCCATGTTCACACCATGACCCAGAAAGCCCGTTTGCCTCCCTTTCTACGTCCATCATCAGACTAATTACAGTCTGCCCTAGACACCCTGCCAGCACAAGATTCCTACTTTAGAAATTCCCTAGGAGAATCAGTATGGTGGATGGTTCTTCTCTTCCTATAGGTTGAAGCTCGTCAAGCGCCCTTCGCAATGGTGCTGGTTTCGTCCCGATCCGACTCCAGATCTGCCTACATCCACCGATTTCGCTAGGTCGCGCAGATCTGACCAACTAGAGGGCTACGAGATAGATCCTTGTTCCAGATCTCCCGTCGGCACTTCAGATAAGATCCAACGATCACCACTCCCAGGGGTCGAAAGGAGACACCCCGCCGACGTCCTTGCCAACCTCCATAACCAGAAGACATTCGGAGGCCACCGTCCCACTGGCTACACTCACTTGCTGTCCTGAAGATTTGAACAGAACTGGACCAGACCAGCAGATCACCTCCATCCCGAAGAGCCCCGACGTGCTGCCCGCCAACCCAAGTGCACAGACCCTGGAGTTCCCTGTTGTAGCCTGTTACCTCCCTACGTGGAGTGGACAACCGTTTGGTTATGTAATAATTTGTAACTCTTGTACCGAGGTCACGTTTCTTGGCCAGGTTGTCTTCCCCACGCACTATGCGTAGAGGTACATTTTTGCTTCTCCTCTTCGCATTTGCTTATTCCGTATGCAATCTACTATTACTGTTTGCGTGAGATAGGATCCTAGCTCGCTAAATACCATTCACTTCTATGAGTGAGAGTGCGTGACCCATCCCATAACTCGATCCGAGCACAAGTGTGAACTAACCACCCTTGACTCTACCAGTTCCTCAACCGTGCGGATCCATGCGTTTCCCTCGCGGAGGGATGATTGCGAGCTCGTGTTTCTTGTTGTGGATGTAGTCCCTCTTCTTAGGAGCTCTTGGTGTTGAGTTAAGGTAGCTTCGTTGTTCACGCCGTTGCTGGTCGCGTTGTCTACTTAGTCGCGTCGTCACTTAGAGTCTCAATTCGCATCCCATCCCGCATCAAATTTGTATCAGAGCACGCCATCTCACATCAAATTGGTAGTAGAGCACGGTTTGAGTCTAGGGTAGTCTTGTGCATTAGGCGTTGCATTCCCCATAGTCGAGTCTGCTCATTCCCACCCTGTGCCCCCTTATCCAGTATATTAAAAGGTGTTACAAGAATGATAGATTAAGCTTATTGGGAAGGTAGCAGCCTTGCGTGAGTTGGATCTTCAGATCCATATCTTCGCCACGTACTGGATATTGGTTGAGTCTAGGTACTTCATTTTGCATTAGTCAGTGCACTCCAATCTCTATGTCATTGCATACTCACTCGTAGAGGTACCCAATACTTACCACCACCACCATCTATGGCAGATCCCCGAGTCCGTAGTCCCGATGAGCCATCTGTGGTCGACATGTTTCGAACTCTTATGGATAAATTAGATACGCGTATGGATGGACTGAGTATGCGTGTGGATGGATTAGGCACGCGTTTGGAAGGGAGAATGAAAGCCTTAGAGGATCGGGATGAAGTGTCAGACCAGTCTATTCGGGGTTTGGTAGGGAGAGTTACCGTTCTAGAAAGAGCCCTAATTGGAGTGCACCCCACTCCGACGAATGGTCAATAGGAGCCGACTCAGCAACCTGCTACAAGGGCTCAAGGGGTAGATGATAGGATGCATCGAGTCCCCAAGGTGGATGATTATGAGTCCAATAATGAGTATGGGGGTTATGGTAGTGACCGTTGTATCCAACGGTAGAATCGTGATTACTATGAAGACGACTGCGTTCTTAGGAACGTGCGAGTGGACCCTCCCCTTTTTGACGGGTCCTTGGACCCAAAGGTCAATTTGGATTAGGAGGTTGGTATGGATCGGTGCTTCAAGTGGTTTGAGATGACGGACCACCGAAGAGTTTACTACACGAAGATGAAGTTGCAAGGGTAGGCGCAAACCTATTGGACCAATGTGGAGAGACTGTTGATGCAGCGATGTTATTCCTAAATCCGTACCTAGGATGAGATGAAGACCAAATTGAGGCAGAAGTGCCTTCCTACCTCATACCATCAGCGTCTCATAGATAAATGGTAGAGCCTCACCTAGGGGAATCAGTTCGTGACTGAGTACATCGCCGAGTTTGATGAATATTATTTGTGATGTAGAGTTACAGAATACATTAAAGCCCTCCCCCCTTATAAAAATTTCATCCTCGAAATTCAGGACAAACACCAAGCCACAAGGGGAGAGCACCACAATCAAGTGACGACGATATCAGTGCCCCAGTCAAATCTCGAAACTCGCAAAAATCACGATCCTGAGAGATGCGGCCAGACAATGATTGCGGACAATGTCTCACTCACAATCTAAGACACATTGATCATCAGATCAGGCACAGGCAAGAAGTACAAGTCTGGCATTGCCTCAACCAACACGAAAACCAACCACGACATCATTGCCACGATCTCGCTTACCGAAAAAATGCAACCCTCATCACGGAAACCAACACCGGTCAACGCTCACGCTCGGCGGACCAACCAAACGTCAGCTTCACAACCCGCTGACCGATCTCACGCCCTGCACCAGGGACAACCAACATTGAGCTTCACACTTGGCAAGCCAAACGCCCTTAGCAACACGGCCAACTCTGCCAGAAGATAAAGTTCTCACAAAGTCCAGATCCAATCCGGGAAAAGGCACACCTCATAATCAGCTACCCAAGGCCTCGCTGGCACATTGCTCTCGGCATTCCCGAGTCATAACAACCAGCATCTTCTGTCTGTGAAAGACCATTCACTGGTCACCAGACACGCGTCAACGGGAAATCTCCATCGGCCTGACATACGCGAACCAAATCACAACAGGCCATCTGCTGACCTTCCACAGACCATTACCACAACTCAAGCCAAACCTCGCTCAGACACCGCAACTGATCCAAGCCTCACGCCAACTCCACCCTCTCACGGGAGCACGGCGAAACCACATGACAAGATCCTGGTGTCTTCAGTCTTTACCTCACTCGACTCAGACTTATAGGGAAGCTATCCCATGCTGGTCGCAGACTGGGGATCACCATATCCAACATCAACGTGTCTTTAGAGACCTCCGCACATAGGCACCGTCCTTCATCTTGTCTCATCAAATCCTTCCTGTAACGCCCCAGATTTTTTTCAGATATTTATCGGTTATTTATGTGTATTTTTCTGTATCTGGTGTGTTATGAATTGATAACATGGCAAAAAAATCTTGTGTACTTGGTATGTTTTTAGAAATCAATGGGAGAAAATTGAAAGATAAATTATTTATGAGCCTATGTACCTCGTATGTTTTGATATTTTACTTTGGACGCTGACATTTTATTTTGGACTCGAAACAGTGTTTGAGAATACCTTTCAAAAAAAAAGTGTTTGACAAAACAATCCTAAGCCAAACATAGTGACGAAGTGTATACTGATGCATTTTAAAAGGGTAACTTTGAGAGTTCGATATGAGTTTGCTTTATTTTGCACAGCTTAAGGAAGCCAAGTTGTGACTTGATAATGTCTTTGAATCTCAATCTACTTATGCTATATGCAAGTCATCAAAGTCACAGTCCATGTGGGCATCTTTTTTCTGAAGTGCTCTAATGGCTAGCTTGTTCAATATAGTTTCCCCTATATCATTTTTCAAGCATGACTTTTCTATATTCAACCTTTTACGATTTCAGGCATTATATCTTAAATTGGTTTCTCCCCTACACACAATGGTCTAATTGCTGTGGATTCTTATAGACGGACTACACACAATGGTCAACAAGGTGGGGTTACACCGGTCAGTTCAACTGTGGTAATGCCGAGTGTTATTTTCACACATTTATGGCCCAAACTAACTTCTGACTATATTTTAGGTCCTGCTCTCGGAAGATGAAAATTATTTGTATATTGGGGTCGAAAGGTACTTGCAATTGTCAACTTATCTCATTCAGTTGAATATTGTTATGGTTTAGCCCTATATCAAAAATACATGGAAGTCTTTCCTTTATATGTGTGGGGGATTCCCTAAACTCAATGCTTAAGTTTTGGGTTATAGTTCAGCCCTCTGACATGGTATTAAGGTCTTATTTTCCCATTAGATCCATATGTGGATAGTTGGCCCTACGTGTGATGTGCCCCAAACTGTTTGGTCCGGCGTGAGGAGAGATGTTGTCATTTAGTTAATGTCTCTCAAACAAGTTGGTTCGACGCGAGGGGTGTGATCCATTATTTCTTTGGCAAGTCTACAACGTTCGCGTTAGATCCGACTCGTCTAAACACTCGAAAGGGACTAGCACTGCGAGCTTGTAATTTCTTCACGATTCTAGAGAAAAACCATTCAGGTCTGACCCTGATCATGACATACTCATCCTTTTGGAATTCACGGTAGCATCGGCTAACTCTTTACAGCGTGCATTGCTAGCCTTCTATACGATGACTATGCAACTCCTTACAAACTATAAATAAAGGAAAAGCAGACTCACACATGACCCTAGACCTATACATAATGCAATGGTGGTCCAGGACACCCATATGTGTAACTAGCATACACACAGCGCAACCCAATGTTGGCAGAATTAGGGACTCCTAATATGTACCTATCATGCACTGGCTTCCTATCAGATTTGAGGAACTTAGGAGGACCAGGAGTGCTAAAGTCACCTTCTTCATCACCCCTATATGATGGTGATGCACACAACTCTTTCCGATGAATAGGCTCCACGTTAACCAAGCTCCCAAGTGTGGGTGTGCAGTGGAGGGTTTTAACTGGCCCATGTGTGATTGCAAACTTCCTTGACAAAGTGGCATGGAGATTGTGGGTCAAGAGGCTCACTAGGGAGGGGATGGAAAGGGTCAAATAATGTGTGACCCCTCGATACTAATTCCTTTACTACACTGGCCCATGTTTGAAATTCTTCAAGGTGTAAATGGTCACCTTCAATCGTTACGGCAGATAGGACAGTGGTCTCATAAGGTTCCTCCCTCGGGACAAGCGAAATAGAGTTAAGCTCATTAGGCATGGAGAGGAACAAAAGAACCTCAGTAGTGATATGACCCACGGTGCACACAGAGGTAATGAACCCCAATGTAGGGTGCATGAAGCTACGACTACTGGGTCGGTCATAGCCTGGGCCCATCATGTACATCAACTTCAATTGCCAGTCTATCCCCGTAATAAGGTCTTCCAAAGTATCAATAAAGGAAAAAGATTGGAATGTTGTATGGAGTGAGTTGAGGGGCACGATTTGTCTACCCTAACCCATTAATAAAGAGGCTTTAGTTTTGAGGGTAAAGAGAGGGGGCATTAGGGGAGGGGGACATGGATCATGTTCGTAGTTAAAGTTTTGGACGCCTTCTCACTTTGCAAGGGGGTTCTCGGATTCAATACCCGATATCTCTTTCTCGTTAAAAAATATTTATCAATCGAAAAATAATCTTCATGGGGTCATTTCATCGAGAGCGACGTCTAACAATCGTCATTACATGTTCACATCATGATTTGTCAACTAGATCTGACTCGGTCAACTTAGACATGTCGTACCGTATCTAAAAAAATTTGATACGATGTGGATCACCCCCATGATCGGTCGAGTCTGACCGAGTCACAGTGAGAGAGAGAGAGAGAGAGAGAGAGAGAGAGAGAGAGAGGATGATACACGTCGAGTTGGGCTGAGTCAATTGTGACTCAGATGTATCGTATCAAATCATGAAAGATCTGATCCGATACAGATCACCAAGTCGGCGAACTTTGAGTCACATTATTTACACGACATAATTGAATAAGAATAATCAACATAATTTGCCTATTTTTGTTTAAAAAAAGGCGCTGCCTTTGGTCAAAACTTAATTAACCCTGTGAACACAATTGCTAGTAATATAGTGATGTCCATGGGATGATGGCGACAAAAAGGGCCTCTAGTAATCTTTCACAGTGTTTGACAAGAATTACTAGTGATTTTAACCCATCAGATTAACTAATTAATGCTTTCCCTATTTGATTCTGTTAGTTTATTTTGGAAATTGTTTGCATGATTGTGAGTGTTGGATAACTTGATCGCACTGCCATTTGTTATCATTTTAATCATGATATCAATGATTGACTGTTAAATACTCTACCATAGTGATAAATAATACATCTTATTGTTTCTTTTCATATCATCCAAGTGGCAGTTACTGACAGGCCATGTATCTATCTGTAACCTGATCTAACACTGACAAAGAAATAGGTTATTCGTGTGTGTTGTGTGATAAGCCATGCATCTATTTGAATTCTTAACCTCTTACTAGCTGTGGTAGTTGAATTGGTTAAGAATTTTAAATTGGGGTGATCTATTCAACCCCTCCCCTTCTAGCTCACCTTCTGCATAGTCTATCAATACCGATGACAAGACTCAATCGGATGGTGATGGTCAAGAGTGATGAGTGTACAACTGATCCTGGATATCGCACATTGTCTTCGAGCCATTGTCTTTCTATTTTATTGGTCATCATTGTAAATTTTCTTTTTATTGAGTCTAGTGAGAGTTAGACATTTGAATTTAAGCATTGGAGTTATGTAACTGAAACATTCGAAGTTGGTATTATGAATAAAGGACTTGGTTATGTCTCTTAAGTGTACTGCGTTTTATGTGTGAATACCTTGTGCTCTGATTGACATGAATGATAGAAACTCATCGCGCTCTCGGGTTCCTTCTGCGCTCGAGTGTGACAGTTTTTGTGGTATCAGAGCCTAGGTTTTCAAATTACCTAGGTTACCAAAGTCCAAGGATAGGTTTCATACCTTTCACCCAGTGAGATGGGTAGAGCCACGGGTTAAGTCAATATAGGATGACGAACCCTATAGTTAGACAGACATATTAATTATTTTAAAATTTCTTATAGGATCATGGCCACTGAGAGAGCTCAATGACGCAATATGAAAAGGACCGTTCAAGGTCTTACACAAGCGCTCCAACAAGAGAAGCAAGGAGGAATGAATCGTGGAGCGTGAGATCTCCACAGGAGCTTTCACAACATGAACCCGCCAAAGTTTACCGGCTCATTCGATCCCGATGATGCCGAGGAGATCAAACGTATTTTTCGTGTAATGCAATGAACAGATGAAGAGAAAGCCCTCCTAGCAACTTTTCAGTTAGAGAGGGATGCTCGTTTTTGGTGGGAATCGGTAGAAGTCACATTGACACATGAACACATAACATGGGGCAAGTTTGTTGAACATTTTAGTAATAAGTACTTCTCTGATCGAGTCCAAGAGAAAAAGGCCGTGGAGTTTGCTGCGCTTAAGCAATAAAGCCTATCTGTCGCGCAGCTTCTTCTCCTTATGTAGGATAGGTCAGTCAGGTTTGGAATAGCAAGTCAATGATAGCACCCAGAAGAAAATCTAAGGGTAGGCAAATCCCTCACCGATTCCTTCTAGATCTAGCCCACAGATGTCAGGCATGTCTAGCCATTCCTCAGCTACTAGAAAATCCCATCCAACTATCAGAAATAGAATGTGAGAGTAATTGCATGGTTGATGAAGGATATGGAGTTTATGAGATCACAAATGAAGAATACTCTATCGAAGAAGGGGACGAAGAATATAAGGACGTGGCTGGCGCGTAAGCTAATGGAATGAGGAGATTTGATGAACCGTCAGTCATTATAGAAGAATCCACCAAAGAGATCAACTTGAAAACTGAGGAAGACTCTAGGATTGTCCTCATAAGCAATAATTTGCCATCATCTGAAGAAGAGGCATTGATTGAGGTTCTCAAGAATTAGAAGGACACGTTCGCTTGGATA
Source organism: Amorphophallus titanum (assembly GCA_024336825.1). NCBI lineage: Eukaryota > Viridiplantae > Streptophyta > Magnoliopsida > Alismatales > Araceae > Amorphophallus > Amorphophallus titanum. The sequence continues at coordinate 436,610 of JANBPO010008741.1, forward strand.
TGCTGGGATTGGATTCCGCCCTAGTCGAACACCGTTAACTCTAAAACCAGGATCCGTCTTGGTTAAACAAAGGTTAAGGTGTTTCCACTCTCAAATGACTTTGAAAATGAAGGAAGAGGTCGACAAGCTCCACAAAGTTAAATTTATTAGAGTCATCTTTTATCCTTAATGGGTGGCAAACATCGTCCTGATCATGAAGAAGGATAGGAAGGTGAGAATATGTATTGACTTCCGGGACCTTAACCACGCATGTCCAAAAGATGATTTTCCCTTGCCTCACATCGTTGTTTTGATTGATAATATGACAAGATATGAAACCCTCTCATTCATGGATGGATTTTTGAGATACAATCAAATTCGCTTGGCCGAGGAAGATTAAGAGAAGATGTCATTCACAACACCATGGGAAACATACTGTTATGTGGTCATACCATTTGGGTTGAAAAATATTGGAGCTACTTACCAAAGAACTATGATGGTAATATTTCATGACATGATGTATGTAGATTTGTAAGTATATGTGAATGACCTATTGGTGAAATCAAGGACGATTATATTTTATTATTCTTTAAAACTATTCAAAAATAATATTATTTAAATAGATATTTATCTAAATATTCTCACTCTCAAAATATTTCTATAACTATGGCTACTTCTTGTCATATGGATAATTTTGTCACTATAGCACGCCACGTCATCACATTACACTCTCTCTCTTTCTCGCGAGCGCGCGCGCGCGCGCGCACACGGGAGTGCCAACCGTCAACGTTGTACAATGGCCACCTGCATTGGGCCCAGTGACATTCAGCAACATCCCTAGCGTCGTCCTCGCCGCCCATCAACATCTGACATTCTACCGCTCTCTCTGATCCCTCTCTCTCTCTTTATGCCTCTGTCTGCGCTCTCCCCCTCTATCTATGCTCTCTCCTGTGAGGTGTCAGGACTAGTGAAGCAGAGATCGACGGCGGCGATATCCAGTGCGGGAAGCTCACTGGCAGTGGGGGAGACGGCATTTGCTCGACGTAAGACTGGCGAGAAACCTTCCTCTCGCACCCTCTCCCTATCTATATATCTCTCTCTCTTAGATTTCTCTCTCCACTCAACTCTCTCTCTCTCTCATATTGGATGCCAGAGAGGAGTTGCTGGAGGAGACTCTGGCACCAACTCCGGAGAGCCATTCTCATACAATGTCGGCAAAAAAAAAAAAACGGTGGGTCTATTCATGTTCGTCGGAGAAGATGAAGCGTGCTTTTATCAAAATGAATTCTAAAAATTCAATGTTTATCATCAATTTTAATATTTATTTATTTTTTGATCTACACATTTTGACTCATAATTACAAGTTTTGAAGTCTATTTATGTATTTTGGATCGCGTTTACACTTTTTGGAGCTCGTTTATATATTTGGACTCATATTTATACATTTCAATCAATGTTTAACATTTTGACCTCCGTTCACACATTTTGATTCTCGATTATATTTTGTGACTCCCATTTATACATTTTAGTCCTTATTTGCACATTTTGGCTCTCATTCACATATTTGGACTCTTGTGTACATTTTTGGGCTCCTAATGGTGCAACGGGCTTTGTGGATTTTCTAAGGAGAGGCGGCTCGGGGGAAGCCAAGATCTTCAAGCCCATCACGCCTCGTAGGGTGGCTAGCGAGTGGTGGGAGACCCCTAGTGGCTCCCTTTTATCATCTGAGGATGCACTGGCGGGGAGCCATGTCATGCCCTCAGAGGTGCACTTGTAGACTGAGATTTGTGTTTTATCAGGTTCTCCACCTTGTCTATGTCAAGGAGTGCTATGAGTATTTTTCACTCCTGGGCCTATTCCCCTGTGAGTCTGGCTGTAGCCAACGATGCTGCAAAGGGGGTTCGAGACTTCCTAGTCTTGGAAATCGGAGGGCTACCTATCCCTCGGCTTCTAAGACCACTGGTTGGCGATGAGATGGTTGCCACTCTGACTGAGGGTTTATGGTGAGGCCTGTGATTGGTCGCTAGTGGCCTATCATTACTGTGGTGGTTGATTTTCTCATGGGATTCTAGCATTATTCATTGACTGCCTGTAGGGGTGCACTGGCTAGGCATGGCATTGACCGTCCTATGGGATGGGTTGGTCACACCTCTGAGGCATTGTAGCTGGAGTTATGTCGTAGACTTGCCTCGATAAGGTGTAGACTTGCCTCGACAAGGCGTATTAGTCTGTCGTCGATGAAGACCTACCATAGCTTGACGTGTTGGCCTGATGCTGCTGGAGGTGAGACTCAGAGAGACATGTTGGTCGAGGGTTGCTGGGGGTCAGCCTTGGCAAGGGCCGTTGACCTGGTGTTACTGGCAGCCAGCCTTGATGAGGTGTGTTGATTGGGTGTTGCTGGGGTCCTACCTCATCGAGGTGTCTCAGTTTGAGGTTGCTACAGACCTGCCTCGGGGAGGCATGTCAGCCTGAGGTTGCTGTAGCCCTGCCTTGGCGAGGCATTTTGGTCTGCCATTATTAGAGACCTATCTTGACAGGGCGTCATGGTCTGAAGTTACAGGAGACCTACCTCGGTGAGGGGACTTGGCCTGAAGTTGTTGGATTTGCCCCCAGAGAGGTGTGTTGGCCTGAAATCGTATTTGGTTGGCCGTTGCAGTGTATGCCGAAACGTTAATGCTGTAGGCTAACCATCATGGTGTAATAGCCAAAGTCGAGGTTGTTTGACCCTTAAAAAGTACAATGACCACAAATGATGTCAGACGCATAATCCACATAGTGTGGTGGATGGTACCTATTAGTGTGCTGGTTGACCACCGAGGTGTATCGACTAGGAATCTCACTCGGTAGATTGCTGAGGTATATTAACTAGGACTCACGATCGACTGATCACTGAGGTGCCCTTGAAGGTATTGTCACTGGCTGACCATTGTATTGTGCTAGTCTGTAAGGTATCTAGATTTGTTCATGTGGCTGTTGTTGTCCATCTGCCTGTGAGGCGTAGTGTCCTATTGCTAGCAACTACATATCAGAGGCTGTAAACCTAGATACTTAGACTGGAGACCTTCCTGGCTGAGACATGTTGGTCTATTGCTAGAAATTGGCAGTTAGAGTCTAGAAGTTGGAAACTAAAATTTGAATATTGGGACTAAAGACTGGGACTTAGATACTGGATACTAGGATTGGAGACTAGGTACTGGGACTGGAAACTGGGAACTGGAGGCTAGAAACTGGATGTTGGATATGGAGATTGGGATTTGGATACTAGCCACTGGGACTGGAGATTGGGCATCGGAACTAGAGACTGGGGACTTGGAGCTCAGGAATTGGATATTGGGACTGGAGACTAAGATTTGGATACTAGATACGGGGATTGGGAATTAGGTATTAGGACTAGAAACTAGGGTCTGGCAACTAGATTTTGGGAGTAGAAAAGCCTGGTGCTGGACATTGGAAGTGAGGATTATGAACTAGATGTTGGGATGGGAGACTGAATAGTAGGACTGGGAATTGGAAACTGGGAACTAGATATCAGGACCGGATACTCAGACTGGAGATTGGAATCTGGCTACTGGGAGCTGGGATTGAAGGCAAGGACTGAGAACTGGATTCTAGAGCTAGAGACTTGAAACTAGGACTGGGACTTAGACATTAGGATTGGAGACCAGAAACTAGAGACTGGAAATTGGATGTTGGGACTGGAAGCTAGGATTTGGATAAAGGAGATTAGGACTAGAGGCCTGCCCCTATAAGGCGTGCGAGCCCATTATTGGAAACTAGAATTGGAGATGGGGATTCGGAAATGGGATGCTGGTAATTGGGGGCTAGAATTGGATACTGGGACCAGAGGCTGGGATTGAATACTAGATACTAGGACTGGGGACTGGGGACTGGGGATCGGATGTTAGGTACTGGGCTTAGAGACTTGGAGCTGAGTGCCAGAGGCCTGCTTGGGTGAGGCATTCTGGCCTATTACTGGAAGCTAGGAGTTAGAAGCTGGAGATTAGGGACTAGATATTGGAAACTGGACACTGGGGGCTGGGGACTGGAGATTGGAATTGGCATAGGATACTTGGACTAGATACTGGTGGCTAGAGTCGGCGCTGCATACTAGGAACCGGATAATGTGACTGGCTATTGAAGTATGGAATTGAAGATGAATAGTGGAGACCAAACACTGGAACTGGATACTGAAGTTGGAACTGGATATTGGCGAATGGGTACTGGAACTTGGTCTTGGGGACTAGGTACTAGAGTTGGAACTGGAGTTGGATGCTGGGGACTGGATACTGGAAACTAAGTGTCAGAACTAGATACAAGAAGTCAGATACTGGTAATTGGAAGTTGGAAGTGAGATATTGGGAGCAGAGGCTGAAAGCTAGATGCTGAAACCCAGAGGTTGAAAGCTGGATACTGGAAGCTGGAAGGTAGAGACTAGAAGTTGGAAGCTAGAAACTAGAAGCTAGATGTTGGAGACTGGAAGCTAAAAATGGGATATTGTGATTGGAGGATGGAAGCTAAATACTTAATCTGGATACTGAAAATTGGATATTGGAGGCCTACTTGTATGAGGCGTACTGGCCCGTTACTGGGAACTGGAGCTGGAGGTTAGAGACTAGATACTAGGAACTAGATCTTGGGAGCTAGATATTGGCAATTGGATATGGGATCTAGATGCTAGAACCTGGACATTAGAATAGGAGACTAGAACTGGATGCCAGAAGTGGGGTACTGGAGGTGGATGTTGGAAATTGGGTATTGGAACTACATGTTGGACATTTCATGCTTATCAGGTGCCATATCCGCCCCATCATGTAGCAAAGTAGCTCCCTCCGGGGATCAGCAAGCTGCCTAAGTTCGACAAGTTCAATGGGAAGGGATCCTCGAAGGAACACGTCGCATATTATAGGACCGTCATGGGTGACCTAGCCACAGATGAGTCATATCTGCTGATGTTTTTCAAGTCCTCTTTGATAGGGCTTGCATTCGAATGGTACTCCAGCCTCCCAACTGGGTCGATCAGCGACTGGCCAGATATGTAAAAGAAGTTCAGAGAAAGATTTCATGTCACCGAGAGGGAGGTCACGATGGCTGAGCTCTACTCAACAAGGCAAAGGGCAGATAAAATAGCCCTTGAATACATCAAGAGGTGGAGGAACCTTAGAATGAGGTGCAAGCGGCCCCCGCATCAGGAGGACGTTGTATAAATCTGCAAGTAAAATCTCAGGGACGCAAGTAGGAAATAGAAGGACGAATACGAGTTGGACCTATGATCTAAACCAACTCCGCCTGCAGAGCGCCAAACGCGATTTCGTATTTCCAGTTTATTGGGTGGATCACTCCAAGTGAAGGTTTTACGGAATTGCATGTCTCTGATCCTTTGTCCCAGAAAAAAAAAAACTAAAAGTGACTTATTTCGCAACGGTAACTCAAATTTTAGAATGATGACACGGTGTCTTTTCTTAGTGTTTTTCTTTATCTTATTTTGATTTCCTCTCATTTCCAAAAGTGCAGTTTGCAAAGGAGAATCCACTCAAGGTAGTCCTTCCCCAAGTTAAGGTGGAAGAGAATGAAGTGGTCAGCGAAGAAGCTGTAACGACAACATTAAGAAGAGCAATGAATTTCCATTCTACGATCCAAGCACATGATGGACACTGGGGTGGTGATTATGGAGGTCCGATGTTTCTTCTCCCCGGTCTGGTAGCTACTTATCCTTGTTTCATACCCCTTGTTTATTATTTCACGCTTCATTCTTTTGTTATTTGAATTACTCTAAATTTATTAAAAAATATTGGTAAGTTCACAAGTTGAAAACACCCAATTCACCCCCCTCTTGGGTGCCATTGACACGGGACTTCATTATGGTGGTATGAGGATGGAAGGAGATGTCACAGGCCCTGAGAATGACCACCCATTTGACGAGGCACCTCGAAGCTTCGAGGTGAGCCGGAATCTTCTTTAAGGTTTTGTCAGTCAGCACTACAATGCTCTGTCCTTGGAAGTAGGGCCGGAGGCACTTAGCTGAGGTCACCAACGTAAGCACGAGCTTCTCGGTTGTGGAGTACCTCTTTCCAGCATCAAGGAACACTTTTTTGACGTAGTATACCGGCCTCTGAGTTCCTTGGTCGTCTCGGACTAGGACCGAGCTAACAGTAGAAGGTGTTGTCGAGAGGTAGAGGTATAGGGTATTTCTTGGCATGGGTTTCGATAGTACTAGAGGTGCCATCAGAAATTGCTTTAACTCAGTAAAGGCTCTCTCGCATTCATCATCCCAGGTGAGAGTAGGAGTCACCATCTTCATCCCTCTCAACAATTTGAAGAAGGGTAGGTAGCTCTTCGCAGCTCGAGACTAGAAGCAATTGAGTGCGATGATCCTTCCTGTCAGGCGTTGGACATCCTTAACGCACGTCGGTTGTCGCATATCGAGGATAGCCTGGATCTTCTCAGGATTTGCCTCAATCTCCCATTGGGTCACCAAAAATCCTAAGAACTTTTCAGACTTGACTCCAAAAGCACACTTGGAAGGTTTAAGTCTCATATTCTACCTTCGAAGAGTGTGAAAAGTCTCGACCAGGTCGAAATAGTGATCTTTGGCCTTCAGTGACTTGACAAGCATGTCGTCAATGTAGGCTTTGACATTTCGATCGATCTGGTCTTCAAAAATCTAATTGACTAACCGTTGATAAGTTGCTCTGGCATTCTTCAACCTGAAAGGCATCCGAGTGTAGCAATATACGCCAAGATCAGAGGTAAACACAGTTTTCGCGGCATTCTCTGGGTGCATCTATATCCGACGATACCCAAAATAGGCATCTAAGAAGCAAAGAAGCTCATAAAGTGAGTTTTTAGAATGGAACGGACCGGGTCAGACCGAGACGGGACCGATCCGACCTAACTCAACCCGAGATCAGGTCGACCGGGTTGACTGGGTCGGCAAACCTTGTATCCAGGGTGTGTAATAACCAAAGTTGTGCACTAAGTATTACTCTTTTTCTAGACTCAAAAAGTCCCATGGATATTTTGGACACAACCCACTTAACTCAGCCCCATTTAGGAGGTAAGCCCATTGAGACTAATATAAATAGGGTTTAAATGAACAGCTTTAGTGAAAGAAAATTACCTCTGCCATCATCACGGTGTTGCTAGTTTTTGCAGAGAAAAATGGACCAATTAACGATCTCTGCACTTGATGGAACTTTCACTTGGGAACTCACTTTTTCACTGTGCCTTATGATGCTACTGGCAAACGTAGATTCAAAATGTCCATCTTTATTCGATATTATAATTGATAAGTTACATGAAGATAAATGGAATTGAAGTTAATTTTTTAAAAGAATGATTACATATATACCCATACATAGAATCTTACGTACCCATTCTACGCTCTTTGTATTGTCATACATGTCTCCGAAATAAATTATCTTTGATCATATATACTTTTGTTGCCTTCCATCATTTGTTCGGCGTAACATCGTCGTTTTAATTGATTTAATAAGACTGGTCTTTCAAACCTTTCAAAAAAGTCGTTGTAGTATAGTGGTGAGTATTCCCGCCTGTCACGCGGGTGACCCGGGTTCGATCCCCGGCAACGGCGTCATTTTTGCATCACGTTACACGTTTTGCGTTTATATAGATAAATATATGTATACTTATATGTCGCGTTGAGTGTCCTTTACTAAGTTCCGCCACATGAGACGAGAGTACCGTTTTCACCAGAAATCACAAAAAATGTAATCGTGCAATTAATTACATATGCGTCTTCCTCTAAAGCTAACCACATACCTATTTAAGCACCTCATCTTTTTTGTTTACCACTCCCTGTTTAATGTTGTTATCATCTTAGTTGGACCAATGTTCTTTAAAAATTGGAGGAATTTTATTAGGATTGTTTGACAGTCGATCCACTTTCGTGGTGCTGACTGACCGCTATACACCATTTTTCGAAAGTTTTAACCCTCAATTCTTGTAATAGTTGGGACTCTCCACCGGATATTCCTTCCATCAGACTAGGACCTCTATTATGAGACCTTCGTCAGTCCCCACGAGCCTGGGATTCTCACTAGGACATCGGGTAGGTTGTACCTCAAATCTTGCACCTGTTAACTCGATCGGATCGCTTGTTTGTCCCTGTCCAGATTCGCGGCCCACATGGGACCATTTGAGTCCCTACGCGGCCTGAATCTGACCGATTGATCCCCTTGAGCAGTTCGGTTGAGACCGTGTATAACTGGCTAAGTGCCAGGTCCAGGTGGTTGATTCTCCTTGATTTTCCTTCGACCTAGCCATGTTAAGTCGACCTAAAGCCTCTAGACTGACCTAAGAACTAATGGCTGAACTCTGGTTCGGTTCCACTATGTTCTGGGCAGCCTAGGAGCCCGTTTCAGTCGACTACTTTAGTCTAGCTTGGCCCAAAATGGTTTGCGGTTATCTATGGACCGTTTCACCATCTGAACAGAGTATCGATGGACCATTTGGTGTTAGGGCAGCCCAGTCCAGACCATGCAAATGCTCATGTGGGCTTTTGGTCCCTTTTTGTTCTAAACGGCTAGATATGGACCGTCTTTATCTGTCAAGCGGCCCACCTAAGACCGTTCTTGACTTCTAATAGCCGTTAAAGGACCGTTTACCTTTGGCACCGAGTTGGGTTTCCCTTGGCCCAGTTCATCTTCCGCGGTCCATTATAAAATCGTTTATGTCCTACGCGGCCCTAGTGTGACTGCGTGACTTCTAGAGAAGGATTTTCATGCTTTCTTGTGTACTTTGGTAGTCGGGCCATGGATGGCTTGTGCTATTAAAATCCTGGATTATTATTGAATATTTTCAGATTATATCTTGATGACTTCCATTCCCTCCTAGCCGAGTCCATTATATGTCTAGACATAACTTGGATTAATCTCTATTTAGCCTGATTAATTTCTAAATCTACCTCCCTTTGTTTCAATGAAATATTTCTTACACAAACATTTTTTGTCACAATAGCTGTCTGTTACATGTTCAATAGGATGACTGAAACCAAAAAAAAATCCTCTTTCTTCTGCATAATAGCTGTAATGCTATCACACAAGTTGCTATGCTTTTTTGTATTTATTTGACTTCACCAACTTGCATGGCATGTAACATCATTCATCTGTGCCATTCGAAAGCTGAAGAGAGATTGTTTTTTGAGGACCTCTACCATAGTGGCAGAGACAGTTCACAGAAATACAAGAAAACCCAGTGACCAAGGTTCAAACCTGGGTTGTTCGCTTGTTAATAACCCTCTACCCATACAATGTTCTATGCATTTGAGAAGATCTAAACTGTATACTCATTTCAATCAGTCTCCTCCACTTCTTTCCTTGAAACCAACGTCTCCTTCTGAAAATGTTCGATATGATCAAACGATCTCAATCAAAGTGCTTCTGTCTTGTTAGTGGTAGTTTGACTTTGCTATCTACCTCAGCATCTTAAACTTGAAATTCTGATTTGCTTTTGACAGAACTTGATGTCTTACATTCCAAACCACATCCTGATGTTTGCCTTTTGAACCTTTTGTGAAATTCCTGCTTATGCCTCATAAACACTTCATAATAATTCTATATTTCACCCAAACTGCTAGAACTTATTTCTAAAACTCACATCCATATTTCATTATACATTCTAGATCCCAGGTATTGTACTCTACCAAAAATTCTCCTGCCCATGGTAATTTATTTTCTCAGCATGACCACCAAAAGATATGGATTTCATCAATTTTGGTTCCAGTGCATCCATCTACAATTCATTGCCTCATGTAGCCGCTCTTTGTTTTCCTAGCATATTTTAAAAGCCATTTCATGCCATTTACGGGCATCTTGACATTGACTGATGCACTAGATGCTATCTGTTAGTTAACTAACGATTAGAGTTGACCCATAGAAGAGCCCCGCTGCCACTATCAAATCCTATCTCATCCCAATTACTCTAAATGGACACCTGGCAATCCGTGGCTGAGCTCTCACCGCAGAGTCACCGGGTTTTCACTCCCCCGTCAGGACTCACCTTACCGGTACGTCCATCTTCTCACACGCACCATACCAGACAATCCATCCGTACCGTTCGGTTCTTTCTTTTGCAAGATCACTGATGAATGTAAACCCTTAACTTTCCGAGAGTCATCACAGACTGTTGAAGGAATATGGAGGGCATAAGCCTTAAAATATGTTAATATTAGTTCAATATTTTAAACATTTTAATATTTAAACATTTCTAACAGTAGCACTGAACGTCTCCACGAAAAGTAAGTAGAGCTGGAGCTGGAGCTGGATGGATGGTGCGGGACATATGGCTCCTGAGAAGGACAGCAAGAGTGCAGAGGGCTCTTGTCACGGTGAATTTTAATGCCACACGCTGGGGAGGGAATCTTATTTAATCATCTCTTCTTCTTTTTTATTAAAAAAAATGAGGAAAAAACTTTGATTACCGAGTGTTCTTGACTATTTTTTTCCCCCTTAAAATGCTTTATTTTCCTGTGTCGTCGTGACTAGTTTTTTTCTTAAATGCTAGACGGGTGGGTATTTCTGTGCTTGCGACTCCCACCATAGAGAGAGAGAGTGGAGTAGTATTCCCTCTATGTATAGTTAGTGTGTATCATCACCGGGTAGAAAACGTGTATCATCACCGGATAGAAAACCTTGGACATATAAATCCCCTTCCACGCACTGTTAAAAACCTTCTTCACAGGAAAAACGAGGTGTATGCCGTTTGAGCAACAAGCCTGTTGGCCCCTCCATGTGGTGGGTTGGCCACTAATCTTCATGCCAGCACCAAGGAAAGCCAGCAAACCAGGCCACTAGATTTGGGTAATTTCATTTCTTTTATGTTCTAAAGACATAGATAGCATCAAAAGAAAAATAAAATTTAAACAAGACAAGGAATGCATACAGATGATAAATCCAATTCTCCTTCTCCCAATTACACCTCAGCTTCTACTATCGCGTTCCGATATTCCGCATCGGGGCGTGACATACATCCTCCCCCACTTAAAAAAAAATGGTCCCCAAATTCATAGCATGAGTTTTATGAATAGCAAGTATGTTTTAATTACTGCTAATTATTTGCACAAATAATTTAGGCAATGTTAAATGTGAATTGGTCAAGATGGTACCTTTAATTGGTTAACCTTCATCGTCCAAAATGACATTTAGTCAGCCTCGAGGCCCGTGTCCACTGTTAGCCTTTGAGGATTGTTCCTTTATGAGGGGACACATGGGTAAGCGATGCTCCTGGCTCCCACACTTGAGAAAAGTATTGAGACACTTAAAGGTATTCTTCGACCGAGTGACCAAACTTCTCGAAAAATAAGCAAGCCACCATAACTTGCTTCTGCTCTTCCTCTATAGCTCTCTTTCCATTGCCATTGCCATTGCCATTCCTTTTTCCATTACCATTACCATTACTATTCCCATCGCGGGACCTCTTATTGTGATGGGGTTCGTCATCATCCGCCTCTCTCTCCTCTCGCCTATCATATTTCTGGCTCGATTCCTCTTTCCTACCTCTAAATTTCTCAACCTTTTTCAAGGTCCTCTCACATATATATTCCCGTTAGACCATTTTCGCATATGTGTGGATATTTTGAGGTCCTAGTTGTTTAATAAAATCGGGCCTTGAATCATTCATAAATTGGTTAGCCTTTAATAGATCCGTGCTAACCAAGTGAGGAGCATATGGTGCCAGCCGAGAGAATTGAAGTTTGTATTCCGCTACCGGCATCATCCCTTGCCGAAGGGAGGCAAACTCCACTACCTTTCTCTCCTTAACATGCTCAGAGAAGTATTTTACTCGGAAGAGTATAAGAAACCCATCCCATGTAAGCTGAGCATTTTGAGATTTTGCTGAGGTGGCCTTTCACCAAGTATGCATGTCTTTATTCAGTTGGAAGGTGGTGAGACAGACCTTCTCTTGGTCAATGCATTACATGACCTCAAATATCCGGTTCATCTCATCGATCCGTTAAACTATGTAGAAACATGCATTGACCTTTATTTTGACAAAGTAAAGATCCATTGACCTGTATTGATGAAAGACTCATATATGCATCAACCTTTCTAACTTAGTGTGAAATTATGCATTAACCCATCAGACCTAATCCTGAACCATACTTTGACCTATGAGACTTATGTCTAAAAACATACACTGACTTATGACACTTCAGCCTAAAACATGCACTAACTCGATGAGAAGACAGAGTGAATGTGCATCGACCTTAGTTGATTACGTCCTGAAAATGCATCGACCTTATTGACTAAGCGCCTATATATGCATCGACCTTTGTTTTGACACTTAGACAAAAATTAGGTTTGTTCAATATGAAGGTACTTATGCATTTTAGTCTCAACATGATTCATTGACTGTCATTATCAAAACCAGGGTTCCAACAAGTGGGAGGCTCCCCTCGTATTCATGAGGTCCTAATTAAGGAACCACTTATCCACTTAAAGCGTTTGCCTGTGGACCTCTTTCCTTATACACCATTCTTCCTTAGAAATCTAGCGAATTACATTACTTGTCGGAAATACAGAATAACTCTAGCAAAAATTATATCCCATTTTTCGCAGTCAGAGCTTAAGTAAAAAATTGAGGAATAAAGGCCAGGTAAGAGGTGGGACGGTGAGAGGCTCTTCTCATATACACGAGGCCCAAATTAAGGAACCACTTGAAGTATTTGCCCATGGATCTCTTTCCTTAGACACCGTTCTTCCATGAAAATCTAGCGAATTACACGACTTGTCGAAAACACGACAACGCGATAACACAGAACTTGTTAAAACTTGTATCGATCATGATTATGCAACTGAGCCCATGTAATTTTAATAGATAATATCTACTCCATTTAACATGTTAGAAAGATAATATAGTCATAGAGATCAAAGATATTATGAAGGTAACAAGAACTAAGACAAAAATATAAGCTCATGGAATAGAATTATTATCTTCCATATCCTTAACTTAATCGTGTGTGAATTTAAATGATATGTAACCATGGGAGAGGGGGAAAACAAGGGAGAAGCCCCCTAGGGACCCCTAGCATACTTCTAGGCCATTAAAATGCTAAATCGCAGCTTAAATCCATAGATCGGGTGAACTCTCCCCAAATTATGATTTTATCTTAACCCGCTCAAAAACGCCCCTCTCGGCTCCCATTCGGCCTACGAATCGCGGGGGATGAAGGGATGAGCATAGGGATTCGTCCCCCTACCTTAATGGAGCGAAAGCCCCACTGAATCGATCACAAATCGCGAAGAACGCTTTGAAACCCTCGCCCCTTCACAATCTCCCACAAGGTTTATGCCGTCACGATCGCCTCACCGTCACCATCATCACCACGCCGTCACCCCGCACCGTCTGCAGTCGGAGGGGACACCGCCGTGAGCTCACCGGACGAAGAGGAGGAAGAGGGGGGTGCTCACGTTGGGGAGGAAGAAGGAAAGAGGAAGAAGAAGAAAAGGAAAAAGAAATGCCCTTATTTATAGAAAATTTAAATTTTTGAAAAAATACCAAAAATAGAAAATCACGCTTCCGCGATCCTCGGAACGCACTGATCGCAATGGCACCACTCACGCCTAGGTGAATGACTCGGTTTGCCTGCAGCGGAGTTCCATAGGACTTGCTGAAAATCGGGTTGGGAATCGAAAAAACACATAGAAAAGCCGCGGAACACCTCCGGACTTCCGAAACGACCCCGGATCGCGCCGATCCAAATACGAAAGATGTCCGAAACGTAAATTCAGACACAACGGAGTCGGGACACTCCAAGAAAATAGATCCGGGACCCGAAAATAAGGATCCGAAGGATCCGGAATATTACAACATGGGTACATAGTCAAATCATACTATGGCTGTTACGATCCTTTGCAATATCCTTTGCTTTTTCCAAGAGAAGAAATAGGATGGCACAGAGGTATAAAGAAAAAGAACGGTGAAACAGATTCAATTGATTTCGATCAATTCTTGGCACAAAGTCATGACAAGGAATTTCAAGATATTATCAGTAGAGAAGAATGTATGCTGATGAAGCATCCTTCATCAATTTGATTGATCTGCAAGCCAAGAAAAAATTGAAGCTCACCCATTAGGCTCATCTCAAACGCACTAGTCATGAGCTCAGTAAAATCCTCGCACATTTGAGGTTTAGTCGATCCAAACATAATATCATCAACATAAATCTGAACTAACAAGATATCTTTACCTTGTCTCTTTGTGAAGAGTGTCTAGTCTATATTACCTCTTGTGTACCCTTTTTCAGTAAGGATTGAGCTTAGCCTGCCATACCAAGCTCTGTGTGCCTGCTTCAAGCCATAAAGAGTCCTATCCAACTTATATACATGATCCTCATGATGAGAGCATTGAAAACCAGGGGGGTGTTCAACATATACTTCTTCTTTTATTAAAACATTCATAAATGCTCTTTTCAGATCCATTTGTTCCAATTTGATTTTATGTGAACATGCAATCGGAAGCAATATCCTAATTGCTTCTAATCTAGCTACAAGGGCAAAAGACTGTTCAAAATCAATTCCAAATTCCTAACTGTAACCCTGAGCCACTAATGTAGCTTTATTTCTAATTATTCTACCATCTTTACTTAGTTTCTTCCTAGAAACTCATTTAGTACCTATGACAGATTTTTTCAGGAGTCTAGGAACAAGATGCCATAATTTATTTCTCTCAAACTGGTTTAATTCATTATGCATGAAGTTTATCCAGTTTTCATCTTTCAATGCTTCTTCAATATTTTTCGGTTCAATTTGGGAGACAAGTGCAAGTTGTTCTAGTTCATCCACATTATAATGGATGGTCTTTAAGCATCTAATATTAGTAACATTGTTACTTCCATCAGCAGCCGTGACCCTGGATTGCTTGACTCTCCTTGGTCACCATTTCTTTTGTCTCCACTTGTGGAAGATCATCTTTTTCATTGGAGTCTAGAAAATCCCCATCATCATCCTTCTTGCAAGATTTATCATCATTAGTTTCATCAAATGTGATGTGGGGTGACTCTTCCACACATAGAGTCTTGAGATTATAGACTCTATATCTTTCTCTGCCGTTCATGTGGGATCGAGCCTTCGTTGGACCTCTTCCATGCATTTTTTGAGTTGAAGGGGCATATCCATGCCGGTAAAGGCTTCTTCTATCTCCAAGTGAAGAGGGGAAGGAGCTGCATGACCCTCTCACCCAGAGATTCTTCCCACAAGGGTTGGAAGACCCAGTATTTCTGGGTGGGCGTTGCCTTGGACAGCGGGTCTTGGAACTTCCCACTGATCCCCAATTTTCACCCAAACATTCCTCCAAAGTCGGCTGTGATTTCCCTGGAGGTGGAGAAGAAGGCTTCCCTTCTGTCGGAGAATCGTCGATCCACCGCCGAGTTGATGACTGAGGCCAACATTGAGGAGTATCCCTCTCGGGTAGTGAAGCCTCCAGGTAAGGGCTTTAGGTCCTTGGATTGATGTTGGGTTGGATTATCCAGTTTCTTTTCTGAGGGTACTCTTTTGTCTGCTCAGACTCGAGACGAGTGAATGATGAAGAGACATCGCCAGCTGAGGTGGTGATCCTCGACGAGGGGGAGACGCCTGCTCCCGGCGGACCTCAAGCGTCTGGGAGTTCTTCCCATGCCCGGGACAAGGGCAAGTAGCTCGCTCGAGATGGATCTTCTGAGCGTCGCGGGGCCAAGCGCAAGGATCCCATGGAAAAGATGTTGCGGTCCTTGATGAAGGCCATGGTTGCTAAGAGGAAAAGTGCCAGAAGGGCGGAGGCCACTCGCCTAGTCAAAGAGGGCGCGTAGCTGGCTCTCTTGACCATCGAGTCGGAGGGGGCCAACATCATTGGAGGAGTGATGGCCGAGGTCGAAGCACTCCTGACAGCAGCAGCTAGCACTGGGGCTCCCATTGAGGCTGATGGGGCGCAGGGCGGCGAATCCCGATCCAAGCAGGTTGAGGCCAAGGGGTCACGAGGTGAGGTGACCCAGACCCAGCCGACCGAGGCTATGGAGTTTCGAGATGAGGCGGTCCCACCCGAGCCTACTAGTGGGACCCCAGGAGTGGGAGTACCTAGGGGGGATACCCCAATCCCGGTGATTCCAAAAGGGACCTTCCCTCCTGCGGTGGGTGCCTTTGTCGTCCGGGCCTCCTTGTACCGTAGGTGCCACTCTGTGACCTCGGGGGCAATTCGAGGAGGTCTCAGGCGTTGCTCCCCTTCCGTGCTTCTCGAATGAGTCATGGAAGGTGGCTTGATTGTGGCCCAACTAGGGGCCAAAATGACTGATCTGTTCGCTCGGGTCAACTCAGAGAGGGAGTCCCTGGCCTGGGCCGGTGGTGAATCCGACCAGAAGATCGAACGTTTAACCCTTGACCTTGAAGACCTCCAGTGGGAGGTGGCCTCGCTCAGGGTACAAGCGGAGTCGAGCCAGAAAGAGGCTTGGGAGTCGACCAAGCAGCTGGTTCAGGCCCGTTACATGGTCGAGCTGAAGGATAGGGTCCTGGAGGCGCAGTGCAAGGTGCAGGTCGAGCGTGTCGAGCAGTGGAAGGCCGAGCACGAGGAGCTCGAGGACCGGGTCCGAGAGGCCGAGCCGTAGAGGACAGAGGCTGAGGTCACGCGAGCTGAAGCCGAGAGAAGGTAGTCCAAGATAGAGTGGAGGGCGGCCGAGCTTGAGGAAAAGGTGAAGTAGGCCGGAGTGGACGCGCTCGAGTAGTAGAAATGCGCGGAGGGCTATCAGGCGGTGCTCTAGAAGGCTGCCTTTGCCTACTACGAACTGGGCTACCGTCGGGGTCTGTGGAAGGGGTTCTCGTAGGGCTACCATCGAGTGACCCTTCTGGCCTTCGAGCAGGCGCACGGAGAGCTCGAATTTCCTTCCAGGCAATGCTATGACTCGGATGATGATACTACGAATTCTTGCTTCCCGTCGTCGAGCGAGGGTGAAAGTCGGGGTGCCTCCGTGTCATCTGAACGATCGCCAACTCCGACAGTCTCGGGAGGGCAAACGATCGAGACAGTTCCCACACTGGTGGGATTAGTGTCTAGACCGGCCATCTCCGAGGGTGCTGAG
This sequence comes from Amorphophallus titanum, assembly GCA_024336825.1. Taxonomy (NCBI): domain Eukaryota; kingdom Viridiplantae; phylum Streptophyta; class Magnoliopsida; order Alismatales; family Araceae; genus Amorphophallus; species Amorphophallus titanum. The sequence continues at coordinate 453,651 of JANBPO010008741.1, forward strand.
GGCAGGTCACTCGCTGTTGAGGATCCTTTGTCTTCCGAGCTTCATGACGGGGCCTAGGCCTGATGTGGTTTTTTCTTTTTCTTTCCTTTCTTTAAAGTGGCCATGTAAAAACTTTCCTTGCATTAATAAGTTTTGATAATAGTAAATGCTAAATTGACTATTCTTTACTGCCTTTGGCACCATTTGACGGCTATCTTGGTAGTTGTTGGAAAGATGGTGATTCTTTCTGCGGATATCTTGCATGTCAATTGGGTAGGCAACTGGCGTGGCACTGGCGCCTGTCCACTTTCCCCTGTTTTAAATGACCTGTCACTTTGCGTGTTTCCATCGAGAGAGTATTGGTGGAAAATGAGGTAATCACCTTGGGGAAAGGGGGTCCGCCTTTCGCGCTTCTTCGAGGGGAAAGTCGTTTAAGGCAACAGCTCCCCTTGGGCCTATAAGAGGCTCCGAAGGGCGTTTCCTCCTCTCTTCATCACTTAAGGCTATCCCCTGTAGTTTTTCCTCTCTACGAAGTGTTGTGCCATTAGTCTTGTTGAGGCATGGAGGGTGTTTCAAAGGATGAAGATGTAGATGGTAGGAGAAAGGAGGGTCCTACTGCTCTGGCTTGAAAGAGGGTTCGACAGTAGGCGAACGACTTGTAAGAGGGTTCGACATGGGGGAGCATGTCGCCTTCATACTTCTGGACTGCCGACACTACCTTCGGAGGAAGATAGAAGCGGACGGATGGGGGCATCCGGCAATGTCCCCTTGTCTCGTTCTCTCCTTTCCTCCTCCCCTTCCCTCTCTGCCCTCCATCTCGTCGCCTCGGGGGGTAGCTCTTCAAGCTTCCCCTCCACCACCCCTACATTCTTCCTTTTCATCGTCGATCCCATTGGTGGGGGGTGGTTCTCCCAATTTCTCCCTCTTCTGCTCTTTAACCAGCTTCTTTCCCTCTCTCCTTCTCTTTCTTTTTTTTTCTTTGCCCTGGATCGACCTCCCCTCCTCTTTCTTTCACTCTTTGGAGGATGCCCCCTACCACCCTCTTTTTTATCATATTCCGTAGAGTGTCCTTCCAAAGAGTTTGCAGAGGAGGTCCTCTCTTGTTTGGGGCGGCATCCGGGCATTCCTTCCTCTTCTTCTCCTCTTCCTCTAGCACTTATCCCTCTAAAGTTCTCGAGCAAACAACGCTAATTGAACCAATATATTGTCTAGCATGTTAAATATGTCATGTTAAGTGGCATATCATTTAAATTCACACACGATTAAGTTAAGGATATGGAAGATAATAATTCTATTCCATGAGCTTATATTTTCGTCTTAATTCTCGTTACCTTCGTGATATCCTTGATCTTCATGACTATATTATCTTTCTGGCATGTTAAATGGAGTAGATATTATCAGTCAAAATTACATGGGCTTAGTTGCATGATCGTGATCAATACGAGTTTTAACGATTTTCATGTTATCGCGTTACCGTGTTTTCGACAAGTCGCGTAGCTCGCTAGATTTCCAAAGAAGAATGGTGTCTAAGGAAAAAGGTCCACGGGAAAACGCTTTAAGTAGATAAGTGATTACTTAATTAGGACCTCATGAATACGAGGGGAGCCTCCCACTATCCCACCTCTTACCTGGCCATGATTCTTCAGTTTTCTATTTAAGCTCTGACTGTGAAAAATGAGATAGAATTTTCACTAGAGTTGTTCCTTATTCCCGACAAGTTGTGTAATTAGTAAGATTTTCAAGGAAGAACGGTGTCTAAGGAAAGAGATCCACGGGTTAACGCTTTAAGTGGATAAGTGGTTACTTAATTAGGATCTCGCGAATGCGAGGGGAGCCTCCCATTGTCCCACCTCTTACCTGGCCGTGATTCCTCAATTTTCTAATTAAGCACTTGACTGTGAAAAACTTGATCTAAGCTTGTTTAACAAGGTTTTCCGAGAGAACCGATAAAGCACTATCCGTTAATCCAATTCTTTTACCGACTTAATGTCATTAAATGTGATGTCTTCTTATTATCTTAATGTCATTAAATATTATGCCTTAAAATCGTCCTTGAACTTCTCTTACATCTACTTGAAATTTTGTACTACTGGTCCCTTGAATGACAATTTTGCTAGATCTGTACTTTATTTCATACGCTCTACCTTGAAATTCTTTGGCCATACATATTATGTGGATGTCTAAATATACTTGGGATCTATGATCCATAACCCAACAAACTTGGCAAAACGTGATTCTCTCTTACCAAAGGAGAAACCGATCACATCTCCAACAAATCGGGAGATCTCCACGCTTGTCCTAACCTTGAACCACGCGCATGCTGGGAATTGCACTTTCCAGCACCAAGAAAAACCATCGCCTCTCGTCAGGTCAGCTCCTCCGAAAACACTCACCAAGTGTTTCATCGGACCACATTCACAGCACTCTCGATGCGCCACCGCTGCAATTCCTCAAATTGCAACTCACCATGCCTCGAGCACTGGCCCTGCTGATCGCCAGCCACACTCTGCCACAGCGGTTGAACTAGCCACTGCCATACGCTCCTTACCTATGCCTACCTTTGATCCTAGAACCATTAACACGCCAAAAATGCTTACCAAGGAGCAAAGAAAATCACAAAAGATGCCAGGCTCGAAGGCTGCTACATCTCTAGCCACCGGACATCATTCCCTCGAATCTGTCCGTGCCAACACCTATTCATTCTCGATACTCGGGTCCTCCAGAATATCCATCTCCTGAGCTATTGTCGCGCGGACCACCACGCCAAGAGCCACAACAAGAACCATGCTTGGCACCTGCAAATGCTCATCCTCGAGTCCCAAACTATCGCGGAACATTCACATCTCATCTGCTGCCTCGCACGACGCATCCAAGGCAGTGCACAATGGCCCCAAATTTCACAATCTTGGCCAAAAAATCAAGCCACTGCCACACGATCTCGAATCAAATCCAGAGCAAACACAACCTATTCACATGCAGAAGCGCAGGACTTAGAGCTCATTGGGGCAACTCTACCCAATCCTGCCTCAAAATTCACAAAAATAATCAGGATCGACACGTCATGTGACGACCCAGACTCCGGATATCGGGTAAACCCGATACCACTTGAAACCTGTGAAGCCTCCCAAGAGTGGTAAAGCTCCGAAGGGATAGAAAGGTATGTGTAGAGTACATTGAAGTTCCAGATAAAATAGTAAGCAATTAATATTTCATTGATCAGGTTTGCTAAAATAGCAGAAATAAGGAGTAGGGTAAGAACAGTGCCCACGACCCACAGACAGAGAGCAGCCCATGAAGCACCACTAAAAGAGATGTGCATTCGCAAAGAAAATATCGTATATCATATGTGCATAGTTTAAATTAGAATCTACATCCAGGACAACTCTTTCGTGGCGTAAGAGTGCAGGTATATGAGCAGCGAACCCTAGACATAGAGACATGCAGACGTTCTAAGTAACACTAAAGGATTACTTTAGTGCCAACACGTACACACGGGGTTTTAACTTTCGGTAGCTTAGCACAGCCCCCCTTGTTTATTCTTTAATTTTGAATTTCACTATTCGACATCTCCTCATATGTCTTAATGGGGATTCCCGGCTACTGAGCTTCTTCCCTTATTATGACTTTTTACAGAGTTTGCTTCACCATTTTGCGAGAGTTTTCTCATTTATTTCAGTGGGGATTCTCAACTTTCTAGATTCACATTCCCTTATTATGATTTTATTATGGAATTTGTTCACCATTCTGCACGAGTCTCCTCATTTGTTTCAATGGAGATTCCCGACTTCCTGGATTTACATTCCACTTGCTCATCATCATCATCATCACCTTTTTTATGAAGGGGGTAGGTAAGTTTTTCCTCACGTTCACCTTTCGTGTGAGTGTAGGCATTCGAGCATCCGTAGAGTGCTAGACAGAATTTCTGGCATCCCTATGGTTAAGGATCGTTACTCATATTATGTGCAAAGTGTGGGAGTTTTATCTCAAGTGTATTTAGTGAGTTACGCCAGCAACATAGCTATGACTCTTCCCCTAGATGCATGCACTCACCGCAAATCGATTTTTCATCTCTTAGTATGTGTTGCAATGCACACATATCTTAAATCGGGGCAGCATTATTTAGCAAGGAAGTATAGTCCTAGAAAATTCAAAGGTAGTGTATTAAACTATGTTATAGGTAAACATGCAAACAGAGCGAATAAACATTCGAGATCAATAACGTGCAATTTTTTTTATTTTCTCTTTTTTTAATTATTTTATTATATTATTATCCTCTCATTGGACTGGAATCTCCACCACCAAGACCTCCGTATGTCCCCGATACGAAAGGATTCCCTCTTTGGTAACTGGGCTGGTTGTACTTTGAAGTTTCCCGGGATTAGTGGGCCCATACATGGTGAGAAGATCAACCTAGTTGGCACCGAAGTAAACCTCATATTGAAATTAGGTTCCTACCTTGAGTGAACTACATAAAACTTGTTAAAATCATTTAGTTCATTAAGGTTTAACTTAAATCAAGCGTAAACATCTCACATTAATTGATATCTTTGCAATTTACTTTCATTGAATCATTGATTGCCTTGCATGATATTTCGCTTTCATGATAAAACTAACATGTCAAATCATTCATATACTCATAAGGATGACCAACCAAGCACATCATATAATCCCCAATTTTATAATTCTCATCAAAACTCATCTAAGGGAGTCTATTCCAATTCCCATGGTTTTGTCCACCCTGTGGGCAATCCTCAATTTCATAATCCCTCACATCAATCGCGAGCCACTACTCCCAAAGAACCATCTCCTCCGCATAATGGGGAGGTCTCCTAAAAATTGCATCTCACCCCCCCAACAAATCCGAGCCATTAAGGCTATGGTTGGGGGTGTAGCTTCTGCATCTCATCCTCCTTCTCGGGTGGCCCATCACCCACCTTCTTCTACACATCCTCCTTCTCGGGTGGTTCATCACCCGTCTTCTTCTACACATCCTCCTTCTCAGGTGGTCCATCACCCCCCTCCTTCTACTCACCCTTCACGGCCCTAAGGCCTTTATGTTTCTTGCAATCCAGCTGATGAGGGCATCCCAAAGTACTCTCTTTGGCTCGGATCGCCGGCACCACTTTGAGGAGTCCGCCTATGATATCTCATGTTATTTTCTCATTTATTGAGTCATATCATATGTATTTCCATTTTATTGAGTCATGCCATATGTAATTGACTCATGTTGTTAGTCTATTTCCCTTATTTTGCTTAATTGGGCCTTAGTACCTTAGTTATGGGCCCGTAGGATTGAGTCTGTGTGTGTGTGTGTGTGTGTGTGTGTGTGTGTGTGTGTGTGTGTGTGTGTGTGTGTGTGTGTGTGTGTGTGTGTAGCCTGTTCACCAAATGCGTGAATGTAAGCACAAAAGGTGCAGCCTCCTGCGAGCTGCATAAGATGCATGTACTTAAACGACAGCATGGGCGACCACTGTTGGGAGAATCAGTGCTTGGCATAATATATAAGTAGCGATTTACACATGGAGCTTAAGGAGATAAGATGGGATTTTCACTTCGAGTTGTTTGAAATTAGTTTTTTCTTTTCAGTGCCAATAGTCTTATCTTTATCTATTAACAGCAATCACTCATCAAATGAAGATAAAAGTAAATAATAATCTAATGTGATGATTTATCTTGTGAAATTAATAGATAGTCGAATAACATCGATCAATACAGAATTAATTTCCGTAATCATGATTTTTCTTGTGAATCTCACGTTTATCATTATCCATATATGTGACATGATGTTCACAAAATACGTACGAATTAGTGTAAGCAAACGAACCCATCAGAGATGTGACTGTGAGCTTGTTTGGAACATTGAGGAAATAAAAGCGTACTGATGATCAACAAAAGCACACAATAGGAGAATGTCTCTGAGCATGCTCGGAACATTGATGAATGAAAGGGACTGTGCCATATATAGAGAGGTAGGAGAGAGACGAGGGACATGATGAAGTTCACAGCTGAAAAGGAAGAATATTGTGGTCTGTCGCAGGGAGAACGAATGCAGCTGGCTAGCTAGTCGGAAAGAACACATGCAGGTTCTACTTCATATATAGAAGTGTTTCACTTAATGATTTAAACATGCGATTATCACCCATCGATCAAATAAACACAGCCATTAATCTCATCTAATATTATATCCTGATGCGATAGTTAATTATTTAATTAACTTCATCCGTGTGAGGACCCCAAGTGACTCGGTGAGAAAGGTCATCCTTTCCATATGAGGAACCCGAGATCGAGTATCGGGAGAGACTTACGTGACTCACATTTAATTCTCAAAGTATATAAGGTTTTGGCATGAAAATATGATAAGTTTAAAATGATTCCTTAGAGCGTAAGGAACATGAAATCCACTAAAATAACTATTAACATAACCATGTTTATGAATATAGTACTTAAAACAGGAATAATACCAAACTATCTAGGCTTATCATATGATAAATAAGGTAATTCTGCATTACGTTTCAGGTTAACATAAATACAGAAACTTAGAAAAACTTAGCTGCCTCATTCAGACCGATTAAAGGTATTTAGTGATCTATCGTAGGGCCGCTAGAGGATCTTGGCGGTCTGAGGAAGACAATTTCTTCCTCTATAGCAGAGAAATATAAAACAGAAGAACAAGTCAAATCTAAGGTAAATAGATGCATAGAAAAGCATGCCAGTGGGTAAGCAAGGCTTGATATGACTATATAAAATAGGGAGATGCATGGGGGTGCATAATTTAAGTAATATCTTCATCTTTATAATTAGGGGTAAGGTTAAGCATGCAGAATTTAACCTAAGTGTGTGATAATCGTAAAGCATGAAATTCTCTTCGTATAGTTCATGAAACTAGAAGAAATCAGAGGACTTTTACTCCTAACATATTAATTTAGCATTTTCATGAGATAACCTACCTTTGATTTAATTCCCTAGACTTCAAATTTCTGACTGGAAGTAGACCCTAGTTTCTGCACTTCCTGTGCCAAACTAGCGACTTCCTGTCCCTCTATCTCCTGAAAATTGGAGGGTATGTAGAAGATATAAAGATTAATAAATTATTCTAAAGAATGAATTCCTAAATATCTCGATTTGGGCTTCTAATCCCAAGATCTTCTCTGGACCAGCACGTAGGTTCCTGAACACCTTGTAGCAGAAAAACAACTTTAGGGGCTCCTAACTCTCTGGATGCTTGATCTTCTAGGATGAAATTTGGAGGAACGTTAGTTAATACTAAGGTAAACAAAAAGTTCTAAAGAATTAATCTGTATTACCAACTCTTTACCGTCAAATAACGTGAGCCAAAATAGGGATTCACGCAGGTCCCACACCTGGTTCTCGATGGCGTGGCCGTCCTCGATCTTGCGGATGCGCTCGACCGTATGGAGCTTGGGCCCGTGGATCAGGCCCACCTCGTCGATCCAGGTGCGCGGGTCGGTGCCGACGGTGTCGATCACCAGGGTGTCGCCTTCCCAGTGGCCGACGCTCTCGCCCATGAAGGCGGTCTTCACCGGGTTGGAGTGGGGCACGTCCATGTAGATGTGGCGCACGTTGTGGGCCACTTCGTGCACGATCAGGGTCTCGCCCGGCTTCTGGATGATCTGGATCGGGTAGGGCGAGTTCATCACCCGCGGCACGCCGTGCGGCCAGCAATAGGCCGAGGCGTCGGCGATCGGGGTGCCCGCCTTCTCGGCCGCCACGCGCTTGTCGCGCTCGGCCTTGCCCAGCGGCGTCAGGTCCGGCACGCGGCCGACGGTGGCGTTGATCTGGCGGTTGTAGCTGCGGATGAACCACACGCCCGACAGGTCCTTCGGGTCCTTGGACGACACCGCCGGCCGGATCAGCGGCCCTTCGAGTTTGTCGGACTGGGCCGCCGCCACGCCCGCGATCGCGAACGCGCTGGTCAAGGCCAGGAGGCAGACGGTCAGTCTGCGGCCGGTAGGCATAGGTAGGTCCTCCCAAGTCACTGAAGCCGATCGAAGCCCTTGGCCGGGCTCCTGTTCGCTAATCGCTTAGCGCCTTCCGCACCCTTTGCGAAGCGCGTTTCGCTGCGATTTCATAACTGAAATGCGGTCAGTCGGACGACATTGGCCGATAATCGAGCGATTGCCCAAGGTTGCGATCGCACCCCCGGCGAAGCCTGCGCCGGACTGTCGCGATCGGTAAAATCGCTCAGATAACGGCGTTTTCAATCATCGTTAAGGTTATCGACCCACCCTCTTCTTTTGGGGGGGATGCCATGGACGGCTCGGACATCGGCGACAGCGCGCTCAAGGTGTTCGCCAGGGTGCTGCAGGACAGCACGCGCACGACGGACGTGGTCGGCCGGCTCGGCGGCGACCGACTCCCCGCCGGGAGAGCCATCCAGAGGTGGCTGAGTCATGACTCAAAGAAATGGAGAAGAAATTTCACGTAATGTGATGTCCCGAGGAAGAGAAGGTGAATTTGACGGCCTATGTATTACAAGATCAAGCTGACTTGTGGTGGAAGGCCAAGATGAGGACCACCTTCACGGACTACCACGACGGTGACATATTATGGGAAGAGTTCCTAGTTGTCTTCTGAGAAAAGTATTTCCTACAATATGTATGAGACGCTAAGCAGCAAGAGTTCTTGACAAGGAAGCATGGCAGTAGTAGACTATGAGGCCAGATTCTCCGCTCTAGGTCAATATGCTCCACACATATTTGATGACGCACATCGAAAGGTGAAGAAATTCATCAACGGTCTACGTAGCATTGTCCGACGCTATGTTGCAACCCAAGACCCTGACTCCTACACTGTGGCATTAAGGCTTGCTCATTTAACCGAGCAGGAGAATACAAGGTAATAATCGAAACCATAAATTTTAAGAGGTGTATAGAGTAAACTCTAAAAAATACTCGTGTAGGTTCACCGAGGAGCAGAAGAAGATGGGCAAAAGGCCTATGCAGATAGGAGGGAGGCAAGACAAGGAAATGGTGGCACACCAAGGACCGGCACCGAGGGGCGGACCGGAGATTCCATTTTGTCTCCAGTGGATGCAACAATCTGAGGCAGGAATGCTGGAGGGCAAAGGGCAAGTGCTACGAGTGCGGCAAGGTTGGACATATTGCGAGGAACTGCCCCAAGAAGTCTCATTAAAGGCCATTTCCCCAGTAGGAGAAGATTCAGTACAGAGGATGAGTCTATGCACTGATGCAAGAAGAGGCAGCCAATACCCTTATTGTGGCTGAAGGTACACTCCTTGTGGATAATGTTTATGCAAAGGTCTTGTTTGACCCAGGGGCTACGCACACATTCATATCCACTAGTTTTGCTAATCAATTGAAGAATAGACCCCGGGCCACATTCTTCGGGGAAATGTTAGTTAGTACACCGACCGGGAAACAAGTCCACACCAAGTTTGTGATCCCTACTATTGAGGTCAAAATCAATGGGAGGATATTGCTAGGGGAAGTATACATCCTAGATATGAATGACTTTGACCTCATTCTCGGAATGGACTGGTTAGACAAACACTACGCTCTCTTGGGCTGCCGTCAGAAGAGAGTGATTTTTCAGAAGCCAGGGAAGGAGACATTCTTCTTCCAATGCCCTAAGGACAAATCCTGAAGAATGATGGTATCAGCCATCCAGGCTTCCAAGCTAATTAATAGAGTATGTGACTATTTCTTGGTGAGTGTGGTGCTTGAAGAAGGCTCTGTCAAGGTTTTGGATGACTTGGACGTAATCCGAGAATTTCCTAATGTATTTCTCGAAGATCTACCGGGACTACCACCGGCTCGAGAGACAGACTTCTCTATTGAGCTAGTGTTGGGCACCGCACCCATCTCCATTCCACCATACCGGATGGCTCCAACAGAACTTGCCGAACTCAAGAAGCAATTACAAGAATTACTAGACTAAGGTTTCATCAGGCCCAGTGTGTCTCCGTGCGGAGCACCAGTTTTGCTCGTGTGGAAGAAGGATGGGACCATGCGGCTGTGCATTAATTACCGCAAGCTCAACTAGGCCACCATAAAGAACAAGTACCCCCTACCGAGGATAGAAGAGTTATTTGACCAATTATCATCTGCCAAGGTCTTCTCCAAGATTGATCTGAGGACAAGTTATCACCAAATCAGAATCAAGCCCAAAGACGTGTCGAAGATGGCCTTTAGGACTCGGTATGGTCACTACGAGTTCTTAGTAGTACCATTAGGGTTGACCAATGCATCGACTGTATTCATGGAATAGATGAATCAGATCTTCCGCCCTTATCTTGATCAGTTTGTCATAGTCTTTATAGATGACATCTTGATATATTCTGCCAGTCAGAAGGAGCACCGACAGCACTTGAGGGTCGTTCTACAGACACTCAGGGAGAATAAATTCTTCACCAAATTTAGCAAGTGTGAATTCTGGCTAGATCAGGTTATGTTTCTCGAACATGTTATATCCGAGAATGGCATATCAGTGGACCCTAGTAAGGTTGAAGTAGTAACAAAGTGGGAAGCACCGAAGATAGTCATGGAGATTAGAAGCTTCCTTGGTCTGATAGGATACTACTGTCGGTTCATTGAAGGCTTCTCTACCATTTCAGCCACAATTACCAAGTTGACAAAGAAAGGAGTGGAATTAGTGTGAAGATAATTTTTAGAAGCTCAAGGAAAAGTTGACTTCGGCCCCAGTATTGGCACTCCCCCAAGGGGATGATGGCTTCACTATTTATACAGATGCCTCCAGGGTTGGCCTTAGTTGTGTACTAATGCAAAATGGCCGAGAGATCGCCTATGCCTCAAGACAGTTGAAGGACCATGAGAAGAACTACTACACTCATGACCTTGAAATGGCAGTAGTGGTCCATGATTTGCGCATCTGGAGACACTATTTATATGGGGTCTGATTTGATGTCTTCACCGACCATCAGAGCCTCAAGTGAATATTCACTCAGAAGGAACTCAATTTGAGGCAAAGGAGATGGGTCGAACTAGTGAAGGACTATGACTTTGCCTTGTAGTACCATCCAGGCAAGGCAAATGTTGTGGCAGCTGCTCTCAGCTGTAAGTTGATGGCGATGAGGTTGCATCGAGAATGGGATATGATGGAGGGTGTGATTGAATCACAACCCGAGGGAAGGAAGCAATTTTGTCTCTTGGCTGGGTTGTCTGCTAGACCTAGCTACATTCTTAGAGAGGATTGCTGAGGTGCAAAAGCTGGACATGACATTGCAGAAGATACTGAACAATGAGGACTTCCATGTGGGGATTGATGGGCTAATCATGTTTCGAGGAAGGATCTGTGTACCAGATGATGTGGAATTGAAAAGGGACTTGATGCAGGAGGCTCACAGATCAAAATTCTCCATCCATCCCAGATGCACTAAGATGTTTCAAGATATGAAGAGGATGTATTGGTGGCTAGGAATGAAGAGAGACATACCAGAGTTCATGTCCAAATGTCTCACTTGTTTGCAGGTGAAGATTGAGCATCAAAGACCTGGTTGTCCTCTCCAGACCAATGAGATGGCACAATAGAAATCAATACAACTCACAATGGACTTTGTGGCCGCAGTAGTATTTGCCTTGAAACTCTGGAGAGCCTATATCAATGGATAGTTATTTATTATGTATTCCGATCACAAGAACCTAAAATCTTTAGTCTCCCAGAAGGAATTGAACATGAGACAAAGGCATTGGCTAGAGTACCTCAAGGACTTCAACTTCACCATACAATATCACCCAGGAAAGGGCAATTCCGTAGCTGATGCCCTTAGTCGAAAGCCGAGAGTGTTGCTAGCCAGTTGTATGATTCAAGAGTGGAAGATGCTAGAATAATTCTCCAAACTAAATCTTAATATAGATGAAGGAAAGGGATATGTTACTCTCTCTCATATGAGCTTACATCTAGACTTACTCTCTGAAATCAAGGTGCTGCAAGATGATGAGCTGGTACTAATAGAGATCAAGGGAAAGCTAGATAAGCAACCTGACTTCAACCTAGCATCTGATGGAAGGTTATTATTCCACGAAAGAACTTGCATCCCGGATTGCCCAGAGTTGAAGAGCAAGATTCTAGAAGAAGCTCACCGATCAAAATATACCATTCACCCAGGGGCTACCAAGATGTACAAAGACCTAAAGAGGAATTTCTGGTGGCCAAATATGAAGAGAGAGATAACAAAATTTGTATCTCGCTGCCTTACCTACCAAATGATAAAGGTGGAACATCAAAAGCTTGCTGGTAAATTACATCCCCTGGAGATTTCTAAATGGAAGTGGGAAGATATAGGAATGGATTTCATTATGGGATTGCCTAAAACTAAGGGCGGACATGATGGGATATGGGTGATTATCGATCGGTTGACCAAGTCTGCACATTTTTTGCTCATCAAGAGCAAATGGTCGGTTGATATGCTTGCAGTGTTATATATTAAAGAGATTGTCAGGTTACATGGAGTTCCTGTCTCAATAGTATCTGACCGAGACCCTCGGTTTACTTCACACTTTTAGAAGGGTCTACAACACTTCTTGGGGATGAGATTGAATTTCAGCATTATATTTCATCCCCAAACGGATGGTCAGACCGAGAGGACGTCCCGCATCAAAGTCGACGTGGGGCGACCAATGGGACGACTTTGGATTTAAGGGATAGCAAGCACAAGTGAGCAACTCGGACCTTGGTGACGGCGGACAGACACGCGAGCACTCGTAATTCCACTAGTGATCCGGTGATGGAAAGGGCGGGCTTCGGCCCATAGGTAGCCCGACACGGTCGGAGCTTGTAGGGGAGGCCAGGGATGGCTGACCAAGAGGTGGTGGAGGGCTCCTAGGCTTAGTCGGGGCAGATCTCGAGCCAAGGGCTCCGATCGGGCTCACTCACTCACACAGCAACAATTACTCTCATGAAGCGGGGCCGGGAGTGGGCACTCACTCATAACCGACGCAAGACCAGAAATGGATACACGTTGAGTACAATCACAACTGAGGAGGGGGCGCACCACGTATCTAGCCGGGTCTGCAAGACCACCGCCGGTCGGAGACGAGGGCGAGTTGGGAAGTGTGCTCACCCGACTAGCACGCCATGTCGATGTCGCTTCCGGGCAGTCCTGACTAGCACACTACAGCGAGGGAGCTTCCAACGGTCCTGTGTGTGCAACTAGTAGCAAACCTCCACGCAAGGAGGGGAAACTAGGGGTAGGGCGGTACAACACTACTCTCGCGCAGGAGGGGGGATCGTGGGGAAGGGAATCGACTCGATGGTCGTTGTTGCGAACCGTCTGGTTAACTGACCAGTAGAATGGTCCGGCGATGACAACAGGTCGTGGGTGAGGTCGGGGAAGTTGCGGTAGGTCCAAAAGATGGAGAAGCCTTCTCTGATCGTCCTCCGGGGCTTAGGCGGTTGTCCGGTGCCGGCTGGTGGTGAGAGGACCCTGGAAGTTGACTGGTGGCCGAGATGCGATCTTCTGGACAGTCTGCGCCCCCGGTATAGTCGGTGTTGATTCTTGCGGTGCTGTGGTCGTCGGGGTCCGCCGGGGATGCCAGCAGATGGAGAGGGGCAAGGTCCTTCGTGGTAGAGGGGCTGGCTGGGTCGTCAGTGCTGGCCTGGGTGGTGCGGAGTTTACGAATCATACGAGATCTCCGATTCATTGGAGACTGCAGATACGACAAATCCTACTCGGTCAAAGGCGGTAACATGCAGTCAATTGCATTTTAAATACTACTACCATTATATGGAAAGAAAATCATTACACTGCTAAGTCTGGAGAGAAATTACAAAATAGAGAGAGAGAGAGAGGAAATGAACTAACAAGGCAGGTACAAATTTTTCTTGTCTATGGAAATGGGAGAACTCTGGAAAGTATGTGGCCCCTCGTGAAGCTCAACGGGCGGAGGACCCTCAATGTTCAGAGATTTGCCCCCGGTACCCTTGGTGATGGCCGGCCCGGGCACTGACCCCATTTGTATGGGAACTGCCCCGTCCACGCGCCCTCCCGAGGCAGCCAGAGTTGGCGATCTTTCCTCCACTGAGATAGAAGCACCCTCACTCTACCCTTCATCGCTCGACGTTGACAATGGAGAGTCCGAGCCATCCTCATCAGAATCGTAGCGCTGCTTGGGGACGAAGGAGAGCTCGTCAAGGACCTGTTCCTAGGCCAAACTGGTTGCCCGCCTGAAGCCTTGGGCGAAACCATTCCGTAGCCCTCGTTGGTAGCCCGGCTTATAACCCGTGAAGGCGGCCTACTTTAGGACTTCCCGGTACTCCTCCGAGCTCTGATATCACTCGACCACCTCTGCCCTGGCTCCTGCTACCTTCTCCTTGAGCTCGGCCACCCTCACGTCGGCCACACACAGCCTCGCTTCGACCTCTGCCAACCCTGCCCTAGCCTCGTTCAGCCTTACCTCGGCTTCGACCCGCGCTGCCTTGGCCTCCCTCGTGGCCCGCTCAATCTCTTAGACCCTTCCCTAGAGCTCCTCTCGCTCGACCGCCCACTGTCCCAAGCGCTCTGCATGAGCTCAATGCTCTTCCTCCAAGAGCGTGCTCTTAAGCTTGACCATGTACCGAGCTTGGGACAATTGCTTGGCCTATAACCGAGCATCCTCTTGGCTCTCCCGATCACGGGTCCGGAGTAAAGCCACCTCCTGCCAAAGAAAAAAATGTCATTTTGCTTGGCAGGTAAGTCAGGTATGGCTCTCTATCCCTTGCTCATTGTTGCATTACTATATGGTATATACAGTATTATAGCCTCTCAAGGACTAGCTGGTTCTTCGTGCATTTTGGGATCTGATGTTCCCCTTTAACAAAAATAATGATGATCTAGGAGCATACGGTTAATCGTTAAATAGGCTGTTAGGTTGAGTTGGGTGGGGGACGATGGACTCTATCTCGCACGTCGTGATTGCAAGAAGACTCTTGACCCCGTCCCGCTCGGTCTAGTACTATTATCCTTGAGTACTTTCTATTTTATGCTTTGTTTGCATTCTTTTTGATGATTTGTTAATTTTAGCCCAATATGTATCATGTCATTTTTGAGCATTCACGTCTTGAATCTCTCTCAAGATTTCTCCTCAGTAATGGTTGATTGCAGTTCAGCTCTTGGATAATAGATTCTCATTCCACTCTGAATTTGAACGTTTTCTCTAATCTTCCCACTTGATCTGGTTGGCCAGCGTGATTCCTGTCTGGACATTTTATCTCAATTTTATATTGCCTTTTCCAACTTTTCAATTGTGTTTCTTTCCGATCCTCTCATTGCCCGTGGATTGTGTCCCCCAATGAGGTTGGTCGTGTTTCCTTCTCCTTCCTTAGCTAGTTCTCCAAACATGTATCATCTGCTTTAGTCATTCCAGGTGGTTAGTTCGACATTCTGGAGAGAATTCATGTTGCTTGTTGGTTGTGATGGGTGTCTTTTGCCTTGATGCCCACTTACCAGTTCTCTCTGCTTCATCTCCATTTCCTGTCGCTGTCACTCCATCTCTTTTTCATTTCACCTCTACGTCGCTTTTGCTCGTTCCCTTGCAAAGCAGACATCAAGGAGGGGCATTTGTTGACACCTATTTTTAGCCCACAAGTTACGTTATTTCTCATATTCATCATTTTTTATGCCCCGATTAACCGTTGTTTTGGAGCCTTCCTTGGACGAATTTCGAGCCTATTTTATCATTCCCTAACCTTTGAGTTAAACGGTTTGTTTGTTTGCGGAATAAGACTCTGGTAATTAATAATCGGGATATTAGTGTCTTATTTCTCCTATTTTATTTGCTGACGCGAATCCAATATTTCGCTCCGTACCTGGGCATGTTTCAGTGAAAAGGTGAAATAAGTTAACCTGATCAAAATAATATTATTTATTTTTTAATGTACCCTAATCTCTAACCCTAATTATGCTATCCCCTTACCCTGTGAACATGGCCAAAGAGTGTGATACTTTTTGTATATACCTGACAACTACTCTGCAATGCAGCTCTATGCGATGTGACGAGCCTCCAAGGATTCCCATCTGAGGGAGACGGAGACGTGGTGCAATCCTTCGAGGCCCCCCTCTACAGGAAGGGGTCACTTTCGGCGACCCTTACTCTTTAAAAAAAAAATCAGCTTTCTGCACAGCCAGAGGAGAGGAGCCATGACACCGATGGGCACTCAAGGGGGGGACTTTGGCCAACCTCATGAGATCTCCAAAGAAGACAAGCTGTTCTTCCCCTCCCCTTCCACAGGGCCGCCCGCAGTGGGAGACCCCCCCCCCCACCACCACCCCTTTTCTTTCTCGACGACGGCCTGGCCAACCAGCTGGCCGGAAGTGTGTTTGGGACGTCCCTTTTCATCTGCCTGAGACATGTGCTCCCTCTTTGCCATGAGCAGTCACACCTCACAAGCAAACCCAAAGGACCACTCGGATGGATGGCTCAGTGTACATCCATTTAGGCAGCATGGTGCTCCTGTGGCTTGAAGCTTGCTTGGGTGCTTTGCCTGCCAGGGCAACAGGAGTTCTGATACTGCAAGCAAGGGCATTTTGGAGCCAGATATTCTCCGTGCATTGTGTGGGCTGATGGGTGTCCATAGCAATTAAGCAGTGTCATTATTGACGAGACAAATCACCACCTCTATGGTAGGGCTGGTAATGGGTCGTACCCTAGCCGTGTTTAGGCCAGTCCGATTTAGATCTGACTTATTAATATTAAGGTCTAAGTTCGGTCCGGATTCGAACTAGAGAAAGAGAGAGAGGAGTGCTATCTGCACAAGTGGAGGCAGTGCATAGATGCTAAAAATGTGTTGTAATCACAATTTCAATTTCTCGGTGACTGCATTTCTATTTGTGTTGTATTGAATAATGTTTAGCTTACAAGATCAAGATGAAAGTATTTGTTTCTGTTGGGTCAGCCAAGTCGTGTATGAATGCACATGTTTCAAATTTCAATTGCTGCAACCCTCCCCATTGGACATTTAGTAAAGCTGATGAACGAGTATATATTCGTTGGATATTGTCCATTAAACATCATGGTGTGATAACGCCATATTTGCTGTTAGATAAATGTGCTGGGCATCCATGAATGTGTTAAATCATGTAATGTTAGACATCCTTGTAGGTTTCCTTGGAGTATGGTTTCATTGGAGTCTACACAATCTTAGCTTGGTATCTTTCATTTTTTGTGTTTGCTCTTAATTTGATCATTCTTTTCACAATCATCAATTATATTGTTCAACCTGAAAGAGCATCAGCACAATCAGAAGATAATCCCAGTTTTTGTTAGCATTGATCCTCAACGGGATTCTCCTGCACAACTAGGGGCTTACCTTCGAGGTCAGTCTCTGTTTCTCCATATTTTCATGCCATGTCTAATTATTTTATGGATGCTGAAGCTGTGAAAAATTTTGGGTATTAATGACTGCAGAATTTCACCCCAAGATAATTGGATTAACAGGACCAGTTACTGCCGTGAGACAGATTGCGCAGGAGTTCCGTGTCTTCTTCAAAAAAGTAGAAGAAGAAGGCCAAGATTATCTTGTTGAATCTACAAATGATATGTAACTTACAATTATTTCATCAGCTAAACAGCTTAAATTTTTTTTGGGATTCCTTACATAATTTTTGACGAAGGTTGACATCTACTTTTCCTTTCTGCAGGATTCTGTTGAGCCCCAAAATGGAAATAGTGGGTCGTTTTGGAGTACAGTATGACACAGAACAGTTATCTGATGCTATTCTGAACCAGATGAAGAAAGCATCCATGTGAACCTATTGTTGAAAACTCATGCATAAAATGGGTGCGTATTGAGGACAGTCTTTCTCTCATTGACGCTGGTAAGTTCCATGTTACATGTCGTGCCTTCCAGCTAGAGTCCAAGAAGATACGCATGGAGACTCTCTAGAAGTTCTTCCGAACTGGTTTCTCATATAATTCTCATGTGCAGTCCTTGTCCACTAACATGTAGGATGAGAGCCATGTCTTTATCAAGAAATGCAAAATAAAATCAAGCGAAATATTAATTGTCACGCTTCCTTTAAACTTTGCATAATAATAAAACAAACATTTTAGTATATGTACTTGATGCCCTTATTATATAACCGTTAATGTAAATTTTTTTATTACCGAAACGACCATTCATCTCAGCCACCCAATCTGAAACCCAACATAAAGAAGATAAAATCTCAACTTTTTTCTCTCTGTTAGTAATGATGAAATCTCGGCCCAACCTCAATCTACGCCTCCACCGGCTAAGGGGACAAACTCCTACCTGATGAACGTGGTTCTCTACATTAGTGTGGCGATCGGGGTCGATACGTGGTCCCGTTGCAATATAGAAACACACCAAATCGCATCACTACCCGCTTATACGTTAGGTGGCGTTCTACGTCACCAGCCAAAGATTTCGTCTTTCCTCCTCTTTTGGGTAATTTGAGTACGGATTTGGGTGAGAGAGTAGGTGAGAGAGAAAACGGTGATCCCATCTCTCTTCTCACACATATGGAAGTTAACGGACTTGATTAGCGTAAACGACTCTCCACCTCTCTTCTCACATGCATGGACATTAACGGACTCGCTTAGCGTAAATGACTTTCCATCTCTCTGTTAGTGTGTGAAGTCTGAACTCGCTCTCGTGCGCCCTCTCACGTGGATCGATTTGTACGGTCGTATCGCGATTTCTGAAAGAAAATTTATATTTATAATAGGGACATTGTTACATTTGTTATCTTGATTTGGGACGTCCTAATCTCCTTGTATAAAAGTGTGTGAATTCTCTCTCTTTGTATTGGATCTGTGTGTAGGCCCAATGAGCCAAAATGGTGAGAAATAGAAGGAACTTAGGTGCAACCAGGGATAAAATCCATAAAAATGGCCCAAGAGCTAGCGAATAACTTAGGACATCATAAAATGAGATAAGGAGATGACACAACTCATTGGTCGTAAAACGGATGTCAACAGATGCCCCTCCCTAATGTCCTCTTTGCAGGGGAGCTAGCGGAGGTGAAGCAAAAGTGAAATGGAACATGGAGATAAAGTGGAAACTGAAGCGAAGTGGACTGAAAAGTAGGCGTTAAGGTAAGTGACACCCGTCCTCAACCAACAGGCGATAGGAATCTTCTGGAAAACTCTAAACCAATCACAAGGAATGGCCAAACCAAATGACGCATGCCTGGAGGAACTGACAACTAAGGAAAAATAAAACACGATCGACCTCATCAGTGGAATGCACAGCTAACGGGCGATCGGAGCAAGCGAAAAAAAGTAAAAGAGATAAGCAACTAAACTCTAGACAAGAATCCTCAACTAACCAAATCGAGCAAACAGACCGAAGGAAACCTTCCAAGTCAGAGTGAAATGACTCTCCTTACCCAATGACCATGGATAATCAGTTATTCACTATTACAGAGACACCTTAGACCAATTAAGTCACATGAATGCTCAAAGATGCTCATGATGCATGCTGGGCTAAAATAAAAGAAATCATTAAAATGAATGCAAAGAAAATAAGAAAATAGAAAGATACTCGAGAATAGTATTGCTAGACCGGACAAATAAGGGTCAAGACATTATCTGCAACCACGACGTGAAAGATAGAACCATCATCCCCCAACTCTTCCAACCTAACAGCCTATCCAATGATTAAACTTGTGCACCAAGATCATCATCAATTTTGTTAAAGGGGAACATCAGATCTCAGAACACACGGACAGCTAGCTGGTCCTCGAGATAATATATCATAGATACCATATAGTAATACATTAGGGGACTAGGGATCGAGATACTTACCTGACTTACCCACCTGGCAAGAAGATGCGTGACGAAGCACATGAATTTTTGTAATTAAGAGGTCAACCATCAATAATAAGGCCAGAGAAAATAAGCATGATGCATCAATTAAGGAAAAGGCCACACAAAATAGACAAATATATCATTTTAAATAATCATACACTCCATCAACAAAACGGCCATGTCAAGACTGCAAATGGATCCTAACGGTCCACCGATAGATCGCTACCCTTAAGGTGGTTCACATTCTCCAATGGGCGTGATCCTGAGGAAAAACGGTCCATTGATGACCACCAAGTAATGCCTAACAGTCCATCGCGTGACCGCAAGGCTCTGGGTGAATTCAAACCGAGGCGACTGTTCACTCTCCCCCATTCCATCATTCAAACTCTCACAACCACTGGCGATCCCCACCATTGGCGACCACCACCAAGCCTGCCACACTCGCCCATTGCCAAATCCATACGCAAGGATGGTGAAGAAGAGGGTTGTCTAATGGTTTCAATGTCAAATGGTTGAGGAGGACATGCCGGCAGCTACTGCGCTCGAGGGAGGAGCTGGAGACGATGTCGGCAAGCACATGGTCGAGGAAGCACCGGAGGCGACGGTGGGAATCCCCTCGTCTGAGGTAGGCCGTGAGACCCAAAAACCCATATTTGAATTTTCAAAGCATGCATGAGGGTAGAAATAGGCCGGGAATGGGATAGGGGACCCATGGAAGGCATGTATAGGCCCCCAGGGCCATCTTCCAAGCTCAGGGAAATAGGGTGAACATCGCCGTTACGGTGAATGCCTAGCGGTTGTTCCAGCGACTGTTAGGGAGCGAAATGGTCTGACCTAAACTGCTAAGGCCAGTCAAATGGTGCTCAAAGGACCGTTAGTATTCTGAGGGTTTTTCTTTTTCTCTTTTTTTTCTTTTTTTAATGCAATGCATGAATTATTGAACTATATGGATGACTGACCTAAGCTGTTGAAATGCATGTAGGGCAAGCGCTGGACGAGGATGTCATGGTTACAGGTCCGAGCAGTGTACCTGGCATTGTCAGATTTCCAGAGAGAGCGGGTGGCCACGATGGGGTTTGCAGAGTTCCTCGGACTAGAGGTGATGAGGTTGGATATGGCCCTCCTCTATGCATTCCAC
This sequence comes from Amorphophallus titanum, assembly GCA_024336825.1. Lineage (NCBI taxonomy): Eukaryota > Viridiplantae > Streptophyta > Magnoliopsida > Alismatales > Araceae > Amorphophallus > Amorphophallus titanum. The sequence goes on from JANBPO010008741.1 coordinate 474,513, forward strand.
GATCAATGAGATCCGATCAGCAGGGCATTTCTATTCCTGTGGGGGCACATGATCCCCACGCTGGAGGACGTGGTGAGGATCACGAGATTGTGGGTCCACAGAGCGCCAGTGACAGGGATGACATATGACGACTACCGAGAGTTGGCATGGGAGCTGCTAGGTTTGGAGCTGACGAGGCCGGGGCACCACTCTTCCATGCTGGCGCGAGCGAGACTCTAGGAGAGCTTGGGGCTGAGAGGATTGGCCATAGCTATGGGAGAGCTGCCAGAGGAGCATTTAGGGCAGCTGACAGACTGGGCTAGATAGAGAGTAGTAGCGAGACTGGGCCTAGAGGCGGACGTAGTCCTCCATCGCTTCCTAGTGCTACTATTCGGGAAGCTGATTTTTACAACGAGGGAAGATGGAGTGAGCTGCAAGCTTCTCCCCCTACTGGTGGACTTGGATGGAGTTGGAGCATATGCCTGGGGCGCGGCAGCACTAGCGTTCTTGTTCAACTCCCTCAGCACTACCGATCGGCAGATGATGCTAGGTGGGTTCTCCCCGCTACTTTAGGTAACCCTTCTACCTTAAATGCTTATGCAATTATGATTATGATTTGAGACTACTCTATGCTAGCACTTGACAATGCATGTATGGACATATGTGTACCTCCCAGGCTTAAGGAGAGGGAAGGAGGTACACCCTGACCGAGTTCCCATTGCGAGGTGGTGGATGGGGGTACGGGACACCGAGTCGCTATGATGCCTAGCGCGAGCGATATAGGACAACATCGACACGCTACCCTATGCATCGATGAGACTCTAAACTCTAAACTCATAAATTCTATTAAATGCCTTTTGACACTAACACTTGATTCGACTGACCTCCCATTCTCCAGGTGCACTGGACACCGTATCGAGATGAGGGGCATGACGGGCAGCTGTGGGTAGAGGCGGCCCAGGTGTACACTAGATGGGACGTGTGGCTGCACTACATGAACATCATCGAGCCACTGCACTATCGCCTAATCATGAGGACTAGGGGCATCCACCATCCAGAGGTGGAGTTCTCGACGAGGGAGGCAGAGCGCGTTGGGCGATCTTCCCGAGGACTAACTGGAGAGATAGACTGGGTCACCCAGGCGGTGGACTAGGTTCGTGACTGGACAAGGAGCGGTCGGGCGGTGCGAGCCTGAGCTATGAGCGACGAGGTCTACTTGAAGGCCTATGCCCAACACTATGTAGACCAGGTTTTTTGTGGCTCTCGACGACCGGTATGACTCTTTTAACTTATGTTTCCTATTGATTTCTGATGCACTGACACCCTTACTCACTATATGCAGCTAGACCCCTAGGGGAGGATAGCAGAGCTCCAAGATCTCCTCCACTCTACCATCCAACAGAGGGATGAGTTGTAGCACTCGCTGGAGCTTTTGGTGAGTTTAACTTAACCTTAGACTTAATATGCAAATGCTATGAGACTGACTGACTGACTTCTAAATGTAGCGGACTGAAGGAGCATAGCGGCAGGGTCCAGATGCTCCGTCCTCTTCCTCCCAGCCACCAGCGGATCGGGCTGAGCGGGATGCCGAGTTTGCTCGGGCAGTTGCTCGAGCCGAGGAGGCCGAGGCCACTCTAGCAGAGAGGGTAAGCAAACCAACTGAATTTCTTCATCTGACTTCATGATTATAAAAGATGCAAGTGACTAATATGGCTTGAATGCACATGCAGACGAGGGAGCTAGCAGTAGCAGTGAGTGAGGTAGAGTGGCTACGAGCAGAGGCAGCAAAGGTGGCCCATCTCCGTGTGGAGGTGGAGCAACATAGTGCTGGGATGACAGAGGCGGAGCAGTCCCGACTATAGGGTGTGATAGTTGGGCTGAAGGAAGCCCACTGACTTCTGGGCAAGAAGTCAGAGTGCAGCAGGAGCTAGAGTGGCGGGCACAGTAGCGCGTACCAAGGTTACTTCACCAGCTCCTCCGGCTACTAGAGGAATAAGGAGGACGAGCGACGGTGATGCCACGAGGAGGGGAGCACTGCCATGGACCCGCCAGCAAAGCACCATGAGGGCATTGGGGACAACGGGGGTCCAGGAGAGGGACTTGCTTGTTGTACTTTTTATATTTGTTTTCCTTTCATGCATGTACATGACTTTATCTTGGTGAAAATATGATCTTTTGACTTCTAAACATGCAAATGTATGGATGCTAACATTGACATTGTTGACTTAACGATGACCCCTAAGACTGACAGAGAGATGCGGGTAAGAAGGCATGAAGATCAGAGAGAGAGAGAGCTTAGAGAGAAAACTTGGGTTGGGTGAGACAAATGGTCCCATAGGGTCGTTACTATCTTAGTGGTGGTTCTACAGAAGGCCGCAAAGGGTAGATGGACACAAACCAAGAGCAGCAGGAGAGCAATCTTTAAAAGACCGCAATGGAAGTTAAACGGTCAGCATGCGACCATTAGGCGAGCGGGATAGGAGGCAGTGAAGAGGAGGGACAAATGGTCATCAGACGACCGCTAGAGAACCCTAGTGGTCGCGTGATAGACCGCAAGGGAGGAAGCACAGTTAAACCTGAGCAGGACTCTCTGGGAGAGTCCTAACCCATGGATAAGACCACCCAAATTGTGCTATGACCTGTTCTAACTCAAATTGAGGCACCCCAGTCTCAATCTTACTGCAATAGGACTAGGAACTTAAGGATTATAACTAAGAATACACCCAAAACTCGCAACTCACAGAAAATCCTCTCCTTAAGCCTTGAAATCTTTAGTAAAAACACCCAAATCATCGTGAACAGGTCTTTTGAAGCTAGCACAATGGGTGGGAGTGTCTACAACGAAAGGATCATGGGGACCTTCAGTGGCTGACCTCCATCCCCAAGCATCTCAGTACCAGCTCTTCAAGAGAGGTAGGCTAAGTCAATGATGTCCAAATTTCATTAATTTCCACAAATTTCTCATATCACCTCTCTTCTTCCTCTCTTTTCTTTTTCCTTTTCTTCCTCCCTTCAGCTCCTTCCTGGCCCATGATGTTACTCCAACCTAAAGTGGGTGGCTCCCATGACAAAGGAACTCCCTTTAGAGGTTATCTCAATTTTAAAGGCATGGCCCCTTCACCCATTACTAGTTCTAGCCAAGAATTTACAAAAAATGTCCCTAGATTGGGATGGCATTTCAGCCCTAGTGGAGTTGTGGCATCCTCAAACACACACTTTTATCTTCCCAACCTTTGAAGCTACTGTCCTTATAGAGGAGATTGAGACATACTTAGCCCTTCCTAGGACTAAGGTGGGAGATGAGGACTTAGTGTGTCAGACGGTTGACCCTATAGACCCCTCACTCATCTTGGGGGAGTTCATACCTAATCCAAAGGATGTTAGGACCTTGATTAGCTCCTGTTATATCCACTTGATCCACTTGGCCCAATGGATCACCGCCCATTGCAAAAACAAGTATGGGTGGAATGAAGCCATAGCCAAAGCTACTTCCATTTGCTTGTGTGGGGTCTTGCCCTTCTCTACCACCGACCACCTCTTAGATATTCCAAATCTTAGTGTCATTAGTGGGTTGTGGCAGGATTTGTCTATCTCCCAAGCCATCCTTTCTTACCTTTATGAGGGCCTTAGTTCAGCAACTCTTGGGGGTCCCCTCTTTGGGTCTATGATTGTCCTTGAGTGTTGGATGGGGGTTAGATTGACGTTTCTACCTAAGGAGGATGTGCCAACCGCAAGCCGCATATTCGGGAGCCACCCACTCTTCTTCATTAGGGGTGCATCTAGGTTTTATAAATAGGTTGAATGCCGGACCGCGGATAAAAAAGACAAGGGAAGATTGGCGACTCTTCCTCAACACCTTGCCAATTGACAAATTCATGATGTGACCTTACAAGACACTACACTTAGACTACCCTGACGATTAGGCCTGGGCCTTCAGCTAGTGGGGAACACTATCTTAGCGCTCTACAACCCCCATCGGTGTTACTTACAAGTTGGACTTCCCCACATCATGGTTCCAACACTATCACACTTCCCTCCCCATCAAGCTAGGATGATCGGGACTGAGGGGGACGAGCAGCCGGTTCGGAGCCCTCTGACCATGTGGGAGATCAGCCGAGTCTGTACCTTACAGGCAGAAGTGACAGAGGATGAAGAGAACTATCGGGCTTATGTGAACGCATTACACAAGATTCGACCCCGTGCGGATGTGAAATTAAATGTAACTTGAATTCCATGATTATGTACTGAATTTTATTGAGAGAATGATGTATTATGAACTTTGAATGAATGAATAAAAGGATTGATTGAAAGAATTGTTGTGAGAGTGCTTCCTTTGGCATGAATATTCAGATGTAGCAGAGTTCTCTGTTTGAAAAATGGTCCACCAAAGGATCACCAGGATAGCCTAACGGTCTGGCGACAGACCGCAAGAGGAAGGACACTGGAAAATTGTGTGTTTTTGGCCCTCGAGTGTGGCATGCGGTCGCCACTTGACCACTAGAAAGAGCTTAATGGTGTATTAAAGGACCGCAAAGGGGAAGGAACAGAGAAACCTGCGAGTTCTGGTTCTCGGGATACCTCCATCTACTACACATAGAGGAGAACACACAGATCGAAGGATCAAATGAAAGGAAAGAAAAACATGAGAAATGAAGCTAGAGTTTAGAACAATGAAACAGCCCAGGTTCCTTGACGTGTGGAGTGTCACAGATCTTGGTGGAGGATGATCTGTTGAGTCAGCAGCTTGGTCGACTTTGTCTATCTGGAACCTTGGCTCAGAAGTACTGCACGGCAGCTTCTTGGAGTTCAGATTTCTATAGGCTGAAGATGCTCAACTCTATTTCTTTCTGGCTCTACACTACGTTCCTGCTTGAAGATGGTGGAGAGCTCTAGCTACTACGTTAGCTTCTTTTCTCTCTTGTCCAACTTATCTTTCTCCAGGCATTGTTCTGCTTTCTTGTACACTTGCTCCCATACACCCTACACGGGAAAACGAGAGAGGCTTCTGCTTACGCAACCTTGCCTCTCGTTCCGTGCAGGCAGACGTGTCACCCCTCACCTACCACCGAACCAGGACATCCATCCCCTTTTTTACGATTACACTATTTCTCAAAGGGGGACCCACTGACTTTCAGTTACCAGAGAATGAAGATCCCATCCCAGGATACTTCTCAACCATGTAAACTTCGTACTAACAGAATCTGGACCAGTGGACCTCAAATCATGAATCGTTCTTTGACTTTCTATTTGATCTGCTAGGTCCTTTGAAGTGCGTCGACCTAGCGCAGCTGTTGCGTTGACGCATTCAATTGGAGTGGCCTTAAGAATGATCTTTGGTGACTGGGTGCGTCGACGCATAGGGGACCCAGCGTTGACGCATTGTGCTCTGACAGAGTAGATTTCCTGGCAATTTTGAACTGATGCGTCGATGCACTATTCATCCTGCGTCGACGCCTTGAGCTTTATTTCCTTACTAGTTGGTTTCCTTGCTAAGTACCTATCAATCCAAGCATTTCAACCAAAACTTAGAGATTTTGCATTAATCAATGAGTCATAATTTACCATTTTCAAAACCAGGGACACAATAGACCCGACAAATTAGATATGAACCGCCGGATATAAGCTAGACGGCCTTGCAGGGATCTTAGCTCAGAGAGGGTCCTTGGAAGAGGTAGCTCCTGGATTGCTTTGGTCTTTGCGGGGTCTATTTCAATTCCCCAATATCTGACAATGAAACCCAAGAATTTGCCACTAGATACGCCGAAGGCACACTTCATAGGGTTCATTTTTAACTCATACTACCTAAGCCTTTGAAATATGATGCGGAGGTCCTGCAAATGGTCTTCTTTTCTTCTGGTTTTGACTACCAGGTCATCTATGTAGCACTCGACCTTATGGTAAAGCAGCTCATCAAAAATTTTAGTCATTGCTCACTGGTAAGTCGCACCAGCATTCTTCAATCTGAATGGCATACTCGTGTAATGGTAGATGCCCTTCGGGGTTCAGAAGGTAGTGTGGATCCGGTCATGCTCCGCGATCCATATTTGGTTGTAACCGGATGATCCTTCCATCAATGACAGAGCCTCGTGACCAGTTGTAGCATCAATCACGACTTCCGTTATTGGCACTGGAAGGTCATCTTTGGGACATGCCTTATTCAGATCCCAAAAGTCTACACATATTCGGATCTTTACATTCTTCTTCTTCACAGGCACGATGTTGGCCAGCCACGTGGTATATTGGTTTTCTTCGACGAAACCCACATCAATGAGCATGTCAACTTCTTTGCATATTTGAGTGATAAGCTTTGGCCTCATGCACCGTGGTGGCTGCTTCACTGGCTCCACCTTGGGACTTATAGCCAGTTCATGTTGCGAAACTACAGGGCTGAGTCCTGGCATTTCCTTGTAGCTCTAGGCAAAACAGTCCCAAAATTCTTATAGCAGTTGAATGCACCGCTTCTGTTCTTCCGAAGAAAGCTGGGCACTAAGGAAGGTGGGCTTTGGAGCATCCTCACTTCCCAAGTTGACTTCTATTAGCTCATCGACCATGGCTTGGCCTCCGTCTTCAATTTCTGGGGGCATCGGGTGAAGGTTAATGAAGTCTGGAACATCATCTTCAGGTTCGATTACCTCGACCTTTTCATTCTGTTTCCCTCGGACCTTGTCAGGAGCTTCTAATTTAGCCGGTGACGGCAGTGTGAGTGGGCCTTCTACAGCTTTGTCTTCAATAGATGTGCAGGTAGCTTTGACTTCTGTTGGTGTATTGACAACCTTGAAGGGCTAGCATTTGTTTATTGCTGACTCAGAGGAATAGTTTTCCAACTCCGCAACATATGGGGACGATTCTGCCTTCATGCCACCTTGAATTGCCATGTCTTCGGTGGAGATGGCTTGTTCTTTCCTGGTAACAGGCATTTCCCGAACGGTCTCAGCAAAAACCTCCTCGATCTGTCTAAGGGGTGCTAACATCACTGCCAAGGGAGAGCTGCGGGAGGGGGAAGCCCCTCCCTCTTCAGTGCCTTCGGCCTCACTATTGCTTGCCATGTCAAATTTGGCTTGAAAAGTCAGCTCTTCACAGTAAACTTGTTCCCAGCATCTGCAGGAGGTCACTATTTCTGATCCTTGATCTTCTGGTCGAGGTGACCAGGCATATTCAGCTTCTGTTAGGTATTCATCATAAGTTGCTCCCGGAGGACTGTCTTTTGTTGAAAAAAAAGTGGAAATGGTGTCCACTTCATAGTGTCCACTATAATAGTATTCTTCAAGGGTGAAGCCCAGCCCCGGGTGCTTGGAGACACGCCTTAGTTCCTTGTCCAGGCTGGCAGGATACCACAGCTTATTGAATGCTTCCTTTTCCTTGTAACGCTGGCTAGAGGGGAGATGGTCGATGCCGGGTATTGGTTTGACAAGCCCCTCCGAGATCTTGATATGGCCATGATGTTGGTCGACCTCGGCTTCATTTACTTCAGGGTATGTGGCGTGAGGTGCAGTTCTGCCTACGTCCCCTGTGCTAGCAATGTGAGTCACTACCCTGGGGCTCACATAACCTGGCGGCGGTGGTGGAAACCAGTTGTCGCCAGAGGCTTTCTTTGCTGCCTTGGCGAGAGTCTTCGCCCTGGAGGTCTTCTGGGGCTGCTCCACATATAGAGAGGCATCAAGCAAGTGACATTCAAATACTTCGAATGGATGGAGGTCGGCAAATATTCTCTCCTCTTTTCCATTTTGATTGTATTTGAGACATTGGTACGGGAACAGTTGCGGAGGACATGCTCGGAGTGGGCGGATCATGGAGTTGATGGGTGTTTATCAGGAGGCGGCCAAGTCGATGGCCGTTCAAAGGGAGCTGGGCGGCCAGTAGTTTGGCCGCCTTGGAAGGGTTGGGCGGCTAGCAGTCTGGCTGCCTTGAGGTATGGGTGGCCAGGTCTCTGGCTGCCTTGGAATGGCTGGGCGGCCAGGTATCTGGCCACCTTTGATTCTGGGGGGCCAGGTCGATGGCCACATTGACTGAGCTAGGCGGCTAGGTATCTGGCTGCCTTACGACTTGGGCGGCTAGCACCCTAGCTGCCTAGGGATATGTGAAATATATATATATATAAACCCTCAAAAAAAGTCATGAAGGGATAGGGTGGAGCCTATCTAAATAAGAATGAGACCTCACACTCTCAATCATCCAGGAAAAGTGTCACTTCTATGCTGGCTAGACAAGGTCCGTGGGATGTCTGAAATTAGGCGTCTACACTCATCACATTTGGGGCCATCACCACCAGAGGAGGTAACTATCTACCTTACTCCTCACGCCCTCGCCGGTAACCTAATAATAACCGGGGCCACCTTCACAGTGCCATCATCACTTACTCTAGCTCATGCACGAGAAATAATGTGGTAAACAAACATAAAACCCTATGCCAACTGCTGACTGTACATCTCAATTTTTCATGTACATCCACAACTCGCTCTGATACCAACTGAACAACTCAAGATCTTGACATTGGGAAGAGCCCGATACTATTCGAATCCTGCCCCGCCACTCACGAGCTGAGAGGCTTGGAAGAGTAATTTTGGTGTTGAGGAGGTACATTCGAATTCAAAATAACGCAGAAAATAACTACATGATTAACTGTATAAATAATAGGAAATATATTTATATTTTTAATTAATAAATTAACTACAGAGTCCAATCCACAAAGTATAGTCTACAGAAAAAAAGCGTATGACGCGCCTCCCATGGCCGTTATACTCGCATGAGTTGAAAACAGAAACCACAGGACATAACGCATGAAGTTTGAAATTGATATATGGTTGTGAAGATTAAAAAGTGTAGGTATTTTAAGATGAAAAATCATGTTTCATAAGGATTGAAGTCATTGATTTTAATGCTATAATAATGTTGTATTCCTTGTGTTTTTTTGTAGGGCTTTATGTTGATTTTTAACCCATTCTAGCAAAGGTCAACCCATAGGGTCGGGCCCTCAAACCAGTATATAGATCTACTCCGAATTTTAGTAAATCAACTCCATTTGTGCTAACTTTTATATCTTGTAGGAGAAGAAAGGGAAGAAGGGAAGAAGGAGCTCAAGAGAAGAGGATTTCATCTACATCAAGGGATTTCTGGAGCTCGTGCAAGAAGAGAAGAAGGAGTAGATTGAAGAAACGAACAAGATGATGCTTAAATTGACACCATTCGTCAACAACTCTTAGAAGATCCAGACCATTCAGAAAGGCAGAGCCCTACTCTTGATATATCACACTTTGTTTTGGTCTTTAGAGCACATATTGAGTTCATTGTATTTATCATGCACATTTGAATCATTTCTGGACGAATATACTGTGTGTGTGTGACCATCTATGTATGGTCGTGTGTGTACAGTGCTGCGACCAGTGCAGCGTGTGTGGTTTGATATGTACTTATGGGTTGTGCAGTGGATCGTGTTGGAGACTATGTCTCTATGTGTGTGGTTGGAGTGTTCACTCTGTGCACTTGATTGAAGCGAGTGAATCCTCACCGGTTTAGTGAGGGGTGGACGTAGGCAGACGGGTTGTCCGACCAAACCACCTAAAAATTCATCATGTATTGTGGTTGCTTGATTGCATCTTATTTTTTCCAACACGATCAAGTGAGTTTAAGATTGAGAGAACCAAAGTTATCTGTATTTAGTTTATTTTCATCAATCTTGTTAATTCTACAAAGTAGTTTTAAAAAAATGTTGTCATCTCTTTTGGGGGACAATTCAACCCCCCTTCTTATCTACTCACTAACTAGGCCAACAATTAGACCTAGTACATCACATTGAGGAGCACATGTTTAAGGTGGTTCGGGATCACGACGGGCTCCCTACGTCCACCCCTCACCAAACCTGATGAGGCTTCACTCGGGGATAAATCTTCAAATGGAGACGACACTCCAAACACACACGGTGACACGTCCCAACACACACACACATGGAGATGGAGTCTCCCACATGATCCGACCACGGATCAAACACACACATACTGCTGCAACACCGTAGCCCAATATATCCACTACCGTACGTAGACGGCCACACACATAGTGTATTTTCAGATTCAAAAAATAAACACAGACATTTAAGTCATGCTCAACCCAAGAAATAGATCATGAAGCACATCAAGAACAACATAGAGAAGATATAGGAAAGATCCCCCTTGATTTCCAAAACCTGGTAGATAATGTTCTTTCAAGCAATGATCGGAAGGTAGTAGGATGATGATGATTTAGGCATCAACACGATCCTCTCATCATTCTGCTTCACTTTCTCTTCATACACAATCTCCAAATCCTCCTGCATGAAGATCAAATCTCCCCTTCTTTTTCCCTTTCTCTTCTTCTCCTCTTTCTTGACCTACAAGATAGAAAATGTTAGCATATAATGGGGATTTCATGTGAAATTCGTAGCTCTCCTATAAGCATATATAGAAGACACCAAAAGACCATTAAACCCTTCACATAACCCATGGAAAATCTCTTTAAGATGTATATAATAACCCTAGGGGCAAATGGGTAACATTAGGATCCATTTGGAAAGAGTTTAGATGGTTTTCGGATTCACGATTTTGGATTTTCGCTGGTTTCGGTCGACCGGAAGGGTAGGGGCGGTCGACCAGAATTTTACGGACAGAAAGCTCCCCAACACTGGGGATTTCAGTCGACTGAAGCCTTATGGGCGGTCGACCGAAATTTGGGTTTCCCAGATTTACAGAATTCAGTCCGAAGAATAAAACCCTAATGAAATAATGAAATGGTTAGCATGATAAACATAAACAACCAAGTGTTCCTTGGTATTAAACATTGTAGAAACACATCCTAACCATATCAAATCGCCTGGAGGCCGGGGACCTTGCCAACCTCGATGGCCGCGGCAGTGTGTTTGCAGTCGAGGCCGTAACGCCGGAACTCGAACAGCGCATCCAGGAATTCGACATCCATCCCACCGGGCCGATGTGGGGCGCGGGCGAACCGACCACCGCGGGTGAAGTGCAGCAACTCGAGCGAACAGTGGCGGAACAGTTTCCCGCTGCGTGCGCGCTGGCAGTGGAGTCGGGGCTGCGACAGGAGCGCCGCAGCCTGCGGCTGGCGGTGCGTGAACTCGAACATGAGTTCGATGGCGCTGACCTTAAAATCAGCTTCCGGCTGGGCAAGGGCAGCTTTGCCACCGCGGTGCTGCGCGAGCTGTTCGACGCGCAGTCTGGTGCGGAGGACGCGGGGGAGTGACCCCGAGGGAGGTCGGTGCCGATGTCTCAGGCAGGCTTCAGCAGCACATGCACCGCCCCGGTCCCGCCGTCGTCCGGGGCCGCACTGGTAAATGCCACGACCTGTCCGTGCTGGCGCAGCAGGGCATCCACGGTCTGTTTCAGCACCGGGCCGGACTTGCCGGCGCGCAAACCCTTGCCATGGATGATGCGCACACAGCGTACGTCGCGAGCGAGTGCCTGCTGCAGGAAGCCGTGCAGCACGATGACCGCCTGCTGGCCGGTGGCGCCGTGCAGGTCCAGCTCGGCCTGGATCGGCAGCTGACCGCGGCGCAATTTGCGCAGCACGGTGGCCGCCACGCCCGGCCGGGCATAACGCAGTTCGTCGCCGGCCAGGATGTTGCCGTCGAGCTGGAAGGCCGATCCGGGTGGGTCGGTGTCGACCAGCCGGTTGCGCAGGCGGGGTTTCGGACGCTGTTTTACGGTCGGCGCCCGGGGGCTCGCCGCCAGCGGCCTGACGTTACGCATGGCGGCGCGGAACAGATCGTCCTCGTCGTCGGCGCCGGGTATCAAGTGACCTCCCGCAAGTGGTGCCCTGCAAGCTATATTTGCGCGCGCCCGTCCGGGCATCAGCAGACAAGATTAACAGTGTGAGTCGAGGTGGTACAGGATGCCGAGGCACAGCGTCACGTCGAACACGCCGTGGACCTCGGGGTCGAGGTCCCGCACATCCCCGAGGACGTACTGCGGCGAACCGCCACGGCCGATCGCCTGGGTGAGGTTCTCCGGTCGGCCTTCGATGCCGAGCACGTCGGCGCCGGCCTCTGCAAGGGTGTGCGCGAACGCGCCGGTGCGGCAGGCGAGGTCGAGGACCCGCGCGCCCTTGACGTCCCGCCGTCCGGCGACGATGCCGAGGACACCGGCGGTGCGTTCCGGGTCGCCGGGTGCGACGAGCTGCTGGTCGATGTTCACGCGGCGACCTCAATTCCGGTGAGGGCGTCGGCGAGAGGGCCGGTGAGCGGCGCGTCGATCCAGCCGGTGCCGTGCTCGCGGATCTCGGCGAGCTCGCGGCGCATCTCGTCGGTGTCGGCTTCGGCGTGCGCGAACGCTCGCAGTTTCGCGTCCACGTCCTCGTCGGTGCCGTGGTAGGTGAGGTGCCAGCCGGCCTCGTCCACCTTCGGCAGGACGAAGTTGAGCCGCAGGCCGTCGGTCGGGCGCTCCGGAAGGTCGCGGGCCCGGCAGGCGCCGGCGTGCCGCCACCAGTCCCGGTGCCGCCACCTGGTGCCGCACGTGTACAGCGCCATCCGCAGCTTGACCGGACCGGCCTCGGTGGCTTCGGTGATGGCGGGCAGGGCGCGCGGGTCGGCGAACTCGTCCGCGTCGCACAGCAGGATCAGGTCATCGGGCCTCATCCGCGGCAGGAACGCCCGGATGTTGTCCCGCTGCCGCTTCTCCCGATCCCAGTCGTCGCCGCCGGCGAGGTTGACACGGAGCCAGGCGTGGACACCGGTCAGCGTCGGGTGGGGCAGGAGGTCGCCGCGGTGGGTGCGGTCCAGTGGCTCGTCCTTCCGGTCCTGACTGTGCTCAGTGGTGTGGGTTTGGCTGTGCAAACCATCGTTGCGCAATCGTATGGTGCGGGTCGCTATCCGCTGGCAGCGCAGGCAGTGTGGAGTGCATTGTGGAATGCCATCATTGACCCTTGATAAGGTTCATGATATATGGCAGGACCTACAAAATCTTCTTGTAGTACTTCAGCCTCAATTTCTTGATGTTCCTGAGGTTCTTCTTCTTGTGGCTCTTTCACCCCTTGCTACTCTTGGGGTTCCATTACATATAGATGCTACTCTTGTGTACCTTCTTCTTCATTCAGTTGCTCTAGCTAGACTTCAAATTGCTGCTGTTGCTACTCAATTTGTTCAATTAGCGGATCAATATGTTGATCAATTTGCTGCATCACTTGCTCATTAGCCAAGAACTGCTGTTCTAGCTCATGCAGTTCCTGTTCTTGCTATACATCTCTTTCAATTTCTTCCCTTTCTTCCTCCTGCTAAACATGTTGCTATTCTTCCCTATTCATTTCTTCCCCTTCTTCTTCTTGCTAAACAGGTTGTTGCTCTTCCTGTAGCATTGGATGAGGCTCTCCCTCTAGTTCAGGATGTAATTCTTCCTGAAGCTCTGGAGTATGCTCTTCCTGATCTTGCTCTTCCTCCTGTTCTGGTTGCACTTGCAGGTTTACATCATGCAATATCTCATCATCAACTTGCTGCTCAGTTCGCAATGCTACTTCTTGCTCGGCTACTAGTGGCTAGTCCTCCCCCTGACCTTGATGCTGCTCTATTTGCATTGCCACTTCCTGCTCGGTTGTTTGTGGCTAGTCCTCCACCTGACCTTGTGCATCAAACTGAATTTGTTTAATCTCTTCCATAACTTGTTGCTGTTGTTGTTGTTCCAATTCTTGTTCTTTTTCAAATTCTACTTATTGTTGCTGTTGCTACTCAGATTCTGGGTGTTGTTGTTTTGTATCTTGTTGTTGCTGTTGCTCAATTCCTAACTCAGATTGAACCTCTGGTGCTTCTACTTCCTACTGAGGCTATTGTTCTTCTTCCACTTGTTGCACCTTCTGTTCTGCCATTTCTTGCTCAGCCTGATCTGCTGACCCTTGACCTTGGACTCTACCACAAGATGGTTTAAGCTTCATAAATTTGGTGACAGGCGCTGCCGGGCGGCCTGGCTGTCGTTCCTGCTCATGCGGTTCTCCTTCGGTCGGTGGGTGGTGCTGCGTGCCCGTCTGGGACTCGCACCCAGAGGTCTGCTGGTCGGGCTGGAGGGTCAGGCCCCGGGCCGTCGGGCGCCGTTGAACCGGCCGGCCCACCAGGACGGGGTGATGGTGACGACCTGGACGCGGCGCCCGGTGCCGGGGGCGTGGACCATCCGGCCGTGGCCGATGTAGAGGCCGGCGTGGCCGACGCCGTAGAAGTAGACGACGTCGCCGGGCTTGAGCCCGCGCCAGGAGATCCGGGCGCGGAGCTGCGCGAACTGCTGGTGGGTGGTGCGCGGGATCCGCACCCCGGCCCGCCGCCACGCGTACTGGACGAGGCCGGAGCAGTCGAACGAGCCAGGCCCTGCGGCGCCGCGCCGGTACGGGTCGCCCACCTGCGCGACGGCTTCCCGTACGGCGGTCGCCGCGCGGGCCTGCTGTGCGACCGCTGCGGCGGCGTACGCCTTCGCCGGGTGGGCGAGGGCGAAGCCTCCGATGGCGGCGACGGCGGCAGCGACGAGGGCGCGGGTCACGTCTTGCCTTCCTGTTCGTCGGTGGCTTCGGTGGGGCGGGCGGACTGCCAGCGGTTGAGCCGGGCCAGGTCGCCGGTCAGGTCCTGGGCGAGGCGCTCCATGGCCTCCTCGTGGCCGGTCATCGCAGGCCGTCCACGGTCCGCTGCATCTCGGCGAGCTCCTCGTCGACGAGCGCCAGCAGGTCCTCAGCGGCGGCGAGGCGGATGCTCCACTCCTGGCCGACCTGGCGGGCGGCGACTTCGAGGGCGTTCACCGCTTGCCGCACTTCGTGCAGCTGCCGGGGTGGTTGCACCCGCTGCGGTCCATGAGGGGCAGGGTGGCGGCCGGGCGGGCGGCGTTAGCCTGGAGCGTCTTGTTCAGCTCCTTGAGGGCCTCGGCGGCGGTCATGCGGCGACCGCCTGGCGGGCGCGGGCGGTGATGACGCGGGCGAGGATTTCGCAGGCGATCTGCAGCATCGGGGCTTCCTGGTGGGGTGGTCCCGGGGCGGTGGCGGGCTGCTCGGCTCCACGGGAGGCGAGGCGGTCACTCCGGGGATGGTCGCCGGGTGCCGTCCACGGACCAGATCTGCTGTCCAGCAGCGCGCGATCGGGCGAAAAATGTTACTGCGACCAGCGCCGATGTCGGATCGACACGAGACCAATGGCGTTGGAAAGCCCTTTCAAAATACTTCATCCCCAAATGGGAGAAAGAATTTTGAATCTTTAGTGCTAGCCGTGGCAGATTTTATAAATTGTTGTTTCACTGGATGGGGGTTGTCAAGATAGAAAGTGGGGTTTCCTGAGAATAGGGGTTGACCACGAGTTTTTTGATGGATCTGGGTGAGGTGGTCTTCATGAAGTTTGTAGATCTGGAAGTAAGGAAGAAGATGATATTTTTTTGTGAACATATAAGGTTGTCTCAATTTTTGGTGGAGTTTACAGTGGTTGGGGGTCGTGTCAGTTCGTCTAGGTCGTAGGATCGTACCCACATATCGAGTCTCATAGTCATCTCGCATCAGGCATCCCTTCTCTCACGATCCGGTAGCACCCCTCCTCACGTGATCCGGTGGCTTCCTTCCTCTCAGGATTCGGTGGCCTGCCTCCTCTTGTGATCTGGTGGCCACCACCATCCCTGCTCATCCGGTGGCTCAGCCACCTTTTCCCTTTTGATCCGGTGGCCCTGCCACCATCTCTCCCTGATCCGGTGGGATCCTCCTCCCTGCTTTGTGTCTTAACCACGAACCAATGCCTTTCGTCCGTTATTTTGTGGGCCTTCTCAAGGTGTTGCCGCTTCCGTGCGCACCTCTACTTTGGGACACGTCACTCCTTGTAGGCGTGTACCCGCTTCACCCCTCCCGCATTCGGGTCCAGGGGAGATGCTGTCGAATTTTTACCAGAATAATACTTATTAAAAATATACAAAAGGAAGCAACAAACAAATGAAATAAATAACAATGAGACACTCTGATTGGAGTAAATGAACTGTGTAGGATACGAAGAGAATTGAGCTTGAGCACTGCCGCATTACTTTGACAAGCATGTACATGATCATCAGTTGCATGAATGAGGAAGGGGAATTAATTAAAAAAATCATATATGAATGTCATGATTAAAAGGAAGTTTCTCCCCCCTTTCTAAAGTTGCACCACTGCATTTCATGCGTGCTAGCATGCCACAATCCCGCGGTATATAAAATGGCGATGTATGAAAGATCGGATTGTATCCGGTCCGAAGCCATCCCTATGCGTGAGGACTTACCTCCACCTCGTACCGGGGATCGATTCTCGAACTTGATTCCATCCCATGCGAGCTTGGATCTGTGCACGTGATTGCTGCACTTAGGTTATGACTACGGTGACACACCCTTAATATGAATTGACTCGTTATGACTTCTTGCGTCGACACCAAGCCTTCCTGCGTCGACCTCCCTTCAGGTCAGTTGCTGCATGCATGCGTCGACCTCCCCTCAACCCAGTTGCTATATGCGTCGACCTCAGGCCTTCCTACGTCGACCTACCCTCAGCCCAGTTGACGCCCGCATCGGCCTCTAGCCTACCTACATTGCTACCCAAATAAGAAAATGTTAAAGAACATATAAATCGAATAAAACTCACCCGTAAGTGGAACTAAACTAAAAAAATAAAACTACAACCTTGTGGCATACATTCTCGGAGACCTCCTCTCCCCTCGGACCACGCGGAGGGAATATCAGGGTTGCCCTACTGGCCGACTATGGACCCTGGAGATTATCCCCCAGTATGGTCATAGGCTGGCCTTGCTCGGGCCAATATCCCTTTACAATCTGGCTCACCCTTGAATTAAACATTAAGCTTGTCGTATCTCCGGTAGACATCTGTACGGGTTTATTCCCGCTTTCATTGCGTTTTTTGAAATGGACGCTTGTCCAAACACGAAATGGTCCACAAGTAACTAACACATTTTAATATTTACATCGGTAGCATGGGACCTTTTCAGTACAATTCTAGGCTTTCATATTAATCCCATTTAATTTACAATTCGTTAGGCCGTAGGGCCTTCTTTTTCTGGTGATTAATCAAGATTGTTCTCTCCTGCGGGGAGATGTAAATGATGCCGTGGCCTTTACGACAGGGTGGATTTTGGTCATGACACAAACCACACAATCGTCCGATCAGTTACATGGCGCGCATTAGGGCTTCCACGAAGCCCGAATAAATCGTCACTTCATGGCTAGCATGCCCACGAACTTAACAAACTAATAAACAAACTAAATAAACCGCTGAACTTTAGTCTATAAAGTGTGTATCCACATAGAGCTGACAGAATCTAAATTGGATGTCCGGTTTGAGCCCGACGTTCGAAAGTATATTTTTTAAATACAGTTAGTTTAAAATTAAAGAAGTTGGGTCTAAGGGTCCAAAATCTAAAATATCGGTCCGATCGACATGCCGATATTTCCAAAATGACCTTGGAGGTAAAAGAGACTTGTGAGAGTTGACAAAATCTAAATTGGATGCCCGATTTGAGCCCAACGCTCAGAAGTGTATTTTTTAAATGCACTTAGTTTAAAATTAAAGAAGTTAGGTTCGAGGGTCCAAAATCTAAAATATCGGTCCAATCGGTGTGTCGATCGTTCCAACACGACCTGGGAGGTAAAAGTGACTTGTGAGAGCTGACGGAATCCAAATTGAATATCCGATTTGAGCTCGACGCTCAAATTACTCAATTCAAAACTAACTTAGTTTTAAAAAATCATATAATTAGGGGTTCGAGGGTTCAAATGTAAAATACTGGTCTAATCGGCGTGCCGATCGTTCCAACACAACTTGGGAGGTAGAAGTGACTTGTGAGAGCTAACAGAATCCAAATCAGATATCCGGTTTGAGCCCGATGCTCAGAAGTGTATTCTTCAAATACATTTAGTTTAAAATAAAAAAAGTTAAGTTTGGGGGTCTAAAATCTAAAATATCGGTCTGATTGATGTGCCGATCATTCCAACACTACCTGGGAGGTAAAAGTGACTTGTGAAAGCTGACGGAATACAAATCGGATATCCGGTTTGAGCCCGGCGCTCAGAAGTGTATTTTTCAAATGCACTTAGTTTAAAATTAAAGAAGTTGTGTTCGGGGGTCCAAAATATAAAATATTGGTCTGAGCGACAAATCATTTCATTTTCTAAGTAAGGCTTCAATCGTTGACCGTTAACAATAAAAATGTGACCATTATGAGGGTTCAAAACTTTGACAGTGCCATGGTCATAAGCCTTAACAACCACAAATGGTCCATCCCATCTGGATTTTAACTTACCAGGGAACAAGCGTAACCTTGAGTTAAAAGTCAAACCTTTTGATTCACATAAAAAGTTTTCTTGTGAATATACTTATCATGAAATGCCTTAATTTTTGCTGTATAAATCATGAAATTTTCATAGGCTTCATTACGCTGTTTCTCCAGTTCATTGAGTTGCAGAGCTCTTTGGGACCCAACTTGAGTGAGATCAAAATTAACTTGTTTAATGGCCCAATATGCTCTATGTTCCAACTCTACAGGTAAGTGGCAGGCTTTTTCAAAAATGAGGCGGTATGGGGACATGCCAATGGGAGTCTTAAATGCAGTTCTATAGGCCCATAATGCATCATCTAATCTCTCGGATCAGTCTTTCCTATCTAGCCTAACTGTTTTATGTAAAATGGTCTTGATTTTCCTATTGGACACTTCAACCTAGCCACTAGTTTTAGGATGATAAGGGGTAGCGAGCTTATGAGTGATGCCAAATTTACGATGCAGAGCTCAGAAATGAGAATTCGTGAAGTGAGAACCCTCATCACTAATTATAGCTCTAGGACAACCAAATCGAGAAAAGATGTTCCTCTTGACAAATTTCATCACCACCTTATGGTCATTAGTCCTAGTAGCAACAGCTTCAATCTATTTTGAAACATAGTCCACTGCCACCAATACATATTTATTGCCAAACGAAGGTGGAAATGGTCCCATAAAATCTATTCCTCAAACATCAAAAATTTTAACTACCAGAATGGGACTGAGTGTCATCATATCTCTTTTAGAGTTGCTACCCACTGCTTGGCATCTTAAACATGTTTTGCAACTTCATAAGCATCCTTAAACAGTGTGGGCCAATAGAATCCACTTTGTAGCACTTTTAACGCTGTCTTCTTTCCAAAAAAATGCCTATAGTTGGCGGTGGGCGGAATGAAGCCGCCCCGCATCGCCAGCAGCGTCGCTACCGCCTCGATCGCGCCGGCGGCGCCCAGCGCATGGCCGTGCAGCGACTTGGTGGAGGAGACCGCCAGCTTGCGGGCATGGCCGCCGAACACCTCGTGCAGGGCCCGGGTTTCGGTGGCGTCGTTCATCACCGTGCCGGTGCCATGGGCGTTGACATACGCAAAGGCCTCGGGCGCGAGCCCGCTGTCGGCGATGCAGGCCCGCATGGCGCGGACCGCTCCGTCCAGCGACGGCAGCACGATGTCGGCGGCATCGGCGCTCATGCCGAAACCCGCGACCTCGCCCAGAATGGGGGCGCCGCGCGCTTGTGCGTGGGCCCGGCTTTCCAGGATCAGGATGGCGGCGCCTTCGCCCAGCACCAGGCCCTTGCGGCCCTTGGCGAAAGGGCGACAGGTGTCGGGCGCCAGGATGCGCATGGCTTCCCACGCCTTCAGCGTGCCCGGCGTGAACACCGCTTCGGCGCCGCCGGTCAGCGCCACATCGACCATGCCGGACCGCACCATCTGGAACGCGGTACCGATGGCGTGGTTGGCCGAGGCGCAGGCGCTGGCGGTGGTGAAAGCGGGCCCGCGCATCCCGTGTTCCATGGTGATATGGCTGATCGCGGCGCTGATCATCAGCTTGGGAATGATGAAGGGCTGGAAGCGCTTGGCGTTCTCCAGATAGAGGCGCTGGAAGCTTTCATCCAGCGTGGTCATGCCGCCCACGCCCGAGCCCAGGATGGCGGCGGCGCGTTCGCCCACCGGTCCCCGGAAATCCAGGCCGCTGGCGGCCACCGCTTCGCGCGCCGCCACCAGCGCGAACTGGCTGAAGCGATCCAGCAGCAGAAGGCGCTTTTCCTCGAAATGCTGCAGGGGATCGAAGCCCGCCACCTCGGCGCCGATCTTGACGGTTATCCGGTCGGTGGGTGTGACGGTCAGGGGGCCGATGGCCGTATGTCCGGCCTTCAGCGCGACCGCCATTTCGGACGTGTTGAAACTCATTGATCAGGTTCGTGCACAGAAGAGTAATCCATGATCACAATTTTTGCTATATTCATTGACAGGCATATGATCGAATGATCAGAAGATTCTCAATAAATACCACCAAAGTAAAAAAAAAGATATGCTAAAAATACATGCCTTTTATATGAGCCATCCAATTATTTGAATGAATGGCTCTCAAAGTATTTAAATTTACGATATAAACAAGGAAAGAAAGAAGAGGTGAGAAGAGAAGAAACAATAAATATTCCTCAGACAAGTCCAAAGCATTCAAACTTCCACACATGATCGTCCTGAATGTTTGTATCACTATATAAAAGGATATTAAGGTGTTTCACATATATCCTACACTTTGTAAGCATCGAGGACAAGCCTTGTGAGTGACTTTCACCATTCCCATCAAGCTCCTCTTGGTAAAGAAGCTTGCACAATCACTTAACCACCAGTTTCGACCCAGGAATTCGGTACAATGCATTTCTTCTCCCGAATGGGTAAACTGAAATTGACAATAATCTAGAGACGGTAAAGAAAATAAACAAAATGATACATATATATATATATATACAAAACAAACAAAAAAATGGAAATATATAAAACCCAAAATCCAAAAAAATGTCCTGAATCCATTTGTGCATCACATGATCATACTTCCTTTCTGTTTGCATTTTGCTAGCCTACATGTGCAGCCCACGTTTACTTTTCTATTACAATCTTGTTAATAAGATTTAGCCCTCAGACCCTGCATCGAGGAAATGTATCATCTATCTCGAGCAGGGGGTTAAAATCAAACTACACTAACCTTTTTCCCCTTCAAGTGTAGTTGAAACAGGTAAAAAGGGAAGAGGATGTCAATCAAGCCAAGAAGAAGTACACAGAATAAATGAGCCGCATTTGTCCAAATCTATCCATTCCATTCCTTTGTCTACACAAAATTCTAGGGGCATACCCTAGTGTACAAAAGTCATATGTCTATTGTTAGAACCCTGATTTTGATGATGACACACTATGAATCATGTTGAGGCAAGTTAAGTAGCGAGAAATAAAATCTACCACTTCTCTCTTCATATTGGGCCACCAGAAGTTCCTCTTTAGGTCTTGATACATCTTAGTAGCTCCAAGGTGAATTGCATATTGCGACCTATGGGCTTCTTCCATAATCAACTTCTTTGTCTCTACATGATCTAGCACGTAGATCCGACGTCGGAATAATAATCTTCCATGAATCGCGACAGAAAAATCTAGCCATTGATCAATGTTGGTTTTGATCGCAACCATTGTGGGGTCATTCTCCTAAAGCTTTACTAAATCTTCTATTAATGTAGGTTGTGACCGGATGTTGGTGATGATACACCTCTCACTCTCTGTGACTATATCCAGATTTAACTTGGCAAAATCTTCTAAGAGGTTTGTCATTCCCATCCTGAGGGTAGATAAGATTGCCATAGGTTTTCTACTAAGTGCATCTACCACAACATTAGCCTTCCCCAGGTGATATTGAATGGAGAAGTCAAAATCTTTAAGATACTCCTGCCATCTTCTTTGCCTCATATTTAGCTCCTTCTGGGAGAAAAGATATTTCAGACTTTTGTGATCTAAAAATACTGTGAATTTCTCTCCGTAGAGATAATGTCTCCATATCTTTAAGGTGAAGATAATTACAACAAGTTCTAGATTATGCACCGGATAATTCTCCTCATGGTGCTTCAACTGTCGCGAAGCATAACAAACTACCCTACCATGCTACATCAGAACACAGTCGAGGCCAATGCATGATGCATCGGTGTAGACCTTGAAACCATCACCTTCAATGTGTAGTGCTAAAATGGCTGTAGTAGTAAGATGTTTCTTGAGAGTTAAGAAACTCTATTCACAATCTATTGACCATATAAAAGGATTCTCCTTTCTTGTTAGCCTGGTCAGAGGAACGGCGATTTTTGAGAAATCTTTTATGAATCGCCTCTAGTCACGGTAGTTGGTCTGCTCTAGTTCTTGATGACTTCAATCTTAGAAGGATCCACAGAGATAAGTTCCTTTCAAATAATGTGACCTGAGTGCTCATCTATTCCCCTTCACATGCATTACACTGCGTAAACTGTAAATATGAGGCATTAACTTTTTTTCCTATCTTTATCCATCCCTTATTTGACTCTGACAAAAATGGGGAGAATAATAGGCTCTTGCATAAATGACTAATGGTGAACTAATGGTTATTGATTAATGAACATGGTTGTTGAAAATGTGTTTTGAGATTCAAGGGTGATGGTTATTTGATCCTTATCTTGCAAATTTTGTGGAATTGCAAGGAGTTTTATCTTCATCAAAAAGGGGGAGATTGTTGTGTCCCGACGTGTTTTGACGAAGACAATGTGTGTTTTATTTTGTGTGTTTTGCAAGTCATAGTTTTTGATGAGTTTGAATCTGGTATTTTAAGTGAACATACTGAGTTCAAAATTGCTTTCAATTGATTATGGCATGTTTGGACTAAACTTGGGTTGTATTCATTGAATTGTGTGGATTCTCTGTGCATATTCCTGAAAACTAAGTTAGTAATATGCAGTTTTGAAGAGGAAGTCTTGTGTGTTTTATGTGCTTTAACCTTGGTTGTTAATGTGCATACACCCATAGAAATGTGCATGGACCTATCTATAGGCTGATACACAATGTGCATCGACCTACCAGAATATGCATCGACTCTATTCTTCATTTGCTTAGACCTTGTTTCACATGCTTAGACTTGGTCATTCATGTGCTTTGACGTGTCCTTTATTTGCATAGGATCCCCAATATGCATTGACATGAAATTGAAGTTCTTAAGCATGCGGGTTCATTTTGCTTTCAATCAGCTGGATCCATGGTAAGAATTCATGTCTGAATGTGTTTCAATTTGGCTAGAATGGACTTGATGTATTTTTAATGTTTTTAATGGTTATTTGGCTCCATATGGCATATTTCTATTTATGCTCTGCAAGTGTCGACTCTTAGAGTTGACACTTGTTGCCATGATTGATGCCTCGACGCAGCAAGTAGCAAGTGTCGACTCTGAGAGTCGACACCTGCTACCCTAGGGTCTGTTTTTATCTCATCTCGGGTTCTACCTAATTCTCACTTGGGTGCGAAAATTTCTTCCTAATTTGTAGGTGTGGGTCCTTAACCTTGGACTTAACTTATGACATGACATTTTCTTTCTTAGACCTGGGCTCTGATACCACTTTAACTGTCATGTCCCGAGCTTTTGATATGGCAGAAGTATTCTCAAGAAATGTGAATAGTCGGCATGGTAAGTCTCTTGCAAGCAAGATAATCAGAGTGCAAGACAATCACACATAATGAGACTTAACAAATAATTGGCTCAAAATTTCAACTTTATTTCATAGTAATAATGATCACAAATGCTTAAGATTATGACTTTGGACATTCTTACATCATCTGACTCAAGAAAATAGAAAATTACAACTCGACTAGGCTAGACATAAAATGACTAAGGCTTCTCTCATTCCATAATCCATCAATTGCTCTCGGACCCGCTACTTGTATAATCCGAATCTGATTCACTAGTATTTCCTGAAAAGATTGAAAAAGTACGGTAATGAGCACACTTGCCCAGTAGGTATCTTCGTATCAACATGAGGGTAATATTTAAGTAGTTAACATTTTTGCTCTAGAAAATGAAGAAATAAAGATACGATAAATCATGTGATTAACCCAAGTAACAAAAGACAATAACTATGTAAAGACAAGATAATGATAAATCAAGTAAGATTGTATATAGAAAAGTTTGGCCTTTCATGAATAAGAAAGTACGATCATGTAACTTGAAAGTACTTTACACAACTTTGTAAAGGCTATGTACTAGAAAGTCATTTATCAAGAATATAAATTTCATCATGAGCCTCATGATTTTCACCACATATAAAAAAAGTACTCCCAGCGCAATGTGACGTTAGTACTCATCGTAACCCATGGTTTATAGTACGTTTTCGGCCATCCGCCGAGGGGGCTAGTATCGAGCCCTTGGACATTGTCCGTCCCCGCCCTTGCATCTTCAAGTTATGCATCAAGCTACTTCCACGAGATAACAATAATTTTGGCCAGTAATTTCAATTTCTCTCTTCTTAACAAAAAAATCTTAAAAATATAATACGAGACCCACGATGACACAATCTTATCTCTACCGGGGTGAATATACTCGAGTGATTACTTAGAAATTGTAAATAATATTATACAAATGCCACTCTCTTCTCACGTCACACAACTTGAAAGCTGTATGATAGAAAAAAAATTGGAAGCATCGAACTTAAGTATGAAAATGGCTTCATCTTAATTATTTGATCATAAAATTAGATACCTAAGATAAGATTGTAAATTGATGATAAAAAGTATAACACGATATAATTATTCTACAATTAATCCATAGATTTTTGATATAGTCGATGATAGATGCTTTAGAAAGAACACCCACATGGGAATCCACTTTCCTAGTTCCAACTAGGCAACTAGTTAGCCATCTATATTTTCACCTCTCCAAAAGGAGCTTTTTGTGGAATAACCTCAGGCCACACACCTTTCGATAAAGCAAGCCCGTCGTGACAGCTCATATCCAAACAACTATAAAGCAAACGAACAATATGATGTTAGATCATTTAAACAAATGTAAGAATGCTTAATTCAGAACATACTTTATATTATGTTATCGACAAAAAATCCCAGTACAACAATAACTACATAGATTTAACTGTAACGGTAGGTTATAAAGTATGAATCGCAAAGGATGTATGCCGACATTTTTTGATATTGGGCTTTCAATTCATAACCCAATGTATTACAAAGATGAGAAAGACTTGCTGCACAGTCATGATGTGTTGCACACCTTAAGAGCCACTTTAGTAACGAGTTGAGTGAAGGGAGGGTGGATTACCCGAGATAGTTCACCATCTCTTAACCTAACTCGTTATCAAAGTGGTCCTAACTCGGGTGGATTAACCCAATCATGTTAGGGTCATTTTAACCCTATCCGATCCGGGTTAAAGAAAAAAATATCAAATAAAAAATAAATCACCCGACCCCGATTAACCCACGTTAACCCGTTACCAAAATG
This sequence comes from Amorphophallus titanum, assembly GCA_024336825.1. NCBI lineage: Eukaryota > Viridiplantae > Streptophyta > Magnoliopsida > Alismatales > Araceae > Amorphophallus > Amorphophallus titanum. Next base: position 499,771 of record JANBPO010008741.1, read on the forward strand.
ACCCTAAGGACCTGTTTGATAATCGAATGGATTAGGGCTTTAGCAGTTTAGCATTTAAAGTGTCCAAAACTGAAGCTCCAATTTGAAACCATAAAGTGGACCCTCCACCAGAGATTTAATGTAATCGTTCAATAGAGAAGTTATGAATTATGAATAACAAATTACCTCTAATTTTGAAAATTATCATTGTATAGAGTTCCAACTGGACACTTACTTGATCCCAAGATCAATGTGCTCCTGGATGCCAAAGCCAAAGCATCCAGTTTCACTGAAGTTCCTTCTCAGCAGTTCATATTCTTTCACCTTTAGACCACTTTCCAAGAGTTGCATTGCCTTCTCACCTCTGACCGTAACATAACATGCAATCTTTTCATTACGCCTGATCCCAAAGGATCTAACAGTATACCTGGCTGTAATACACAGACTTACGTCCATAAGCAATTATTACCCGGGTCTGTCATCCCAGAAGTTTAACCAAAATTGTAACATAAATACTACAGAACTTACCCTTGGAGAAAACTGGAGTTTGTCCACTCAATTGTTCTAACACCTGCACATATATTTGCACATTTCATGAGAAAAAAATAAGCACATCATCATCAAGCTGACAAACTAATGTCCACATGAAGATTGTAGTAGACTATGATTCTTTCCCGGATCAATCACGATAATCACAAAGCACAGGAAAAGACTACATGCTTGGTGATCATTAATAGTGTTACAAAAAAAGAAAGACATATGAAGACATCCAACGTAGATAGTAGTTAGAGAGGAAAATAATAGGCTACCACTATGGAGCACTGGTTTCATGCAGGAAATGAGGATTCTTAAACACTATTAGCGGAATAGTCTTTGATCACCATAAACTCAAAACGCTGGTTAGATGTTATAACAAAAATGTTTAACCTAGTGAGGAGAAGACAATAAACATTAAATGATAGAGAGTTCAATAACAAAATTCAACAAATATCCATTTGACTAATCAACAAAAAAAGAATTTTACATAAAGACTAAAAAAAACAATCAAAAAAAAATCAATCAGAAAATCCATTATCAAATATAAAAGAATATATTTAGGGCCCAAGTGAGTACAAGGGTTGTCGACAAGTTGTCGATTGTACATCACAGAGATCCACACTAACGCGGAAAATAAGAGCGTAGCCCCAATAATAAAAGATTGCAGGGTAAAATTGCAAACAACAGAACTTTTGTTTTTCACAATCCCAGGGAGGACATTTCCATAATTCTCTCGTTATAGGGGTGGAACTACATAATTTACCCATCCCGGGACGTAGAAACCCACAAACATGGCTCGCAGAAGGGCATAATTACAAACATAACCCCATAAGGGCGTAAATACAAGACCCAGGGATCACCTACCCCTCGAGGGCCAAAACAACGACTTGAAATCTTCGTCTCCTCTCGTCAATGTCTTTGTCTGTCTCTGTGTCTTTCTGTCCTCCTCCATCTTTGGCCCAGGGGGCTATTTACAGAAGTAGGAGGACCCAGGTTGTCAAAAATGTATGGATTTGCCTCAATTTTGACAAAAAAATGAGTTTTAACTTCAATCCTGACAGAATGAGGTGGCCAACCCTTTTTTTTCTTTCTTTCTTTTTTTATGGGAACACGGATCCCAGGGGGTTATTTGACCCGCAAGCAAGACCCAGCAAGTCGAATGACCCTGCGGGGGGGTCACGTTGACCCGGCTGCGGGGCCCAGTGGGGCGGTGCAACCCCGTTGGGTCCCCAGTGGGATGACACGACCCCGCTGGGACCCAACGGGGTGGCTGCGACCCCACCCGAGTCGGTCTAGCCCACAGGGAGGCCAGCGGGGTCATTGACCCTGGGGCAGCCTTTTTGGCCCCTCTTCGCTTGTTTTCCGCAATTTTCTATCATCCTGGGTAGGAAAGGAGCCATCGCCCTGCATTTATTGCTCCCCGAGGCCCACTCTTCACCGCGTGGCAGTAACACGTTGGTGGAAAACCGTGCGGGAGCAAAGAATTGTTCGTTTGTTGTTTGCTTGCACGTCGCTTGCCTGGAGGGGAGTTTTTGCATCCGTCTGTGTCGTGTGATACGCGGTTGTTCGGCCACTTTTCTGAAGATGTCAGAGTCGAACGGAGTGGCCAGAATGGTGGAAGGTGGTCTGCCTTTCTTTAAGCTTCTAGAGAGTACTTTAATTAAGTTTAAATAAGATTCTTATTAGGATTCTTTTTTGGATTATAATTAGGGCTTTCCCCTCCCTCTATAAAATACCCATGTATTCTTTATTGAAAAGGCTAATGGAGAATTTTATTGGAGAAATCTTGTGTGAAGGCTGCACCCTCTTCCCCTCTCTCTCTCTCTCTTGTGTGGGTGTGACTCCCACCTTTTCTCCTCTTCTCTTCTCCTTGGCTGCGACTCCCAAGATTTTTCTCAGGTTCTTTGCTGCACCAACTGCTCGGAGGTGACCTCCCCACCTTCTTCCCAAGCTAGGAGGTCAAGTATCCAAGACTTACTGCAAGCATGGAGGAATAGCCTTGTTGTCCTGCGCACCATCCCTGGATGTCTATCTGTAGAACTGGGCCGCAAAGATCAGGTTGGCACCCCATATTTCCGTCCTCAAATCCCCTTCACCTCTTCACGACTTTTCTTCCTTTACCTGTCCTCTACCTCTCCTAAAAACCTCTTATCCAAATTCACTCTGTGCAAAAACTTCCCTTTAGAGCCCTTTTAGTCACGCAGATTGCCAATGTGTAGTCCTGTCGGGACAGTGCCAAAACCCCTCCAAAGGGATGACCCCAAAATCATCTCAGAATGGCCTGATATTTTGAGAATTGCTTATACACATCCTAAAACCCTCTACATAATTTTCTTGCAATTTTTAGAGGCCCTTTTCCCTGCTTGCCACGTCCACCTTCAGCCCCTTAATTCTGACTGCACTGAATTGTAGAATTGAGCCCAGTCTATTTTCCCCTCCCATGCCTAGAACCTCCACTGCACGTCACCCCGCCACTACTATCCCATCACCCCACGACCCCCACCTATCCACCAGAGAAAACCTCGCCCCATTTGCCTCTAGGAAGCCTCGGTTCCAGCCCCATCTTTGGTCCCGTGTCCTACTGCCAGCAGACAGACCAGACTACGTACCAATCTGACGCTGACTTACCAAGATAATGGCACCCTTACTGCTAGGATCTGGAACCACTGCCATTGTTGGACTTACTGCAAAGCTAGGCACCTTACCTTCTAGGAGAAGGGGAATGCCCTTAGTTAATGGAATAAAGCTGGGATCTAGAATTTCTTGGCACAGAATATCTACGTCCTTTTTCCATCGAGGAATTAGACGGTTGTTCATAAGGTGCGCCGTAATATCCATGTACTCGACCCGCAGATTCTCATCTGAAAGTCCGCGTCGATACGACGTGTTATTACGAGAGAGATAGAACAGATACTTACCATCATCTAGATGGCGGTAACCTAGCTCTGGCACTTGGAACATAGCACTGTCCACGAAATACTCTACCGGCACGTTGACCGCGACAGTATCCTGCCCTCGCGGGGATACTCGTGAAGTGATGTAACTATCGCTAACATGCGTTACGCGAGCTGGCAGTCCTTCATACTTGAAGAAACTACCACGAAATTTGCTACTGAACCACGAAGCTCCGTACTTAGAGATTAGATTCGACATGACTACCTCATGCTGCTAGTTTATAGGGAGTGTACACCTTCTCAGTGAACACCTTCGACTCTACCACTCTATGTTCCAACAGTGGGGTAGATGTTTGCTTGAACTTTCTAGACACTGGAACATATGCGTTACGATCATCCAGCACACGCAGCAGTTCGTATTCTTCTACTTCATCTGCTCGCGTTACTCCACAATAGTTCATCAACTTATCTATGGCTGACGGCACATCCTTCGCTTCAAAGGTCATAGTAAATGCTGCCGGAGTATCTGTCTTGCGCAGTACTGCATAGTACTTAGGCATCTTCACCCTCCAAGATTATTGCTGGATGTGCATAATCACGCCAGCGACTACCATCACTATCACTGAAATGAGACTTACCATTACGGACAATGTAGTCAAAAGCTTTTGCCACACATGCTTGACGGTACGGACTAGTCTGTGACGGAGCACTATTAAGTTCCAAGACATACGGATTTCCCCATGTGCAAGGAGCGGCATGTCGGGCTGTATGCCCGCATGGGTTACCGCTATGTAAAGCCCTCCGAGTCCGACCATGGGGGCATGGCGTGGCATGAGATGATCATGGATCTCTGACCAAGGGATAAAAACATCGGTATGTCCACACCGCTCACTATCGGAATTGCCGCCTGCTCCTCGGAAGGCGCGGCGCTGTGCTACAGGACCATCTGCGCCCGCGCTCCGCGATTTCTCGGCGCCCATGCCCATCCTGAAATCGTCCTGCATTCGTCCTCCCTCGCGGAATACGTCGATGCGTTGGCGCGCGGCGATCTGCCCGGCGTCGCCCGGTTGATGCTGCACGCCGCGCATCGATTGGCGGACGCCGGCGCCGATTTCGTGATCTGCCCGGACAACACGGTCCATGCCGCCTTTGCGCTGATGCGCGATGCTTCGCCGCTGCCGTGGCTGCATATCGCCCAAGTCGTCGCAGAACAGGCGAAACGGCGCGGCGTGCGGCAGGCAGCCATCCTGGGCACCGAATGGCTGATGGCCGGCGATGTCTATCCGAGTGTGTTGAGCGAATTCGATATCCGTTACCTGATCCCGGCGCGGATCGATGACCTGATCTCGGTCAAAAGCCGCCTGATCGCGGCGCGCGGCGCGAGTTTCAAGCTCGATCAATGGGTCGAACGCGACGGTCAAAGGCTGGCCGAAGCGCAGGTCTCTCGGTCAAGGGAAGATGGAATGCTTGTTTCCGTCGCCGGTTCAATGCTTGTCGTTCATCGCAATGCGAGCGGTTGGAGTGATCGATACGCTGTCCATTTTTTAATGGTTGCCGAAAAGGCCGGATTTATTGGCTCTGTATGATTTGGCGATGCAGTGGATGATCACTTTTTAATGCGAGTATTAAATGTGAGCGATGGCTCTTATTCTTTTTTGGCAGGCCGCCACATGACGCGGCCGCTTGAAAGGAGTGATCGCATGGCTCTTGTTACCGCAGCAGCACAGGATGAGCGTTATTGGGACAAGGAGGTTTTTCCACATACCGACATATCCTAAGCAGAATGTGGATGACAGCAAAGAGTCATGACCTCATGTTGAACCCCATAAAGTTTATATTAATTTCTGGTAATTACAGAAAAAATCAGAAATTAAATTCGAAACGATATTTGACTACCACCGTCATGCACACGTCCATTTCATCAAACACAACGAAGAGCGGTACAAAGCCATGTGCTTCTGTTCTACGAAACGTCAAATGTTTGAAAAAAAAAACTCCAAGACCATAAGTTCATGAGCGTCATTCACATCTTTTTTGTCCATATTGAATAACAAAAATTTTCCTTCACATGAGGGTATCTTTTACATAGAACCCAACATGAGGGCCTTTTTGGCAAAAATCTTCAAAACAACTTGAATAAGGACATGGCTTATGACATGCAAAGACATCAGCCATTGCCAAAAAAGAATAAAAAGATATTGTCTTTTTCTTTGGCTGAGATATGTACAAGAAGGAGCACATACAAATCTACAACCTATACTATAAGAGTGGTGTTAAGTTCTTCGCCGGTTCAGTTTGTGTTGTTTTTCCCAGCTCCGTTTCTTTTCTCCTCACCCCCACCTGGTTTGTTTGCCCTCCCGGTCCCCCTCCTCCTCGTCTCTGTTTCCCTCCTCACCACTGCCCGCCTTGCCTCCACCACCGATCACATCGTCGATGGGCTAGAACCCCAACATCATTCAATTTTGGTTTTTTCCCAACTCTGCTTTTATTCCCAACGCCCCACCCAGTTGGTTTGCCCTCCCACTCCCCCCTCCTCCTCGTCTTTGTTTCCCTCCTCGCCACCGCCTGCCTCGCCTCTGCCACCACAAATCGTCGACGGCCACCTCGGCTGGAAACCAAGCATCAACTACTCCAACTGGGTCAACAACCAAACCTCATTTGTGAGCTCCCCCCCTCCTCTTCCCCCGTCAAACTCGTAATTTGTCAACCCCCTACCCCCAACATTCTTCTTCCTCCTACGCTTTGTTATCTGTGTTATGCTGGCAGCTTTCTGGGATCAGAAGAGCATGTACAGGCCGCTAATTGGAAGTAGCGGTTGCCTGAGGGCCGCTATCAGTCCAGGTTGCAGGAAAACACCGGTAACACAAGTGCTTTCTAGACCATTGGATTTTAAGGGTACAACCAGCTCGGCGTCCTAGTGGGAATCTCAGTCTCACGGAGACTTATAGAGGCCTTGAAATATGATCACCTAGTCCGGCAGAAGGAATATCTAGAGGAGAGGATCACAAGTCTAAGAGGTGTTCCTATCAAGTGCATGTGTAACTAATAGCAATGTACCAGAATACGTGCTATATGTGAAATTATAAAGTAGAAATAAGGTGAGAAAAGTGTGCATAAAACATGAATCAAGTGCAACCAAACCATGGAAAATTCTTTTAATTACAAAACTATATGATTTGGGCAAGAAATAATACACATGAAAATAACTTTAAACATGCTAACATGAAACAAGATGTAGTAGAAACCATGAGTAACATAAAAACTTCTAATCATGAGAAGGAACTAGAAATAATAAGGTTAAGGCATGGGTTCTATCAATTATGCTAGGAATACACATATAGTATACTCTGGTTGCATGAAACAAGTAGTGGTCGGTTTGGGACCGCAACTAGAAAATAGCGGTCATTCTAGGATAGCCTTATGAAGGAAACGGTCTCTTGGGAACCGCCTTCTATCTGTAATAGACATAAGTTTAAAATAACATGAAAGGCCTATTCTAGGGCAACTAATGCATGAAACCTATAAAGAATAGAAGGTTAACATATGGGTGCATGTTTAGAATGAGAAATCATGAAAATAGGAATGAATTCAAGCCAAAGTTATTAACTTTTAGTTAAGGTGCAGGGGTAGTATGCAAAGAAAAATAGATTACGCAGTCATAGAAAATCATTAAATGCGCCATGTATAAAGCATGAAATCATGAGAAAATTGAGGGGTTTTACTCCTAATGCATTGTTTAAGCCATCATGAGATAACCTACCTCTGGGATTGGCTCTAGTCTTCAAATTTTTATCTAGAAGTGCGCTCCTATTCCTGCACGTCCGTCAGCGTCGAACATAGGGGACCAGTATGAGCCATTGGATGGAGGCCCGATCTTTGCCCATGCCATGGCGTGCAGTTTGTCAGGCGGCATGCCGAAGAACTTCGCTGCCTCTCGCAGGGTAAGGGCAGTCGCCACGGCTCAGATCGGAAGCCACTTATCCCGCAGCCTGACATACACACTGCCATCAGGCAGTACGGAAGCAGGCGCTCCAAGCAGGAACGCTACGCGGCGAAACAAGCGCGTCATGATCTCACCTGTCGTTGAACTTCTCCCCGCTCCCGGCCTTATCGGGAGGTATGGCCACACAGGGATTTCTCCATGTGCCGGGGTGGAAAAGGATGAGGCGACGGAGCCGTCACAAGCTTAGCCGTCGCCTCTCTCACACACACCACGGCGGACTTTAGGACCCGGCCCTGGTATGAAACAGAAAGGGCCCGCTGGAGAACGGGCCCAAATCACTTGTTGGGAATCAGTTCAGACGATAGTCTGAAAATCGCATTACGTGCTCTTATGCAGCGATTTGGGCATCGGTGTCAACCGCCCTACCCTTCCGTCCGCTGAAATGATGGGCCAAGGCGTTGAGCGCCAGACGGCAGTCGCCCACCAAGTGCCAGTGCATCTCGTCGCGGTTCACCAGATAGTCCAAGCCCGCATAGAGCGCGCGGCCGCGATTGGCGAGCACGGCCTGCTCCGCTCTCACCGCATCGACGGCATCGTCGTAGCGCTTGATGGCCTGCCGGCACCACTTCGCGTACGTATCGCTTTCGCCTGCATCGCCGCCGCCCTGAGACGAGCGCAACGCGTCGGGTGACTTGATGGCTCGCTGGTACTGCTCGCGAACCTGTAGCCACGTCTGCGCTGCATCGTACTGGGTCTGGCTGATAGCCTTCGTTAGCTGCAACCGCCCAATGAAGGTCGACGCCTTCTGGTCGCGTGCATCCTTCTCGGACAGCCCGAACAGCCGCATGCGCGTCAGGATTGGATCTAGGTTCTCCTGATAGGCATCCTGAGCTCGAGACGGCCGCCCGGATTACTCCCGATTGCTCAGTGGTGGGCTTTTCCCGCAGTCTACAGCGCCACCCGGGGCAACCTGGGGGTGCCCCGGCTACAAGCCGAGCCACCCCCAAGACACATTCCTCCAGCCCTCCAAGGTCAAAGGGTCGCCCTAGTAAGTCAACCATAGGCTTTGGAGGCCCACAGCGCGCATATACGGCTTACATGCGTGTGTCAGACATTTCCCCGAACCCCTTGTGGGCGTATATATTCCAGTCTTTCTGCAGCAAACCATGGGCCGACCCGCAGCTTCAACATACTAGCCAGCTACAATAACCCTCCAGCAAGTAGGGGCCACCCCTGACCCTCAAACACGTGGCGATGAGTCACTTATCTTTAGCTATCAAGCCAATCCGAGGCTACACTGCCAACCCACCATGCAACGCGGCACATACCACAAGGCCAGGCCCACATGTCCAAAATACCTCTTCGCAGCTCCCACGAGCTCATATCCTCAGTCTTGGGCCAAATCTGAGGCCCACCAGTCACCTATTCGAGCCGTTCGGCAACCCGAGATATGTTGGACATTTACCCGAACACCTTGCGGGCAGCAACTACGACTTGATAACAACAACCCCTATGGGCTAATCCCAGCATCCCAGAGCCCTTTGTCCTTTAAAGGACACCCCTGAACGATGACGGAAGACCCCCGAGGGCCATCCCTTGGGGCTGTGACTCACCCGGGGGGGAGGGGGGGGAGTTTACCCCAGGCGCGATCGCGCACAGAGGAGGGTGAACCCCCTTGGGGAGCGCACCCTCCTCCCATCCCAATGGCCTCCTGGCCATTTCCCAGCTCCCGTCGCTTCTAGTTCGTGCTCCCAGTTCGTGCAAAGTTGACCGGCGTACCGTGCGTAGAAGGATTCGGCAACAACGTCACACGTTGGGTCCACAAGCACGGGCAATATCAATATCCTCCAGCAGTCAGTATCCTCCAAGTATCCTTTATCCTCTTCCTCTTGGCCAAATTAGGCCAAAAATAGAAAAAAAACTCAGATTTTATAGACATGTCTCACTCGGACCAAGCCCTCACGTGACATTTCACCCGAATAATCTATCTTATCTGTGTAAAATTCACCTGAGATTTGCTTCATCGATTTTATTTCCCACGTTCATTTTGTGTCTAACTCTCTCACTTTTGAAAATCTACCGTGCACCAAAATCAACGGAGACAAAAACACATTTGATAAAAATTAGTTCATGTCGGGGGATTCCAATGATTGGAATCCCCCTCCATTTACTTGCCGAACGCAGCCTAAGTCGAGTATGGGCTTTTAACCCCAATCATTCACCGTACAAAGCTTCATGGCCGAACTCTACAGCCAAGTATTTTCGTGGTTATCATCTTGTCTGTCTGCCAAGATGTAATGGAAGATGACTGCAAACTTGTTGCAACGGGGATCACTTCATCCAACCATCTCATCGGCCTTTGTCAGACTGATGAAAACCCTACAGAATTGACCGGCATGTAGAGGTTTTTTGTTGCCATCGGGGAGAGAGACAATCAAATTTACAAATCAAAGAGGAAAAAATTTGCGATTCATTGTAATTAAGGTCCAAAGAACATCGAGACATATTTGGCTCAGCAATTGACAGTCTAACTCAACACACAAGGCCCACTCATTAGGGGTCACTTTGATAACGGATTAAGTCAGGTTAGGGTGAGTTAACTGAGGTCGGGTGGGTTAATCCTTACTCGATATTTTTTTCTTAACCCAAATCAGATAGGGTTAAAGTGGATTAACTGATTTCTAAAAAATAAATGAAACGAGTTAATCTACCCAGGTTAGGGTTAAGGGTGGGGTGGGCCACCTCGGGTAAGCCACCTGTCCCTAACCTAACCCGTTACCAAAGTGGCCTAGAAGATCGAGCGATACGAGTCAGAATAATGCTATCCAGCCCCAGTCCAGCCGGCTGAGCGAATGACCCCCCTAGATCGGGAGAAACCCTAGCTCTCCACTCACCCCGAGTTATCGGAAAGTTATCGAGAGAACTTCCTCGGAAGGGCATAGAGGTCAGGGAAATATATGATTGGCCAATATAAAAAAAAGCAAAAGAAATGAATGTATAGAATAAAAGGGGAAGGAAGGTCTAGTAACTCCTAATCCATAAGAAAAGTCACGTCAATAAATACTAAACATGAAAGGGGGAAAGGTTACAAATAAATGCACGTGTCATGAAATCAAAATGACAAGAGGTATAGCATACCAAAATGATGAAAATATATAATAATAAAAAGAAGAATAATATAAAAATATGTGGGAGAACTAAATAACATATAACCAAAGGGAGGCAAAGATTACTAGAACAAAAAAATGATAACAAAAAATTTAATAATGCTCAACCCAGTGCTCCCAGATCATGAGTGAGGGGAATAGGAATAAGGCCTACCGCGAGTATAGTTTGGCCCCTAGGATCTGCCTCGCCATGGCCATGACCTGACCTTGCTTCGGGGCCGATAATCCTTTGAGTCAGACCTATCCCCACTGGGGCTCGTCCCCCTTTTCCTAATATTAAATCACATAGGGTAATAGGCAAACATGTGTTGAGGGGACCACCTTTGGCATTGCTGCATCATCAACATAAATCAGTCCCGAATCGATATCCGAATAAGTTTTCTATGACATTTTTAGTCCCAGATTTAATGGCCCCAAGGCTATGCCAGTTCACCTTTGAACCTATATGCGTATGTGATGGTGTCAATGTCGAGTTGAAAGATTTGCGCAGACCTAATTGAAAAGCCCCTCGAATGATCTGAACCTTCTAGTAGGCTAGCCCTCGGGGGGTCACTGCATTCGATAGGGGCCTGGGTGTTGCCATTTCATGCACACCTAGATGACAAAGGGACCATCTCATACGTCTGTAGACGAGCATCCACTACATCCCCTGACATACTCTGGGACAAGGGGAGATGCTGCCAAAATTGTCGCTCAAGTCATGACAAAAAAATGATAATAATAATAATAATAAATTAAATAAATAAAATAATAATAATAATAACTGTAAAGTAAAAAATATAAGAAAGTCAAAACAATAGAAAGGATAACATAATAAAATCAATAAAAAGACTGATGTGACACTCAGTAGAACTCCTAACACCACCCCAATGGTCGCCCACTAACAGATATACTTAAACTCGTGCCTAATTTGTCTGCGACTTATACCATCTTATCCATAATCATGATATAAATAATAATAAGTGCAACTACTTTGAATAGGGTAAAATTTGAATGTTTGGATAAAATATTTATCAAATGAGCTTAGGTGAATCATCAATGGGGGCGTCCCATTCCCCCGTACGAAGCTAATGAGGTCAAGGGAAAAAATATGGAAGTTAGACACAGTAGCTAAAGATATTATGGTAGAAACATAATTAAATTTGCAACATGAATTCACCCATGGAAATGAGTAGCATAAACAAAAATTAAGCACCGAAGAGCCTAAACATATCAGGAGGCATCTTATTATTTTCATGCTTGAATGAAAATTTTTCTTAACATATCCTCTTATCATGAAAGCTAACATGTGATATCTGTGAGTGAGCATACCTTACACATGCATACCTATAGCGTGCACATACTTACATATAATATTCATAAACACAATCATATTACGAAGCTTACACCCACATTTTCAACATATTAACAGGAGTAATCAAAGCTTATCATGAAACATGGATCATAAACTAAGCGTAGAAAGAACATGCAATGGTAGCTTCACACTCTAGGCAGTAGCACCTACAGGTGGCTCCACATTGGATCTCCCCTCTAAAACACCTAGTCCAAGTAGGTCTTTCCACCCGTAACTCTTTCCATTGATAGCTCTTTCCACCGAATAGTCCTTTTCTTTGCACACTTCAGTAGAGATTTCAAAGAAGAAACATGGCTCGACTGGGCGATAGGGTTTAGTTACAAGTTAAATCATGACATATAGTGGACCTTATGTTGAGATCGCCTTATGCTCAAGCAATGCAAGTTTTATTAACTTATCCATGTTGATGCGTATCTTATTATTCATAGAAATCTTTGTTGACATTTTGGAGAAAATATAAAGATATCAAAACACAAGTCTCAACTTACTCTAGACACATATGAAGTTTTAAAGGCTGAACACTTGTTTGATTCTGTTCCTAATTCTGCAAACTTGGATGCTCTAGATGCTGCTAAGAACACTCTGGCAGACCGTATTGTTCAATAGGAAAATTTTTAGAGACAGAAATCCAAGATCCGATGGCTTATGGAAGGTGATAGGAATATAAAATTCTTTCACCTAACTGCTGTGGCTAACAGGAGGTGTAATTCCATTAATCATCTTCGGAATGGGACTTGTATCCTCACCTCTGATCAGAAGGAAATGAAGGTCATAGCTGTGGAATATTTTCAAAAGGCTTTCACCTCTCAGCAGCACTTCATTGATGACAGAATTATTAGCTGTATACCTCAATTGATTTTGACAGCAGATGATGCTTTTCTTTGTGCTGTTCCTGAACTTATTGAAATAAAGGAGGCGATCTTTTCTATTTCACCTAACAGTGCCCCGGGGACCGATGGATTCACAAGATGTTTCTTCCAAAAGGCCTAGTCAATCATTGATAAAGAAGTGACTGCTGCTATCCAAGAATTCTTTGCCAACCGTAGACCCCTTCCTAGGGAGTTTACTACCACCCTTATTGCTCTTATTCCCAAGATCAATAATGCCTCTGACATTGTTGATTATAGACCTATTAGTCTGTGTAACTTTCCTTATAAAATCATCTCTAGGGTTTTATGCAACAGGCTTAGCAGATACTTGCCATCTGTTATCTCAAGGGAGTAATCAGCTTTTGTCAAGGGCAGGCATATTGTGGATAATATTGCCTTACCTCAGGAGATGACTCAGAGTTTGGGAAGAAAAATCAGAGGGGACAATGTCATTTTTAAATTGGACATGACCAAGGCATATGACAGAATTGAATGGGATTTTCTCTTTGTGCTACTGAAGAGGTTTGGTTTTAGTAACACCTTCATTGAACTCATTGAGCTGATGGTTAGCAATTGCTGGTTTTCAATTTCTATAAATGGGGATGCTACTGGTTTTTTTAAGTCCACAAGGGGCCTCCGACAAGGTGATCCTATAGCCGACAAATGTGACAAATGTGACAATTTAACTATTATTATTACTGGGTTAACTCAGTACTTATTGTAGAGGTAGAAATTTGGTTTCTATGTCACGCACCACACTTCTCTATTTGTTTGTTGTGGAAGTCGTCTGGCACTCGTGGAAGCTTATAATCACCAGAGGAAAAGGGCGTCAGAAGGAGCCCTGGGCGCTATTCCAGGGGACAACCCTCCGATGTTTAAGTCAACAACGGTATAAGTGAAGAACAGAGAAGAGTAGGAGCGAAAGAGGAGAGGGAGATCACAGTAGCAGATCTGAGAGATGCGTAGGTCCCCCAGATGAGTGCTCGCCGTCCCCAGTGGTCACCTGGAGAGTGCCCGCTGGGCGGTAAGGTCGTGTAGGGGGGATTCTCTCTCAGGAAATGTATAGTCATAACCTCTCCGTAGCAGGATGTGTAGCTCTCTAGTTTGCTTCTCTGTAGGCATTTTGTTGGTGAGATTCACTGTGTCCTTCTCTTCTCTGTCAAGGTCTCTTTTATAGGGAGTTACCCTGATGTCGAAGGCCAATCCCTTAGCAGGGAAGGGCGCAAGTCGTGGAGTAACATTCCCCACGATCGTGGCGGGAGTTTCCTGTTGAGCTTCTTGGTACAACCGGCCCGGTGTCCGTGAGGGAATGCACGGGTGCCGAGACTTATGGAGGTCTTAGAAAAGAAAATTCTAATCCAAAGAGATGGAATGCTCAATGGAGAGTCTTTCCAATTCCAAGAAGGGTGTAAGGAACCTAACTTGCCCTTGAGAAGGGGAAATAGAATAAAAGAGAAAAAAATACTTTTTTTTCAAATGATGATGAATAAACAAGAAAATCAACTAAATACACAATGCCTGATAAAGATGCAACTAAGATGAAGAGATGTTAGCATGATGAGAATTTTTTCTATTTTCAGAAAATTTTTGAGATTTTTTTATTTTGTTTCAAAAGAGAGATATAAATAAAAGATAGCTATCAACTAAAAATACCAAACAATATGCAAAACTACTGCAAATTAAGAACATGCTCATCAAATGAATCTTCTCATCTCATGGGTAAAATTATACGACTCATGATATATATTGTGATGTAATTGATGATCATATAAGCTTGTCATATTTAAATATGGTGATGATACATGCTAGTCATATAATGAAGGTGGGACAAAATTAAAATGAAAGGAAGACAGCTGTGATGGGATGAACGGAAAATTCAACTGAAGAATATCTTCGGTAAAAATAAAAGACAATACTGTATATTAAGATAGGCATCTGTGTCTAGTGGAAGTTTCTGAGTTAGCGCAAACCTCTCCACGGCATTGGTGAACAGCTGGAGTTCGTCATATGTTCCATATTCATCATAAACATCATCAATTGTGGATATCAGACAACAAACTTGTGTGAGCTTCTCTCTACGCGGGGAGAATTCCGGGTCAGGTATAATCCCAATGCTGCAGAAGAAGTTCTCCATTATTCTATCTCTCGCAAAGCTTAACTTCTGTGTAAGACCCAAATCCATCCACCAACTGCAAGGGAGTGAAGAAGATATATATCTCAGTCCGTTAATTCTACATTTTCCTGGATTAGCATTGTGACAAGTATTTTCACAAGTTAATTAATTAACGTGCAAAGAAAATATGGTACCCAATTGAAAAAAAAAGGAATCTGTTTTGTTGTCATTCATGTGTCAAACTTAATCCTTCAGCAGTTTTTTCAAAGCTTGCATCCCTGGCAGTCTTATTTAATTATGCATTGGGAAGGATGCTTTTCTACTGTTAAGTAGAATTGGAAGATCAAATGACATGGTAACTTCATGGTGGTCAATTAATTGAAAGTGATCGTGGACATTACTTTTTCCCCTATTCCTTGGAACACCCACCCCCCAAAGTGGGGTGCCTCTTTTAAATTTTGTTTTATATTTAGTTTTCATTAGCAATCTTTGTTTAAGGTGGAATGAGAATATATTTTTTCATTATCACTCTCGTTCATCTCAAAGTTAAGCGGAGTAATGGCTTCATTTGGGACTCGAACAAAAATTTCTTCGTTATAGCTGTTGGCAACAGAAAATGCAAGCTGAAAAGTCTGTGGGATGGTGACACCTTCAGGTAATAGAAGAACAATGTTGACATCTCTCCTTCGAGAATTCAAAGCTCCATCAAAATATAATGACCACATGTGGTCAGCTGATTGATTGATGGACATTAGTTCTTCATCTGGGAACTCTGATTGGATAGGGTCAGATTTTGAGAGAGGATGATGAGCGAGATGCTCGACTATGGTGTAGCCTTTAATCACCTTTTGCTGAACGTAAGTGATATTAAACTGAGACAGAAAGCTTTGCCAGTGTGTTAACCTATCAGTGAGTACAGATTTCTCCAAGAGATACTTGATAGGATTCATTCAGGCAATCAATTGGACTTCGTGAGTCAAAAAATAACATTTCAATTTTTGCACTACCCAAACTAGGGCAGCACAGGTTTTCTCCATAATTGTGTGCTTCTGCTCACAAGGGTTAAGAAGCTTGGACAAATTATAGGCTGCTCTCTCCCTACCTTCTTCATCTACTTGTGTAAGGACAGCTCCCACATAGTCATTCAGGACTGAGATGTATAGAATTAAAAGCTTGCTTTATGTAGGTGGTATTAGGATAGGTGAATTAGCCAGATATTCTTTCAATCCTTCAAAAACTTCTTGATACTTAGAATCCCAACGAAATTCGACCCCTGGCTTGGTCAGCTTATAGAAAGGTTTACACCTTTGTGAATGTTGGGATAAAAAATGGTGAATAAATTACAGCCTCCCAATCAAACCTCGAACTTATCTTAGATTCTTTGGGGGCGGTGATAAGTTCTTAATTATCTATTTTTATTCATATCACACACATCCATCATGGGCTTTAATGAAGATAATTATGTAATTTTACAAGATAATCTCAGTCTCACAGAAAATGGATAATTTTCTTTGATTAATGGGATTGGAGACACTTATAAAATAAGAGAATTGCATAATTAAACTATCATGAAATCATTGGAATTTTGTCCAAATTTGATTCATGTTGGGAGAACAAATGATAAGGCATCGCCTCGGCCAGCCGCACGCGCCAGCGGGCGGCTTCGGCCAGCCGCCGCTCGGCATCGTCGTGAATGTCTCCAAATCCGTTCATCAAGGGGACCCGAACCGCTTTGCCAGGTGCAGCACCGCGGCCATCACATGCTTTTCCACTGTCGAGACGCTGATGCCGTAGATCGCGGCGATGGCTTTCTGCTTCATTCCCTCGAGCCGGAAAAGGACAAAGATGTTCTTTGTTCGTTCGCCAAGCTCGTCGAGACTGGCAAGGACCTCGGCCAGATTCTCCTTCCCTATTAAGACGCGTTCGGGATCGCGACCCTCCACCAGGCGGGGCTCGAAATCGCCCCCTGCGACAGTATCGAGCGGCAGGCTGGGATGGCGTCGCAGGCGGGTGGCCGCCCGGGCCCGGTCGCGCAGCAGGTTCGAGGCCACGCGGAAGACGAAGGCCTGGGCCTCGTCGGCCTTGTCGAAAGTGCTGGAGCCGATCAGCCGGGCGAAGGTTTCCTGGGTCAGGTCTTCGGCTTCCTGGCTGCTTCCGGTGCGGCGCATGAAATAGGCGACCAGCGACGCGCGGAAACGCGCGTCCAGCTCCGCCTTTGCCGACGAATGATCGGGCGCCGCGCCTGTGGCCTGCACGGAAAAACTCCCCTCCCTTTTTGCCGACACTACGACAATTCGAAGACACGGTATCTGAAAACTTCGTACGCCTTCGCATAAAAATTCACCGCGCCGCTTCGCAGATGCAAAAGCGCGGACGGTAAAAAATCCGCATACAGCCAAAAAGTCCGGAGGGTTTTCTTAAGACCGTCGTCTTCACCCATAGAAGCGCCACGAATGAACTGGCGCCGCAAGACGGGAGAACGCACCGGCAGGACAGGCGGAATGATCACGCAGTAAGTGCAAGTGCCGGCCCGCGCATCATGCGATCGCGGGCGGTGGTCGAGTTTCTGTCTTCGCTGGCATGTGCCGGCCTCCGGATCGCATCCGGCGGAACGGTGGAACTATGCCGTAGCGGCACGGGCAGGGGCAGAAGGTTCAAAGAGGGAGAGAAAGAGAAAGAGAGGAGAGGAATTAAGATTAAAACATGTATGCTATGTGCAAGAGTTGAAAACAAAGAGGAAGAGAGGGTACGGGTTGAAGAACACAGTAAAACAAATAGAAAGAGAAAAAAATAGAGCCTAAGGAGAAAGAAAATAACTTAAAAATTAGAGACATTTATAGCATGTGGGAGAAGAGAAAGTTGAAGATCTTGAGGAAAGAGAGAAGTTCTGTGAAGAGTGCAGAGGGAGAAAACGTGTAGAAGAGGGTGAAATATCTGAAGGAGAAGAGAGCTGAAAAAATCGTAGATGAATAATGAAAACATTGGATAGAACTTTGGAAAATTCAAAATAACTTGAAAGCGAGAGAGAATTAGGAGAAGAGGAAGAAGAAGAATTTAAGGAGCACTTAAAAATAGAGAATTTGACAGAAGAATGTGAATTGAAAAGATGAACAAAAAAGCATGTAAAAGGGCTAAGATTCTCCTCTGGTGGCTCTCGGGCAGCTATGTATAGTGTATAGGAAACTTCACGGTCGACGTCCTCAAGAGCAGCTCAAATCCAACTTTGCAACGTCAATTACTTTCTCAAATGAGGTCTCATGCCATGGATAGAGTCCTCCTTGATCAAAATATGGAAGGATAATGATGATGATGGTCAGATTGCTTCAAAGAGACTTGCCCATTTTCGTTTCTATTTCTAAAAGAAATGGCGTCTAACATGTTGGACACACAATCTTAAAATGGCGTCTACCATAACGGCCGCCCATTCTGATTTTCTTATTTTGATTTTTTGTAAAATAGAATTGACGTCTAAGAATGTGGACGCCGATTCTTTTTTCTATTTTTTTCAACTTTTCCCTTTCTATTTTTTACCAGGAAATGGGCGTTTGTTTTGACTATCGCCCATTCTTGAAATCGGTGACTTCTAGCTGCGTCACTCATTAATTGGCGATGACCTACTTTGACGTTGATTCTTCTTTTTCAAGAAACTTCAAGAAATGGCATCCTTTCACTCTAACGCTAATTCTGGGCCGAGGAGAAGATCGAGTACGCCGAGATGAAGGCGGTCCTGCGGTCGATGGACAAGCGGATGGAGGCGCAGGAGGAACACATCAAGTGGATCCGCAAGCGCCGCGAGAAGGTCGAGCAGCGCGAGGAGAAGAACGCCAACAACCTCGACAAGATCGCCGACGGCGGCAAGAGCCGTGAGAAGAAGGCGGGCGACAACGCGAGGTCGAGGGCATGAGCCGTCCCTATGAGTGGATCCTCAACGGCGTCGACCTGACCGAGCCGGACGAGTTGCCGGCGTCGGGGTTCTGGTTCAAGCACTACGGCGAGAACTGGAACTTCGGCAACCCTGGCGACGACCCGCGGCTGATCGAGTTCACGGTCGCGGTGTGCGGCCCGCCGACGTGCCCGTGCTCGTGGTTGCCGAGCAGCGCGTGGACGCGGCCCGGGTACTGCGCCGCCAGCCCCGCGTACGCGATCATCACCTCGCCCGAGGCGTCGCGGTAGTACTCGCCGAGGAAGTCCGGCCAGTCCTCGGGATCGATGTGCGGGCCGTGGATGAGGTCGCCGGTGAACAGCAGGTGGGCGTCGCCGTGGTAGCGGTCCAGCGCCTGCTCGAACAGCTCCTGCATGCGGCGGAAGTCGCGCATGCACCCCTGTAGATCGGTGCAGACGAGCAGCCGACCGTGGTCGGGTAATCGCAGCACGCGAGCCATCCGATCAACGCTACCGCGAAACCTCGCACCGATTCGAGTGTGGGACACTACGAACATGAGTCGCCGAGTACGCGCGATCGTCTCGGGGCGCGTGCAGGGCGTGTCGTATCGCGCGTCGACGGCCGCGGAGGCGCGCCGGCTCGGGCTCGTGGGCTGGGTCAAGAACCTGGCGGACGGCCGCGTCGAGCTCGAGGCCGAGGGGCCCGCGGACCGCGTCGCCGCGTTGCTCGCCTGGTGCGATCGCGGGCCGCCCGCGGCGCAGGTGACCGGCGTCGCCGTCGACGACCTCGCGCCGACGGGCGCGGACACCGCGTTCGCGATCACCCGCTAGCCCCCCTTTCTTCTCTCCTCTTCCTCAACCACCCTTCTCTAGCCACCTTACCACCCCTTGCCACCTCAGCTACCTTTCCCTTCCCTAGGTGCATTCATTACCCCTCAACCACTCTCCACCAAAGCTACTCCCTCCGTAGGAGAATCTTGGCCTTCCCAACACAATCCCCCCTCTTCCCAACACAATCATTCCCCTTTCCCACACAATCCTCCAGCTCCCAAGAGAGGTTTGAATAGTTTTCCCTCCCTTTCTCCTCTCCCAAACCCTAGACCAGCCCAAATAAGGAAACCACCATCCCTCTCCCTCTCCCTCCTAATCCCAAATTCATAGCTCACTCTCTCACCACCTGCTAGACCACCTTCCAGCCCCCATTCTCCCCCTCCCTTACCTTGGTTTGCCCCCTCCCAAACCCCCTAACAGCCAAGGGTTGCCTACACACCCATCCACCCCCTTTCCCCTCTCATTTACCTCATTTCCCACCTCTCATCTTCAACCTGCACTTCCCAGTTCGCAGGAAGCAGAGTGCCAATGACTTGCAGAGGTTGCCACGACATCATCTTGAAGCCCTTGGATGCACAAGAGGTACCGTCGGAAGCGTCTCCAAGTCCCCCACACAACGGTGGTGGTCTCATCTTGGTCTGAGTTCGTGGCTGCCCAGATGAGCGATCATCACCGGACTATGCATCTACTTTCGGATAGTCAACCTGAGGCAGCTTCTAGGGGCTCCCACGGCCATTCTCTTGAAGATCTGGAGGCGGGGCTTGGTTGAAGAGCTTCAACTACACGTCTGCTTCCTGTACCATGAAGTGCCTCTCCGTTTGGACCCCGGACGGGTGAGTTCCAAATTTTCTCCCTCTGGTATGCTAATCAGTTTCCTTTGGAGCTGACCAGACACCCCGACACTGTTCGAGTCCGCACCATCAACTCCGACCTCCTCTGGCATCCCCGCGGGTCTCTGTTCGAAGAGGGTTCAACCATGAATCCAGAGACAGTGGCCACGCCTAAATCAGAGCTCAGGAGCATCTATGGCAGCCTCGTCCTCCTCCTGCTGGGGTGCAAAAGTTGTCCAAACTAGAAAGAAGAGGCCCGGTTCACGACTCTGCCCCACCATCACTGCCAACCAGAAATTCCCCCAAAATTTGGACATCCACCCGGGCCAACCCAGGAGATTTTGCCACTAGTTTGGTTGCCGAAGGAGTTCAGGAGAGTCCGTAGTGGCGCCAATAGTGACAATCTGTCCCATGTTCCAGATGGCTCGCAGAACCAACAACTTCTTTGTTCGGCCTTTCTAACTTAGTTTTTCCCACCCCGCCTGGCCGGCTTAAAGCCCCTACTAGCATGGAGGTAGTTTTGAGTGTAACTCAAGTTAACCCCCACCCCGAGATCCCCCTCCTGCGAGAGGTGTAGTGGTGTACTATTCTAAATTCTCAGGTCAAAGCTACACCGACGCGGTGAGCGGGTGCATCCCCTCACCTCCTCGCTCGCCCTCGTCTCCTCGCTCACCCACGTCTCCGGTCAGGATCGGCGTCTTCATGCTGATCAGGTGAGCCTCTAGTCACTCTTCTTTGTTGGCATTCCTTGCTTATTTAGTATTGCGTCCTAGCTCCGTCGGTGGTGAGGGAGTGCCCCGACCAAAGGGCCAATCGATCGAGTGACCACCGCGGGGTGAGTTGTGAGAGAGACCCTTCATCCCACGCCCTCGGTGCGCTGGCCGCCCATCAAATTGGGCATCCTAGACCTTTAGGGGTTCAGTCTCAAGCTAGCTGAGCCCCGAAACAGTGAGGTCTCATCCTGAACCCTCTCCACCATCGCCGAGTTGCCCACGGGCAGTAGTGTGTGCTACGCAAGTGAGCATGCCCGAGTAAGTCTGCCAATAAAGTTGCTTACTTGTGATTGTAGGTCCAAGGTGCATCGGTCGAGTGGCTGCCACCTCCAAGGTCATGTCGCATCAGCAATACTGCAGCACATAGTCTGTAAACTCCACAGCTCCGGGTCTGAATGTGTGGGCGTCGATGCCTTCATCTCGGCAAACCATCCCATGGAAACCTGATGCTTGAAACAGATTGCCAGATAGTCCAGCAAGAAGGATTCTTCTCTGTACCCCTATTTCAATGGGGTGAGAAACAAATCGAAGACTGACTTTTCTCGGTCAACACGGCCTGCAGACTCATTCCATCGGGCGGGTGTGAATTCAGGGGCTCTAGTCAACAGCCCGTCCTCCGGAGCCAAGTCTTGCAATCCAAGCACAGCACTCCATTTCCTGATTTCCCCCGGGAGATAGATGGGCCTCCCCCGCACAACAAAATCAGTCAGGCTATCTCTTTCAACGAGTAATGCCTACTTAGCCTTACGAACGAGGAACAAGTCCCTCTTCCCTTGAATATTGATCCGCTTAAGGAAGGCCATCAGGTGCTTGTCCTTAGGTTGATCCCTCCTGACGGCATCCCCGCCATCGTACTTGAAGGAATCACCCCCAATGATAAGGAGGCGGCTGGTGTCCAATGTATCAATCTCTGAATCCGAAGATTGCACAACCACAGCAAGCTACTCGTGCCCCCGGTCCAAGGAATGAACATTTTCCCATGTCACCACAGCATGGGATACAGAAGAAGAAGAGCCAGATGCCATTTTGTCTACAAAAGCATATCAAGAAAATTAAACAACATCAGAAAATGGTTGATCAAGATAGAATTTCTAAAAAAAATTTGATAGAGTCTCCCTAGCTCAAGAGATTACCAGAAAGAAGCGAGAATGCATCCACCAAGGGAATGGTCCCTAAAGCAAGCCATGGGTATTAACCCGAGGCCAAAACGGAACACCCAGTGGAATAGTGCCGAGGGCAAGCCCTACTAGGAGCCTCCTAGGGTCCGAAGATTGGGATTCAAATCCCAAGTAAGCAAGACTCTCCCACACCAGCTCAAAGGACTCGACTGCGCTCCACTCTCACTCTATGCCACAGAGGAGAAGAGAAGGAAGAGAGAGAAAGAATAATTGCAAATGAAATAGCCTGAAGAAAAAACAAAGAGGGAAGGCTTATATGGGGGAGTTCCCCCTTGGGTTAATCCGACGCGCTAAATGGTGTGCCGTATTGACCCTCCCCATCCAAATGGCGCACCGGTTAAGGGCACATCATATTAACCAAACCCCTTTGGCCACGTCGGATTAGCTACCGCGTGAGGCTTCTGCGGGCAGGCGAGAAAGAGCTTGCAGCGCTGAAGCGCAAGGCCGCCCGCGATCACATGGACTGGGCATGGCAGGCGAAAGACACCCTTCCCATTCACGTCTCGCTTCGGAGAGCCGCATGAGCGCGTTTGCACGTCACGGCATCAAACACCTGTCCGCTTCGTCGCTCGGTCTCTGGCGAGAAAACCCCGGTCTGTGGTCGCTCAAGTATCTCGGCGGCTTCCGCGATGACGCCGGTCCCGCCGCATGGCGCGGGTCGGCGGTCGAAGGCGGCTACACCAACATGCTTCGCGGGCAATCGCTTGACGAGGCGAAGGCCGCCGCGCTCGTCGCTTACGACGCCACTTGTCTAGGCGAGGTTTCCGACGAAATCGAGGCGGAGCGCGCGCTTATCTCGCCGATGCTCGACATTTGCAGCGTCGTGCCGAGACACAAGGCGCCGCTCGTCGCATCGCAGCTCAAGATCGAGCATTGGCTGGACGGCATCGACGTGCCGCTGATCGGCTACATCGATCTTGTCTATGAGGACGGGCTTGTCGTTGACCTGAAAACCACGAAGGCGTGTCCGTCGTCGGCCAAGCCACCACACGCCCGCCAGGTGTCAATCTACCTCGCCGCTCGCGATGCTGAGCTTGGCAGCCTCGTCTACGTCACCAACAAGAAGTACGCGACTTATCCCGTGACACCCGAGGACCGCGACCGTTGCATACCCGAGATGCGCCGCGACGCGCTTTCGCTGTGGCGCTTCCTCGATCGCTTTGAGACTGGCCGCGAGGCCATCGACGCACTGCCGATGAATGCGGACGATTTTCGCTGGTCAGAAAAAGCTACCGAACATCTCAACTCACTGGAGGCCGCGTGATGGTCGATTTCCAGAAGCTAACCGTGCCCTTCGCACCCGACCGCATTAGCTGGCGCGTCGGCTCCACCAACAAGGACAAAACGCGAGGCATGGCACTCGCCTATATCGACGCGCGCGATGTGATGGACCGCCTAGACTCGGTTTGTGGTCTTGGCGGCGGTCATTGCGCGCTGATAAGTTGCGCCAGCATTCTTCAACCCGAATGGCATCCTCTTGTAGTGATAGACGCCTTTGGCTCCAACAGATTTAGATTAAAGCTGTTATTCCATTAGCACTACTGGATATCTTGAACTGGACTTAGTGCAAATGAGGGCATTTTTCTGATTGATGACTGAATGAATTTTGTGTATAATGGAATTCCATGGTGGATTTTCTAGGTTTCTATCCATTTGTGGGTGGGATTACTGGGGTATTTCTGCCTTGACTTTTTCAGAAGATTGAACCACCTCAGTTGAATCTCAATCAAGAGTTGCTTTGAAATCTGCAATGGGTTTTAAACTTATGGGAAAGATCCCATTGATTTTGAAGTGCAGGCATGTATTTGAAGTTTCATGAAGACTTTTTTTTTGAAGTTACACACTTCCAGTTTTAGAGGAATTATTTCATTATGGATTAGTGGCATGAGTGATTCCTGGGTATATTCCATTTCAAGATATTTTATTGTTGTCTCACTTAGATTCTGTAACTACCGAGCGATCATTTTAGCAAAACAAAATTCAGTAGGTTTTTGGAATGTGTTCGAGCTGTTTTTCCCTTCAGTGTCACTGTATCAACAGCTCTTCCTTTCCCATGGAAAATGTACCATTTTTCTATGTAGACCTTTCTTTACATCTGCAGCCATGTTAAGACATCTAAGTCACCTTCTATTTCTTTGCCATTTCCTTGAGGTAGAGAAGAAATGGGAAAGTGTCATGTTAGACACCCAACAATAAGGTCAAATGAAAGTGGGGAATGTATACTTGTCTGAGTAAAAGCCAAAAATAGAAGTGAGATACCTGGCAAAATTAGCAGTCAAGCTAGCTATGTTGATGGATAAATCAAAGTCCATTGTTGGCAAAAGTTTGAAGTTTGCCCATTACTTTTGAATATATAAGTGGAATTTGTGAAGGAAATATGATGTTTACCATCATCATTGCCTCATTTGATAAATGAATGCTCAAATCTTTGTCACAAATTGGGCATTTGGGCGGCATCGCGCTTCCCAGGTTGGTGACAGTGATCGCATTATTGATTCCGATCTTTGGAACCGTGACGTGATGGAAGCGATGCGTATGGCCAAATATTGTACTGTACGTACTTTGATTTCCGATGGTGTTTTCAGGGTACCGGCCACCTATCGGTTTGCCCATGATATTCATTACGCAGTGGGTAAAGCCCACACCTTCCATGAACAGCCAATGCTTGTAGGGTGTCGTCTTCCATCGGAAGCGGGAGAAAAGCTGCTCGAGCTGAAGGACCAGAGTGCCGGCCAGGTTCGGCGCCATCTCCTCGAAGCGCCAGACGCGGAACTCGTGGTTTCCAAACGTGATGTCGTGCGGGATTTCCCCGACGCCGACCTCCTTGTGATAGATGGAAAGCGCGTCTTCCCCGGCCTCGATATCTTCGATGAAAGCGGGGCGGCGGATTTGCGCACCGGAACCGGGAGCGGAGTGGAATTCGCAGCTCTCAAAGTCGAGTGCATCACCTATATGCACAACATTGTCCGGCTTGGCTTCGGCGACATAGCGGCCGATCCAGGCCATGTGCTCGAAGTCCATGCCGGGATGCCAGTGCGTGTCGCCAATCCCAATAACGCGGCGGACAGGCAGATCGGCGGTGACGGAAAGGTTGTAGGCCCTGACGCGCACTCGCGGCTTTGTGACCTCAATACCGTCGATATCCGGTGTATAATCGACCTTTGCTGCTTCGCGGTCTTCGGCGTTGATTTTCTCGACGTAGCGCTTGACCGTAGCGCGGGTGAAGCCCGTAACAGCCGCCATCCCGTGAAAGTTCACGGTGCCGTCTAACCGGGTGAATTCGGGGAGATGCTGCCGGACTCGGAGAAGGTTATCCGGCGACGTAGTTGAAACGCCATCGGGGTTCGCCATTAGACGCCCTTGCCGAGATCATTGGGAGTTCCGGCCTCACCCTTGGCCCGCAGGCAGGCGATGCCGTCTTGAACGACGAACAGCGTCCAGTTGCCTTTCTCGCCCTGGAACAAGACGAATTCGAGCAATGCTTGAATAAAGAGCTTGCATATTATCTCATCATTGATTCTAATTACTATATCTTGTTCATGCCTATGCTTGATGTCTATACACCTGATCATTTCTTCTCTTGCTTTCTCTAACCTTACACACTTACTTCCTTTAATCCCCATCTTCATGAATGCTCCTCTGTAGATTTTCTTCATGTCTGTTGTTTCACTGATGTCAAAGGAGGAGAGTTTATATGAGTCATTGGTTGCTGATGTAAGTAGAGGGAGAGTTTATAGTTGAGTCAAGGGGGGGGGAGCTAGCAAAGAAATTGAATTTAGGTTATTTTGACTGCGGTGCA
Organism: Amorphophallus titanum; assembly: GCA_024336825.1. Taxonomy (NCBI): domain Eukaryota; kingdom Viridiplantae; phylum Streptophyta; class Magnoliopsida; order Alismatales; family Araceae; genus Amorphophallus; species Amorphophallus titanum. The sequence goes on from JANBPO010008741.1 coordinate 525,920, forward strand.
TTCAGGCTGTTTTAACTGAATTGAATTCAGTTTGTTCATCATGTTGGTTGTTGGCACTGAAATCTTTTGAAAACTTTGTTTTGATTTATGTTTTCCACCTCATCCATTGTGCTTTCGCTAATGACCGGATGGCTAGTCAAATGTTGAGATTTTTACTCCCTACTTGCTTTTTGATCATGGGAAAGGGGGAGAGAAAATGTAGTTTATTGCAAAATGTGAATGCTTAAATGCAAATGCTTGATTGAATTTATTCTGGTTGCAATTGATGATCAGCTTTGAGTTTTGAGTCTATAACTTGTAATAAGTTTTGTCATTATCAAAAAAGGAGAGATTGTTATGTCTCGGGTGCTTTTGATAATGACAAAACTTCATATGTGTAAATGGATCATGAATTGCATGTGATTATATTTTGATGAGCTTCATTGAGTAATTCACTGTGAAATCATGTGATGTTCATAAGAGAAATTTGTTAATTTGATTCTCCTATTAGTGGGTGACAAATAGGTGGACAACGGTAAAAAATAGATGATAAGGGTGACCAATGGGTTGTTAATAGTGTAAAATGAACAACATGGCTAAATGGTTGAAAAGCAAAGAAGAAAAGGTGACTCCGTGTGCCTTTGGAGCCGACTCCACTTTCAAAGGAACCCACAACCGTGAAAGAAGCAGAATAACGGTGAAGATTCTATGATATTTAGAGTGACTAACATCTACGTTGTTGGATGGGCTTCACCGTCGGGTCGAGGTTGAGCTTGTGCATTACAATCTCCCTGAAAATCCTAAGAAGTTGTTCATCACACCATGCGAAGACTCGAATGTACTCAGCAAGAAAATTTTTGTATTGCTCCTGAACATCAGACGGGAGGTCAGCTATGATCTTGACTCCTAGGGCAGGGTCGTCTTTGAGGAAGACTGTTAACAGCTCGCCGCCAGGCTCAGATGTCGTCGATCCTTCCTCAGTCCCCTTGATCCCTTTGTTTTTCCCTTTCGGCCTTATGGCTTCAACCGAGATTATATAGCACCTTCTAGCCATTGCCTGGTTACCTCGGACCTCCCCCACAACATGTTTGGTGGGAAACTTTATTTTTTGGTGATAGGTAGAGGGTACCGCCTTCGTTCGGCTGAGGAAGCCTCGACTGAAAATGGCGTTATAGGCTGTCATCCCTTTAGTCACGATGAAGTCCACCATAACCATAACGATTTTGGGTGGGGTGCCGACGGTGACTAGTAGGCCTAGGGCTCCCTTGGGATAAGTTGCCTGGCCGTTGAACCCACAAAGTGGGGTTTGGATCGGGCAGAGTCTAAACGGGTTCTTACCCATCTTGAGGAAACAATCATAAGAAAGTACATCAGGGGCACTACCATTGTCAACTAATATTCTATCTACGTTACAATAGTTTATTGTGGTCGATACAACTAGGGCGTCGTCGTGCGAGGTTGTTAACCCTTCGAGGTGTTGGTCAGAGAACACCAAGGCTTGTTGTTCGCTCTCCTGCGGGGCCTTAGGGGGCTCGGAGGCCCGGCTTGCCCACTCGGCGTGACGCTTCCTTCCTCGGCTGCTATCTCCACCTGATGCCATGCCGTCAGCAATGATGTTGATGTGGACTCTGCGGGGGACATTGTCGATCTCCTCGGGGGCGACGACGTCCTTTCAGTGCTCAGACACATACTGGGATAAGTGCCCCTGGCAGACGAGGTGCTCGATCTCATCTTGGAGCTGATGACAATCGCCGGTGCGATGTCTGTGGCCACTGTGGAATAGACAGTGCTTGGGTTGGCGGAGAAGACCCGAGCCCTTGATGTCTTCGTAAATTTCGTAGACGGGGGCGGTCAGGGGGCTACCGCTCATACTTTTGAGAGGGCTCTTTAGGGTCTCCATCCCGGTTCGGTCTCTTTCCTTGTCCGGAGCCTTGTTCGAACTACCTCTTCTTGTCCCCCTCTCGACCCGAGCCCATTGGCTGTGGCAGGCAGTGAGGACTTCCTCACACTGTGCGTGTCATAGGGCTAGGGTCACTAGCTCGGCGACGGAGGTAGGGGGATGAAGAACCAGCTCGCACTTCAGGTTCTCATCGTGGGTGCCCCCGGTCAGTGCGATGATGGCCGAGGCAACATCCAGGCGGGGGATACGCAGGGTTTCTGATTTAAATCGATTAATATAGGCCCGGAGCCTCTCCCCCTGTTCCTGTTTGAGGGTTAACAGCCCCGCTACTGATCATAGAGGACTGCTGCCGGTGAAGCTCTCCCTGAATACTCACCCGAACTGCTGAAAATCACGGATGCTGCCCGGGGCGAGGGCTCAGAACCAAGCCTGAGCACCCTGGACCAAGGTGGTCACGAATGCTCGACACTTGATAGCGTCGGAGGCCCCATGCAAGGTCATGAGGGCATCGAAACTATCGTAGTGATCGACCGGGTCTCCCTGTCCGTCGTATGCCTTGAAGGTCGGAAGCGACATCTTGGGGGAGATCTTGGCCTTCAAGACATGGTCAAAAAATGGGGATTGATCCTTGTCCTCGACAGTAGAGGTCTTCTGAAGGGCGCGGAAGGTGCGCTCTTGCTCCACAAAATGCCTCTCAAAGTCTCACAGTCAAAGGGATAACTCCAGTTGTCGCTGGATCGAGGGGGTGTGGGGGTGTTCCTGCACGTTGCCTGGACACCCCTCGAGGGCTTCGATCTCCTGGAGTGGCCGATGTGCTCCGGACTTCTCCCTCCTTGGGGTGGAGGAGGCTTCCTGCTCTGGGGGTGGGGCTTACGATGGTCCACCTGACCAGTTGCGAATTATCTGCCATCCCTGGAGGGTAAAACGGCCCCCTGCGATTTACAGGGAGGCATCTCCACGAGGGGGGCTTTCCCGGGGAAGTCGTGAATGCTCCTCCCTAGATGCCTGGGTCCTCATTAGATCAATGAGGCTATCTGGTTTTGCATTGAGGGTCTAGTGGGGGTCTGCGCTCCCAGTATGGGGTTGCCTCTCCATAGTGGGCGGGGGGTTGTCACCGGCCGGGTCGCTAACGCGCGATGGGGTGTTCCCTATAGGATGGGAAGGTGTGCCTTCCTCCGTTGCCACGACTTTTCCTTTGTCACTAGCAGTCCTCCTACTAGAACTCCTTCGCACCATGTTGCCTTTTCATTCATTTCCCACAGATGACGCCTGATGAAGAGGGGTTATCTCGTGTGGTGCCTGAGCTGAGGACGATGACCATGAATGCTAGAACTGAAAAGAGGGAAATGAGTCAGAGGTACACATAGATGAATCCTCGGGGAAAACCCTCTGATGTTTAAGTCAGCTATTATGGCAGAGCTCTGGTGCACAGAGAAGGGGGAAGGAGATGAGGACGCGAGATTCCTCTCCACTAAGTGGTGAAGTGGCTCTAGATCAGGGTTAGTATCACTTGATAGTGCTTACCTTTAGTAGGAGGGTCTCTCAGATTTATATAACGACTCATGAACATAAGAGCCCTACGAGGTGAGAAATTTCAGGGGAGGTTACGTCTCCTTCGTGGGCTCGTTAAGGCACGAGAGCTCTTAATCGCCATTATCCCCACGATCTCTAAGCTCTTAAAGGGCACGCAACGGTCACATAGATAAGCCTTCGTCAGTCGGTCCGAGCATACGGCACTGGATCTATGAGCAATAGGTGCAAGGCTCAGGCGGGATGCATGGGGCCTCGAAGGGACCTCCTGATCGACCTGACGCTCGAACTTCCAAACCCAAAGGTCGCCTAGGAAGCGCTTAATCTGAGTGAGTTGTTAGGCTTAGTGGGCCCCAAAAGGGCTGTCACTCATCAGAGCCGAGCCTCGTTTGGTCTGGTGGGACCTCGTTTGGCCGTTCCTTTTCGGGCGATAAAATTCCCCCTCTCCAAATTATTTTTTAAAGAATAATATGCGTAGGCTGGACTGACAAACCTCTAATCCAGGAACATCTCGGCCAGCTTGGACGTTCATGCCGCCAAGGAAGCCGGCGCTAGCTGTAATGCCAAGCATCAATAAGCCAGTGAACGCTCGGGAACCTTCACGCGACATGGCGCGGCACCAACCCTTCACGATGACGGATGCGAGCTTTGATGCTCTCGATATCCTTGAAGAGTTCAGGCGCCTGCTGGAAGGTCAGCCCCGAGGCCTTAGCACGAAGTACATTGACAAACGACCGCAGCAATTTCGTGCCACGGCTCGGATTCGCAGCGCAAACCAGCGCGCGCGCAGGCGTGCCCGGCGCTCGTCGGGGAGATCCCCGAGCGCGTTTAGATAAGCGCGCCGGCGGGCCGCGAGCCGGCTCATCGCCAGGCCGACGGTCACCGACAGGTTGTAGCTCTCGGTGAAGCCGAACATCGGGACCGTGATCGATGCATCACACGCGGCGACCGCCTCGGCGGACACCCCGTCGTGCTCGTTGCCGAAGATCACCGCGAGCGGCGAGTCGACCCCGACGTCCTCGATCGAGACCTTGGCGTCGGGGAGCGTCGCGTAGACGCGGAAGCCTCGGGCATGGAGCGCCTCGACCGCGGCGACCGCGCTCGGCCAGCGGTGGAGGTCGATCCAGCGGTGCGAGCCGCGCGTGACGCCCTTGACCGCGGAGAATCGCTCGCGGGGCTCGATCACGTGCAGCTCCTGGAGGCCGAGCGCCTCGCTCGTGCGGATCGTCGCGGCGGCGTTGTGCGGGTCGTAGGTATCCTCGACGGCGGCGACGATCGAACCGAGGCGAGCCGAGATCACTTGATCGATCCGCATGATCCGATCGGGCGTGAGCAAGGGCTCGAGCGCGGTGCACACCGCCTCGGGTCCGTATCGATCGATCATCTTCTCGATCGCATCCACGCGCGCATGTTAGCGTCATTGAAGTGATCCTGTCCGAGGGTGTCGGACGGTTCGTCGGGGACCGTTATCACATCGTGCGCGAGCTTGGCCGCGGTGGGAATTAAGGCGCGACGAAGATCGTCGCGGATCGAGACCGGCCACAGCGCGACGACATAATGGGTTCGATCGCCCGAACGCGCGCAGGCGATTTCAGCGCTTTCGTCGCGCACGGCTTGATGCAGCCGCGCGACGAGATCGGCGGGGAAGAACGGCGTATCCGTCGCAAGGCTCAGCGCAAAGCGGATTTCAGGCAGATAGGCCGAGATGAAATCGAGACCGGCCAGAAGGCCGGCAAGTGGGCCGGCGAAATCGGGCACCGCATCGCTCACAACCGGCAGACCATAGGCGCTGAAGCGCGCGGGATTGCCGCCGGCGCTGGCGACGATCACGCTGCCCGATACGATCGAGGATGATGACGACCGCTGTCCGCGTGACCTTGCTTGCATCTCGGTCAACGACGGAACGTGGCGCACATGGATTTGGACGGGCGAATGGACGGAGCTTACCGGCCTGACGCTCGATAGCACGGCTCCGCTTTCTGACCGCGATGGCGAAGGGCTGGCAGCCTTGCTTGCGAGCTACATCGCAGAGGGCAGCGAGGAGTCTGTCGGACAGATGACGCTGCGCCGCGGCTTGCAGTTCCAAGGCAGCATTTCGGGCAAATTCGGATCAACGCAGGGCGTGAAGGCGTCCGATTACTTCTGAGGAATTGGCATGGCGAACGCTGTTTATCCGAAATATATGGAAGCGGTCATTCAGGCCTCTTCCAACTCGTCGCTCGGCGGAACGGTGAAGGCCGCGCTCGTCGATACGGGAACTTATACCTATTCGTCGTCGCATGAGTTTTACAGCTCGGTTTCCGGTGTCGTCGGCACTCCGCAGACCATCGGCAGCAAGACTTATACCTCTGGATTGTTCGATGGTGCAGATGTGACATTCTCGTCTGTGTCGGGTAGCTCGGCGGAAGCGATCATCATCTACATCGACACGGGTTCGTCTGCCACGTCGCGCCTCGTCGCCTACATCGACACGGGTGTTATATTTCATGTTGCATTTCAGTTGCATTTTTGCTGTGTTTCATGCATTGCGTGAATTGCCGGCCCACCTCGCGGAAGTAACTGAAATTACTTACGCCCTCCGGGGTGTGCCGGAAGGCAAAGTGCTCCGCACGGGGGTTGGACGTGTTCAGTCGACCGCCGTGAATGAGGGTACCCTCTGGATCACTCCGGAAGGTGTCTTGGAAACGTCCACCCGGATTACGGCGGCGCTGCCAGACATCCTCCATGTATGTCTTCCCCGAGGTCTTTTCACGAGCCTGGCCGAGGACGATTTTCCACGCTTGAAGCCCGAAGCGCTGAGCTATGAGGCGGGGATAGATGACCCTCTGATTGCGCACAGGATGAGATCGATCGCGGCGGAGCTGCATGAGGAAACCGCGGGAGGAAATCTGTTGATTGAGATGACCGCCCTGGCTCTCGGTGCCCGCCTCGGGTTGAAATACGCGGCGAACCATGTGCGTGGTGGAAATCCGCTCTGGAATGATCGTGCACTGGATGCGAGACGCCTGCGGCGCGTCCTCGAATTCATCAATCAGAACCTGGAGCAGGATATTTCCGTGGAGCATCTCGCGCGCGTGGCATCTCTTAGTCCGTTTCACTTCTCTCGTGCCTTTAAAAAGGCCACCGGCCTTCCGCCACACCGCTTCGTCAGTGAGCGGCGGATCGAGCGCGCAAAGACTCTATTGAGCGCGGACCGCTGCTCTATTGCTGAAGTGGCGACGGCCGTAAATTTCTCGTCGCAGGCTAGTTTCACCAAGGCCTTCACGAATCGGGTCGGGATGCCGCCCGGGGCCTATCGCGCCACCGGCAAGGCATAGGACGCTTATCAGCTGCTAACAGCGTCTGCGACAGCAAGGGCAAACAAAAAGAGCACGCTGGATAAATCAGAAATCTCCGAGGCGATCTATCGTCGATGTACACCGCATGTCACGCGGCTCCATCAGCAACCTCGGGGAAATGCAATGTCAAAGAAGCTCGACGGCAAGATCGCCCTGATCACCGGCGGAAGTACCGGAATTGGGCTCGCCACGGCGAAGAAATTTGTCGCAGAGGGCGCGACGGCGGTCGCTTGCACGTAGTCGACGAGCGGTGCAACCCCGGTCAGCTCCAGGTGCGCGAGGTAGGCGTCACGGGTCGACGGTTCGGTGTACTGCGGGACGGTCGGCGCAGACGGGTAGCCCGCCGGAATGACCCCTTCGTCGTGTGGGTCGACTGACAGGACGCGAGCACCATTGCCTTCGGAAGCGCCAAGAGCCAGCCAGCCGGTCGTGCGCCCCTTGAACGCCCCGATCTCCACAACGGCGGTGTCGTTGGGCGCATGGGCGGCGAGGGCCTCGAGCGCCCAGCAGCAGGGATTCTCGACCAACCCGACTGCGATCTTCTGGTCCATGATCGCTTCGACGTTCAGCGTCATCTGTGGTCCTCCAGAATGTGCCCGAGCCGCGCGGACAGTTCGACCTCGACGACGGCGATGCGGGTTTCGAGTTGCGGCCTGTTCCCGAGGCGTGCGTTGAGTTGTTGGTAGAGGTCGGTGAGTTCGTCGCGCAGCTGCTTGTTCGACAGGCCGGCGACCTCGTTCATTCGATCGCCAGGTGTGCTTCGGCCCGACGGTTGATCTCGCCGAGGACTTGCATGGTGGCGAGGAAGGTGGGCCAGCGTTCGGCTTCGGGTGAGCCGATGTAGGAGGCGTCGAGGCATACGAGCATCCCTTCGAGCACGTCGTCGGGCAGGTTCTCGATGTCGCTCATTCGCCCTCCTGCTCGTACTCGTGGACGATTTGCCAGAGGTCGAGGACGTCGTTGATGCGGGCGTGGGTGCGTTCGTAGTACGCGGTGCCGGCTTGACGTTTGGCGGTGTAGTTCAGGTGTGCGATCTGTTCTTCGATGTCGGCGAGCGTGATGGTGGGGTCGTCGTCGGCGGTTGCTGGCGGTCCTTGCTTGCGGAACGCCATGACCGTCACCTACTCGTCGGCTAGAACGATGTTGGGGCCGATGGTGAGTGCGTCACCTGTCGGGCAGCCGCAGATCCGTGCGTCGATGGTGCAGAACGGGCAGGCGTGGGGTTCGGGCATCCAGTCGGGCTGCTTGCCGCTGACCCCGGACCACGCCGCGCCCGAGCAACTCGAAGGCGGCGCGGCGACCACCGCGGTCGACATCTACACGCTGGGCGTGCTGCTGTACGAACTGCTGTGCGGCCAGCGGCCGTGGGCATCCGGCAGCACGCCGATCTCGCTGGTGGTCGATCGCCTGCTGCGCGAGGAACCGCCGCCGCCCAGCCGTGCCGTCGGCGGTACGCGCACGGCCGCGGCGCTGAAACAGCTGCGCGGCGACCTCGATGCGATCGTGCTGCGTTGCATGCGCAAGTCGCCATGCGACCGCTATCCCACCGTCGACGCCTTGCGCGAGGATTTGCAGCGCTGGCGCGAGCACCGCCCGGTGGAAGCCCGGCGCGGCGCCGCCGGCTATGCCTTGCGCCGTTGGCTGTGGCGCCACCGCATCGGCCTGGCTGCCGCCAGCGTGGTATTCGCCGCGCTGCTGGCCGGTCTGGGCACCGCCCTGTGGCAGGCGAGGGAAGCGCAGCATCAGGCCTGGCGCGCCGAGCGGGTGAAGGATCTGGTGCTGACCGCGTTCCGCGAAAACGACCCGCTGTCGCGGCCGGACAATGACCGGCGCACGCCGGCGCAACTGATCGCCGTGGGCGTGGCCAGGGCCGACCAGCAACTGGCCGGCGACCCGAACCTGCACGCCGAACTGCTGCTGCGCCGGCTGGGTCTGCTGCAAGGCGGCGGCTCTGCGGAGGACGGACTCGCGGTTGTCGAAGCGATGCTGACCGAATCCGGCGCCCCACGATGGGCGTGGGATTTGTCCGACGGCTCGGGCATGTCGGTCTACAACCGCGTGACGCCGCGCATGGTCGCGAACTTCCTGCGCTGGACGTCACAACGTCAGTGGGGTGAAGCGTTCCGCAACACCCTCCCGGTCGGCGGCGTCGACGGCACGTTAAGAAGGCGTTTCACCGGGACACCGCTGGAAGGCCGCATCTTCGCCAAGACCGGAACGCTGGCGGGAACCAACGCCCTCTCCGGTTTCATGCTCACGAAGAGCGGCAAGACGCATCTGTATGTATATATTATTATATTTTCATCGGTTAATATGTTTTATATTTTTATCATTTTATCGGTTCTAGTTCCTCACGAGCTAAATAGGTGACATAACTTTGAGTGACATAGTAAGTATTGATTTCTTTTGCCTCATTTTGGTACTAGCCATCTCAAACCACATACTTGCATCCCCTAGACATGGTTTTTGCTATGATTCAGCCGGCATTTCATATGATTTTCAACACCTCATTTGTAAAGTCATTGTTATCTCTTATGCACATGGTGATGGAAAAGTACAAAATTGTTCTTATGCAGGGTCTTGAAGTTCATCAAATTTCATTCTAACAGAATCTTTAATAGAAGATTAGGAACATACGGGGTGGTGATATGGCTGCCACTCCTTTTGTTGGACAGCTCATATTCCAGTCAAACCATGTTCACAGAGCTTGGGAGGATCCATCTTTCATTAAATGGAGAAAGCGTGATGCTCATGTTACATTGCACTGCCATGACACGATTGAAGGTAACGGTCCTCTTAGGACAACTTATTACTATATGGTTCTATTTATTTTGGTTTAACTTGATGTGTTATAATTGCTATACTTTTACTAAGTACAATGTCATATGGCCAGAATTTTAGAAAACCCTCATCATCAGAACTACTATTTCAACCTTTTATTCGCATCACGTCACATATTGGTTTCATATTTGGACTCTTTCTTATCAGTGGTAAATCTCATTTTATAATTACTTCTGGTAGCTGATTCTCGATACTGTTTTTCCTTGTACAGGATCTTTGAAGTATTGGTATAACCGATGCAAAGTAGATTTTCAGAATTCTGATTCTGCTGTGTGGAATGATGATGCTGTCTCTGCTGCACTAGAAAGTGCTGCTTTTTGGGTAAAGGATTTACCTTTTGTGAGATCTTTGAGCGGATACTGGAAGTTCTTTCTGTCACCAAATCCTGAAGCTGTTCCTGAGAACTTCTATGACAATTCTTTTGATGACTCTCATTGGATGGCATTACCAGGCAAGTCAAATCCAGAGCACGTAAGCTTGGGTTGCGCCAATGTTAGCCCCCGCAGCATCGCGCCTTTTTACAGATGCCTCGATGCCCTGTATCGACCCGTCATATGTTCCGTCAAAAACCTTATTGGCATCAATATAGATAGCCCCGTGGTTGTCTCTACGATTACCGTAGGTCACGAAATAGGCCGCCGCTGTTTGGCCGTAATCCTCGGATGTCAGATAGTCTTTGCGCTTGGCTTCGACATGAATCGCCGTGTCAATGTCCAAGGCGGAAAAAACGTCATACCCCGCGCTCTCGCGGACGAAAGCGGCTGTGGAATAGGATTTCGTACCGTCCGTGGTAGACGAGGTTGAGGTGGTGAAAAGATGGTTGGTAAGGCGGTCTGTGCCGAAAACACTGCCGATCTGAATACTAGGCAGAGTCGTTAGATCGAACGTAAACCCGCCGTCGGCGTTCAGCGCCTTACCGGGGCCTGTTGCTCCGGTAGGCCCGGTCGAACCTGTTGCGCCTACCGCACCGGATGGCCCCGTTGCGCCCGTGGCCCCGACGCCTGTTGGTCCTGTCGCTCCCGCAGCGCCGGAAGGCCCTGTTGCGCCAGTAGCGCCGACGCCGGTCGGTCCAGTTGCGCCCACGGGACCGGACGGTCCTGTCGGTCCTGTCGGACCTTGCGCCCCATCGCTGCCAGGATCGCCTTGCGGGCCTTGCTCGCCCTGCGGCCCAGGCAGGTCCTCAGCAGCCGGCGTGAACGTAACGATGGCGTTGCCGGAGAGATTGAGCTTGTCCGTCCCCGCAATGCCGCCGCCGATCTTGGACAGCAGCACCGTGTCGCGCGACAGAGTATCCCCAGACGCAGAGTAGGTGCCGGTGCCGATCTCAAACGCCGTGCTGCCATCCTCGATGAGGTAGCGGACAGTGTCGGCGTCCTGCACGCCCGCTTCCGACGGCACGCAAGATGACGGTGGGGTCGGAGCACCAACCGCAATCGTTCCGGTCCCAGTCGTTGGCGTGCGGAACCGAACGCGGTTGAAGAGCTGCACGGGCCAGGGCTTCACCGTGATGCTCGAGGGACCGTTCGTGATCGTCGGTGACGAGGCGCGGGCGCGGGTCCAGCAGCGCGCGACGTTCATGCGCTGGGTGCTGCGGCTGATCGAGCAGGACTTCTTCGCGAAGCAGCCCGACAAGGTGATCGAGGTGTGGCTGTTCCGCAACGAGAAGACCTACCGGCGCGGCGCGAAGAAGTTCTTCGGCGACGAGCCCGACACGCCGTACGGCTACTACTCGCCGTCGGACGACGCCCTCGTGATGAACATCGGGCCGGGCGCCGGCACGCTGTCGCACGAGCTCGTGCACCCGTACATGGAGGCCAACAGCCCCGACGTGCCCGCGTGGTTCAACGAGGGGCTCGCGTCGCTGTACGAGCAACCCCGCGAGCGCGACGGCCACATGTGGGGCACGACCAACTGGCGGCTCCCGGGCCTGCAGCAGATGATCCGCAAGAAGACGCTGCCGCGCGTGTCGGCGCTGCTGTCGACGACGTCCGACGAGTTCTACGACGCGAGCTATGACGCGTACGCCTACGCGCGGTTCCTGTGTCAGTACCTCCAGGACCACGGCAAGCTGCGCGCCTTCTACACGAAGCTCGCCGCGGACACGCGCGACCGCACCGGCGCGCGCGCGCTCGAGGACGTGCTCGGGCAGGACCTCGCGTCGTTCCAGCCGGTGTTCGAGAAGTGGGCGATGTCGCTGCGGCGGTGAACTGTGGCAAGCTCGCCGGATGCGATGGCTGGTCGTGGTGCTGCTCGTCGCGTGCACCGCATCGTCCGAGATCGAGTACCGGGCGACGTACAACGGGACCGGCTCGAGCATGATCATGGCCCTCGCGTTCGAAGCCACCACCGGCGAGGGATACGAGATCGGGAAATTCCGGCAGCGGCTGCACGACTACGTGTTCGTCACGTTGCCGGTGCGGCTCGAGGCCGCTGACCAGGTCGACGTCAGCTTCTTGGTCCAGATCGTGTTCGAGGTCCAGGCGCGACACACCAAACGCTTCGCCGTCATCGTCCAGCCATTTCCTTTATTTAACCCACCCACCCTCTCTCTCCTCTCACTCTCGCCATCTCACACTCTCTCTCCCATTCTCTCTCGTTCTCTCACCCCTTTGACTCTGACTGTAGATGAAGGCAATCGCGGGTGAGCTGACGAAGCTGGGAGGCTGCTGAGATGCGCGCGGGTATGACGATCTGGGTGTGGCGTTGGCGCGATCCCGAACGGTGGATTCAAAGTCAGCAGTTGAGCTCGCGTTGTGGTTTTTGGCGTGGTTTAGTCACCTCGGGGTTTGGTTTCTTCAGTGGAGGTAGGGATACAGATCATCACTTCATTCTGCATGTTTCCCCTGTCTCTGTGCACGGTTTAGTGTCCTATCGGGACCAGGACCCCGCCATACCAGCTCATCATGACGCGCTTTCCCCCATCGGGCAGCCGGAACAGACGCCGGGACAAACCCGGCCTTGCTCCCCTGATACGGTCGGAGCGGCGCTTTCCAGGCTGTGACCAATCAATTCGGCCAGGCCCTGGATGAAAGCGGGATGGGTGCCGACCGTCGGTACCCGCAGGTAGAAAGGCAGTTTTTTCTCTCTCGCGAGATGGCCGTATTCGATGTCGAGCTCGACCAAAGTCTCGGAGTGCTCGGACACGAAGGCGATCGGCAGCACCACGACGCCCTTGCCGTCGCGCCCGGCCCGCTCGATCTCGGCGTCGGTCGACGGCCCGATCCATTCCAGCCGCCCGACCCGGCTCTGATAACAGATCGTCCAGTCGAGATCGTCACGGCCCAGCGCGGCGACGATGGCCTTGGCGCCCATTTCGACCTGGGCCTGATAGGGATCGCCGGCCTCGATGAATTTCTTCGGCAAGCCATGGGCCGAGAACAGCACCCGCACCGGCGCCGCCTCACCCAGGCTGGCCAGCTTCTCGCGCAGCAGATCGGTTTGCGCCGCCACCCAGCCGGGCAACCGCGGGTAGCAGCAGATCGTCTTGACCGGCGCCGTCAATCCGGCGGCCCTGGCGGATCTCAGCCAATCCTTGATGGAAGACCCGGTGGAAGCCGAGACCGGCATTCCCCATGACGATCTCATCAAGGTGCTCGACCGCTTCCGCGACGACGACTGTTCCTTCCTCGTGCCCGCGCTGTCGGCGGTGCAGACGCTCACGCCGGCGACGCGCATCGATGTCGGGCACGAGGCGCTGCTCCGCCGCTGGGAGAAAATCAGCGGTACCGGGGACGGCCGGCAAAGCCAGGGGTGGCTGGCGGCCGAGGACCGCGACGGCCGGCAATATCGCGGCCTGCTGGCGATCCTCGACATGTCGAGCCATCCGGATGCCGCCACCCTGCCGCTCGACCAGGCGGAGGACCGCGAGCGTCCGCTCCTGATCCGGGCGCGGATCGGCTTCGCCGCGCACGAGCTGGGCGAAGCGCGCCACCTCGTACGTCATGTTGTTGTCGTCGGCATCGATCAGATGCTCCTCGGGCTCGCCGCCCACGGGCGTCAGCACTGCCCGGCGCGGGTCGGTGATCCGGTCGATCTCGATCGTGCCGAGCTCGCCCTGCACCTCGCCGGGACGCGACGACGCGGTGATCTTCGAGAACGCGATGTCGGCGACGAACCCGGGATAGGCGAGCAGCGCCGTGCCGGAGCCGTCGACGCCCGTCGGGACGGTGACGGTCGACGCGGCCACGGCATCCGTCTCGCCGAACAGCGCCACGAGCGCGCTCACGGGATAGACGCCGAGGTCGCACAGCGCGCCGCCGGCGAGCGCCGGGTCGAAGCTGTTCGGCGTCTCGCCGCGGAGCACGAGGTCGTACCGGGCCGACCGCTGGCACAGCGCGAACGAGACACGCCGCACGGTCCCGACGCGGGGCAGCAGCTCCCGCAGCCGCGCGAAGCCGGGGTCGTACACGTTGCGCATCCCCTCGAACACGACCACTCCGCGGGCGGTCGCCGACTCGACGAGCTCGGCGAACTCTCTGGCGGTAGGGGTCGCCGGCTTCTCGAGGAACACGTGCAGCCCCGCGTCGATCGCCTGCCGGGCCTGGTCGGCGTGCACGCCGTTGGGCGACCCGACGCAACAAACTGAACGTCAGGATTGGCGGCGGTGTTTCCGCGTCCGTTACTGTGTTCGTGACGAGCAAGGTCAATCCCGCGCTCGTTTGTTGGCCGGGAATCGGCGCGAGCACGGGCGGACTGATGCCGGTGATTTGGTTGATTTCCGACGCCGCCAACGCGCGGCCATACACGCGCACGTCGCGGATCGTGCCTTTGAAATACTCGACGCTGCCGGGAAAATCCGCGCCAATCGTCATCGGTTCGTTGTCCACGCCGAAGTGCATTCCCGGCACGGTTTGAACGGAATCTAAAACGCCGTTCGTGTAAAAGCGGATGGACGTGCCGTCATAAGTGACGGCGATGTGATACCATTGATTCGTGAGCAGTTTGGCGTTGGAATTCCACGAACCGCCGTTCACGCTGTTGCTAGGATTGTAAAAACCGGCGGTGAAACGAAATGAACCATCGTGCCACACTTGCAAGGCATACGGACTGACGGTGATGCCTTTGGTCACGATGCCGCCCCAATCATTGAACGCATCGGCTTTGATCCACGCGGCGAGCGTCAAGGTGCTCTGCACGTCGTTGCCGAGTTGCGAGCCGCAATTCACGTAATCGGTGACGCCGTTAAATTTGAGTCCGGGATTTTGCCAGACGGGTGAACCGGCGAGCACGCCGGGCGCGCCGCAGGTGGTCGTGGCGGCGTTCACGCCAAACGTGGCCGTCAACGGATATTGCGCCACGAGCCAGTTCGTGTCCTCAACCACTAACGAATTGGTCGGAACAGGCGCGCCGAAATAGGGCGAACCGTTCGCGTTCCAAAAAATCCGTTGCACATGAAGCTGGCGATAGCCACCGCAACCTTGACCGGAAACATTATTGGCGTGATAGATATTCCACCATTGATTTGAGCCGTCCACGAACACACTGGCACCCCCGGGACCGTAAGCGGAAGGTTCTTGGGAAAAGACCGGACCGGTTTTTGTCCACAACGACGCATTAAGCGGATTATTCCCCGTCAACGTCAGCAGACCGAGACAATAATAATCAGATAATACCCCAGTAACCCCAGAACAGCGATCCAGGCCCACTGCCGCCGCGTCATCCGCACATTCTCCTGTCGCCGCGTGATCAACACTGCCGTCACCGCATAAAAGGGTAGGGACGTCAGCATCCGCAATGCCAGCAGCGTAACGCCGTCCGTGTGCACGCTGCGCAGCGCCAGCTTCACCAGGCTGCCGGCGCCCGGCCGCCGCCACAGCTCGAACACCAGGGTCGCGTCCGGCGGCGTCTTGTCGGGCTGGCCGTCGAGGGTCCAGTCGACGCCGAGGATGCCGGCGAGGTTGGCCAGCTGGGTGTCGTGGCCGGCGATCGCCGTCCAGACGGTCCCCGCCCCGCCCTGCCCCGGCAGGCCCGGCTTGCCGTCCAGCGCCGTCAGCACCGCCAGCATCACCAGGGCCCCGTTGTGGCGGGCGACGTAGGGGTTCACGCGGGTCAGGTCGCTGAACCGGGCGTGCAGCGGCATCACCTTGGCCAGGCCGGCCGCCGATCCCACCCGCCCCCAGCCGACCTGGTCCATCGGCAGGCCCTGGGCGTATTCGAGGAACAGGTTCTCGCTGAGGGTCGAGCCGTCCGACAGCGGGCCGGTCAGGCGCGCGCCCTCCTCACCCCCGCCTTTCAGCCCGTTGGCCTCCGCCGGCGGCGGGGCGCCCGGGCGCACGATCGCCTCCAGCGCCTGCTCGGCCGCCGCGTACTGCGGCCCGAGCCGGTTGAGGTCGCCGCCTGCCCGCTTCAGGATCGCCTTCTTGGCCTCGTCGGCATCGATCGGGCAGGCGCCCGCCGAGGCGGCGCTGAACAGCGGATCGGTCCTGCCCTCCGGCCCGAACGCCGCCTTCAGCCCGCAGCCGGGGAAGGCGCCGTCGAGCATGGCCTGACCGGACAGGCGCGTGCGCTGGTCCTTGCCGTCGCCCCAACTGTAGACCGCTCCCGCCGCCGGGCAGCCCGAGGCCGGCCACAGGCCCCGGCGGGCGTAGTCGGCCCGCAGCCACCGGCCCATCAGGCGCACGTCGCGCTCGCTATGCCAATGGGTGGCAGACGATCCACCTGCCGGCCGGCCAGATCTGGTGCGACCCCGGCATCTACCTCGATGCGCCGGAAAACCTGCGGTCTGATGAGTCCACCCCAACGAAGTTCGCCTTCAGCATGCACTTGAAGGGCGCCGGCGGGCTGTACAATCACGAAGGACACGGGACGCAGCTCCGCTTCAGCGACAACACCGATGCTGCCCTGATCGTTGGCACCGGACAGGGCATGCGGGTGTCAGACTTGTCGGTGATCGGCCCGACCGGCGCGACCTCACGCGCGGCCCTTCCCGAGGATGGCATCGGCATCGCGCTTGCCGGCGGAAGCGGCGGTCTTTCCCGGTGCCTGCTGGATTGCGTTGGCGTGGCCAACTTCCGCACCGGCTACATGACCGGCTACAACAGCGACAGCCTGTGCGACAGCGTCACGCTCTTCAAGTGCACGGCGTTCGGCTGCTACCGAGGCATAAATTTCGCCAAGACACAGAACTACATCAACAACATGATCGCCTGCGACTTCGGCGACAACACCACGCACGTCTACTCGCCTGTCTCCAAGGCCGTCAACATCCTCGGCGGGAACTACTCGGCCACCAGCGCCAACGAAAACGCCTTCACCATCGATGATGTCTCGGGGCTGACTACTTTCAGCGACACCATCCCAGGGTCTACCTTCACCAATGCGACCTTCACGGCCACCATCTCATCACCGGATCAGCCGCTGGCAGACGGCGCCTACGATGCCTGGGTCATCAACTCGGATGCATTCGGTTTGGTCCCGCTCATTCTCACGGACTACGACACGGACACCGAAACCGCGACCTTCAAGTTCGACCCGTGGTGGTATTCCTCGTTCGTAAGCTCTAGCGATTTTGCGACCTTCCTCGCAACCGACGGCGCCCTGGAAACGGCGATCAAGGCTGCCACCACAGTCTATGCCTGCGAGACCGTGCCGCCGTTCGCCGGTCGCGTCATAAATGTCAGCGGAGTGGACAGCGAGAACCCCGGTTTGGTGACGAGGCTGCCCGGGCCATCGCCTACTACCGCGAGACCGAGGTGGACACCGCGGTCCGGCAGGTGGACGCCCTGCTGGCCGACCAGCCCAACAACCCCTACCTGTGGGAGCTGAAGGGACAGATCCTGTTCGAGGCCGGCCGCGCCAAGGAGAGCGAGGCGCCGCACCGCCGCTCGGTGGAGCTGAAGCCCAACGCCCCCCTGCTGCGCATCAACCTGGTTGGCCCCTATCTGGCCATCAAGCACGCCTCCAAGCCGATGCGCGCGGCGGGCAAGGGAATCATCGGGATGAAGATTTTGGGTCAGGGAGATATGCGGAACCGGCAGGACGATGCGCTGAAGTATGCGTTGTCGATGGGTTTGGTGGATGCGTTCACGATCGGCGCGGAGAACGAGGCGGAGCAGATGGATTTGATCGCGAGGATTGGGAGAGCGGCGTAAGAAAAGGCGAAGTAAAGAAGCAATGAAGCAATGAAGTAACGAGAAGAGGTTGTCGACAGTTGAAAGTCGAAAGGGAAGACGATTCAGCGACAATCGCTGGAAAAGAGTGCACCACAGAGTTCGCAGAGAGCGCAGAGGGGAAGAGAAAGAGAAGAGAGATAGTCGCTTCGTTTCGGAAGCGGCTACACCTGTACTTTGGGTCAGTTGACCCGTGCGGTGAGGGCGTCTGAACATGGCTGTATCATGAGCAACGCCACATTTACCGCGCCACGCCGCTCCGGGCGTGTGTTCCACAAAATGACCGTGCAAGCGCATGGGCGCGGGCACGATGGCCGCAAATTTCGCGAAACCTGCCAGACGATGGTGGTCAACTCGCACGGCGGACTGCTGCTGCTGAAGCACGAGGTCGATCAGGGCGAAATGATCGTGCTGACGAATCCCGACACCGATGAAGAGCAAGAGTGCCGCGTCGTATTCCTTGGCGAACCCGGCGACAACGGCCAGCGCGTCGGCGTCGAGTTTTTGACCCCCGCCCCCCGCTTCTGGGGCCTAGAGTTCGCCGATGGCGTAGTCGCCACCGGCAACGAAGCCGCGGTAAGTACAAGCACCGCCGACAGGAGCACAGGAGTTACCTTCAGCAGAAGGGATTCGACACCGAACTCATCGAGGCCGACAACAACCATGAGCTTCTGAGGCTGTCTCTCTGGTCATGGGAGCAGTTCGCTGCCTCCATCAGGCCCAGGGTAGTTACTCCTGACGAAGAACAGCGATACTGGGAAAGTCCGGAAATGCCTTCACGAGAAGTTGATACTCCGCCCCCTCCGACGAGGAACGCAGAGTTGGTACCCCGAACCGAGCGTGTACCCCTTCCGATGCTCCAGACCGAGCTTCAGACCGTCACCGAGCCCGATGGCACCGAGATCACGAGACCTCTCCTCCGGGCACCGTCTGAGAACTTCCTGCAATGCGATACCTGTTACATCCGTGAGCGTTGCCCTAAGATGATGCCTCATTCCTCCTGTGCCTACGAGATCCCGGTCGAGATCCGTACGACGACCCAGCTCGCTGCCCTACAGGACACCCTGATCGAGATCCAGACCCAGCGTGTACTCCGTATGAACATGATCGAGCAGGTAGAAGGCGGGCACGCCGACCAGAACACCTCGGAGGAGATGGACCGTCTCCAGCGTATGATCGCCAAGAAGCACGAACTCGGCAAGGACAGGATCTCGATCAACATCGAGGCTTCGTCTGGTTCCGGTGGTCCGGGCATGATCTCAAGGATCTTCGGCTCTAACGCCGCTGATGCCGTCACCGCACTACCGGCTGCCTTCGACCCTTCAGATGTTCTTGACGCGGAGATCATCGAGCAGTAGTATTTAGCCAAGCAACTCCCCTAGACCCCTATACAGGAGGAAAAGGTGTCTAACAACCTTATGGATATGTGGCTCGATCTGAGGCTGAGTCTCCAGGCTATGGACCAGGATGACCTCCTGAGCCCGGCCGAGGTTCTGGAGGCCATGAAGGAGATCGAGCAGGACCATGCTTGACCTTCTTCCCGCTCCGGTGTACCTTGCATTCGGGATCGCCACCGTTATCACGGTGATCTCGGTCATCCGGTCGTTTCTGTAATAGTTTCGAACGGGGATCCATTCACCCCCCCATTGGATCTTAGCAGTGCGCTTATCTGATAGCACCAATCCCCCAACAGTCATCGTCACAATAGATGAGGGATCTACAAGGCAGGAATCAAATCAGAGGAATCCAGGGTTAAGACCCCAGGGAAAATCCTCTGATGCTTAAGTCAGCAAGTTGATAGAGCATAGGTGGAAGAGACGTAGGAGAAAGAATGAGGGGCGCGAGATCGCTCTCCACTAGTGAGTGTGGTGCTGAGTACTCAGGATCACCTTACCTTTCTGGGGGGTCTCCACGGGTTTATATAGCTACTTAGTCTTCTGGCTGGAGGTCAAGTAGCCAGAGGGACCATGGGGCATTATGTCCTGGAGGAGGGCTCTTCACCGTTAAAGGACTCTTACTCTCCCGTATCCCTTTGGGCTTCCCACCTCTGAGCGGTAGCGAAACTTTCACTGGGACAAATGCCCCGTTAGCTAAAATTGTGCCCATTGGAGGTCCGAGCGTGGGACATCGACTGAGGGGGGTGTTTGGGGTTTTCCTGAGTGAAGTGGGCAGAATGGGACAGTTATACTCAGGTGCTGCTTAGGCTCTTTTGAGCGACCGTTGCTCGATCTTCCGGGCCAGGAGGTCGCCTAGGAAGGTCTGGTCTGAGCATTTTTGGGCTTCAAGATAAGTGGGCCCGTTCATGGGGGCTATGACTTCGAGAAATCAGCCTGCTTGGGTAGGATTGGGTCTGGTTGGGTCAGATTAGACCTGGTTGGGTCGTCCCATGCTGCATGTCCTTTTGGGCTATGGATTTACCCCTCTCCAAGGCCCATGAAATCAAACGAGCCTGGGTAGATAAGCCTGAGCAAGCTCAACCTCTTTACCAGATACTTGGTCAGAAGACCTAGGTGGTTAAACCCATGCCTCTGCAAGGGAAAAAGAGATAGGGGGTTTATAAAAAACTCAACTCTATGCCTCGAATTTTGAAGCTCTATCGACCTGAAGGGGCTGTTAGCTCCCAGACACTATCGAATCGGGTCTCAGCATTTGATAGACAGGAGAAGGCCCTATCGACGCGGCCATCAATCTTTGACAGATTGGGGGCACCTTTCCGCATAGGGTTGCAGCCACCGAAGAAGTGAAGAATGGTCCAACTTACGGACACCGGGGATAGCATGAAGGTGTATACCTGCTATACCTATGGTAGGGAAGCAATGGATCTTGCTGGCAATCCCGCCAATTTAAATGAACCTGCCTAGTCAAGTGACCCAAACCTAGTGGTCGATGTAGTATATCTTAATACCTGGGTTGCTGCTAGAAGGATCGTCCAAGCCCAGTACAGCGGCCATACGGGGACCTCTAGCCAGGGATTGCACTGGGAGCTGAATCTGAACTAGGCCCGAAATCAAGATGTCAACCTTCTTCAAGAAGAAAATGACCTCGAGGAGGTCAGGAGCATCCATGGAGAAGGGGTACCCTAACCCATCGATGGTTATGTCAACCTAGTTTTTGAGCCACCTACAAGGGCGGCATTTCAAGCTATATCTGATGATGCTAAGTTCAAAAGTATGTAGTGTTGGTGTATAGAAATGACCAATCTCATGTTGGAAATGAAGTGCCAGATGAATTTGACTGCCTCAAGGCCCTTAGCACCAACTCATGATCAAGGCCTCCGGCGAGAGCAGAAGCTAGGTAACGCCACTATTGTTGAGCGACAAGTAGGTGTCCCCTACCAGGCAGCCATTGAAGTAGTTGCCGAGTCACCCCGAGCTTCACCTAATTCTCAGTCTTCTCGAGCACCACCGGTTGAGGACATCATTGCCCAATGGTGGCTGATAGAAAAAATTGTAGAAGATAAGTTCACCCAGCGGGGTGAGGGTATGACCACTATTGATTTGTATAGTGTGCCTTACCCCCTTCATCATCAATTTAAGAAGTTACGGCTGGATTGCCTGAAGGCACCTAAATTGTAAAAGTTCAATGGGCTGGGATCTCCCCACGAGCATTTGGCCTACTACATAACGGCCATGGGTGACCTTGCATTGGAGGAGTCATATCTCCTCTGCTACTTTGCAACCTCCCTCGTGGGCAGTGCTTTCCATTGGTATTCAAGGTTGAAGCCCAATTCTGTTGTTGATTGGGCTGATTTGCAAAAGAGGTTCATTAAGCGTTTCCATGTAGCTGAGAGAAAGGTTTCCCTCGCAGAGCTATGCTCACTTAAACAGAAGCAAGGTGAAACAGCACTTGATTTTATCAAATGTTGGAGGGATTTCAGCATGAGGTGTGATAATCCTCCCTCTCAAGATGACGTAATAACTATATGCCGAAGGGGTCTCTCAATGGAAGTCAGCGAGAAGCTCCTAGGGGCAAACATCAAAGGCTTTGACCAATTAAATTCGGTCGTTGTGGAGATAGAGATGTTCTTCACTAACAACCCAACTTTTACCCCATCGAATGGTAAGCCTACTAAGGAGCGTCGAGCCCCAGGCAAAGAAGCGAATGCTATTGACTTCGCCCGCACAAATGGGTCTGATGAAGTTGTGACCCCAAAGGAGCCTGGCAAGAAGCCCGAAGGGAAGGCGTCAACAAGGTTGTCGGAGTGCATGAAGAGTCCTTATTCCTTTAAAAAGGAGCACACTAGAAGACTCTTCAACCTGTGCCTGAAGAGCAAGCTGATATCTCTGACGGATCCAAAGAAGTCGGAGGAAGCCAACAAGGCTGATGACCCCAATTATTACATGTATCATAGCATATTGGGCCACACCATTGAAAATTGTTACGTCTTTAAGGACGAGGCAGAGAAGATGATTTGAAACCAACTTATTACAATGAAAACTAATCTGGTGGATCCTCTGCAACCCCATGCATGGGACCAACCGACACACTCAGTGTGACGACCCGGATCCCGGATACCAGATATACTCGATAGACTATCGAATACACCTGATACCACTTGGAACCCGTGAGGCCTCCCAAGGGCGGTAAAGCCCCTAAAGGGAAAAAGGATTATCATGGGGTACATTGAATTGACAGATATAGCAGTAAGCAATAATATTTCATTAGATCGGGTTGCTAAAGTAGCAGAAATAAAATTTCTTTTTAATAACAATTTTAAATTTAATAATTATAGCCCAGAGTCAAGTCCAAATAAAAGATAACAAGTGCCAAGTATAGTCGACCTGGGGCTCAAGGCCGACACGCCCGACATGATGGTCACGCTGGCCGCCGAAGCCGCGGCGATCGGCCTGCCGCTCGATCATGCGCTTCATGACGAAGTTTTCGATCTCTTCGCGCGAAAGCGTGCCGTCATTGTTGGAGTCGGCTGTCTTGAGCTTGTCCATGTCGGAAAACTTCTGCAGGTCGATCGGACCGCGATTTCCCTTCCTGCAGTCCTTGGACACGTCGGTCGTTTCCTGGTTCACGTCCGACTTCTGCTCGTCCTGAGCAAATGCGTATCCGACCGAAGCAATAGAGGCCATCACGATAATGGAGGCGGCGAGTTTCTTCATCTTCTACTCCAATTTTTCTATCAACGCCTTGGGTGACGCACGACCGATGATCGTGCCCGCCACATGAACGGCCCATGAATGCTTCGATTAAATATTTGTAATATTAGGGATTTCCGAAATCCCGGCCTGTGGCCGCCGATCATTTCCGCCGTTCCCTGCGTTAAGCGATGAACAGACGGCGGTGCGGTGACAAACGTTCAGAAATGTTCAGTCCTCCTCAGAAAGGAGAGGATGGCCGATGCCTTGCCGCGGAAATCGAAACATGCCTGCTCCGTCAGCGGCCTGCGGGCGACGGTGGCCAGTTCGGCGACAAGAAATGAGATATCCTCGGCCACGGCGACACAACGCATATGGTCTCCCTGTTTCGGCAACAAGACCAGGACACTTCCCAGCTCACGATATTCGATCGCCGCCATTCGCTGAATGGCAAAATCGCCGTCGACGCGAATGTCGAACACCACCGATCCGCCGGTCCTCTCCGCCGCGGAACCGATCCGGTCGGAAAATGGCGGCGGCAATTCGGCGGCAGCGCCGAACGATTCTTCCAGAAGTGCCAGTTCAACATGCGCCGCAACCATTGGGCGAGATTGCGACGCCAGAGGATTCCCACAATATGCCAACGCCCGGAATCCACAGCAAAACGCTGGAGCGCCCGCGTTTCCCTATCCACTATTTTCCAGATCCGACCCCCAGCCACCGAAGACGACGCGATGAAGCGGCTTGGTGAGTGTGTCAGCCACCTGCTTCTCGGATGGGATGTGCTGTAGCTTGATGGTCCCAGCTTCGATGTGCTCACGGATGAAGAAGTGCTGCACCTCGATGTGCTTGCTGCGCTCGCTGATCTTACTGTTGTTGGCGATATCCATGGCGCACTGGCTGTCGACGAGCAGCGTGGTTGGCTGAGTTCGACTGAGCCCTATGCCACCGAGGTGGTGCCGGAACCACAACAGCTCCTTGGTGGATGACGTGATGGCCATCAATTCGGCCTCCGTGGAGGAGAGAGCAATCGTGGTCTGTTTCTTGCTTTGCCAGCTGACTGCACCACCACACATCAGAAACACATAGCCACTGGTGGATTTGCGCTTACCGTCTTTGTCCTGTGCCCAGTCGGCATCGCTGTACCCAACGAGTTGCGGGTCGTGCTCTGCTGTGCCAGTGTAGTTGATGCGATAATCGATTGTGCCTTTCATATAGCGTAATATCCGTTTTGCTGCGGTGTAATGAGCCTGTGTCGGATTGGCACAGTAGCGTGCGAGTCGGTTGACCGCGAATGCGATGTCGGGCCTCGTGCATATAGCTGCGAACATGAGGCCGCCGATGATTGATTGATAGTCGCGGGTGAGTGTGAGTGATGCTTGATAGCCATCTGCTGCTGCCATCAGTTCGTATGTGGCTCCTGGATCCATCGGCGTGGATACGGGTTTGCAGTTCGTCATGCCGTGGCGTTGTAGCAATGTGTTGAATTAAGCGGATTGCCCGATGCTAATTGAGCGGTTGGCTCGGTTCCGTTGAATGTCAATGCCGAGGATGAATGTGGCTTCATCCATATCCTCCATCTCGTATTGTTGAGCGAGTTTTCGCTTGATACTGAGTAGTTCCGGAGTCTTGCTACTTGCGATGAGCAGGTCGTCGACGTATAGCGCGATGATAACGATGCTGTCGGCCTTACGTCGAACGTACACGCATCGATCCGCATGCAGCGGTGTGAAGCCGTTGGCTAGTAATGCGACGAGGTTGCAATGCGGTTTGGCCCACATCGTGATGTCAGCGCCGGCCGAATCACAGCGTTTGCTCCTGAACACTCGCATCCGTTCCATTAGTCTGAAGCCGAATCATAGGGTCAATCGAAAGGGGACCTCGTGGCCCGTTCTGACCTTCTCCTTGACCTCGTCGACGCTGAGCGCCGCGGCGACAAAGATCGCTTCCGTGTGCTCGTTGAAGCGATCATTTCCGAGGAGCGCGCGAATCAGCATCACCTACTTGCCGACCGTCTCGCTGAGATCATCACAACGGCGGGCGTGGGCTCATCGCAGAGGGACGATCACAGTTCAGCGGTGAGCGACCTTGTCAGAGAAATTGTTCCGCGACGAAGTCTCAGTGAGGTCGAACTGAACGAAGGCGCTCGTCGAGTTCTGAGCGAACTCGTCGAGGAACAGCACGCCGTTATGGGCGAGCGAAGCCTCGCCCGGCCGGGCGCGCGGGCCGCCGCCGACGAGCGCGGCCACGGCGGATTCGGCCTGAGCCATGAGGGCGTCATGCACTACGCCTCACTGAAGGGCCTGACGCTGTACCCGGAGAGCGATGGCCGGTTCTCGTCCCTGACTGGCCCGACGTACTGGCTGCTGCCGAAGGAGGAGCGCGCACAGCGCGACACGACGCCGCTCACCTCCCGAGAGCGATGACACGGGCACATCGGGCGGGGGGCAGTCGAGCGCCGCCATGGCCTGTTCTATGCGGGAGTCGACGTCCCACGCGTCTCTGCGGTCGAGCTCGTGCTGAAGCTCCCCCATCTCGGTGAGCAGATCGTCGGACATGGGGCCGTCACCGGGGTCTTGTGGCCCATCGGAATCTGTAACGGATGCGGCGGGCGAGTAGTCAACGTCGAAACCGACGAGGGCCACGAATCGCATGACCGGACCCCTCCATCCAGCCCGCGAGCGGGCCGCTCCACCGTATCGGCAGCGTCCCTGCTGCGATGGTTGCGGGCCGCTCCGACACGACGCATGTTCGCCCGCGCACTCGGAGGCGGTGAGCGCCGCCTTCCGCGACTGCTTACTTGGGAAGACCAGTCTGTCGAAGACTGATCGTCGAGGTGGTGTCTCCTCCCGAGCGGGAGATTGGTGCCGTGCCTCTGGCGGGTTGCCCGATTCTACGTCAGGCATAGGCCTAGTTTGCTCTTCCTCTTGGAAGGCGGAGGCCATTGCCCCCAGTAATCTCTGACGACCCAAGGGAGTACTACCCGGGCCTCGGAGATAGTTTCGCATGGCTTGCTCGATCCCTTCCCATTCCTGGTCTGGGAGAGCGGCCGATGGCTGGGCATCGCCGAAGACGTCTAGGTGAGTGTGATCGGGGCTCGCCGGGCGACTAGCGCGGTGATTACGCCTACGACGTCGGCGACGGGTGCCCTCGGTCGGCCCACGGGCAGCGGCGGCCGGCTGGTAGGTCGTGGCGGGCGTCTCAACCTTTTCGTCTCTTCGCTCCCCTGCATGGCGGGAGGTGCTGGGCCCCGCGTGCAGGGAAGCTGCGGGTTGGGCCCTCCTGGGGACCCAGGCTTGCTTCAGTCTTGCCGGCTTAGGAGTCGGCATATTCCTGGGTTCGGCGGCCAGACCAGCGGGTGCCTTTCCCTCTTTCACCTTCTCCAGTCCGTGGAAGGAGTTGCGGACTGGGACGGTTGGTACTATCCGGTCTGGGATGGCCTCGGACCGCTGCCCATCTAAGTGGACACGGATGGTTCCGACAGTCATGGACTTGCCGGAATTCGAGATGCGGCGTCCCAGGGTGGCGACGCCAGTGGTGTTCTTCCGGGCTCTCCGTCGATGGGATGCCGGACCTTGACGCGGCGGGCTGGCGGCTTGATGTAGATGGTGCACATGGCAGCCCACCATGGTTGGTGAGGTATCGCTGCTGCCTCGGGTCATAGTTCGGCCAGCAGCAGCCTTAGTGCCTTCTGGGAGAGGGGCGTCGGCCTCCGATTCGTCGGACGCTCCCACGTCCAGAATGTCGACGAAGGCCACCCCGAGAAAGTTGGGGAAGCCCACGACGGGAGGGAAGCTCCCGAAGCATGCAGACTATGCAGGGTGCAAATTGGATAGGAAGAGCACTAGTGGTCACTGTCAATTTTTAGGTGGGTGTTTGGTCACCTGGGGTTCCAAGAAGTAACACTCTGTGGCCCTCTCCACTGCAGAAGCTGAGTATGTAGCTGCGGGTAGCTGTGGTACACAAGTAATATGGATTAAACACCAGCTTCAGGATTACCATGTAGACCTGGGGTGCACACCAAGTTTCTGTGACAACACAAGTGTCATTAATCTTGCAAAGAATCCCATCTTACATTCTCAAACCAAGCATATTGAAATCAAACATCACTTCATTAGAGATGAGGTTCTTAAAGGCTCATTTGAATTACTCCATGTTAGCACTGCAAACCAAATACCAGATATCTTCACTAAGCCACTGGATAATGAAAAATTCACAACTTTAAGGAGAGAATTAGGAATTTTTAAACTTTCCTGATTTTCATGCTCCTTAAATAAAATGCTTCCATGAATAAATTGGTTCAGTATGTTCTTTAACTACCTGACCTAAAGTTGCTTGCATTTCAGTCCATAATTTGGGGGGGAAACTTGCTCTTGTGTGCCCCACTTAGGTGTAGGGTCAGAGAGGTTGCATTCACCACACCTTCTTGTTGTCATTTCAGTGCATTGAGTGAGGGGGAGTTGTTGTCCCTCTGGTTTTGATGATGACAACTAAAAGGTACTTATAGGATAAACTGAAATTCATTATAACATGTTCATATTCATCTTAATAACTTGCTTATTTTCCAAGTGTGGAATGTGTGACAGAAGCTGAATTACACCAAAGCGTCAACGCTCCAGCAGTACAGCGTGGACGCAGCAGAGAAGTAACAGAGACAGCACTTATTGAAATACATTAAGGCGTCAACGCTGCGGAACGACAGCGTGGACGCAACAGAGTAACAACAAAGACAGCATCGACGCAGCAGTATAGCAACTAAGAGAGGATTCTCTTGAAGGCACCACTGCGTCAACGCCCAAAGCACTACAGCGTGGACGCAGCTGAACAAAGATTATCTGTTAGCTGACATTTTCTTCTTTTTGCCTCCAACAGACAGGCCAGACATTAAGAGGCAGGGATTGTATCGAAAGATCATTGCTCAGGCTGAGAAGCCTGATTATTTTACTGTCCCTGCAGCAGTGCCAACGACCACTCCCCTGCCTCCGGGCAAGAAGAGAAAAGCTTCTGCGGTCAGAGCCGCGGTTGTGAAGGCTACCAAGGCCAAAAGAGCACGAGCCCCGGAGCCTGAACCGACGGCAGCGGAAGTTGAAACTCCTCTACCAACCATACCTTCCTTTGAGGAATTTGCATCCCAACAGGAAGTTGCCCCAGCATCTATTGAAGGTAACATCGGCAATTTGTAGTTGCAGTTTCTTTTATTTTCTTTTTGGCTTCGGCTCTGAACCTTTCTCTTTTCGACATAGCTCCGGAGGCGGCAGTGGCGCCTCCAGAGGAAGAAACCAGATTACCTTCTCCCACGCCAGCTAGCGAGGCAGAGGGTAAATATGCATTTTATGGTTACTTCTCCCATCCTCCAGTAGCCGTTTTACTACTTTCCTCAGACATTGTCATTATGACGACAGTCGCAGAGGAGGTCAGGGCTGCCGAGGTAGCAAAGGGAGCACTTCGGCCAAGGGAGGGTCATAAGACCCAATTGAAGAAGAGTGTTGCCCCGACAAGGAGGGTGGTCACCCGGTCTTCGTCTCGGCATGCATCGGAAGTTTCGGTCCTCCCCGTGGAGATCTCTTCAAGCAGCTCCGCAACTGTTTCTGACGCGGAGGAAGAGGAAGTGGATTTCAGTGGCAGCGAGGAAGAAGTTTCTGAACTGAAAGCTCCGTCCGTGCCAATTAAAGCTCTTCTGCCGTTCCAACCTCCGAGGCTATTGATGACACCTTCTGAGGAGGAGTTGCCAGGAGAGTTTGCCGGGTTAGACACGGAGACGGAGATAACTCCCCCTTTTACCACCACGGTTGCAGAATTCTCATCCCCTCTTCATTCTTTCGAGGGCATAGACCTTCCATTTACTGTAAGTCTTGCTTCCCCAAGGCGTCTTTTATCCCAGAGTCCTGCGTTTTTCTGCCTTTCCCCGAACGATTGTTCCTCCGTTTTGGACTCTTCCTTTGGTTTAATCCCTTCCCCGAGATAACTACTGCCGTAGTTTATCTCCATTCCCTGGTTTATACGTTTCTTTTCCTATAAAAGAGAGTCCTCTCCATCGTTAACAGGTTGGCACACTTGGGTTTTCGAAGGGGGGCTTCTTCCTGCTGCATCCTGCTGCTACGTACATCCCTCCATGCTACTGCTGATTCCCCTACATGCGTTGCTCTTCATCCTTCTCATCTTGCTTCTTCCTGCATGCTGCTGCTCTCCATCCTGTTGCAAGCTTTCTTCCCCTGCTGCTTGCTGTTCCTGCGTGGCTACTTCCCATGCGTTGCTCTTCCTGTTGCCTTGTTCCCCCCTTCACGTTCTTCATCTTTCACCAGTGTGCCCTTACTGTTTGAGGGACAGCAGGGTTGTCATTTATTTAAATTGCATATCATCATATTAACTGCATCATTACTTTGTTTGCATGCATATCATCTCCTTCCCCATCCCTTTCATTATAGGGGTTTAAACCAAAAAAAAGGTGCGCATGCATAATTCTATCAGTTTTTTTTTACTATTTATTATTTCTGAATTTGTTACTACACAGCACTAACTGGCCCGTATTTCTTGTTTGTTTATTGTGTTTATTGCAAGGTAATCAATTTGAAAGAAGACCCTTCTTATCGGCCGGCCGATTTAAGAAGGAGGAAAGCACCCACAATCATCCCGCACTCCCGTCAAAAGGTAAGCGATCATTTCCCTATTTTTGAGGCTCTTGAGTCTCTGGCGATCACACTCCTATTTAGCACCTCGTGCTTGTTTTGTTGATTTGTTATTCATGCTTTATTGCACATATTTCTTCATTATTGTTTAAATCCTATCATCTCCGCAAAGTAGATTGTGTATTTCTACGGGATCTACAAATTGGCGATCACGGTGGGACCTCCACTGTTTTCTTTTTTGATTACCTTGATTACCTCTCTTTGTCATCTGCGTCCACGCATTGAGGCTATTGCGTTGACGCCTCAGTCATGACTTTCTTAAGTCGTCAGGATCATTTACTCCATGGCGTCCACGCATTGACTATATGGGGTCGACGCTTCTGTAGTCTTTGTCTTAAGTCATCAGGACTTCTTCAATACATGGCATCCACTCTTTTAAGTCATTGAGTCCACGCACTTGTTATCGTCATCTTATGGCGGCCCTTCTTCCCGGCGCCCTTCTTCCCGACATGCCAAAATGATCAAGCAAGCCTCTCCGATGTGCTATTTCCCACGCCGTAATAAGGCTCAGCTATATAAGGCTAAGTGGTTCAACCAATTGAAAAAAGATGAAAATGAAGGGGAGGTGGGCAGAGTCTGAAGAGAGAGCGGTAGAGTCTGAGAGCCAATCGAGAGAACCCGTTCGTCCGAGAGAGAGGGAAGTCTTGGGGAAGAAGTAGGGATTCCACTGAGAGTGATCCCACCGCCGTCCTCCCCTATCTGCTTGCATGAATAGCTCCCGAGCTGGAGAAGAGACGCCAATCCGATACTCTGTTTTGGTGGCGAAGTTCAGGTGGGTTCCATTGGTTTTCCCTCGACAATCGCCCTCTAGTTTTCTTTTCTGATATAGTGTAAGTGAAGGGGGAGGGGTGATGATATGAGCCCATCTCCCCCCTCACGATCTCCCCATCTCTGCCTCTTCTGCAATTCTGTCTCTGTAATCAATGAAACGACTTCCGGGCGACAATGCTGGATCACGCCGAATGCTTATGATATTCCATGTCTTTCGCCTCCCATTGATGGGATGAATGATATATTGATGGAATGAATGGTGCTTGATGCTGTATATACTTCTCCCATTCTTTTCTCAATTTGCATGTCCAACCGTCCCCTGTGCATCTAGCCTTCGGGTTTGGTTTTGCGATATCGAATACGCCCTAGAGCTAACATGGGCTACAGTAATGATTTCCCCTCCCCGGGGCCTCTCTTCTAAAGCAATGGTTGTGCCGAATTTGCTATATATGCGTTACTCTTCTGAGGCGCGCTCCGGGAGGACCCGCAAGGCTGTCGCCAAGCGGAGAGGGAAGACGATCCCTGGAGCGGTGATGGACGAGCCGAAGATACTCTCGACCGAGGAGGTGGCACAGATTGTGTCTTTTCTCCGGTCGGACACTGGGTTGAAGCTCTCGATTCCTCTCCCTCCTCTCCGAACGCTCGTGACGCCCGAGGAGGATCGTCTGCTGAAGGAGATGCTGGCCGGGTTCGTGGTCCGACGTGAGGAAGAGATCCCGGTCGGGGAAACGGTCCGACTCCTGACGACGGGAGAGGAATCCGCCTCGCCTGCCGCCTTTCCGTCGACTAGGGTTGAGGAGGAACAACCCCGCGCCTTGGTGGAGTCCGGCAGGGCCGCTGCAGCTCCGACCGCTCCCCTAGCCGTAGCTGGTCGGGGGTTACACATCGAGACGGGGGGCCCGAGCGACCTGTCGTTGGTGCTTCCCTCCTCCTCTGCCGCGGTGGATACTGGGATGTGGGCTGCAGTAGACGAGACGGTGGAATTCAATCCGCCGGTGGTACCCTCTCTCGGCCACGCCACCTCGGACGGTCCCGTCCGACAAATGCTGGGAATGCTGCGCTCCTTGGTTCTTGCAGACCCGTCTCTTACTTACAAAGGGGTGCATGCTATAGCCGTACAGCTAACCGGGGCGCTGCAAGTGTTGGGATGCCCCCTGGAGGAGTGGTCACGACGGGTGCTGCTGTTGCTAAAGTACGTGAACCGTCGGGATTTCCTCGAAATTCGGGTCCCCAACGAGCTTGCCGCGCTCAGGGCCCAGGAGGGGGAGTACTCGCTAGCCCTAGAGGAGCGCAGGCTGAGGAGGGAGCAGTCCGAGAAGGCTCTGGAGGGTGGCCGACGGGACGTTGACTCCCTCAAGGGTCTGGTCGAGGAGCTGGAGGGGCGGCTTACCACTGCTAAGTCCGCGCTGGCCGAAGCTGAAGCAACCGTGGAAAGGTCTGACGAAGCGCTGACCGTTGCCAAGGCTGAGGAGGCTTCCCTCGACCTCAGTTTGCTGTCCAAACAGACTCCGGTCGACGCGTGGGAGGTACCGACGGGATGGACTCGACGCGAGGATCGCGTCGGTACCCTTCTTCCCTCGGATCGTGGAGAAGGGAGATGCGTGCGAGCTAGAAGATGGTGTGGCCCCCATCGCCTGTTCGGCGCCGATTCACGGTCTTCGCCATGCAAAAGGTTGGGAATCGGACTCCTCATCTCGCCAGGAATCCATTGACGCCCTCTGTGCCGCCATCCATCGCCATTTTCCTCATTTTCTGTGTAATTCCTCTTTTGGGAGATTTTAGGGCTTCATTCTCGATTTGCATGCCTCTCTCGTTTGGTGGTCCAGATGACTGCTGATCGAGGCCGGAGAGGTACCGTTGGAATGGTCTCGTCGCGAGGATCACGCTAACGTCCTCTGTTCCACGATTCGTGCATCGTGGAGTCGATCCGGGTCACGAGGTGCCATTTCTCCCTCACGCCGGTTCGCGGTCGATTCGTCATTTTTGCCATCATCCAGGTAGGGGGATGGATACTTTATCGCGCTAGGACACCGCCGGTACCACTTGCGTCGTGGTCCGACACCCGATGCATCGTATTTCATGCATGTTTCTGTTTAATACATTTTATTTCATTTAATGTTGAATTTATCATTTAATTGTTAAATCAATTCCATTGGGCATTGTATTTAATTTCTAGTGGCAAGCTTAGGCTTGTGTGATTGGTATGGGTTGGTTAGTTCAACAAGTTTTGTAATCCGTCGTGTCCCCTGTCGATTTCTATTGATCGGGCGGGGTTCCCGATTCTGAAATCCGGAGTCACGAAACCCAGGTGATATAACGCGCCTTCCACGGTGCATTATGTCTCTTTAACGTGTCCCTAGTGGTGCTGATGTGAAACGACTCCCTTGGACCTAATACGGCAAGCAACTTAATGAGTTGTTAACGTCACACTAGCGAACTCACTCGCGTAGGCACGTTTGGGTCCGGAGGAGGGCCGGCGATGGCGGTGAGGGTCCGAGGTTGGACCTCTACCCCCTCTCCCACCCGGTGCCTCCCACCGCAACCCCCCTTCCTCCCCTTCCCCCCTCCAATGCCCCGCACCCTGGCCGGCGGCCCGGAGCCGAATGCCGCTGAAGGTTGCTGCTACGACTCGCATCAGACTACAACGTGGGAGGGGGTGGAGAACAGGGTGGAGGACAGGGACGGTGGGGCTAAGGGGGCAGCGGTCGGGTATTACAGCGACAAGGATGTAGGGACTTTGTGCCTGTAGTGGTACGCCTTGGTCCCCGTCAGATCGACCCTGCATCCCTATACTCGGCACCTCCACGACGGCAGCTACCCCGCTGCGTTGCCCCCTTCCCCTCCTCTTATGCCACCGCAGAAGAAGAAGCGGACACTCTCACTACCATTTTTACTTATCTTGGATAACCGGAAGAGAATATGCGATGGAAGACATCCGACTGGACACCATCGATCGGATTTCATGAAATTTTGAAGAAAAAAAAATACTCTTTATCTTTTTCAGACGACGGAGACTCACTTAAATCACATGAAATCTGATAGATGGACCAGAGAACTTGTGGTCGGACGTCCTCTATCACGCCGTTATTCCGCTCTCAAATGGGTACGAACCTCCCCTAAAAAGACGTACGTCATTCTTTTGAGTTCTTCTGTTAAGAATCCACCCCTACTTCTTGTAGATAGGAGACGACCTGAAATTATTTTCTGCTGGCATACCTTGTTTATAAAGTGGTGGATAAAGGGGATAACCCGGGGTTGTGAAAGAGAGAATGATTCTCATTCCCGAAGACTAGTTCTGAGAAGCTACAGAGCTTGCGCCTTCCCTTCCCTCACTCATGTTGCTTTGGAAAATAAAGGTATTGCTACTGTACATATTCCAATGAAAATACTGTTTTGCAATAAGAGCCCACTCCAGCCATTTTCCTTCTCACGGATTAAAAAGGAAATCAGCTTAGTAACTCAAAACATCCTCAAAATCACGTGTTCCTTACTAACGTACTCTGCTGCACCGTGAGCCCAGCTAATGATCGCGGCATAGTGACCAATGTAATATTAACACGTTTATGGCAGAATAACACTGGCTAAAAGGAACTCCCGGACCTGTTGTCTCAAATGGTTCTGATCCACTTCGGGGTCACATCCCAGGCACCAGAATCCTAAGCCTCGGTGTAAGAAGCGCGTATACCTTCGTAGCTCCATGGCATTAACAAACGCATTCAGGACCTTCTGACGATGCATCTTTTTGCAGCTAAACCACATGATATATCTAGCATGCTTGTATACATAAACACCTACTGATGAAGTTTAACAGATATGACCAGCACAGAAATGTCTGGGTTCTTTTTACCGTATGAAATACTCCCTTATCCTTAGATGCCCCACCTTTGATGTAACAGACAAATGAACCAAACCCAAGGAGGAAAAAAATATGAAAAAATGAAAGCCACATGTGAGAATGCCATTCGCATAAACAGCTCAGATGTCTAAGAACTCCATCTCGGAGGGGAATTTGTCACATGAAGTTAGACATTAGGAATCTAAGGCAGAGGAACAACACTATAGTGTCACATACATTCTCACTGCAAAACTGGGAGAACAGAATTTTCAAATGATTCACCGCTTTTTCTTGCTCCCCTTTGCAGCACTGGATTTTGAGGGGCTCGCAACCAGGTAGACGAACAGCACAACTATTGCCAGCACAGAGACCAGAGACCCATATTTTGCTAGGAGTTTCTGCACAAAAGAGATTCTTTTTAGTTGTGAGGTTTAGAAATATGACTTCTGAATGTAAAAGACAGAAGGATGCCATAAGCCCTACGCTACCTTTGCCTGAGGTTGGTTTTTGTAGTGCGGAGCAGCACAGGACATGCGGACAAGAAAATGTTAGATAAACGGGTAATGCATCAAAATTGAACGTGCCTAGAAGATTACTCTGAATAATGTACTGACCCAATCAAACTTCTTTACTGGAGGCTTATCCGCAAGGACATCTAAAGGCAGAATTGGCGTTGAGTATGCCTCCTGCAGAAAGCAAGTCAATCTTGTTAGATCCCAGAGAAGTGAAACTATCTAACAAATCCAGGCATGTATCTTGAGTATGAAATCATACCAAACTTTTCAGTTTTCCCTCCATGTAATCTACTGGATACAAAAGGAAACCCTTTTCTTCGGAAATCAAGCACAAACCTGCAGTGCAGCCTTTGTAGGAACACGGAATTTGACCACAGCAGGTGCACCATGAAAGACACCCTTTACTTTGGACTCCAGGACAAAAGAGTGAGAAGTAATCGATCCGCTGAGGGCATACAGAACAGTTTTTGTCAAAAGAGAAAGCAAAATGAAAATTTTTATCATGAGCGAGGAGTGACCAGGAACTCACGCATCAAGCCTTTCCCATGACTTGGAAGTGCTGCCAGAGACTAGATCAAATATATCCTTGTCCCAGCTGTCGTCATTAAGGCTTACATCATATGCCGTCCTGAAAGCAATGCCATTGACGAACACATAATGAATAGCATTTTACTCTCTTAGATCAAGAAAAAAAATCCAGAAGAGAATCATATCCAGAAAGAGGAATATTATAACAAAAAATAATGAGGCATACTAACATTCTTAAAAATGATTCATCAGGAGTTTCAATGATTATAGATTCAGAAGCATAGGAGATCAGGCAAGACACCATTATACAAATATTTGAGTCAAACTATACATTGGTCTACAGGAGTATGGTGCCCCAAAAAAATGGATGGGAGAAAGGATTCCTATGCAAACCCATATTAGAAAAGTAGCAGACATGTTAGCATTTTCAACAGACTTTCTCTTACTGCAGTAACCATTGCTTCAGTAGCTTTATTCACTCTAAATTTATTATTTATATATTCTAGGACCGTACAAAGGAGCAATTAACAAAGTCATGCCTCTTAAACTGCCAAATGAAGACATGAACCTCATGAATCCACTGAGGAAATGAAAAATATATCTTCTCAATCTCTTAGTAGTTAGTATTGATTGTTCGTAGATTCTTGAAAGAGTCTACAAGAGAAAATTTTCATAGAGTGAAATGAACACAATCTGCTTCTGTAAAGAGTTGGCTGATAATGGTGTCTACCAGTAAGGAACATAAATTTTTTTAGAATAAAATGACAAAAAATAGTAATACAGTATATTCACAAACTAATGGTACACATTACATTCACTACGCCCTCACAGAGGGGTTGGCAAAGGGGAGGGGGACTGAGGGATACATAAAAATACTACCTCCACGCAGGGAGGGGCGTTAAGCCGGCCAGGCGGGGTAGGGAAGAAAACCACGAAGTTGCCGAAGAAGTGACTCGGCCGATTCTGCCAGCTTCAGGAACGGGCTGACCACCGGTCGCTGTTGACGGCTCCACGGTCTGTGGCGAACTCGGATGATGCCAAAACCAGCGCTAATACGTCACTATCTGGTTCAGGAAGTCTCCAGAAGTTTTGGGGAATGGCCCAGAGACGTCACTGGTCGTGTCTGACTCTGTGGCAGGGCAGCTCTGCTTTGGCTGGTTCTGTCCTCAGGGCACAGTAGTAGGAAGTTGGTGCTTTCACGAATGCTCCTGGAGTCGGAATGGTGCGGTACCAAAGCCAACGCGTCCGTCTACGAGTCTCCTTCAATCTCCGACTAGGAAGGCCTCCAGGAGAGATTAGAGGAGAGAGATAGGGGGTACACAGTAGCAAGGTATCAGGGCTGGATTTCTGTGGACTGACCTGTGCACCCAGGCGAGAAAATTCGAAACGTACAGCCCTGACCTCCGAATGTAGTCCCGTCGACTGGGTTGGAAGGAGGACTGGTAGAAGAACACTCCAGTCAAGCGGTGCACCAAGGGGAGCAGGGATGTGGCCGTAGCACCTTTTGCACTGGTGCTCTGGTCTTCCCACGGGTGCCAATCGCGCGCTCAGGTAAGAACAAACCTCCCGGACAGCCACGAACTCAGATGAAGGCGGAATCACCTCGTGGACGAAGCCGACTGGAAGGGCTTTGCAGCAGTATAGGGTGATCCCTCTGGAGCTCCGATCTTCAGTGGATACCGATGCTGTAGCTGGACAGAGCTCTACTGGGCGACAGCAAGGTGCAGCAAACCGTGGGGGAAGAGAAGGAAAGTGTGGTTTTCTGTAGTGGAGGACCCTTGGATCTGCAGTGGAGGTGGATGGGGGATGGGATGAGGTTGGAGGAAGGGGAGATTTGCTGCCCGCTGCCATAACCTGCTATCCGCCGCAAGCATCAAAGGAAAAACAGCCATAGAGTAGTGGGTATCATGGAGATGCTTAGCTCTGAAAAATCTGGCCCATAAAGAATGGGAGGTGATGGCCGACCACAGCATCTTAGTGCGAAGAGCAAGTTGCATATGCTGGAGGTTAATAACACCAAGGCCTCCACAGTCAGTGGGCTGCGAGATGGATTCCCACGAGGCCCAATGCTTCTTAGGAGAGCCTTCATATGATCCCCAGAAGAAATTAGCAAGAAGCCGATGAAAAGACCTCATAATAGAGGGTGGGATAGTAATGGCGGACATGGTGTAGATGGGGAGGGCAGCCAACACATGGCGAATAAGAATGAGGCGGCCTCCAGCTGAGAGAAAACCAGATTTCCATGCTTGAAGTTGAGCAGCAGTCTTGGATAAAATGTTGCTGAAATAAGAGGGTTTGTGCCTCCCAGAAAACAGAGAAATGCCCAAGTACTTGATGGGTAGCTTGCATCTAACAAACCCCGTAGCCTCCTTGATAGAATTGGCAAGAGATATAGGAGCATTATCAGCTAGGATGAAGGAGCTCTTGGAGACATTGATAAGTTGCCCCGAAGCAATCTCATATTTCCTAAGAAAACCCATGAGGTTCCTGACATGGCGGACCGAGCCGTTGGAGAAAATGAGAGTATCATCGGCAAATAAGAGGTGTGATATAGGAGGACACCGGTTAATGGACTGAAACCAGCCACCCCTGCTGCGCCGAAATAAAGTGGACAGCCCACGACTAAGAGCCTCTTCTGCAAGAATAAAGAGAGCCGGCGCGAGCGGGTCCCCTTGGCGAAGGCCGCGACTAGATTTGAAGTAACCATAAGGGCTGCCATTGAGAAGGACAGAGAACCAGCAGTTAGATAGAAGAGGCTCAAGTAGCGAAATGAAAGCCATGGAGAAGCCGAAGTGACGAAGAACGGCATAAAGAAAGTTCCATTCCAACCGATCATAGGCTTTTGCCATATCAAGCTTAAATCCAGGCATATGACAGGGGACAAGACCAAGTTCAACAATCTGACTGAAAAGTAAGGAGGTCTTGTCACCTTTGGAAGTAATTCAAAGGGTAGGATTATCGGATCAAGTAATGTAGGTAAGTGTTCTACCTCCCCTCTTCAGCAGTGTTCATGACTCGAAGCAGTCATTGTCTCCCTAGGGAGGTGTTCCCAAGACCACGGGGGTATCCGTGCACGGTCTGGGTGATATCTTCTTGTTCATTGATAGGGTAAACCGCGGGTGGCAATACCCTTGCTCGTACCAGGGGCCCATAGGCGGGCTGGCCCACTCTGGTGGTCCTGCCATGGTTCTTAAGATGTGAACAAACATTTGCCTGTCATGTGCAGGCCTGGAAAGTTGACTTGCGAGACGCCCCACCAGCATCTCGATCTTCTTTTCTCTCTCCATCTTCTCTC
The DNA here is from genome assembly GCA_024336825.1 of Amorphophallus titanum. Classification (NCBI taxonomy): domain Eukaryota; kingdom Viridiplantae; phylum Streptophyta; class Magnoliopsida; order Alismatales; family Araceae; genus Amorphophallus; species Amorphophallus titanum. The sequence goes on from JANBPO010008741.1 coordinate 564,333, forward strand.
TCCTGGGCCTGCCAGCTTCAACAGGTCCCAACTGAGCTGGTGCTAGGGCCTGAATGGGCTTAGGTACCCTGACTTGCTTGGCTTTGACTGGCCTTGGGACTGGGTCACTCTTCAATCGGCGGGCCGCATCAGTATTCTTCTTTTCGATTCTCCCCAGTGCTTGGAAAGAATTGTGCACAGGGACATTTGGCACGATCTGCTCGGGGATCACTTCGAACCTTTGGCCCTTTAAATGGACTCTGACACTCCCATCGATGTTAGACACCCAGCCCTTGGAAGTGGTGGCAACAACATTTCTCTGGATTCTTCTTCGATGGGATGCCAGTTTCTTGCTGGTAGAGTCGACGTCCAGATGGGCGTGGTGGATAAGACAACTTACAGTTTTGACTGCCGCGCGATCAGCTGGATTTGCCCGCGACTTTACGACAGTAGGCCTGGCCAGAGCGGCTCCCACAACGGGCACGTTGGTTCTCACGGGCTTGGGCCCCTGAGTCTCTAGCAGATTGACGAAGGCCACCCCCAAGAAGTTGGGGAAGCTTACCACTGGGGGAAGTCACAGAACTGTGTCAGCACCACCAGGTATCCGTATCTGGTCGATAGGAGCGACAGGCACAACCAATGTCAGCCTTCACAAGGAAACATAGTCCTCTCCGCTGACAGCCTGACGACAACATCGGCTCTAGCGCCAAGGGAGACAAGGAACACCTGGCACATAAGACGCCAACGGTAATCATACTGAAGAAAGATAGCAAAATCAACAGCATTGGGCCATATACAACATTACGTCAGCTCCCAATCAGACATCATATTTGATCGGGACGTGAGCTATACCACTGAAAAAGGGGCACAACCAGCTACTGACAAGATAATGGTCCAACACTTCAAATGTAGAATCATCCGAAAGCAGCACTGATGGGAATAATTGCCAACAACAATGGCATCTGCAGGATTCTAGCTTCGTACAGCACCCAGAACTACGGAACTGACTACAAGCAGAGTTGCATTAAGGCACACGGTAGCTAAACATACGACTACCAGGGACGAGTCACGCATCAGACCGGTCACCAAGAGAAGACTTATAGCCATTGAAGTCAATCGCAAAGCGGCAAGAGATACCTCAATCTCGGGAAATGAATCTCAAGGATTACAAACATGTCTCGAGAGCACAACACCCACGAGAATGAATGCAGAGCAGAGGGTACTTTATCATCAAGGGAATCGACGATTTCCCCAACGCTCGCAAATGCTAACACTAAAACTAGAAGAGTGACTGACAACAGCACGGTTGCGACAATGTCTAGGCACATGCAATTAAGACGGAGTCACAACGAGAAGAGGCGATTCTCTCGGCCAGACAGAATTGCATGAAAGGAATCCTCGGCACGTGGGTCATCAACCCACTCACTTCCGTTGCACACTCTACAATGCATAAAGAGATCAGAAGGAATCTTGGTCTTCGCATCTCAGCGCGCACTAGGCATCATCGCAATGTAACATGCCTCAAGCACTAATCTAGCGGGCAACCAAGCAGAAAGAATCCAAATGCAACGGAGAAGAGCAACAGCTTCAGCGCAAAGCTCAAGAGAAAGCACTAATCTCAGTCTACCTTCACGTCCTGCAAAGCATTTTCAATTTCAAAGCACTTTGCACATGGAAGATTAACATGTGAAACATCATCAAGTTTCTTTTTCATTTTTTAATTTTAAGATTTTAGGGCTTTGTATCTATCAACTAATTCATGATAAGCATCCATCAATTCATTGTAACTCAATTCATCCTCGTGCTCAGAGTGAGAGTTAGAATTTGCCTTGGAGTTTTCATCGCTTTGGCCTTTGTTTTCTCTGTTCACAAAGAGGCACTCATCATTGTTGTAGCTTTCCTTTTGGGTTTCGCTCAGCCCGTCCTAAATAACTTTGGTAGACCTACAGTTAGAAACACATAGAAATTTGTCAATGTTTACTGCTACCTTAAGAGTATTCAAAGTAAACAAATTATATGAGTTCTTTCTCTCATCCTCATCAGTCCATCTCAACTCATTTTTGGGTAACACATGAGGATCAAGAGTTATCAAGTTCATGAGTTTCAGTTCAAGCTAGTAATCCAAACACAAAACTTTCCTATCCATAAGGAATAATTAAAACCATTGAAAATAGGAATAGAATTCAAGCTAGTCATCCGGAAAAATGATCTTTACTCTACAACTACAAGGTCGACTGAAAAATCAGAGACAAGGCTCTGATACCAATGTTGGCCTAGAGAGATAGCGGACGAGAAGGGGGATTGAATTGTCCCCTTGTAGAGATGGCAAAATTTTTAAAACTTTCCTAACTAAAGCACGACTGAATTAAACTTAGCAATATTGATAAGCCTAAGCAGATGTGAGATCTAAAGGTTCTCTCAAGCTTTCCGATCTCACTTAACAATGCGACTAATCAAGGCAATTACGTTCAACACGGATTACGGAGGTAACAGTGGGTGATTGTGCAGTGAATTAAAAACCAATCTTGTGAACCAGTGAATGGAGATAGAAGATAAGGATAGTCACATAGGCAATCACATACGGCACAAGATTTTTAAGGTGGTTCGGGACCACGACGGGCTCCCTACGTCCACCCCTCACCCAACCGGGTGAGGCTTCACTCCACGCACAACCAAAATACTACCTCCACGCAGGGAGGGGCCTTCAGCCGGCCAAGCGGGGGAGGGGATGGAGCTAGGAAATGATGGTGTCGGGCGCCTTGCCGGTGCTGCCAGGTTCTGGAATCGCAGGACAGACGGATGAAGAACTCGCTGCCACGGACGCTCCCGGACTCCAAATGGACCGAGACCAGAGCCAAAGCACTCCTATCTGGTCCAGGAAGACGCTTGAATTTTTTGGAACAGCCTTGATGTGGTCGCTGGCTGGTACAGGTCTTGGAATAGGGTCAGACAGCATTGGTACTAACTGCTCTCAGGGTGTTACTGCTGGAAGACGGAGGCGCCACGGGCTGTCCCAAACTCGGATGGAGGCGAGGCTGGTACCAAAACGACCGTGGTCAAGTATTCTTTCATATGAGACTGACGGCACCCTCATAAGATGTTGGGGATGATCGTGCTGACTAGAAAGGTGGAGGTGGGTCCATTCTGGAATAGAGGAACCAACCTGGCGCAACCTCAGGAGAAAATTCGTAACTTCTGATGCCGGTGCGAATCTCGTTCCGTTTCTTGGGGATGATGGAGGACTGGTAGAAGCCACTGTAAGCCAAGTTAGACGCCCAGATCTACCCAGAAGTGATCATGGTGGATGATTTGCTGGGGCTTAGGTTCCCTTCCTGAGAGCACTTGCGCAGTCGGGGGATAATTGCTCTCGCAGACAGCTCCAAGCTCGGATGAAGACGAAACCCCCACCCTTGGAAGGACCTCTAGATGACCTTTCCAGTGGTATATGATAAGCCACCAGAAGAGTTGGGGAAGTACTAGAGAAGCTACAATCTCCAGGAGCCCTACTGCCTGCTTGTGAACTACAACTGATGCTGCTACCTTATGATGGGCAAAGAAGCAAGAAGGGCGGCTGCAATGCAAGGGGATGGGAGTTGTAGGTTTGGGGATGGGGAGGATGTGGTTGGGGCTTCTTGGAGGCTGTGGGGGCAGAGGAGGAGAGGGTGGAGTGGGCTGTGGTTGTTGGAATGAAGAGGCTTCATATTTTTCTATTTTCCATGGTTGTGTGCATTACCAACTAGCTCTTGTAATGTGTTTTAGGAGCTTAAGGTCCATGATCATCCATTGGGATTAAAGCATATATATGACATATGTGATTGTGCTACTTATTACATATATAAATATTTAGAGTATATACGATACTCCAAATTATTATATGTATGTGGCACCTATATTGATGAGACCAAAATTTATTCAAAATCCCTCGCTTTAATATTAGGTTGTAAATGTGAGGCATTAAGAATGACCCACGTAGCCTTCCATTGTAATAGTCTAAGTGAGCTGCTCTTAGACTGTGTTGGTTTGTTGTGCTACCACAAGGCCTTCACAGCAAGGGGGCAAAGACTTAGGCTAAGGCTTGGGCCGAACTTTGGGATGGGCGGCAACAAGGCTTTGTTGTGCTGCCACAAGGGTCATGTCTTGAACCCACTCTCATAATGTAACAATAGGTCTAACCTAACCAGATCTTGTGATTTGTTATGCTGCCACAAGGTCACAAAGGTCTGGAGGCTAAATATACCAGAAGTTACATTGAGTTGCAATTGGCAAGAGTTGCCTACCCATTAAGTATTGGGTGATTTGTTGTGCTACCACAAGGCCACTTCCATAATGTTAATGGGATTTTGGTCCCACTAGGATGCTACTGGAACATCCCATCTTTTACACATTTGAGGGTTGTGCAAATTCATCAAAAATTAGTGGGAGTTATAAATCAAGATTAAAGACTATATCTTAATTTTAATTAGTGAATGTCTGCAATATTATCTAATTATCACATATCTTCTCTTGTAGACTTCTATGGCAAACCACCGGTTACGCGGCATACTTGATGCCAACAGGCTTACTGGTCTGAATTATAGTGACTGGCTCAGGAACTTGAGAATTGTTCTCACTGCTGAGAAGATAGCATATGTTCTTGACCGGCCTGTACCTCCTCTTCCTGCCGATGACGCTGAAGAGGGAGAGATCATTGCTTACGAGAAGCATAAAGATGATGCCACGCTTGTGAGAGCCTAAGGCATATGCTCGGACATGCAAGGCTGTTATTACAGTGTATGCTCGGACATACACTGACATGGCTACAGGGCATACACCGACTTTAACATACGATGACCAAGGTAATGCACGGACTTGATGGCAGGCGGAGTATGCAAAGGGCTTGTATGCAGAAAATGCACGGGGTTTGATGTGCACGGGGTTTGTGAAGAGGTGCAAGGACTATAGGAAACTTGCACGGGGTTTAACATGGATGGACTTGTGTTCTGTCAAAGGAAAATATGCATGGGGTTTAACATGCATGGACTTGTGTTTTACTTGCAAGAAAAAGATACACGAACTTGTCTGTGCTTGGACTCTACTGAAGAGAGGCGTGCATAGACTTTGTATGTATAAAGATGCACGGACTTCACCATGCTCGGACCTTAAACAGATGTGCTCTGACTTGGCGTTTCAAGACATATGCACGGGCTTTGTCAAAACGGGCACGGACTTAGAGTTTATCAATGCACAATGTGCACGGACTTGACTAGAACATGCACGGACTCAGTTTATCTACCAAGTCCAAAAACATGTTCGGACTTGACCTCAGACCTAAAGCAAATGTGCATGGACTTAATGGTCAAACCAAAAGCCTGCACGGACTTCTATATGCATGGACTTGAGAAGCAAAGCATGCACGGACTTCTTTATGCATGGACTTGAATTTTTGGAAGACTGAAACATGCACAGACTTTATTTTACGACAAGGCCAAGACTTGCAGGGACTTGGTTCATGCCTACAAAGAAAACTGCATGGACTTAGTTCATGCCTACAAAGAAATCTGCACGGACTTAGTTCGTGCTAGCGATGGAAACTACACGGACTTGTGTTTTTCAACACAGACTAAACTTGCACGGAGTTTATAACCCAAAGCAGAACCTGCATAGACTTATGTTTTGAGGAATGCTTCAAGAGAGACCAAAATATGCATGGACTTATGAAATATTCATGAAACACAAAAATACAATATGGACTCATGAAATGCAAGGACAACAGAAGCCACCCGCTAGCCAAAGCAACAAAGGCAATGGCTAAAGATAAACAGGGGTGACAAATAGGCAAGCGTTGGTGACAAATGGCCGATAGAGGTAATGAATGGCTCCATATGGGTGAAAAATATGCGACAAGGCTAAAAGCTTGGATGTGTAGAAGTGGAGTTGATGTTGTGCTCAAATGGAGTCAAGGCGGTCCAATGGCCAACATCAAAAAGCTGACAAATGAATTAAACAAGCTGATAAATGAAGAAATCAAGTTTCAAATGAAGTTTACATGTGATAAATTGATCACAAGGCTGACCAATGGGTCACAACGACAACAAACAGACTCCAAGGCTGAAGAATATTGTGTAAAGAGGAAGAAATGTTCTCAAGGGTAACATTTGTCCAGCAGTAGTGAAGAATGTCCTTCAATGGTGAAACATAGCCTACAAGGATGACAAATGATGGGCAAGGGTGACAAATAGCTCACTGAGATGACAAATGTGTGATACTGGTGAAGAATGGCTCACAATGGAGACTAAGTGTTGAGCAAGGCAGCCAAATAGATGCTAAGGGAGACAAATGGGTAATAACGATGACAAATAGGTGAGTAAGGATAAAAAATGTCAGCTAGAGGTGACAAATAGCTTAATGCGATGGCTCAAGGCTAACGCAATAGGGTTAAGGTGACAACTCCCAGCGATAAAGGTGAAAAATAGGTGATACGGTTGACAAATAGCCATTAAGGGTGAATAATAGGTCATTGTGGACGCACTTCTTATCTTCTCGTTCTTTTCGTTTTGTTTTGTTTTGTTCGTTGTTTTGTTTTGTTGTGTCGGGAATGGAGTTTTCCCGGGTTTATTAAGTGCGTGGGCGTGCCAATCACCGAGGTGATGATTTATTCGGGCTCCGCGGAGCCCATGGTGCGCTCGATCCGACTTCATCAGACGATTGTTCAGTTCGTGCCTGGACCCAATCCCGCCATGCCATAAAGGTCATGACGTCATTTACATCCCCCGTACGAGGGAACACCTTTGATTAATTTATGCATGTTGGGGGTTTTGTGGATGCGTTTTGCAGTTTGAGGGAGATTAGAGGAATCATGCACATTTTCCTCCCTTTTTATCCTGCTTGATTTGCTCCTTAAGTTAGATGGACTTCCATAGTCTTGATTCAAATGCTGTCATGACTAGTACCGGATGGTGATTTGGCCAAAGAGACAGGCCATGGCTTGAATTAGTATCATATCATGGACTGTAGGCACTTCTTGACGAGTTTAGGAGGAGTCATGTTTACCATAGGATTATACAACGAAGTTCATGGTCATTTGGCAGTCATGTGAATCACTTGTGTGAAACATGGTTTGTTGACCCATACTGACATGTAAGAATTGTCTCAGGTTTTCAATTTAGCTACCTGATATGTTTGAGTCTGACTGAGACAGAAAAGACTTGATGAGACTTTAGTTTGACCGAAAACTGTCTTGGAATGGCTCTTACCAGCGCATCTAGTTCCAATGAAGCTGCGAGTCAGTGAGCAGACTCTAGTCTCTATGAGTTGATTCAGATTATGTGTTGATTGATGGGCTTCACTGAGTGACATTGAATAGGACCTTGTGGAGAAAGAACTTTGGTTGATGGTGCTTCGTGTATCACCATTGGCCGTATCATGTAAGTGTAGCAGTAAGATTTTCCAGATGACATCTGGAGAAGCAAATCTGGAGAAAGGAATCAGGTTTTCGTAAAGATAGAGGTTACATCACTTGGCGGTATTTGGAGGATGGATCATTTGGGGCCGAGCACATCCCACCTACTCATGATATGTTCTTATGGCTTCCTTTGTTGGGGAATGCATTTTGTATGAGTTATTTTGGTAATACACATTAACTTATATGTGGTAGTTTCATAGAACATGTTATTTGCTCATGATTTCTTGGTTGTTATAATAGGATGAAAGGCGCATCATAGTATACTAGGGAAGAGTCTGCATGAAGCCATACTAGGCTAATCATATTAAGGCCATTTTATCTTGTGGTTCTGGTCATGTATACCAGTTCATTAGGAGAAGATATCATGCAATGTACTTTCATTTTGGTTACTGTAACATGTAATTCACAATTCATTATTGATGGTCTTTTGATACACTGTGTCACCCTTTTAATGAATACTTTTGCATAATGAGTTTCTGATTTAAGACAGGATCCTAATAATCCAGTAGAAGCATATGAACATCATACCCCCCTCCCCGGGGCACCGTCCCTTCCATATGAAACCCTTTGGAGATTACAGGGGATTGAAGAAAGCTGATTTGCTTGTTATTCAGTAGCACATGAAAGTAAGAGTGGCTTTCGTAAACAATGATCAAATAGGGGGCATTTTACTTACCAATTATACGGAGGTCTTCTCACATGGGCAGGATTTGTCTGGGATTGTGAAGCAGCCATTTAAAACATTTTTAGGTTTCCTTCTCATTGTTTGTGGATATTTAAACATTAGGTCTGAAGATGTCCACCATCCTACCACCGTGCAATTTTTTTACTTGATTGTGCTTAAATTTGTGACGTGGACCCAAGTTCTTCATTCAACCTTCACTCTTCTGAGAAGAAGCGTTGGTCTTTGTTCCCCTTTCTTCGAACATTGTTTTTCACTGATCCATTGTCCTGTTATTGGAAGGCATGTTTTATTTCTTGTTTTATCGTAGGAAGGGCTTATTTTGTTATTTCTCTGTGGAGTCAGTTTTTTATATTTCGGAAGTTACGCTTCATCAGACGGTGAATGATGCCGTAGTCGGGTTTATTTGTTGTCTGAGCACTGCTTCCATCTTTTGCAGAGAGGACGCTGATAACGGGTGCCCTTCTGGCAAGGAACTGCTTGTTAATTGTGTTGGAGACAAGCAGGCGCACGTGCAGCATATGTCCACGGTATGGCTTTCTTTTGACACCCAACGAAGATATTGCTACTCATGTGCTTGCGCACGTTGGTCGGTAAAATGCCGGGCTGCCATGGCGAATTGGTTGGAAACACATGGTTCTGCCTACCGTTGTTGCCCATGGGGAACTGGCAAAACATGATAACCGCTGCCCCCCCTCCCCACACACAGATAGAGAGAGAAATAAAGACACTTAAAAAAGAAAAGAATGAGAAGAAAAAATTCTGAATCTAACCTGAGGTTGACGTGGCATTTTGGTACTCCCGAACAACAGCAAGAGCAAAATTACTGAAAACGATTGCATGGATATGGTGTTCACTTTCTAGAATGTGTCACCCTGAGAGCAACATGGTGTGTCGTTTTTTTTTTTTTTTGAAACTTCAGCGGGAATGAACTAACAGAAAATTACGTTGATGTGGTGATCTCTTTTTAGAATGTGTAATTGGATTCGGTGATTGAATGCCGCGGCTTCATTTTTTATTAGAAGCTTCTCCCGACTCTTTCCCGTGATTACACGAGGGTTCCTTTTTCATGTGGATGCATGAGGTCTGATCTGATTGCCAATCCCCCTCCCGTGGTGATGTTATCGCAGTTTTTGATTTTACTGTCGAATCATGTTGGACTCTGCCATTGCTTTTGGCTATGTGGTTGATAGTGTACCACCCATATCGTCAACTCTACTCCTTTTGTGTTGTCCGGTCGGCGGCGCTTCTGTTTGGTCATCTGAGCTTCTACTAAATTTGTTGTCAACGGCGAATTACTCCAGAGATTGTGGCGACGTTGCACCACTAAAACTGTTATTACGGCAGGATCAACTAATGTAACTTCTTTGTTTGAATCACTGATTCTGGTTAATCTAGGGGCAATTCAATCAATTAATGTATCTTCTTTGTTTGAATCACTTATTCTGGTTAATCTAGGGGCAATTCATTTGCATTCCAGCGATCGAGTGGCCCTTGGGTTGGATATCCGAGGTTTATTCCAAGTTTTTCTACAGGCCGAGATTTACTTTCCTACTCGCATGGACGGTAAAAACAGGGGCATGGTTGTCAGCTAGGAAGCGTTTACACGGTTCAGTACATCAGTGGTGTGGAGCGGAAGTCGGACAATTCCCCCGCACTAAAAACGTTATTTTCCGTTCGGTGGTCTGGAAGGTGTTGGCAAGGACGTAGCGCGGGTTGTCTGCTTGCTGGGTTTAGCCTTCCACCTGATATGTCGATAACCCAGTTTACCATTCCCGGGGGGGGGGGGGTTGGTAAACCGATGTCAGCCACTCTAGTACAAGGATTTTCTCCGAATAGACTTGGATGTCCATCGGTGCAAGTTGTGTGATATAATGGGGCCGAAGCCCGTTGAGGAACCTTCTCACCTTCATCTTTTCTGTACACACCAAATGAGGTGCATACTTTGACAATCTTGAGAACTGGGCCTCATACTTCGCCACTTTCAAGGCTCGTTGTTTTAGAACGGTGAATTCTGTGGCCTTCTTCTCCTGGATATGGTCGGAGAAGTACTTATTGTTGAAATGCTCCGTGAATTCCTCCCATGTGACATGGTCTTCTAGTAGTGTTGCTTCTATGGATTCCCACTAGCATCGAGCATCCCGCTCCAGTTGGAATACGGCCAGTAAAACTTTCTCCTCGTCCATGCACTGCATCACACGGAAGATTCGTTCCTTCTCTTTTAGCCAATTCTCGACATCCTCGGGGTCAGACGAACTCGTAAACCTTGGTGGATTCATGTTACGGAAACTCCTGTAGAGGTCACCCGTGCCACGGCTAGCTCCGCCTTGGGCCACTTGCTGTAGTGCCTGTGTAAGGCTCTACACAGTGCGCTGCATCTCACGCCATTATGCTCTTTCAGCAGCCATGATCTTACAAAAGAGTTTAAGTGTAATGAGGATCGAGTTTTCTTATAAGGTCAAAAGCCCTTATAGATCTTATCCCATGGCTCTATCCATCTCACTAGGCGAGGTACCACAATCCTTGGACTCAGGTTTTACCTATTTTTGGACTCGGGTTTTACCTAGGAAACTAATATATCCTAGGTTTCGATCATGACTTCTAATTTTTTTTAACTTCTTATTCCCTAAGAAATTGAAATCCTAGGCTCTAATAACTAGAAAGAGTTGTCACATCCCTGTTGATTTTTATTTATGTGTGATGAATGATGAGAAATTCACTAATTGCAAGATGATGATGAATAGTATGCAGAAACAAATCAAGTGATCAATTTACCATTAAACAAGCACAACAACTACCTATGCAATCATCATGATTCTAGGCATGGGCAAACACTCTCAATCAATAACTAAACTAAGGAAGGTGCTGCGATCACTTTCACCTCCATGGCACACAAAGGCAACAGTCATAGAGGATTCAAAAGATCTCACCATGCTCACGGTGGATCAATTGATTGGATCCTTGATGACTTATGAGATTAACATCATCAAGCCTGCCGAGGAGGAAAGTAAGAAAAAGAAGGGACAATCCAGATCCTTTAGAGGAGGGGGAAATGCTGCCGAAACCACTTCAGAGCTCGTGAGATTTTCAAGGGGAGGTTCTGTCGAATTTTCGAGTGCCCCCGCAGATGAAAGAAGGTCGTTCCGTCCCACCGTACATCCACACCGTCCTTTTGCTGATGAAGCTCTCCTTGGATCCCGCCATCACTACCCCAATAAGCTTTTCTCCTCTCTTATTTTGCTTTGTTTCTTTTCACTCTGTTAGTTGCATGCATCATTCATAATTTCTGTTCGTGTCAAGCTCCACTCCTTAAGAGGGCTTTGTATTCTATGCATCTTTACATGTCGTTTCATTCATCATATTATTTTTTCACCCTTTTGTGTCCAAAATGGGTTTAAAATAACACCAACCAGGTGTGTGTCCATTCATGATTTTATTACTTTCATCACCAGGAACTGATACTGTGTTACTTTTGTTCTGATCCATTTGGTGTTTGTTTGTCTTCTTGCAAGGGTAACCAAGAGAAAGCCCTCTTCGTCGGCTAGCCGAAGGAAGAGGAAGAAGGAATACACATAGTCTCCCGCTTCTGAGGTATAAACGCGATCACTCTATTTCATTTTTGGGGTCCCTGACCCCTAGTGATGGCACAATCAACACACACACACTCTTGTGTAACCTTTCATTTCCTTTATTTTCATTGCTGTTAAAACCCGTAGAGAGTAACTTCTCGCAACGGTTCCCTTCCCCCTTTATTTCCATTCCTATTCAAACCCATGGAGAGTTACTTTCCGCAGTGGTTCTCTTCCCCGTTTCAATTCTTGTTAAAACCCACGGAGAGTAACTTCCCGCAACGGTTCCCTTCCCCGTTTCAATTCCTGTTAACCGATCGGATCGCCGGCTAGATTCTTCTCCTTTTCCTTTCATCTTCTCGACCTTCTCTACGGTCCTTTCACATAGATAGGCTCGTTGGACCATCTCCTCATACGTACAAATGTTCTGGGCCCCCAGTTGTTGGATGTAACCGGGCCGTAACCCGTCCATGAACCAATTAGCCTTCAATAAATTGGTACTAATAAGATGTGGCGCATACGGTGCTAGCCTGGAAAACTGCAATTCATATTCTGCTACTGACATCATCCCTTGACGAAGGGACGCAAACTCTATAGTCTTCCTCTCCTTGACGTACTCTGAGAAATATTTGGCACGGAACAATGTGACGAAACCTTCCCATGTGTGAGGTGCATCGACTGGAGGTGTTGGGACCGACTTCCACCTTGTCCAAGCATCTTTATTTAATTGGAAAGTAGCTAAACGTACCCTCTCTTGATCGGTACATTGAATAACGTCAAAAATATGGTTCATCTCATCGATCCAATTCTCTACCTCATCTGGATTCGAAGGACCATAAAAACGTAGAGGGTTGAGACCTCAAAAATTTTGATGTAGACTGCCAGCTCTAGCTCTTGCGCCTGCCTGAGCCATAGTTTGTAGGGCCTGGGTAAGGCCAGCCACAGTCTGCTGCATGCCGTCCCAGTCTACGCGATGTGCCATTGGGACTTTAAATAAGGTACCTGAGAGAAATACAACAACTTGTTATTTCTTGTGGAATTAGGAAAATTTAATCTTAAATTAATTAACTATCTTATCCCGGGCTCTACCCAATTCTCACATGGGTGTGGAAATTTTCTTTCTTAGTTCATAGGTAGGGGTCCTAACCTTGGACTTATCCTATGACATGATTCTTCTTCCTAGGTCCTGAGACTTAGGTTCTAGCTCCGATACCAACTTAGCTGTCATGCTCCGAGCCTTTATGATGAGGGCATCCCACGGCGCTCTCTTTGGCTCGGACCGCCGGCACCACTTTGAGATGTCCGTCCATGTTATCTCATGTTATTTTCCATTTCATTGAACCCTTTGGCTACTAAAGCCCTATAATTGCACACCTATTTATGCAAGGACATAAATAAAATCAAAAGTACATAAAGGTAAAAATAAAATGTGGATGCATGGACTCGATTCCCATCAGATCCACAAACTAGATGGGGCACCCTCTGCCCCCACTGCTGATAAGGTTGCGTCAAGCTGGGCACGCTATAACACATATGAGGTGACATCAATGGCTTAACATCAGGAATCTAGGGTCGTAATTAGGAATATGCATTACATACACACTCACCGAGGCATTCAAAGCTGCCTGGGTGTCACCCAACTACTGCTCTGTGTCTGCCAAGCGAGCTCGCAAGTTCGCTATCATGGTATCACGAGCATCCTGCAGCCATGGCATACGAGTTAACATTCCAAAAAAAATAAAAAAAAAGAGAGAGAGGCCATTCACCTCTACAAGCCCCCCGGGATGGAGTCACTCCACATACATTGCCCTATAGAGGCGTAAGTAATCCTCGTTGTCCACGTGCGACTCCACAAGTGTGCCACCCCATTGCCAGTCTTCATACTATTCAGGGAAGTGCACCCGCCAATCAACACAAGCTGCCCTCCCGCGTGTCTTCCTACCAACGCGGGGCGGCGCAGTCATATCTACCCATTCCTGGGCAAGCCCTAGGTTCATCATGGCCAATCGTAGCCGAAGTGGCTCTATTTCATTCAGACAATGGATCCAAAAGTCTCGTCCAAACTGGGCACGACTTGTTATAACCTACGACTGGTCGATGTCGACCATGCCTGCATAAGGTCTCCAAATCACCTACATTAGCATGCACATATCTTCTTAGTCGTTTAAAAAAATAAACAAAAAATAAAGGGTCCCACCATCGCTGCAGGGAACTCTTGCAACTCACGCCTTAACGTCATCAGCTGGTAGGATAGAGGGGTTGTGCTCATGACAGGCTGCCACCACCGAGCCAGTGGCGCCATGACTGAATGCCAATGTCGAGCTCTCCCCATTGGGATATAGTAGTAGCGCTATAGCTACATCATCAACTACACCTCACGTAGGAGGGGGATCGTGGGGTGGGGGTTAAAAGATTACATCCAAAACTACCTCCACGCAGGGAGGAGCCTTCAGCCGGCCAAGCAAGGGGAGGGGATGAGCTAAAATCTTCAAGCGTCGGGCTTCTAAGCGGTGCTACCCATTTCTGGAATCACAGGATAGATGGATTAAGAACCCACTGCCACGGACACTCCCAAACTCAGAATGGACCGAGACTAGAGCCGGAGTACTCCTATCTTGCCCAAGAAGAAGCGTGATTTTTTTGGTTCCACCTTGAATCTACTGATGGATGGGACAGGTCTCGGAGCAGGGCTAGATGGCGCTGGTACAGTCTGCTCTTAGAACGTTGCTGCTGGAAGATGGAGGCGCCACGCACTGTCACAAACTCGGATGGAGGCGAGGCTGGTACCAAAACGACCATGGATGAGTCTTCTTTCAGATGAGACTGACGACAGCCTCTAAAGATGTCAGGGGCTATCATGCTGACCAGAGAGGTGGAGGTAGGTCTGTTCTGGAACAGAGGAACCAACCTGGCGCAATCTTTGGAGAAAATTTAGAACTTTCGGTGCTAGGATCCGATCGTCGTTCTGCTTCTTGGGGTTGAAAGAGGATTGGGAGAAGTTCATCTCAGTCAAGTTTCACGTCCAGATCTTCTCAGGGGCAACCGTGGTGGACATTGTACTGGGGATCTGGTTTGCTGCCTAGGGGTCTTGCGCAGTCGGGGGAGATTCGTTCTCACGGGCTGCCCCGAGCTCGGATGAAGACGAAACCACCTTGATTGGAAAGATATCTGGATGACCTTTCCAGTGATGTATGGTTTGCCACCAGAAAAGTTGAGTAAGGGTCGGAGGAGCTTCAGTTTCCATGACCCCATTTTCTGCTTGTGAACTGCTACCAGGGCTGTAACTTGAATGGGACTAAAGAGGCTAGATGGGGGGTTGCAATGCAAGGGGGAGTGGAGGCTGCTGGTTGGGAGAGTGGTGGACGTGGCTGGGGTCTTTGGTGGGGCTAAGGGGACATATCCGTGGATTCAAAGGGAGAGTACGTCTAGATCAGGGTCATACCTGATTGGTTTCCTCCCGGAGACCGAAAGTAACTCTAGGTCCACGATACCCACCCTTTCCGGGCTAAGAAACAAGTGGGTCCGAATGCGTACATTATTGAACTACCAGACGACTATGGTGTCAGTTCGACGTTCCATGTCACTGATCTGGTAGCATATTGGAACCCGCGGTGATTCCTAGTGAGCTTTGGGCTTTCTCCTCCTATTGTGAGTGATACACCACCCGAGAGTCCACTCTTCTAGCCTCAACGCATGCATATAGATTGTATACTGGATGAGCAGGTGATCACCACCAGGAACAGAGCCTACCAATACGTCCTAGTGCGTTGGCGAGGATGCGCCACATTGAACAACGCCTTGATCACATGCGGAGAGCTCAAGCTACGGGACCCTACTCGACGGGGTCGAGTTCCTCCCACCCGAGGAGAATTGGTGTGGACACCAGGCGAGCTAGTGACATGTCGGCAAACCGACGATGCCATACATGGAGTACCAAGTGGACTACATCGGCTTCCCTTCAAATTGGGAACAATTTGGCTTCAATTTGGACTCTTTTTGCAATAAAATTGGGCTTGTAATGAACATTATACATGGGTTCGCATAATGTGCTGGTTGTAAGGCTCTTAAAGGGCCAATTGGTTAAGGCCCTTAAGCATTCTTTAAGAAAAGAATGGCCTTGGACCAATATGAAGGGTCTATAAGTCATGCAAGGCCCAATTGGGCTTCCTTCCTACATGGGCTATCTAGGTTGGAGAGGCTTTATACAAGAATGGAGGAATGGGCTTCAGGAGGATTGCCATGGACCAAACTTGACCCATTCTTGGCCCATGAAGGGGGCACCCCCTTCCTTTGGATATATTAGGCAAGATTATTTTATTTTCTTTCTTTCCTCTCTCATTTTCTCACAAGAGGACATGGAGGGGGCTGCTGGTCCAAGAGAATGACTTCCACCTACCCTTTGAATTTCAAAGGTAGGTGAAGTGTGGTCCCATGAGGACCGCCCATCTCGCAGGAAAGAGACCTTGCTTTTTCCTTTTATTTTTATTATTATTATTATTCTCCCTTCTTCTCCCTTTCCTTGAATTAGTTTATTAAATGCTTGAATAATGGGTGGATGATGCAGGGGAAGCGCAGGACCCACATCTCATGGCTACAGGTCCGTGTAGTGTTCTTGGCACTGCCGGACTTCTAGCGGGAGTGGCTGACTGCCATGGGGTTCGCCCCATTCCTGAGTATTGAGGTGTGTTGATTTGACACACCTCTGCTCTACGCTCTGCACGACCGCTGGGATCCAGCGAGTCAGACCTTCCTCTTCCCGTGGGGGCATATGGTCCCCACGCTAGAGGATGTGGCCAGGCTCACTGGCCTGCGTGTGCACGGGCTACCGGTTAGCAGGACTACCTTTCCCGACTACCGGGGGATGGCTAGGGAGCTACTGGGCCTAGAGCTTCGGCGCCCCGAGAGGCAGTCGACCCTCCTCCCTAGGGCGAGTCTGCAAGATAGCCTAGGGCTGAGACGGGTGGGTATAGCGGTTGGTGAGGAGCCGGAGCAGCACCTGCAGCGCCTAGTGGACCTGGCCAGACCGAGAGTAGCCGCGCAGCTGGGAGCGGAGGCCGACTGACTGCTGCGGTGTTTCCTGATGCTGATGTTCGGGCGACTTCTTTTCTCGACGCAGGCGGACGCGATGAGCTGCCGCTTCCTCCCCTTCCTCGAGGAGCTCGACCACGTAGGTGACTACACTTGGGGAGCGGCAGTCCTCACCTTCCTGTTAGACACGCTGAGTTCGACGGCCCGTCGAACCATGCCCGGGGGCTTCTCCCCCTTACTCCAGGTATGACTCTTACCCTAGTTTTGACCACAAGACTTCTATATGTTTTCTAGATGCTGACGCACCACTGTGATGTAGGTTTGGGCCTATGTGTACCTACGGGCACTAGGCAGAGGGGAGGAGGCCCACCCTGGGCTTCTCCCGATAGCACGGAGGTGGGTAGCACCTCGAGAGACCGGCCAGTAGGTAACTCCACCGCCATGTCACAGGACACCTCGGTCACCGAGTCCTCCACGCTCTGAGTAAAATCCTCCGAAATAAACGAATGAGAAGCACCTGAATCAAACAGAACGCGAGCCGCACAACCCAAAATCGAAAGGGTACCTTCCACCAGCTGCAATGCCTCAACCTCTGCCCTGGTCATGTGGGTCACTTTGCCTCGGGATCTTTGCCTCCCTACAGTAGCTGACCGGGACAACAGAGGGAACTGCTCCTGTCGCTGGTACTGCTGCGGCTGCGCTGGCACATGCTGAGGCTGAAACTACTGCTGCGACTGCTGAAACCCGGACGGCTGACTCGGCCTCTGCGGACAGTGACGTGCCATGTGCCCTGGCTGGTCATATCTGAAGCAAATCACGGGCGCTGAACACGGTCTACCTAGATGAGAGCCACCGCACCTGGGACACTCGTCCCGAGCACCGCTCACTGAACTCCGACGCTGCAAAGCCGCCGACTGCTGAACACTACCAGACGACTCCTGTTGCGCCTGCCCCTTCCGACTTCGGCGCTTCCCGCCAAAGCCCACTTCTCTGAACAGCTTCCTGAGTCTCGAGCTAAAGGACGATGACTCTGGCACGGGAGCAACTGACTGCGTCGTCACGGGACCACCAGTTGAGAGCTGGACAGTACTCTACTGCTGAACCACTGACGGCTGCCCAAAGCCTGCCTGAACCTGACCAGCACTGCCCTGCCCTCGAACCCGCTGTAAATCTCTCTCCAACGCTGATGCTGCCTTGCACGCTGCATCCAAAGTGGTCAACCTTGACGCAAGAAGATGGTGTCTTAGCTCGACCCTCAACCCATTGACGAACTGATCGGTCTTCACTTCCTTATCTGTCATGATGTGCGACGCATAACGGCCCAACTCGACGAACCTAGCATGGTACTGCATCACTGACATGTCACCCTAGGTCAACTCCATGAACTCACGCAGCCTCTGCGTCCTGATGAAAGACGGACAGAAGGCACGCTCAAATGCCACGACGAGAAAAGTTGCGAATTTTGATGATACGAAACCAACGCAAGTGGTTTTGTCTCGTTTAGACGTCAGCACTGGAAGTTCCACTATGACCATCAGCGACCTGTCCTGCTGTTCACCCAGGAACCTGATGCCAACCATTCTGGCGACCACATCCAGCGAGGTGATCAGACGGCCGCCATCATTTGAGGGTTCGCAGAGCTCCCTGTCTTCTACGTCCACGACTTGGTCCTGTCACTTTTGGAGTTCCACAGCGAGCGTACCGGCCGACGCACCACAACTGTGCCATCCAGTCCAGCACGGCAGAACTGCACAGGCCAACAGCTATGACCACCGCCTCTATCCAGCGATGTCGGCTCGACGTCAGACCTTCAGGCATCCTTCCGCATCCCTCAGGCTTCGACAAGGAATTGGCAGCACCTCGATCGGACATCCGAGCTAGGTGTATAGTCGACCGCTTTGTTTCCTCTCCCCTCGATCCCCCCTCCTGCGCAAGTGTAGTGCATGTAACCATTTTTCCATCCCCGTGATCCCCTCCCTACGTGGAGCATAGTAATTGTAATAGCAGGGACTTCGCCAAGCCTCCTCGATGCAGCGTGACCGCCGGGTGCGCACACTCCCCGGCTCGCCATCGTCTCCGACCGGAGCCGGTCCTTCGGACGGGCTAGGTATGTGCGGCTGACACTTCACTCTGCTTGTCTAGTATTAGCTCCAACTACAGCGCCCGTGTGAGGAGTGCCCGGTCAATAATACCACTATTCGTGAGTTCTTGCTATCGGTGAGAGAGGGCACATCTGAACTGATCCCCTCGGTATCAGTCTGCCCGGTTGAATCCGGCGCCCGCGACCTGTTCCCCGGGTGGTTCACCACCTCCCTCCTCGCTACTCGGACCGTGTCCGACCCTCTCGCAAGCCACAGCTCACCGATCCATCACTACGAGCCCCGAGTGGAGTCCGCGACGTGCGCGAGTGTTAGCTTTGTCGCTAGATGACCTGTGCTTGTTGATTGCTGGCTTAGGGTCCCGTGTCTCGACCGGATTTCTCCAAGATCGCCGTACCACTCACAAGGCTGACTCGCAAGGAGAACCGATATGAATGGAGTGAGGATTGCGAGAGGAGCTTCCAAACTCTTAAGGATCACTCTAGATGCGTACCCAATTACACCCCCCACATGTTCCGGGACAAGGGGAGATGCTGCCGGAGTTTCACCACAAGATTTGAACTTATAATAAAACCCCCCCAAAAAGGGACAAAGGAACGGATGGAATGGAGACAAGCAATGGGAAATGAATTGAGGCGGGTAGCTGCACATGGATAGGTGACAGAATTGAAGAGTGTGCTGTGGACTAAAATTCAGAAAGTGTAATGGCCAAACACAACTCTGAAAACTATTGGAAACAGGATAAGCAAAATAGAAAACCTGAATGTTGATCATGAAACTTTTTGATTCAAGAACTGAAGTCTCGTTGGGACAAATACACATCAAGAAAAATACAATGATCAGACACAATTTATGCACTACTGAACTCAAAGCGAATAGAGAGTTAGTTGATAAACATGACTTTAAAACCCCCAGTTTAGAACTGAAATTCCTAATCCGAAAGCATTAGCCTCCATGCATACATATATAAGTTGTGCATAATCATGCATAGGCGAAGAGGGAAGCGCTAGGAATTAAGAACTCTCGGACCATGACTGGGAATCATCACAAAAAAAGGATGACTGAAAGAAGCAAAAAAACCTGTGAAGGGCTAATGCTCAGATAAAGAAATTCAGAAATGAAAACCTCTTTGAGTGTGCAGCTACATTTGCATTGCATTATGTCCCTCTTGGATCACTAGATCTGGTTGTTGCAGGGGTCGACCCCCCTGTGTGTCCAGGGCACGACCCCCTTTTCTCCTAGAGCCTAGATTGCTTTAAATAAAAAACAAGGAAAACATGTGGAGGATTTGTTGCTCAGATAAGAAATTTAATCAAGAAATCGTAGCCTCCATAGGTGAGCAACTGCATGCATCATTCTCAAAATTTAAAGCTTTGGATATCCTCTGTCTGCTTGGGGCTAGGGTGAGGATCATCCAAATTCCAAGCTCACCAATGAGCAAGTGCGTCACATTCGAAACACCTACGCGGGTGGGTATGGTGAGATGAAGGCCCTTGAGGAAAAGTACGGTATGTCGAGGACCGCGCTTTGGCAGATGCTTAAAGGCATCACCTACTCGACCATTTAGGAAATCAATTCATTTCAGCAATCTGGCCCTGCTTCGGCGGGGCTTTTCTTTGTGGAGGCGCCTGTGGTCTCAGTAGCAGATTGGTCGGAAACCCCGTCCTCGAATGGCACAGTAGACGGCATCAACATTGCCGAGAACTGCCCTGCGGCCAACATCAACGGGGCGATCAGGTCCGTCATGGCGGGCGTCAAGACGATGTATCTGGGCCTTCCAAACCTCGCCACTTATCTCAAGCGCGACGGCTCGGAGGCCACGACCGGCGATCTGAAGCGCGACGGGCGCGGGGCCTATCTGCACCATGCCTCTTCCGCGAACGCCTCGGGGCGACTCTTTTCCCAGGCGTCGGGCGGCTCGATCCCCTCCGGCATGGCCGATGGCGATTTCCTGGTCGAGTACGCGTGACGATCAAAGTCCGCGTCGGTGGCGCGCTGAAAGAGGCCAGCCGCATCAGGATCAGGGTCGCGGGCGTGCTGCGCGACGTTGTCTCGATCCGTTGCATGATCGGTGGCGAGTTGAAGACCGTCTTTGCCGGTCCTGCGCCCATCGTCACGATCACGCCAGACCCGGCGCAGGGCGATAGTCTGTCGGCCAGTGTCACGACCCCGCCCATGACCGCCAACGTCATCGGGGGCGCGGCTCCTTTCACCTATGCCTGGACGATAGTCAGCCACGACGGGCCGCTTCCTTTCACGAACACGCCCAACCTCGCGACGACCACCGTTACCCAGGTCGGCCTCAACCCCGGCGATGAATACACGGCGACGATCCGGGTGGTCGTGACCGATTCCCTTGGCACCACGGCGCAAGCCGAAGCCGTCGCCACCTTTTCCAGGTTCGGCGCCTAAACATTCGAAAGGACGCGTATGCGAAGCTATTCCGGCTCCGTTGCCAACCCCGCGACCGGCCGCCCGCTGATCGGCGCGCAGATTCGCGTGCTGAACAATTCGGATGGCACGCTGGCGACCATTTTTGCCGACGAGAGCGCCACCCCTCTCGACAACCCGTTCACCGTGCAGGACGCCGGCACGTCGGCGCCCGGCTATTTCAAGTTCTTCGCCGACAACGGCTTTTATGACATCGAATATATCTATCGCGGATCGACCATCTTCATCGATTCCAAAGTGGATATCTCGGTCGATCTGACGGCGGCGGCAATCGAGGCGCCTGAAGGGGCGGGACTGGTCGGCAAGACCGGCGGCGGCACGGTACAGGACTATATCGACGATCTCGGCACCGCTGGCGCATCAACGGGCGCGGCTATGGCGGCGTTCCTCCAGACCGAAGCCAGCGCCATCGCCCTCAGCGTACAGGCCAAGCTTCGTCAGGAACTCGACGCCGCCGACTTCGGCGCCACGGGCGACGGCGCGACCGACGATACGGCGGCGCTGGCGGCGTGGTTCGCAGCGCTACAGGTAAGCGGCAAGCCGGGGCGGATCAGGGAGGGCCGGTACGTCTGCGAGCCCGGCAGCCTGGAATGGACCTTCACCGCCACAGCGGCGGGGCAGATCGTCCCCGGCCCCGTCATCCGCACGTCCGGGGACGTGACCCTGGTGGCGAAGCCGGGATCGACCGCCGACGCGCCGTTCCTCTATATTCACAATGACCCGAACTGGGGGCCGGGTGACGGCACCGGGGCTTATATCGACGGGGGCTATGTCGGCCCGCTGATCTTCGAGGACGAGCGCGGCGGGGCGTTGACCGATACCCACGGCCTGCAGGTCTACGGCGTCCAGAACATGACGTTCGGCCTGATGCGGACGAACGGCGAAGCGGGAACGTCCCGTTTGCAGGGCGACGTGATCCACATCGAGCGGCAGGGCGATGCATCGACAGGGGATCACTGGCACGTCTACAATTGCCGTTGGGGTGGTGCGCGCAACTTCTACGGCGACGGCTGGGCTTTCTACAATGACAGCATCAGCCAGGTCTTTTCCGGGAACACGATCGGTTGCGCCGATGGCTACGGCAACGCCATGGGTGCCTTTTTCGGGGTCGGCACCAATAACCGCGTGCTCCACATCAGCGCCGTGGGTTGCGGCGCGGGCCTGACCAACGGCGAGGGGGCGATCGATCTCGTCTCCACCTCCGGCACGCAGGCGAATTTCAAGCTCCACAGCGCCGAGATCGACGCGGTGCAATGCGTCGCGATCCGGCTGTGCGGGATCAACCAGGCCGACATTCAGGCGCGGATCATCTACCGCCGGCCCGGCTCCACGACCTTCCCGACCAAGGGGGTGGTGCTCGAGGATCTGGAGAATGGCGGATCGGCCCAGAACGTCACGCTCTCGCGGTTGCGGATCATCCATCGCGTTTCCACCGGTCAGGGCATCAACGACGGCAATCTCGGCAACCTGCTTGAGGTCGTGGACGGCGACACCGATGCGATCATCGCCGACAATGTGATCGAGCACTCCCCCTCGTCCGATTTCACGATCACGCCGAGCAAATATTATTCCGGGATCAGCCAGCTTGTATCGCTCAAGCAGCGCAATCTGGTGCTGGTGAGCGGTGTCCCGGTCTACGATCGGCTGTCCCGCAATTCCCTTCTTGCCCGCGCCACGACGGGAGGGATTGGCACGTCCTTCGTCGCTCTGGTTTTCGACAGCGCGGCGGTCAACGACGGCAACGCCTATGACAATACGACGGGCGCATGGACCTGCCCGGCGGACGGCATCTACCGGTTCACGATCCAGGTCACGATCGCACCCGATGCCGATGGGGACGAGGTGGAACTGGGGCTGGCCACCAGCGCCGGGGTGCGGGTCGCCTGCTCCACATTCCAGGCGAACGGGACCGACGTTCAGACGTTCACGTTCAGCGGCATTTGGCCGCTCGATCGAGGGACCGTGTACCAGTTCCGGGGGCGTCATGGCGGGTCCGGCACGAACAACTTCGCTTTCGGCACCAGCGGATCGGCGATCCTGACCAGCAATTTCGTCGCGCTGGAGATGATCTGATGCCCGCCCGCCGCGTACCGCCTGCAACCGAACTCTCCGGCGATGCCATGCTGATGCTCGGCGAGATGCGGGGCCAGCTTCGCGAGCTGATCCACACCAGCAACAATACGGCGCAAGCGGTGTCGGCGATGGGGGTGAGACTCGCCGCGCTTGAGGCCGAATCCCACCAGCGCAAGGGCGCGAACTCACTCATGGCGCTGATCCTGAAAAGCCCGGCGCTGGGCTGGCTTACGGGCGCGGTGCTGGCGGCGTGGGCATTCCTTAGCGGGAGGCATCCATGAAACTCACCCTGATCGACAATTGGCGCTCGGCATGGAAGCTGGCGAGCGTGCGGCTTGCGGCTGTGGTCGCGGTGCTGGCGGGGCTTTTGACCGCGAACCCCGGCCTCGCGCTGGGGCTGATCGGCTTCCTCCCGACCGGGCCTTGGCGTGCGCTTGCGGCCGTGGGCGTGACCCTCGTCGTGTTCATCATCCCGACGCTGACCCGCCTGCTGCGAAAGGAGCCGAGCGATGGCGCGAATTGAGCCGATGCAGCAGCCCGCGCAGGGACCGGGCAAGAAGACGCTGGCGGGCGTCGTCGGTGCGGGCGCGGCGGCGATCCTGATGGTGCTGGTCCCGCAATGGGAAGGCACGCGTCAGACCGCCTATCGCGATATCGTCGGCGTGTGGACGATCTGCACCGGCGACACGGCCAACGTCCGGCCCGGTCAGGTCGCCAGCAAGGCGGAGTGCGAGGCGCGGCTGGAGCGCCAGCTGATCGCCCATGCCGAGCCGGTGCTGGCCTGCACGCCGTCCCTGCGCGGCCACCCTGATCAGCTCGCGGCCGCAACCTCGCTCGCCTACAATATCGGCACCGGTGCCTATTGCCGCTCGACCGTGGATCGCCGGTTCGACGCGGGCGACTGGCGCGGGGCGTGTGACGGCTTTCTCGCGTGGCGGTTCGCCGGAGGCCGGGAGATTCGCGGCTTGCTGAACCGGCGCCGGGCTGAGCGGGAGATTTGCTTGAGAGGACTTTGAGTTTCGGCAGCACGCCGGAAACCGGCGCCGCGCGGATCAGCGGCAAGTAGAAACTATGAGGTCTAAAATGAACAGTCTGGAAGTTACCGAGGCCGAAAGTGCGGCCGTCGCAGTTGCTCCCCGCGTCACCCTCGAAAGCATCGAGGCGAAGGTGGCGAGCGAAAACTACACCATCGTCGATGGCGTTCTGACCATCTGCACGATCAAGATGGCGAACGGCTTCTACGTCATCGGCGAGAGCGCGCCTGCGTCCCCGGCGAATTTCAACGCCGATCTCGGCCGCAAGTTCGCGCGCGAGAATGCGATCCGGCAGGTCTGGAAGCTGGAGGGCTATGCTCTCCGCGAAAAGCTCGCCGCGTGATCGCCTAGTCCGGGGCGGTGATCGCGACGCCGCCCCGGCACATAAAGGTTTCGACATATGCCGCCTCTCGCCATCCCCGCGTTCCTGAAGGCTGCCCCCGCCATCGTCTCCCGCTACTGGAAGCTCGCGGCCGGCCTGATCCTCGGCGCTGTCCTCACCTACCCCTTGGCCCATTGCAGCGGGGAGAGAGCGGGGAGGGCCCGTATCGAAGCCGCCAACGCCAAGGCGGCCGTGGAAGGCATCAACCGCGCCGACGAACAGGATCAGGCGATACGCGAGGCCGCACAAAACCGCGCCGACGCTGTGGAAGGAGCGATCCGAAATGCTGTCACGAACCACCCTGAGGAAGCGGCTCGCCCTGTCGGGCCTGCCAGTGCTGGCGCTCTTGACGAGCTGCGGCGGCGCGGCAACCGCCCCTGACGAGTTCCGGCTGCGGCCGGTCCCGTATCCCGCGATCCCCGCACCCGGTCCTGACGGCTATACCGATGCGCAGAATGCAGGCGTGCTGGCCGCCTATGACGCGGCGCTGACCGAGGCGAACGCCCGGCTGTGCTGGCTCGCATCCTACTGGAACAAGCGGCCGGAGGGGTGTCGCCCTAACTGATCACCACCCCGATCAGCGCCACGATCCCGGTCGCTATAAGGGTGTGGATGAAGCCGCGCGCGAATTGGTTCACCGTCGCGGCACCTCGGCTGTCCAAGGGCCATGATCGCCCGGCCCCTGAAACCGGCACGATAACGTCATCGCGCCATGGTAGAGACGATACGGATACCACGGAAGACGACTAAGGCCGTGGCCGATAGCCCAGAATGCCCATGCCAGCGCGTATCTCACCCCAACAACCCTTCCTTCTCCAGATAGTCCACGATCTCGCGGGCCTTGCGTCGTGCCACCGACCTACCGGCCTTCGCTCTATCGCCCCTCGCCCCCGAGTAGAAGCTGGCGAAGTCGATGATCTGCGCAATGGCCTCTATGTGCGATTCGTTCATCCCCACAGTGTGAACGCATCGGGAACATTGGGCTAGTCATCGGTAGACGGTCGGGTAGATATGCTTGCGGTGGCGAGCGAGCGCTTAGCGTCATCCGCACCGCTCCTGGCAAGCGCCTCACCTACAATGAGGTCACCGGCTGACCGTAAATTTGACACTTTCGTGTGCAATGGCCATCTATCCCCTCGGGAGATTTCAGAAATGTCAGTACCAAACGTGATCCGACTGTCGTACCAGAAGCATTCCGAGACAGGGCTTCTGGCAGCGTTCAGCGACGACCTCAAAGGGCTGCTCGCAATGGGCCGCACCTTTGATGAACTCCATGAAGAACTCCCCGCCCTGATCGTCGATATGGTCAGGCAGCGGTATGGCGTCGATGTCCGGGTTGAGTGGGACGAAGTTGAGCCGGTGGCCCCGGGTTTCGAGGCTGTGGTTGAGGGGCGCGCGAGGATTGAGCCCGCCTACGCCTGACCATTGTAAACGTTTTCAAGAAGGTCCTGTCACTCCTTAGCGGGTGGCAGGGCCTTCTTGCGTTTGGGCTTGGTGGCGTCCGGGTCCGGAATTGCCAGCAGACCCTTAAGCGCTTCCTCCAGCTTCAGGGGGTTGAGGCTTATCCTTCCGCCCGGCCACACGAAGCAGCATTGCGAAGAAGCGAACCGCCACTTCGCCCTGCACGGCGATGACGTTGTCGGCGCGGCTCATTTGCTTGCCGATCCGATCGCTATGGAAACGCTTCACCTCTATCTCGACACCGTTGGCGAGGCGAAAATCGAGGCCGCTTGGATTCTGGCCGCCATGGTCGGTGACATAGGACTGGCCGATCTCGTCGAGCGCGTCGGCGATAAGTTGCTCCATCGGGTCCATCCTACTCCTCCACGACCAGCCCGAACGCTTTGGCGGCGGTGAGGGCGGCTTCCATCGGATAGCCATGCGCACGGTCGGCAGCGGACATAAAGTCGTCACCGAGTACCTTGGCGGCGGCTTCCACCTGCTCCTTCGTTATGGTGCGGGAGCGGGTGAGGGCATCTCGCAAAGCATCCATCGCCTCGCCGACATTCGGCCCGCGATAGGGGCAGCCGTGGATCGCCGCCATTATGATAGCGCCGTCGATATGCGGGGCGGCCTCCTCCCATCGGCGCAGGGCTTCTTCGGCGGCGGAGGCAAGCTCCCTAGCTGTGGTCATGGGTGGTGTCGAAATTCAGGACAGCACCAAGCGACAAGGGGAGAACGCCTGGACCAACTGACAACGCCGTCAGGGCCCCAACCAAATCTCGAAACTCGCAAAAACCACGGTCCTGAGGGACGCGGCCAGACAATGATCACAGATAATGCCTCGCTCACAACCCGATACACATCGGTCCTCAGAGCAGGCATTTACAAGAAGTACAAGTCTGGCGTCACCTCAACCGACGCGAAAACCAACCGCAATCGCAGAGAAAACACACTCCTCACCACGAAAAACCAACACCACCGGTCAACGCCCACGCCCGGCGGACCAACCAAACGCCAGCTTCACCACCCGCTGACCGAACGCACATCCGGCGCCCAAACAACCAACACAGAGCTTTCACCAGCTCACACCCGGCAAGCCGGACGCTGACAACAGCACCGGACCAACTCTGCCAGGAAACAACTTCTCACAAACCCCAGATCCAATCCGGGAAAAGCACACCTCTTAATCGGCCACCTAAGGCCTCGCTGGTGCATGACTCACGCCACTCTCGAGTCCCAACAACCAGCATCTTCTGTCTGTGAAAAGACCATCCACTGGTCACCAGATACGCGTCAATAGGAAACCTCCACTGGCCCAATAGGCACGCTCCAAATCACGATAGGCCATCTGTTGACTCTCCAACAGACCATTATCACAACTCGATCGAAATCTCGCTCAGACGTCGCAACCGATCTCGAACTTCATGCCAACTCCACCCTCTCAGGGGAGCACGGCGAACTAAAATGACAGGATTCCACAATCCTTGATCCTCTCGTCATTCGACTCAGACTCACGGGGAATCCTCCCTTGCTGGCCATAAATGAGGGATCACCACATCCTACGTCAACGTGTCACCGGAGACTTTCGCACACCGGCACCATCCTTCATCATGTCTCATCAAATCCTTCGACCCAAAACGATCCAAAAGGACACCTGCCAATCTCGAATCCACCCTTACCACAGAGCCTCGGGACACAACCTCTTACAACCCATGGCACACTTCACTAGAACTAACAAGGGCCGCCTGCTACCACAGCAAGCTGGTCGATAGCGCCGCGACCAATGCTCACGGGTCCCCAGACAATAAACTTCTTGCCATGGTCGATCACTTGGCCAACCTCCCCAGCCACTCATGGCAACCAACCGGGACCCACAATCTTGTCAGAGATTACTTCTCCAAAAACATGATCTCATCCAAGAACACAACCTTCAACACAGAAACTGGGTACTCATGCGGCAACCTCGCCAGCACGTTTCCCCAATTCTCAAACCAGCTAGTGCCACAGATCACAATGCCTCAAGCAACGGCATGGCAACAACACCTCTCACACAACCGAGATAATCTCACACCGAGGAACCAATCCTCCGACGCTCTGCACATCCTCGAAAATTCACCCGTAGCATCCAACGCTACGATCCTCTGCTGTGCACTTAGATCTACGTGCACAGCCACCACAATGACAACTCAAGATCCTCCATTCTGATAATCCTCTACAACTCCACAGGCTTCGATCCTCAACACATCAAAAATCACAACACCAGTTGCAAATTTTCACAAACACCGTCCAACTGGCACTCATCCTTCCGGAGCAGCGCCAACACCCTTACACATTAGGGAATAGGCAACGCTTCTCGCTGGCAACCACCTTGCCAACATAGGATTCGTCTCGCGCGGACTTCATGGCATACGACAGAGGCCAACCAATCCGAAAACATGATGCAAGACGATGAACCTTAACCTAATGCGATCTTCTCCAATCAAGGGAAAAACTCAATACACCTCCGACCAACAGAAGGTCCCCATGCTCGACCTAACCTTGAACCTTGCACACGCTGGGAATAGCACCTTCTAGCTCCAAAAAAAATATTACTCCCGTCAGGTCAGCACCTCCGACACACTCACTAAGTGTCTTGTCAGACCACGATCACAACACCTCTCGATACACCATCACTGCGACTCCTCGAATCGTAACACACCATCCCTCGAGCCACAACACGAGCCATAACTGGCACCCGCCAATGCTCATCCTCGAGTCGCAAGCTCGCCACTGAGCCTTCACATCTCGAACAAGATCCAGGGCAACCACAGCCCAATCCAAGAAGATCCTCCGCTCATCCGAGCACATCTCGACCAGAGCACCCGCTCTGCCACCTCGAACCACGATCTCAATGCCTCAGGGGCTGGATAAATCTCGAACGGGAATGGCCAAACGACAACATTATCTCCCTCAGAGCACACTCACGGCCACTTAAACCACGAACAATCCGCACCAGCCACCTGACCCTACTGCGGATTCCTCGAACACAGCACCATAGCAACGCACCTACCGACAACCTCTGTCCAAAGTAGCATAACCGGGGCCACCATCGATGAGGGAGAAAGCTCTCGACCTCGATCCTTAGACCCCACGCCGACACTCTGACAAGAATAGCAACCACCTCCACAGCACCAACACCGTGCCCTCACGCTCTCACATGAGAAACCAAGCGAAAAATAAGCACGAAACCCTATGCCAGCTGTCGACTGTACTGGACCTTACAGACTCTAATCACTGCAATATCTCGAATTCTCATGTACTTTCACAACCATAGCTCTGATACCAGTTGTGGCGACCCGGGATCTGAGTACCGGAAAGGAACAGACGCAACTCGAACCTTGGCCCGCCGCCCACGAGCCCGAAGACACGAAAGGGCTAAAAGATAGGTGTGGTGTACATAGAAATAGGAAATAAAGTAGGACAATAGATATAATACTAGAAATAAACAACTAACTACAATAGAGTCCAGTCCAACAGAAAGTACAGTCTAAAGTAGTAAAACATACCACGCGCCAAGTGAACACTCGACCCGACAAGTTGGCAGCTAAGAACCTCCACGCAATGCCCTCGAACCTCGAGGAAGAACCACCACACCTGAAAACCAGGGGTGATCCTCCTATCACTGGCTCAGTAGGGATCCCGTGGAACCCTAATCGAGAAACAACGGCGGCACGAAAAGTAGGAAAGTAACTACGGTGGCCGGTAAAATCTCGGCTCTACAGCTACTCCTACTGTACCAAAAACACGACCCGGTCTCTCGTCGGGGGACAACCAAGTCACGCACCCGACATCCCGATCTCACGGTCGGGGACCACCAGACACGAACCACCCTAGCGTTGCGGTGTCATTGGTTGCGGTGGTTGATCCCGCGGGATCGTGTAGGAGACGACGTCTCCGTGGTTCTTGGAGCGAAAGCTCCGTGCGCTTCGTTGTAAGCGAGTGAAGCCTCACCGGTTTGGTGAGGGGTGGACGTAGGGTGCCCGTCGTGGTCCCGAACCACCTTAAAAATCTCTCTCGCACTGTGTGATTTTATGGTTTGTATGATATATCTATTTGTGTGATCGTGTGAGTTCGAAGAGGTTGAGAGAATCCTTTCTATATTGTTTTAATTTCATTCCATCATAGTTCAAATCTTATAATCGTTTTAATTTCGCTACGCTGTGTTTAAAATCCATAATTTTGTTTGGGGGACAATTCAACCCCCCCTTCTTGTCCGCATAGATTGTTAGTCTGGGCCAACAATGCATTTTCATGCATGACCTTATGGTATATTAAATGGTGTTGGGAGAAGGGCAGATTATATCTATTTGAAAATCCACACTATGTGTGAGGTGGTTGTCAAACCTAAGTTCTCCGCCAGGTACCATGGGTCATTTCTGCACTTGAAGCATGTACATCCTTCATGAGATATTGTTCAACATACTCTCTTAGCATGATTTTAGTGTCTACCTTACACACTCAGTGCATTCAGTAAGGGGGAGTAAATAGCATGCATCTATCTGCACTTACTTGATCAAGTTGTGCATTCATTGTGTCTAAGTCCAAAAATTCATTTGTAATGCATACACACCCTTGTGTTGTTCAAAGAGAAACATATTTTGATTCATGTTCAATACACATGTGTTTCTTTGCATGCTCATGCATAGCTTAGAGAATCTGCTTGGAATGCATAGCATCTTCATCATGACTAGATGCATTTAGTTAAAGAGAGTAATTGTCTCATGCTTTGATTTGCATCTCACTCATACACAACTTGCATTTAGTCAGGGGGAGCTAGTGGCAAACTTGCATCATTCGAATGCATCTCATTGTTGATAGAAAAATTTAAAAAGTCAATACATCCGTTTAGAGTCAATTTGAACCCCACTAGTCGTAGCTTTCCTGCGCACGCGGGTGCAGACCCACTTGGGAGTGGTGGAGAGCGTGACCCGAGTGAGACGATTTTTTGACTGGTTATCGTAGAGCCCCTTGCCTTTGCCGCCAGAGTCTGACGAGGGGGGGGGACCAGCTAGAGGACCCGACCTAGAGTAGATGGTCTGTGTGTGCACATGTAGTTGGGGATAGAGGACACGCGCTAACGAGCGCGACCCCAACTAGTCCTTGTTGTGAGTTCCTGGTGACTTTAGTGTCTTTGTCTCTGCCTGGGGCATCGTGGCGAGACACGAGGGCGCGGTGTAAGACGTCAGGGGATGCATCCGATTTGTTCTTCTGGTGGGTGGTACTCCCGTCACGTGACGTGAGTTGTAGTGTCACAGGTTTCCGTTACCCGTCTGCGAGACGGGATTTTGTGTGTAGTTCCAGGTGTTCTCCCAGAGTTGAGGTCTAGGATTTCCGGTGAGTGTCACCGAGGGCTTTCCCCTAGACGGTGTAGAGTTCACGACGGCGAGGTCGTGACTGTGTTTCCTGACCGCGTGGTTTCGGTGGGCCATTGTCTATGAGGACAGGCCTCCACGATGGTGGCATCGTGTCGTTTTCCTGGTAGTGTGATTAGGGCGGTCGTAGTCTGGTGGTTCGTGTCTGGCTGCTCCCCGACCGTGGGATCGGGGTGTTGGGTTCCATTTTGGTACAGTAGGAGTAGCTGTAGGGCCGAGGTTTTACCGGCCACCGTGTCTACTATTCCTGTTGTTACTGTTGTTACTGTTGTTCTTGCTGTAGTTGCTACTTTCCGTTATCGCCATTATTTTTGGTTGGGATTTCGCGGGACCCCTACTGAGCCAGTGATAGGAGACTTACCCCTAGTTTTCAGGTGTGACGGTTCTTCCTCGAGGTTCGAGGATGTTGCATGGAGATTCTTAGTTGCCAACTTGCCGGACCGAGTGTTCACTTGGCATTTGGTACGTTTTACTGCTTTAGACTGTACTTTTGTTGGACTGGACTCTGTTGTAGTTAGCAGGCGAGAGAACTGACCGTAGCATTGGCTGCGGCGGAGCGATCCCGAGCAGAAGCGGCGGAGGTAACCCGTCTTTGAGAAGAGATCGAGCGACTCTGGGGGGAAGTGGCCCGACTGAGTGGAGAGATGGTAGACATAGAGAGGTACCAGACCGAGGCTCGTGAGGCATGACTCCAGGTCCATGACTTGACGATCGAGCTCCGGACCATGGAGCGGACTGTCCGGATGATGGGTCGAGGATCCGAGCGGAGTGCATCCCGGAGCGGCGCAGCGGGAGGCTCGCCGAGCGTGGCACCGAGCGCATCGGTGGGAGATTATTTGGCCAGCTCTTCCGACCGTCGAAGGAGGGAGGAGGCAGAGTGGAGATGCCCACGGGAAGAGGAGCATAGCGCCATGGGGCCACCATCAAAGGGGCACGAGGGCACTAGGGACAGTGGCGGCCCAAGAGACAGACCGGCCGAGTGACATGCTTGTTCTTGTTTTTGTTTTTTTTTTTGGTTTTGTTGACACGCATATGTACATGATAATTTAGAATGTGATGGAATGAAGAAAATTTTTGGTTCTATGAAAAATGTGAAATGTGAATGTGTGGATGTGAATGTGAATGTGAATGTATGGTTGTGAATGTGAGCGTGTGAATGGGAATGTGTGAATGTGAATGTGTGGATGGATGGTTGTGCAAATGGATGATTGTGTGAATGGGCATGTGAATGTGAACAGGCTAATAAATATAGAACGGAGTGATGGACGTGTGTGTGGAATGCAGGAGAGATCGGCAGGTTTGATCAAACAGAGAGGGAACAAACAGATTTTCATCCTACAATAGAACATTTAATGGATCACCTTAAGACCGTTAAGTGTACATAATGGACCATGGTCCATGCGCTATAATTGACAGAACGAAGGCGGTTGTCGGACAGATCTTGACGGACCAGCTTGGGAGCATTATGAGACTATAACGGGTCCACGATAGACCGTTAAATGAATCAGCAGTAGAGTTCGATTGGGACTCTCTAAAGGACATCCATGGGAATGTTAATTATATTTTCTAGCTTCTATTGGCTTGTATGGATGCATGACATAGCAGGTTTTCCATTTTTATAGGTTTTGCAAGCGAGCCTGTCGATTTCTATCGACCGGGGCGTGGTTTGGTTTCAAACTGCACACGCTCATCGCCCAGATCGCATGACGGTCACCCCCGTGACCGTTATGTATTCAACACACCACATCTGGCATGTTATGCCCACATAGTGGACCACCCCAGGTTCGTTATGCTCATGAACATGGTAGATAGGTGGTTAGTGTAGCGCACCCATCCCGGACCGTTATGGTCATGGGTTTTCTGTGGATTTTCCACGTTCGGGTGGCTTTAACGGACCCCTGATGGACCGTTATTTGACCATTGATCGGTCGTTGACCGTTGACCAGTAAGGCGGTTAGCATGACGGTGTAGGGTAGATCCGTTATGGTTATATAACGCCCATGTACCTTGTGCGTTATATTGTGCATCAAAACCGTGGTTTTCTATTGATTCTTGGCATTCGGGTGCCTTTAAGGGACTCGGACTCATGCGTTATAGTCTCATAGCGCACCAGCCTGGGTGCATTATGTTCTGTGATTTCTGATCTCAGCTCGAGTGAGTATAACGGGCCATGGGAGGTGCGTTATACTCAGCATAACGTCCCATGCTTGGCACGTTATGCCCTACATTTCTGGTTGCATCGCATTGTTCAGTTGAGTATAACGCACGGGGGTAGGTGCGTTATACTATACATAACGCCCCAGTGGTGGTGCGTTATGGTCTGCAAGTCTATGCCTTGTGTTCACCTGAGTGTTCGGGTGAGTTTAACGGATGGGGGGAGACACGTTATGTACCCTATAACACCCCTGCCCTAATCCGTTATGTTAAGTAACGGTCCCAGCTTGGTCCGTTATGCTTTCTGGCATTCTAAAAAGAGCATGTTGAGTTCCTAATGCATTCAATAGTGCATATTCGTCATGTTTAAGTTATTTTATAAAACTATGGCATTATTTTAGACCCCGATAGAGTAGCATTCTGAGTTCGTGGCTGTCCGGGGCAAGCAATCTACTCCGACTGCGCAGAAGGGGTCCGGCCAGCAACCTGAGGCTGCTTACAGAAGCTTCCACGACCGGCCACCTGAAGATCTGGAGGCGATATTTGGATTGGACCTTCTACAACAAGTTTCCTTTCATCACCAAGAAGTGAAACTACATTCGGCAACCCGAGCGAATACTTCTCTATTTTCTCCCCAGGGTGCGCAGTTCTATCTTCCCTGAGATGGAACTGACACCCTGTCACCCTTTGGGCCACTGCGACCTACTCCGAAATCGACTGGCACCCCCGTGGGTCACGTTTCTGAGAAAACTCGTCAAAGGTTCCAACGCCATTGACCGCCCTCAATTTGGCATTTGGGACAGTTCGTGGCGGCTTCATCTTCCTGCCGCAGCAGTTCTGAGACAGTCAGGATCAGGAAACAGAGTCCCTGTTCACAGCCTAGCCCTGACCAACGCTGAACACCAGAGCTCCCGCCAAAAATCAGACGGCTTCCTAGATTGGTTAGGGAAGATTTGCCACTAGTCTCGTCAAAAAATGAGCTTGGGAGCGACCGCAAAAGTGACAACATCGCCCATCTGTCTCCTACTCAAGAGAGCAGGCAGAACCAACGTCGGCTGTCCATTTAGCTCCTAGTTTGACTCTCCCCTCCCCCACCTGGTCGGCTTACAGCCACTCCCTGCGTGGAGGTAGTTTTGGATGTAATTTCAATTAATCCCAGCCCCGATATCCCCCTTCTGCGAGAGGTGTAGTGTTGTACTTCTCAAATTTTCAGGTCAAAGCCACACCTACACGGCGTGCGGGTGCGTATCCACGCCTCCCCGCTCTCCCTCGTCTCCGGCCGAGATCGGTGTATTCATGCCGATCAGGTGAGCTCCAAGCCACATCCCTTGCTGTATTACTATTGCTTATTTAGTATTGACTTTTAGCTCCGTCGGACGGTGAGTGAGCGCCCGATCCAAATTTACCATCAATTGAGTGGCCACCGCGGAGTGAGGTGAGAGCAAATTTATTTAATGGCATGCCAATGCATTCAATAGTGTAGAGTTTTATCATCATCAAAAAGGGGGAGATTGTTGAGTCTCACCAAGTGATTTTATTGATAACAAAATCCTAGACGTATTTTTCGTCTCGTGCTGCGTTGGAACACTCCTCTGTTCTGACCAGCAGTAGACCTGTGCTAATTGGTTTTGATGATTGGTAAAGGGTTTAATGATTGGCAACCGTGCAGGGTTCAGCTTAGTTCATACACATTTATCTGCACTTCAAAGTCCATTCATGCTATCAGGACTTCTTTCAAAAGTCCATGCATATTTGCATTAAGGTTGAGTTCTAAGTCCATGCATAGTCCGTGCAAGTGTTGCACGTCATACATTGTAAAGTCTGAGCATGTTCGGTCTTCCGTGCAGGAAGTTCGCGCACGTCCGTGCATGAATAGTTGCATCCAAGCCCATATGCATCTTCAAGTATGTGCATGATCAGTGCACGTCTGTTGGGCAACAAAGTCCATGGACAGACAAGTCCGTGCACGTTCTGTAGAAATGAAGTCCTTGCACATTTGGTTAAAGTCAACTTTGTGCATAGACAAGTCCGTGCACGCTGCTC
Source organism: Amorphophallus titanum (assembly GCA_024336825.1). Lineage (NCBI taxonomy): Eukaryota > Viridiplantae > Streptophyta > Magnoliopsida > Alismatales > Araceae > Amorphophallus > Amorphophallus titanum. The sequence continues at coordinate 600,122 of JANBPO010008741.1, forward strand.
TCTTCTGATCTAAAGGCCATGCATGTTGGTTTTGGGTTGAACAAATAGTTCGTGCATGTTTTCTCATAATGCATTTAGAAGTCCATACATGCTGTAAGGACTTATCTCAATCCCGTGCACGTTTTTCACTCAAGTCAATACATGTTTGCACACTCAAGTCCATACATATTTCTGAGTGCTCAAGTCCATGCATGTTTCTCTCTTGTTGCAAAGTCCGTACACGTTTCCTGTTTACATGTAACAAGTCCGAACATGATGTAAGTACATGCATGTTCTTGTGTCGCCAAAGTCCGTGCAGATTGTGTCTGCGTCTCAACTTGCGTCTCATTCATTTATGAGTGCGCAAGTCCGTGCAGATTGTGTCTGCGTCTCAACTTGCGTCTCATTCATTTGTGAGTGCTCAAGTCCGTGCAGATTTCAATTTGCGTCAGCAGGAATCCGGTGATCTGGGACAGGGCTTTGCGGCGGGTGACCAGCACGAGCAGCCCTATCAGCACCACGGCCATAGCAGAGAGATATGTCCCAAAGAGTGGGAGGGGGTCTGGACGGATCCAGATTGACCTGCTCTGCTACCTTAGGGTAGAAAAATCAGAACGGGCTGCTCCGGGCTTCAATCGACGCCCTGCTTGTTGCGTTGGACAGAAGAATGGTGGGACTCCACTCCGGATAAGTGGCGCGCCAAGGGGAGCCGTGGAGTGGTCGCTGTAGCTGCTGTAAGCCATCTCTGATTGTAGGCCAGACCGGTTCTGCATAGTCTGTAGAGGATGACTCTCAGAAAGGTGGCGCCGTCACGATCACTCCCGTTGTCAAAATGGTGCAGGTCCAAAGCGAGCGCGTCCGTTTCTGAGTCTTCTTCGTTCTCCAACCAGGGAGGGCACCAGAGGAGTCGGAGCGGGGAGGTAGTGGGTGAACAGTGGCGGGGTATCAGTGCTAGTTCTAGGTGAACTGACCTGTGCACCCGAGGAAGAAAAATCAGAACGGACAGCTCCGGACTCCAAACGAGGCTTCGCCAATGGAGTTGGATAGAAGACTGGTAGAGGAACGTCCCAGTCAAACAGTGCACCAAGTGGAATTGGGGTGTGGACGTACCAACTTCTGCAGCAGGGCTCAGGTCTTCCCACAGATGCCAGATGTGCGCTCTGACGAGAACGGACCTCCAAGACAGCCCCGAACTCGGATGAAGGCGGGATCACCGGCATCAAAGATGACTTGAAGACCTTTCTGTTGATGTATGGTACACTTACAGAAGATGCTGGATGGCCCCGGAACAGACTCGACAAACTGGGTCTTCTACTGCTACCTGCAAACTAGGTGTGCAGGAGGGTGATAGGTGTAGTGGGGGGTGATGGGAATGTGAAGGGGTGAGGGCTAATGGCTATGGGAGGTGGAGGGGAGGCTGCTAGGGTGATGGAGGGGTGAAGGGGATGGCTGGGACGCAGCAAGGGGAGGGGGAGAGTTCGGGGTGAGTGTCGGGTGAGTTGGCCGCCAATATTGGCCCGTTTGAGTTGCGGATGTGCTTGCTTGCTTAGGTCCGAGGTCGTATCACATCAAGACGCCCCCTCATGCCGGGGTCCCCCCTTACGTACCCGTCAGCCACGATCATGCGCGTGTCATGACGTCTTGCTCCCTCTCAGTAACGAGGCCAAGTCGACTGCTCAACTCGAGCCGTGATCGACCCTCGTCCAGATATCAGACCGATGTGTCCCCTCAGTCACCCAGTCAGCCACAAGCCCCCATTCGACACCGCGGTCACAGCCCACGTCACGGGAGGAACTCTCTGTGAAACACACATGTACTCATACATCACACATCGACCCGGGGACCGGCTAGCATGTTAGAATTGTCCCATGGCATGCACCTATTGTACCCTGGCCTCCACGGCCCGTCTGTAAAATCTATACATCTCAGTGTTACACCGCCAGTTGGACGTATGCTCTCGCATCCATGTTCGGGCCCCTAGCTACCCTCTGTGCCACCTAGCGTGAATCCCCAGCACCCTTCACCCCCAGCCAACACGACCCAGTCTGAGATGAACCTACAGCTACAAAGTGCTCTCTGGTCTTCATCCCCGGCTTCAGGAATACGGACTCTACTTCGGCATGGAATGAAGGTCTTCGGATTCAATCCGATGTAAATAAACACCGATTGCTTGCGGTCAGTGGGGAAAGACGTCCTATACATAACTCCCTGCAGTCACCTGCGCCCTCACACCCACGGAATCGTTCTTCCCTCCACGTGTCGCTTATCCCCCGAGTCCACATGCCGCGCCTTGGCGGCACATCCCCAGTTAAACATTCGGTTCCACGGGTGATTGTCGAGAAATCGACTGACACGTCCACATCCCAGCCACATTTCCCGTTAACCCGAAAAACCTCCTGTGTCACTCGGTCTCCCCTCGACTCTCCGTAAAAGAGGAGTACGGTACTGCTTTGAGACGTATACGGTCATGAGAGGGGGTGCCCGAAGCCCATTACCTTCCGACTGCTGACGAGAGCTCCACAATTTACACCGGTTCGATGGAACGAGGCTGGGGGTCGCGTTGACCGAGAGAAGCTGAGCTATGGCTTATTCCTTGCCCCGCTGAAATGGGGGTATCGTGACGAACCTTTCTTGCTGGACTGCCTGGCGGTTCACTTCAAGCATCAGATTTCTGTGGGTTGGTTTGGAGAGCTGAAAGCCACCGATGCCCACGCCTTCCGCCCAGGAGCAGTCGAATTGATTATGTGCTACAGCAATACGCCCCGATTTTAGTGAGAGCAGGGGTGTATCACAGTGTTTATGCATCCCGATACAGATATCCAATTTCCCGAGGACCGTGCTGCGGGATGATCGAAGTTTTCTGCCCCTAATACAACACTTTCTATACTGCTGAAGGGGAGACTTCATTGGATCTTTGGAGCTTGGCCCAGCTGAGCGGCTTGCCCATAGATGGGGAGCCATATGAAGAGGTTTGCTTCCCGGACTGGCTGAAGGACTAGACGGACGGCGAGGGTAAATATTTCACCGGCTTCGCCTACCGGTATTTGATGAAGGCTTACCATGCCATGGTGCGCCTGACACTTGACCCGAAGGAGGCGTGAAAGCCCGGAGAGAAGCGACGCGTGCGGATGGGCACGTGGCTTCAATATTTCTTCATCGGGGAGAAGACGTATGAAGACTTTCTCACGGTGGCCCCAACAGCGATAAGGAGGAAGTCTCGAGCCCGTCGCCAGAAGATGCTTCCTCCGGTCACGCAGAGAGGTCGACAAGGGGGTCCGAACCCCACGGGAGTCGATGCCATCACACATTGTGCTGCGTACCTGACTTACTGGTTGTGCTCGTTCGCCCTTCCGCAAGGGGATGAGACGGTGATCAGGCCGAAGGCCATCTACCCAGCATGCTTGATGGCCTGGGGGATGAAGCTATCGCTGTGCCCAGTGGCCTTATGTTTGGTATACAAAATGTTGGGGGATCTGCACAAGTCACGAATCCCCCGGAATTCGCGGACGGTCGGTCCGCTTCATTTCTTTCCACTCATCACCTGGCCTAATCCTCACCTGATGGTAGCCACTCTTAAGATCGATCTTCGAAAAGATAGTGGCACCTGTCATCATGTCAAGCATATCATCTAGGCGGGGAATAGGGAACTTGTACTTCACGGTGATCTTGCTGATCGCACGACTATCAATACACATTCTCCATGTGCCAACCTTCTTTGGGGCGAGTAATGCAGGCGCAGCGCACGGACTCATGCTATCCCGAACAGACCCTCTCTACATCAGCTCATTGACCTGCCGCTTTAGCTCGGCATGTTCCGTGGGACTCATGCGATAGTGAGGGAGATTGGGCAATAAGGAGCCTGGAATCAAGTCGATAGCATGTTGAATATCCCGCATAGGTGGGAGTCCCTCGGGAAGCTCTTCGGAAAAGATATCAGCAAACTCTTACAGAATGGGAATGACATTGGGTGGGAGTTCACCCTCAGACCTTTGCTCCACCTCTCGGACTATGATAGCAAACATAGGGCTGCCCCTACTAGCCTCCCGCTCCATTTCTCGGGAGCTAATCAACATCAACCTTATAGATAAGGGCTCACCTGTACTAGATGTAACGATCATGGGTCGAGCTAGGGATGGGGCACTGGGTCCAGGGACAGAAGGCTCCAGAGTACTAGGACTAGTAGGACGCCTAACTGAAGGGATCTTGGGACTAGAGGGGTGGAGGGTAATTGTTTGGTCACCATGGTCAAAGGTATAGGTGTTCGACCATCCATGTAATGTGGCATCTCGATCAAACAACCACGGCCTACCAAGAATAATATTGCCCACCTCCATGGGAAGGACATCACACCAGATCTCGTCACGGTAGGCATGGAACTACAGTGGGACCAAACACCGCAGTCTGATTGGAATGGAGGTGGAATCCACCCAAGATACTCGATAGGGGCAAGGATGGTCCACGGGAGTAAGACCAAGACGAGAGACAGTGCCCGTGGAGATTACATCGATACAACTCCCACTATCGATAATCACCTTACAAACTTGCCCGCTCAGCCTAATGTTCAACCGTGGACCGAAACTGAATATTCGCCTGCCCGAAGACGACGAACACGGGCCTAACCCCTACGACAGCAAAACCGAGTTCAAGCAGACCCAGCCACGATGGCTCTGGGACTGGACATGGTGGCTCGGCATCATCGTGTTTGGACTCGTGCTCTACTTCACGACCCGGTCATAGCGAGCGCGGTACTGCGCCCCGTCATTTCGATGCCGCGCATGATGGCTTCGAGCGCCGCCATGTGCTGCTGCGAAAGCGTTGCGTTGAGCACCGCCCGCTGCAACACCTTGGGGTCCTGCGACACGAGCATTTCGGCCACCTTCTTCATGACCTGGTCGTCAACGCGCTTGCCCATCGCCTGCATCCCGCGACGCCCGAGCGCGGCGAGGCCTGCCCATGTGCCCGCCGTCTGCAAATCGCCACCAGACGACCACAGGCCCGCTCCGCCACCGAGGATACCCGCAGCGATCAGTTGCTTTGCCGTGGTGGAGTTGCCCGTCACAGCGCCGCGGAGCTGGTCAACAATGCCTTCAACTCGGACATAGGCCTCAAGTTCTTTCGCGCGTTGCGGACCAAGCGCAATCGCCATCTTCTCGCGCGCCTCGGGCGAACCGAACACGTTGGAAATGACGTTCACGCGGTCTCGGGAGGCGCGGATACGATCAATAAGCTCGGAGGAGAAGCCAACGGAGAACGCATCGCGCTCCGCCTTGGTCATCTTTGCCACGGCCATCGATGCTTCCGGGTTCTGGCGCGTCGCCGTCGCGAACTTGCGTCCGGCCTCCAGAGCATCGTCTGCGCCGAAGAATGCCGCCGCGCCCTGCCGGGCCGCGCGGTACTCCGGAACCGCTTGATCGAGCGCCCCGGTAAGCTTCGCCTTGAGGCCCATGAGGTCGGAGACGGTGGTGTTGTCGCCTGCCCGCTTGGCCGTGCCGATCATGCCATCGAGGTTACGCTTGACCTGGTCCCAGAAGTCCAGGGAGGGGAGCGCGGTCGAGCCGTCCGGCATCTTGCGCAGACCAATGGAGCCATCCGCTCCGAAGATGAACGGGTTCTTGACGGCCCTGAAGCCCGCAACTGCCGCCCTGTCGGAGCCCCTCGACTCCGCCGCATTGACGGCAGAGCGGAACGTATCGGACTGCATCAGCTCCTTAATGGGCTGGTTCCAGATGGCGCGGGCGTTGGGGTTCATCCGCGCTGCAGTATAGGCCTTGTCGTTGCTCTTGCTCGCGGCCGTGCGCAACGCGTCGTGCAGCGCGATATCGTCTGTTGCGCCGTTCATGAGACGATTGACGAACGAGACTGCCCGGCCGGACTGATTGCCGAAGCGATCTTCGACGGTACGCTTGAGCATCGCGTCGGCTTCCGGGCTCACATTTGCCGCGGTGCGCGCAAGAGTTCGCGTGGCCTGCCCGAACCGGTCGGCGTTCATGACGGGGACACTGCCCTGCCGGGCGACCGCTTCGTCTGTGCTCGACATGACTTCGCCAAGACCGCGGTCCTGCGAGACGGCGCGGGACACGCGCTTGATGGCCTCGTTATCGCGGTTGAATGCTGTAGCGATCGGGCGGACGATGTTATCGCCAATGGCCTTGCCGCCCAGCTCGAGCCCTTTGGTAACGAGCGGCGAGCCAGCGCCGATCAGCGCGTCGGTGCCCATACTCGCCAGCACTTCGCCGCCCTGCTTGCCGTCGGAGATAGACTGAAGGCCCGAATAGCCAGCGGACGACAGCCCGGAATTGAGTACGCGCTTGCCGAGGTTGCCTGTAAGGCCCAGCGCCTCCGCTCCCGCCTTCGTCGCGCCAAGCGTGCCCATCGAGCCGAGCACGCCGCCAATCTCGCCGGCAGTGCGAGCGAGCGGCGCCGCCTCTGCAATCTGCCGGCGCCTGTCCTGGAGGCCGCGAACGGTCTCGCCATAGTCCTTGCCGAAGGGCATACCAGCGACACCGATCAGTGCGTCGGAGGTCTCTTGAAGGAATGGCACTGAGGCGGCCAGCCCGTTGACCGTTGCCGCGGTACTGGTCATCAGCCTTTCGCCGATACTGGGCTCAGGAGGCGGCGGTGCTTTCGGCAACGCCGCAAAGCGGTCGCTGACCGACATGTTGATCTGCGGCCCCGGCGCGGAAGGGGGCGCGCCGAGTTGCGACGCGATCTCGTTGACGGTCGCCTCTTGCTGGTCCGCAGGAAGCGACAAGAAGCTGTCGTCCACTGTGACCTTCGTGCCGTTGACGGTAAGGGTCGCCATTACGGGCCAACGCTCCACTGGACGCCGGTCGATGTCGTATTGAAGTTGCCCGCATTGGCCGCCGCCGGGGCGCCCGCGGCATAGGCGCCGTTGGCGGTCTCAACCAGTTTCGCGTAACCATCCATCACGGCGGCCTCGAAGTCATCAAGAGCGCGCAGGAAGTTTGCCTTATCGCCAGTGGCAACAGCCTGCTCCATGCGCGCGTACGCAGCCTCGCCCTTCATGCCTTCGTAGTCGGTGATCGGGCCGCCGCCCTTGAGCATGTTCCGCGCCTGCATGAAGGCTTGTCCTTGGGCCTGAGAGAAGTTGGCCTGCCAGTTACCGCGCGCCTGCTGGAAAACGCCCGGAATAATCGGAAGATTGCGATTCGGGATCGGTCCCGTATTACCGAACTGCTCATCGAGTCCTGCGGTGTCATTGCGCACGAGATCAATGGCATTCTTGGCTATGGCGATAGCCTGTTGTGCGCCGGGGAGAGCCGCGCGCGCGGCAGCCGCCGTCTTGGCGTCAACTGTCGTCGTCGTCTTGTTGCCCTGCATGGTGGCCGGATCAACCGGCTGAACACCACCCATCTCCGTTCGATGGAACTTGTTGTCCTTGCCGAGTTGCCCGAGGACCATCTGTCCTTTCGTAGGGCTGTTCGGATCGGTGTCGATGCCCCACGTCGGCGTCAGCGAGATTTCTGCCGGACCGCCGCGCTGCGTCTGCCAATCGGCGAAGCCGGGGTGCGCGAGACCATACTCGTAGTTCTGGATATCGCTCGTCATGGACTGGCCGCTCGCATTCCTCTGCGCTGCCAAATCCCCCATAGCCGCCTGCCATGCCTGTGCGGCAGGAAGGTTGGAGTACTGGGGGAAGTTGGCCTTGATCCACTCGCTGGTCTGGTTTTTCTCCGCAAGGTCCGCCGCCTGCTGCTTTCGCTGCATGTCAAGAACACGGCCGGTTCTCCTTGATCAGTGAAACGAGGTTCCTTCAAAGGAATCGCCGCCTTTACAGTCTTCTGAGATGAAATCAGCATCTGAGCATATGATCTTGTACGACTCTGAGGCTGCGAAGTTTGGAGCCGACCGGTGCCTGGGACATCCACCAAGGAAACTGGAGCCAGCGGCGGGGGTTCCCCCACCGCCACCTCCATGATCGGTGGAAGACTCTCAGTCCTTTCACAGGTCTACAATCGCCGCCTAGGTCAAGAAACGAGGAAGAGGGCTTCCTAGTTCCCTTTCTCGGGGTAACTTGGCCTAACCTCTTCGCAACTCGAAATGGCCCTATTCCACGGGCTCGCCCTCTTCTTGTCTCGACCTATTATTCAGTCTGCCATCTCCATAGTGTCTTCGAGACTTGGGCCTTCCTCACAATCTCGGCATAAGTCATACAATGCACACTCAACTTTTAGGTTGTTCGGTCTTCCAGACCTACGTCTACCCCACACTCAAACTCGAGTGTGGTTTCACTGCTGCTCCTCACAGCTTGCGTCTGTTGGGCACCACAGCTTGCCTACAAACCGCTGAGCAACACAGCTTGCTGTCCAGAGGATACCACACCTTTGCCCGCTGGGGATTACAACTTCACCCGTCCAGAGGAATCCTCCTCTGCCCACTGAGCCTCACAGCTTGCTCCACTGACAAACAACTTGAAGAATGGATGAAAAGAAAAACAAGAATTGGAAAGACACAGCAATCGGAAAGCTGCAAATGATAAAGCACAAATATGGCTCCTAATGAGCTAACTGGCCTGGATTTGATCCACGGTCCAGTGTAGACTGAGCTTCAAATTCTTCTCTAGGAACTCTCTCTCTCTATCTCTCTTTCTCTCTTCTTCTTCTTCTCTTCGCCTCTTTACTTTCTGATAATTCTCCTTTTTCTTCTTCTTACGGTATTCTTCTCTTTCTTTTTCGAACACTCTTCAATTCTTCTCTGCTCTGCTTATCTGCTTGATCTCTCTCAGAGTTCTTCTCTAGACCTTCCTATGTCTTATTTTTTTTAATGTATCAATTTATTCAATTCTTTTATAATTCTATATTTTTTGCATTTATCAAATTGTAATTCTGTTATTAATAATATTTTCCTTCTTGACATAAACCCTCTTATGTGTTATTTTCCCTTATAATGTATAATACACCCTGAGGAAGGGAAAATTCGTCAGGCCCGACACAGCTTGATAACGGCAGGCCCATGACAGCATACTCCACCCAGTTGTGACCCTGTAAGCACAACCCAACCAAGGCCCACAAAAGTTTCTCTAGCCCAGGAAAGATTCTCCAAATCCTCGAGCAACATCTTCGCGAGCGTGCATCCTTGACGCCACGAAGCTCACCAACGAGCGAACGTTGGAGCTCGCACCACGGAACTTTCCATGGCAAAGGCCGAGTCATGCCCACGTCTCCGAGATGCCCAGCACGAGCGTGCGAGAGGGCGATAGGAGATCCCCACGACCAAGTATGACACCACTCCACGGATGACGCCCTTGCTAAGTCAGAGACACGCCATTGTCTCCTGTATAAGTAGATCCCCAATGGGACCTAGAGAGGGACACGCAAGTATGCATACTCACCGGCATATCAAGATATTTCTTTCAGCTAGAGAGTGAGAGAGAGAGAGATCCCTCCACGGTTCTCCTCGTCCTGTCTCTCTGAGCATTCAATGCCTAATCCAAGCACTCTTCCGACTCCATGCTACTTCCTCTCCTTCCTTTACTTACTCCCTCTTCTGGTTCTCCCTTACTAGATGGTTCTGATTTAAGTATCGGGGAGTTGTCCCCTAGGATTACTCTCAATACTCCTTATGATGATTCTTTCTACTGCCTGCAAGTTCCTTCAGGGTCGCCGACTGCTCTTTTCTGTCAAATAAATCTCAAAGGTATAGTATGAGACAAAAGAGACACTTTTTAGCTTATACATACCCTTTAGGGAGATATATGATCACCACAACGAGGGAGTCTCAACTCTCCTACCCGTATCCTTCACAGGAAAATCATTATCTTAAGGAATTACGCCCTTATTTATTCGTGAAAGCTTATGATTTTCTTTTATGCCCTTGCCCAGACTGAGGAGCTCCAGGATGCACTTGCCTGTGTGGCAAGGCAGCATCGTGACCATAGTGTGCTGGTGAGTTTTATTTTGCTTTGGTGGTCCATGCATTCTTCTTTTGAATTAATGATATTATGATATGATGCAGATGCTGGAGTTGACCGAGGCCAGGAAGCAGCTAGCAGTGGTGCGCTCAGGGATCACCTCCCGTGATGAGCGGATCGCTGAGCTGGAGGGTGTGCTGAGTCAGCGGGGGATAGACCGCGACCTCACAGCACGGGTAAGTCAACAACATTAATTTCAATTAAGTTTATGATGAAATGAAACTCAAAACTAATAGTTGACTTTATTGAATGCAGGAGGTCGAGCTACAGGACGCGAGCACCCGGGCCACCTTGGCTGGGGCAGAGCTCGCCATCCGTGACCAGCGGGTCATGGAGCTAGAGGAGGAGGTGGCCCGTCTTACTGCCGTAGCGGGCCAGCGCGAGGAGCTGCCTCGGGACGTCCATCACCTCCGCATGCACCTCGAGATCAAGCGGAGAGAGCATGCTCGGGATCGCGAGGAGCGCGACCGGGAGAGGACGGAGCGGGACCGCGAGAGGATGGAGCGGGACCGGGAGAGGACGGAGCTCGTGGCCGTCCGGATGGAGCTCGTCGTAGTCCAGGAGCGGCTGTGGGCTATAGAGGAGCGACTGCAGCGGGGACGCAAGAGAGCCCGAGCGGCGGGTCACTCGAACGCCTATGCCAGTACTACATATGCATCGGGCTCCTCATCCCACCAGCACGCGGAGGAGGAGGTTCAGAGCTCAGCTCCGAGTGCAGCACGGGGGTCGATGCCCCCACCACGGGCTCGTCATAGGGGTGGCAGGGGAGGAGAGAGAGAGAGGCAGAGAGAGGAGGGTGGAGGTGAGAGTTAGAGAGAGAGAGCTTGTACTCCTCCACCCTCCACACACTTGTACTCATTTTTGACAGATATATATATAGAAGGGGTGCTACCCGGGCCTCTGAGGTAGTTTCTCATGGCCTGCTCGATCCCTTCCCACTCCTGGTCGGGGAGAGTGGCCGGTGGTTGCGTGTCAGTGGCGACAGCAGGATAGGTGTAAGTCGCGAACGTCGGGCGGTCAGCATGGTGACGGCGCCTGTGACATTGGCGGCGAGCATTTTCGGGCAGCGCTGGCGTAGCAGCTGTCGGTTGGTGGGTCGTGGCCGCCACCTCGACCCTTTCATCCCTTCGCCCCCTTATGTGGCAGGCGCAGCTAGGCCCTGCCTGGGCTGGTGCCGTGGGTTGGGCTTCCTTTGGAACCCAAGCTTGTTTCAGCTTTGCCAGCTTGTGAGCCGGTGTGTCTCTTAGCACTGTGGCCGGAATGGCGGGTGCCATCTTTTCTTTCATCTTCTCTAGTCCTTGGAAGGAGTTGCGGACTGGAATGGTCGGCGCGATACGGTTCGAGATCATTTCGGACCTCTGTCCATTCAGATGGACTCGAATGGTTCCGACAGTCATGGACTTGCTGGAGCTAGAGATTCGGCGCCCCGCAACGGTGCCAGGGTTGTTCCTTCGAAGTCTCCTCCGATGGGATGCCGACCCTTGGTGCGATGGGCCGGCAGTCTAGTGCACATGGTGCACGTTACAGCCCAACGTCCTTGGCGGGACGCTGTTGTTATTCTCGGCCACAGCTCGACCGGTAGCAGCTTCAATGACTCCCTAGATGTGTTAGACTTAGGTTCGTCAGATGCCTCCACGTCCAGGATGTTAACGAAGGCCACCTCCAGAAAATTAGGGAAGCCCACGACCGGAGAGAAGCTTCCGAAGCAAAGTGGGACGGCGAGATAGCCTTCTCGGATGTGTCTCTTTATGACTTGGGGGCCAAATGAGACCACCATTCTCACAGTTGAAATATGATTTTCCTACATTTGCGAAGATGAAACAATCAGCATTACAAGAAGGGGGCCGCAGGGCCCCTAATTTCGGCAAAGAGATGAAGGGTGGATTAGTCCCACCGGGCGTGCCAGACAGAGAGAGAGAGAGAGAGAGAGAGAGAGAGAGAGAGAGAGAGAGAGAGAACCCCTCTTGTTCCTTGCCCAGTATACCTTGGCCGCCCCTTGTCCGGTGCACCTATCCAGGCCTTGTCCGGTACACCCTGGCCATGCCCCGCTCGGTATACACCACCTTGAGCTTAGCCCGGCACACCCTGACTATGTCTGCCCGGCATGCCCTAAAGCTCTGCTAGCACAAACCCTGCCCCACCCCACGTCTGACCTAGTCTACCTCACCTCTACCCTACATGAACACTACCCTCTGTGCATAGACCTTGCCCTAGGCATGCTTGAACTTTGGCCAACATGCTCAGACCTGTCCCCTTCGCACCACTCAAACCAGCATAGACCTCACTCAGACCTTGCCTAGCCATGCACAAGCCTTGCACAAGCTCCGAACCCCGGTTGCACAGACCTCACACAAGTCCTGCACAGACCTTGCACAAGCCTTGCACAGGCCTTGCACAGACCTTGCTTAACCTTGCATGGACTTTGCACAAGCCTTGCATGGATCTTGCACGGTCCTTGCTCAAACTTTGCACAGACCTTGCCTGAGCTTGTACAGACCCTAGCGGCCTAGCCTTCAAATGTGCGCAGACCTTGCCTGAGCTTGCACAGACCCTGGCGGCCTAGCCTTCAAATGTGCATAGACCTTGCCCGACTTTGAATAGACCTTGCCCGACCTGCACGAACCCTGCACAGACCCGACATAGGCCTTGCATAGGCCTTGCCTGAACTTACACAAACCCAGCCCTCATGTGCACTGACCTGGCCCTCACTTGCACTGACCTCTTCCTCCATGCACCAGCCCCTCTGCCTGGTATTCCCTGGCCACTCCTTGGCCGGCATAGCCCCTGGTCCTCCGTCCGGTACGCCCTTAACCCCCCAGCCCGGTACACCCTCTTAACTGCCCTTCGGCAGACCTTAGTCCGCCCCCTCCCAGCGGCACACACCCTTAGCCCCATCCTAGCCCCGTACACCTTTGGCCTGCCTTACCCGGCACAGATGGAGACGTAAGCCGAAGATGTCACATCCTGAGACCACTCATGGCACCCCACACCTAGTCCCCACATGATGCCCAGCATCAGTCAGACCACGGGTCAGCTCGTGGATTGAGGTTCACTCACCCGGAACTCAAATCGGCACGAAAAACCACCGACTAGGCCTCAGACGATGAACGGTCCATCATTGGCCACTCACGGATGCACGGCCAACTCACAGTCGTGCGGGGGAGAATGGACGGTCCAACCTAGCCGTCCGTCACTCCCAGCGGAAACCAGACTATAACGCGCCTGTCCAGGTGCGTTATAGTGCTTAACAGACCAATAGAGGTGCGTTAAGCCCTAAATCATGAAAGCGAACATAACGCACTCCTAGAGGGGCGTTATGTACATAACGAACCAGACATTGTGCGTTATGCCACGGAGCAAAACAGACCATAACGCACTCCTCAAGGGGCATTATGGGCCTTAACGGACCAGCTCCGGCGCGTTAAGTGGAAGGCAAGGGCGTTAAGCATAATGCACCTTTCTTGGGGTGCTATGGTACATAACGGGCCTCCCCAGGCGCGTTATGTGACCAGGACCCCAACGGTCACAACCAACGGTCAGAAACTAACGGTCGAAAATCATGATGCACCAGCACCGGCACGTCATACCTGACATGGCGGTCAGTCGAGAGACTGTTAAACCCTCGACGGCTAGACTTAAATCTTACGAAGCATAACGCACCTGCATGGGCGCGTTATGCTCATGATGGTTTCTGGAACGACTGCTATGTCGTCCCGGCGGCGAAATGATGAATACAACCTAAAAATGTCAACCACGCCCCCCTACCTCCACAGGAGAGGGGGAAATCGAGGGGGAAGCTCCCCTGGGACCCCTAGCATGCATCTAAGTGATGCGGGACGGAGATGACGAGGGCTCGAGGCCACCTGGAACTCTAAGCAAGCTCGTGTACGTCCCTAGCGAGGGAAGCGTCGGACCTACACGGTTGAGGAACCGGCAGTGAGTCAAGGGTGGTCTAGCTCTCTCGTGATGATCGTTTCGACTATTTTTATATATTTTTTTGAATTAGTACATTTTTGACACGTTTTACGAGATTTCAGAATTTGATTAAAATATTTTAATTTCTTTTTTTATATTAACCAAACCCACCCCCCTTTTCTCTCTCATCACTCTCACGCTCTCACTCTCTCTCCCTCGTTCTCTCTCGTTCTCTCTCCTACGGGTGCCCAGCTACAGACCGAGCGATCCACGGGCGAGGTGACAACACGTGGGACTTGCTGAGATGCATGGTGGAGCGAGGAACGACGTGAATTTGGTGCGATCCTGAATGGCAGATTCGAAGTTGACGGTTCGGTTCGTGATGGCGTTTCGGCGCGGATTAGTCACCCATGGCGCTCGATTTCGTCGGTGGAGTTAGGGAGGCGGATCCTCATCTCGTTCCGCACATTTTCCCTATCTCTGTGCGTAGTTTCGTGGCCGATCGAGGGAGATCGAGCTAGTTTAGCATAAACTGTAGTTTTTGGGGTTTGTAGGGTTTGCCGGAAGATGACAACCATTCGCGATGTAGTTAGCGTCAAACTGACCACTGGGATGTCAAGATCCCAACCTCACCAGTTTCGTGTCTGTTGGTTGTCGTTTGGGGCCGGTAGGAGTCCGGGAACCCCAGTGACTCGATGTGGGTCGATTCATCAGAATCGCCCGGATCTCACGATTTAAGACATTCCATTGCGTGCATGTGGTGTTTTTAGAATCCTTGAGGGATTTTCCATTGTTTGGGTGTATTTCCCCTGCACTACGGCGTGCATGGGGCGTGGAATAGGCCGATTCAGCCGTTTCACAGTTTCGTTCATCGGATTGGCATAACGGTCCTACCAGAGGCCGTTATGTGCATAATGGTCCCCCGATAGACCGTTATGCATTGTTCATCGATTTTTGTCTTCGGAGGTCTTGGACCATAACGGACCAAGACTAGTCCGTTATGTGGAGCATAACGCCCCTGTCTAGGCGCGTTATGGTCGGGTTGTTTTCGAGGCTGACTGCCATGTCAGTCCCCAGAATTTGCCAGCTGATTTAGTTTGCATGGACATGACAGATTATGATGTTATCTTAGGAGCAGACTGGTTGGCTAAGTATGAGGCCAATGTTCATTGTAGTTCTAGCTCTGTGTCTTTCTCTAGACACCCAGGACTTTCTTTTATAGGAGTTAGGCACCATAAGTCTGTGCCACTTATTTTGGCCCTCCGAGCTGATAAATTGATGAGGAAAGGATGTCGGGATTTTCTAGCCTTTGTGTTTGTGACCCCTGAGAAGAAGATTGAGATTCAGGACATTCCTGTTGTTTGAGAATTTTTGATGCCGGACGAAGACGCGGACTCGACATTGAGTTGGATATGCAACCTGGGACTCTAGCAAGCTTGCACTCGTCCCTAGCGAGGGAATCGTTCAGACCTGCACGGTTGAGAAACCGACAATGAGTCAAGGGTGGCCAACTCACAACTCTCGTGCCCGGGTCGGGTCACGGGACGGCTCGCTCTCTCTCGCAGTAGTGAAATGAATATATCAAGCTAATGGTCCTAACACATGCTCTCTAGCAACAGCAAACAAGCATATACTAAGAAAGTAAGTACGACTACAAGGGGGTGCCGAGTGTACCTCACGCTCAGGGCGTGGGGGAGACGATCCCTGCCAAGTTGGTAACTCCCGGTGAAGATTAATTACACAATATTTCAATAATGAACTATTTGCCCACTCCACACAGGGAGGTAAAGGGCTACAGTAGGCCTGGGAGGACCGTTCTTGTGTTGGCGGGTAGCACTTTGATCCGCTCCGTCGGTGCCGTCTAGAAGACGCTTGCTGCTAGTTGTGGGGCCCTCGTGCTGCTCAGTGGGGCCGAGTGGGCCCAGAGTGAGACCGCTATGGCGGGGGCATCTGGAGGGATGCTCCCTCGGAAGGCGGCACGCTGGTTCGCCACGTGGGAGGCCAGGAGGCTCCGGTCTTCAAGTATTGGGTTTGCTGTCCACGAGCTATAACTTGCTATTTTGCAGCGCGCGACCAGGTGAAAACTGCTGCTGCGATCAGCGCCTCGTATTTCATACATATTCTTGTTTAGTTCATTTTTAATCTTTTAATGTCTTAAATTATCTTTTAATGT
Source organism: Amorphophallus titanum (assembly GCA_024336825.1). Taxonomy (NCBI): domain Eukaryota; kingdom Viridiplantae; phylum Streptophyta; class Magnoliopsida; order Alismatales; family Araceae; genus Amorphophallus; species Amorphophallus titanum. The sequence continues at coordinate 616,120 of JANBPO010008741.1, forward strand.
TGAAATTATCTCCATGGGCATCGTCTTTCATTTCTAGTGACATGCGTAGGCTTGGAATGTCGGTATGGCTTGACAGGTTGTTTTAGTTTTGCGTTTCGCCACGTCCCCCGTCGATTTCGATCGATCGAGTGGGGTTTCGATTCTGCCCTTCGGAGTCACGAAACCCAAGTGATATAACGCGCCACCCCAGGTGCGTTATAGTCATTTGACGCACCCCTAGAGATGCATTATATCGTCCGTGAACTAAGGAGTTTTCTGTGGATTTTCATGTTCGGGTGGCTTTAATGAGTCTTTCCTGGTGCGTTATAGTCCCTGTCTGGGGAGTTAAAGGTCTGTTGCCTTTAACGCCCTGTCCCTGTGTGTTAAATTCATATGACGCCCCTGGTTAGGTGCATTATATGTCGTGTTTACTTGTGGATTCTAATCGTTCTGGTGGGCATAACGGCCCATGGGAGGTGCGTTATGTTCCTATAATGCCCTACCCTTGGTGCGTTATACCCCTTGTTAGTGTGTTGTGTGCCTGTTGACTTTAACGCCCATGATCCCGTGCATTATAGTCCTATAGTGTGCCTGCCCTGGTGCGTTATAGTCCCGTTTACCTGTGGATTTTATCCGAGTTCTGTTAAGCATAGTGGTCCTGCCCTAGTCCGTTATGGTGTGCAACGGGGTGGTTCTAGTCCGTTATATACCTGGAGATTCCAAAAGCATGCATGTGTAATTTCTAATGCATTTCATATTTCATATACGCCATGTTTAAAATATTTTATACACTGTAGCATTATTTTATATCCCAAGAGAGCAGCTTTCTCTTTCCTTGTGATGGAACCACTAGTCGTAGCACGACGACATCCGTGTCGGCCCACCTGGGAGAGGTGGCGGGGTATTCCCGTTATACGGTTTGTAAGCTAGTTTCTGTGGGCCCTCTCGCATAGTCAGTAGCGTCCTACTGGGAGGGTTTTTGACTGATCTAAGGGCATAGATGCATGCTAGGAGGGTTGGGGATGGATTCCCCCTTGTTTCCCCATCATCGGGCGATGATTGGGCCGTGGATCGAGATTTTTTGGTGTTTCCCGCCGTTTCGCACTCGGGAGAGCCTTGCAGTCCTTCCAGGAATCGCATGGCTCCCCTGGTGGTCTCCAGAAGATCGCTTGTCGACAGGCCTTGCGGTTGTCTGAAAGGCTGCTAGCCTTGGACCTAGACTTGGACAAGCGATCACTAGGCGACCGTTTCTCCCATTTGATCGTTGCGCCCTCAGGGCACGTGTTTCCGACTGTTGGGAGTCACGTGTCAGCAAGCGGTCAGAGCATGACCGTTTACCATTGTCTTGCGATCCAAGGAGGACCGTTTGGCTTGCCAAGTGGTCTGGCGATAGACCGTTAGGCCTTACCATGGCTCGATCCCTTGCGGTCTTGGGTTCGATCGTTAGGCTGAGCCCTGCGGTCCAGCGATAGACCGCTAGGCTCGCCTTGCAGTCTAGAGATAGACCACTTGGCTAAGGGGCAGTCTTGAGAGGACTGCCACTCCATCTCCTTTCGCCTGGCATTTTCGAGAGTCGAGTCTCACCACTAGTGACCTGTCCACTAGTCATAGCTTTCCTATGCACGCGGGTGCAAACTCACTTGGGAGTGGTGGACAGTGTGACCCGAGTGAGATGGTTGTTAAGCTGGTTACCGTAGGGCCCCCACGCGCAACTGAGTCCAGGCTTCGGGGGAAGAACCAGCTAGAGGTCCTGACCTAGGGCGCATGGTCTGTGTGTACACACTTGGTTGGGGGCGTTGGACCCGCGCTGACGAGCATGAACCCAACCAGTCCTTGTTCGTGGTACTTGTGTATGTCTCAGTTTCCACCTGGGGCGAGTAGGGAGACACTTGAGATGCGGTGTAAGACATCAGGGGATGTATCCGATCGTTCTTCTAGTGGGTAGAGCTCCTGTCTCCTGGCAGGTGTGGACTTGTGTTTTGTCGGACCGAGGTTGGTTCGTAGTGTTGCGCAGCAGTAAGCCACACTCTGGTTTGAGTGTGGGGTGGACGTAGGTCTGGAGGACCGAACCACCTAAAACATCTTGTGCCATCTGTGGTTTGCTTGTCTTTCTTTCTGTCAACGATTAGATGCATGCTAGGCTCGTTTCCGTTGATTGATAAGCAGTAGATTTCATTTCGGTAAAATTTTAAAGGGTAATTCATTCACCCCCCCTCTGAATTCGTAGCACCGATCCCAACAGCTACTCTCCCCTGAAGATGATGTTGTGGTTGGCAGGTAGCTGGCGCCCCCATTTTCGGCTTGACCGGGTTGCATGAGTGGCAGTCGCGGCTTCGGCCTGGCTTGCCCCGGCAGCGGTTGTAAAGCATATTTCCTCCTCGTCTTCCTCATTGGGCAAATTGAAGAGGGCGGGGAGGGTATTACAGAAGAGCACTGTCTCCCTATTGGTCTTGCAGGCTCTTCTTTTCTTCCTTTCCTTCTTTTTCTTATCTCCGGTTGGTGCTTGCTCCCAGAACAAGCTGTCATCCCTTTCTGGCATTTTGTCAGCTTCTCCTTCTTGTTCTAGCGAGAGCTATTCCAATTCTTGCCATGGGACATTATCCCTTATCAGCAAAGGTTTTAGTTCGGGCGGTTCATATTCTTCTAGCCTGTTTATGTAGTCCTGCAGTCGCTAGGCTTCTAGACTAATTTCTTTGGCCACTAACAACGGAGTCTATCTTCTCCAGTTATGTGTGTGTATTCTGATAACTGTAGGCGGGCTAATCCACACGGGTGCTGGTACCAGAGGAACATGTTGTGGTGTGATGCCAGGAACATGTGCCACCACCTTCGAGCGAGGTGTGACTTTCTTCTTGGTCTTTGCAGGGACCTACTGCCATCCTTGTTGTTCTTTTATTGGTGTCAAAAAGTAGGCCTCGTAAGTGTGCTGAGTGCTAGCTTCTGCAACTTCTTCGGGCAATGCCTGATATAAGGAAATCATATTGGCCGTAGCTCTCCTCAGAGGTGCTTCATGAGGTTGTGGAGGGTCAACCTTGTACTCTCCCTACTCTATTTCTTCCCTTTTCACCATGCCTTTGATGATGTCTTTGAATACATAGCAGTCCTCGATCGGGTGCCCCAGCATCTGCTGATAAGGGTAGAATCTCGGGTTGTCTATTCTCTTCACGTCCTCCGGCCTTTTTGGCTCAGGTAGGGTGACATTATATTCGGTAACCCAATCAAATAGAATCTTAGTCATCTCTTTTGAGAAAGAATAGGCCTTCTTCATTTTGTCCCTTAGTGAGGGGCCCTCCTTCTCTTCTGCCTTGGCAGGCTGAGGTGCAACTGCCTTCTTGCCCTTGTCTCTTTGCTGTTCAAATGCCTTGATATCAAGGGTGTTTGCTTCTTTAGGCATTGGGCGCCGCTCTACTGCCTTTGCCTTCTGTGTGGTGGCGGTGGCTGACGCAAGGGTAGGCCTTGCCAGGAACGCTTCCACTTCGACCACTACATTGTTCAAGCGGTCAAACGACCGGATCTCCATGCCGATCATCTTCTCTAGCATCTCCCTCCTCAGGTTTTATTTGCAGATTTGTATAGCGTCCTCCTGATATGGGGGCTGCTTGCACCTCATTCCGAGGTTCCTCCACCTCTTGATGTATTCAAGGGTAGTTTCATCCTCCCTTTGCCTTGTTAAGTAGAGCTCAGCCACTGTGACCTCCCACTTGGTGACATGAAACTTTTCTCTAAACTTCTTTTGCATATCCGGCCAGTCGCTGATCGACCCCATCGGGAGGCCAGAAGACCACTCAAATGCGAGCCCTGTCAGTGAGGACCCGAAAAACATCAGAATATATGACTCGTCTGTGGCTAGATCACTGATGTCGGTCATGTAATATACGACGTGTTCTTTTGAGGATCCCTTCCCATTGAACTTATCAAACTTAGGCGGCTTGCTGATCCCAGGAGGGAGTCGCTTTGCTGCATGATGTGGCAGACATGGCACCCGATAAGCATTGAATGTGACATAGTCACCTTCACTTTGCTCAGCAAGATTCAGCTCAATCATCCTTTCCACCATCAACTTGTTCACGACGGTCAGATCGACTAGTTCTCGGTAGAAGTGTGCTGGCTGTAGGTAAGGGGTGACCAAGGTGGTCGCCTGCGGAGGAGGACGCAGCAATGAAGGCGCTTGGTGCACCTGTGGTAGCACCGGTGTTATCAGCGGCTATGGTAGGTGCTGTTGGGTGGCTGCCAGGCTAGGCTCTGCCAGCTAGGGTAGGGTATATAGTGGTGGGAAGTTGCACCGGTTGATGCCTCCCCGTGATGACTTGACTTGCATCTGCTATTTGGAGGCTGAGGCTTGTTCTATTTTCTCCATTAGCTGTTTCTTCAAAAGCGCTATCTCCTGTTGATATTTCTAGAGTAGCATCAGTACTGATGGGTCCATGGTTGCTGTGTTGGGGATGGCTTCTACTGTCTCCCTTGAAGTGCCATAAGATGAGATATTCAGCAACACCTCTTCCACTTCAGCTGTCACCACATTTGCAATCAGGGTCATGATTTCCTCAGATAGGATTTGTTTCCCTTTTGCCGCCTTCAACATTTCCCTCGCGGCCTCCACTCTTCGGGTGTTTGGCCCTGGCATTACGGCTAATTGTGTCAATTCCTAGGGGTGTTCGGGCAGACCCCCATATTTATCGGCCAATCCGGCCATATGGCAGGTAAAAATCCGCATATCTTTCCTTTGCCTATAGACCTTCCTTTTTGAATGACCAAGGAAGGTTAATCTCTCAAACATAGAGATTCTTCTTCTCTCCTCCTACTGGGGAGGGGCTTCATCGGCCTCGAGATTTGGGCCATCTTCATACCCATTATCGTCAACCGATAACGTCATTCTTCTCTCTTCTTCTTCTTCGACTGCCATTGTTGGGCAGTCATCTTCTTCGGCCACAACTGCTTGTAGTAGTGGTGCGGACACCAGAGCCAGAGATCGGCTCGACTCAGCAGGCCATCAGTACCGGACACGTAGCGTGGCTCGGGGGATGTCGACTTCCTTGTGGCTGGGGGACAGCCTGGAGTCTGCACATTGAGTTATGTATTTGCAGTGCATTTGTATTTGTATTTATATTTGTATTTGTATTTGTGTATTTGGTATGTTTTTGGGTCAAGAGAGAGTTAATTAGGCTAAGTTAGTGGGTCACCACGACCACTCCCTGGAAGATCTAGACGTGCAACTTGGCTGAGAGCAACTCCTACTAGTCCTCTGTCATCCCCAAGAAGCAGAACAAAGTTCGGACCCCAGCATCAGAAGTTACGAATTTTCTACCGAAGTCACTCCAGGTTGGTTCCTCTGTTCCTCAACGGACCCACCTCCACTCTTCTGGCAAGTACGATCGACCCTGATGTCCTCTGAGGTTTCCGTTAGTCCCATATGAAAGAAGACTTGTCCACGGTTGTCACGGTACCAGCCCTGCCTCCATACACATTTAGGACTGCCCGCGGCGCCTCCATCTTCCAGCAGAAACACTCTAGGAGCAGTCAGCACTAGTACTATCCAGCCCTGTTCCAAGACCTACACCAGCCAGCAATCGTCTCAAGGTTAATCTAGAAAATTTGAGCGTCTTCCTGGGCCAGATTGGAGTGTTTTGGCTCTGGTCTCGGTCCATTTGGAGTTCGGGAGCGTCCGCGACGGCATACTCTTCGACCGACTGTCCTACGATTCCAGAAACTGACAGCACCGACGAGGAGCCCGGCATCTTACGATTTTAGCTCCATCCCCTCCCCTCGCTTGGCCAGCTGAAGGCCCCTCCCTGCGGGAGGTAGTTTTGGATGTAAGCATTTAACCCCCACCCCAAGATCCCCCTCTTGCATGAGGTGTAGTGCTGTATCTTTCCTTCATTTTCAGGTCAAGCGTTATCGCCGCGGCATGCGGGTGCGTACCCACGCCTCCCCGCTCGCCCTTGTCTCCGAGCGGGATCGGTGTTTCCACACCAGTCAGGTAAGCGACTGTTAACCCTTGGCTGGTTACTCGCTTTGCTGATTTTGTATTGTCTTGAATGCCCGTCGGATGGTGAGCCGAGAGCCAAACTTGCACACAACTTCTAGTGTGCCCACCGCAGAAAGAGAGAGAGTGCCACCCCAAACCCATGCCCCGGCATGCCGGCCCCCACTCAAGTTGGGAATCCCAGACCCTTAGGGGTCAGCCTAAGCTAGCCTCGACCCTTAAAATATTGAATAAATGAATGAACACAGATCGAGTGTAGAATTCTCCTAATGATTGGGTATCTCAATCTGTGAATGGAGTTCGTCGAGCTCCTTCTCTAACTCTAGATCTAGGCTGATCTGGTGCTGCTGCTGATGCTTCTCCTGCTGTTGCTCTTTTGATGCTGCTACTCTTGTTGCTACTACACTTTGGCTTGTAGAGGTCATGCTGCAACTCTGGATCTCCTGGCACTTCTCTAGTTTTCTTCCTCTCCTTCTTCTTCTTGATCTAGGTCGCGCAAGCCCTTTCTCTCTTCTCCTTCCCACGAGATGCAGCTTCTTTCTCCTTCCCACAAGATGCAGCTTCTTTCTCCTTCCCACGAGATATAGCTTCTTTTTCCAGCCCACGAGATGCAGACCTCTCTTTTTCTTTTCACTAGATGCAGAGCTTCATGTTCCAGTAGCCACGCTCCCTCTTGTTTCACTGCTCGCTACTCCTCCTTATCCTTTTCAGCCTTCCTATCATGTTTTTAAGGTGCACCCAGAATATCTACTGGTTAGTTGGAGAATCGATGGGAAGTCTCCTATTTTTATGCAAAGAGGTTGAAGACCAAGTCTTCTCCACTAGCTGCAATAGAATCTGATAAAAACAAACATTTTCTGGCACACCTGGACCCTCTATATGCGTGCCATAATGGATCCACAGCTTGGGTATTGGATCTTGCAACAAACAGGTTTATTTCTAGGGTTTTATCCTGCATTTCTAGCGTTGGTCGACTCACAGGCGGTTTTGGTCGACTCTCAGCACTTGCCCAAATAACCCAGCTTCTGTCTGCTAGTCTGAGTCGACTCATGAGCAGTTTTGGTCGACTCCTGCACCTGTCCAGAACCTGGGTGGTTCTGTCTGCAGTTTGTGGTGGACTCTCAGGCAGTTTTGGTCGACTCTCAGCACCTCATATACATGATTTGACCTATTTTGTAGATATTGAAGGCTGACCTTATGAATTTAATTTGGTCCATTCTTCTTGTTTGGCTGGTCCATTTAGTCATCCTCTCTCTCTCTCTCTTTTCTTCTTCTTTCTTTTTTTTGAACCACTCCTATAAAAGGGGACGGGGGCGGACACCGAGCCGCCTACATAGTTGAAAATCAAGAAGTCTCCTGAACCCAGTTTGTGAGCCGCTACAGATCTTTTCCAGCCTTCTTTAAAGTGCAAACTCGTGTTGTCGCCGCTCGTCTTGACGTTCTAAGACTTGCCAATGGGACTCATGATTGTGGCCCACGTCGAGTTCTCTCTGATGGCGTACTCGGTGAATTTTTATGGAATAGCCAATCTCCTGGAGGAGCCAGGGGGCAAGACTCTAAAGAACTTGAACTTCCTGGGCAAGACATGTTGATTTCCAAACGTGATGTGAATTGATCTTCTTGGTCTGACAGTAGAACTTGTTCCCTCCTCCAGAGGACCTGATGCAATCTTCTGCAAAATGTGAATCTCAATGCTGTAGCCTCATGGGGGTGACCATCCTGACAGCATGTGGTTGGTGACGTATCGGAACCTCCTGTGATAGGCACAGAAGTCTCCTTCCTTTGAGGTGGCACCGTCGGTCCCGACTGCGACCTCTTTGCCTCCAGCTGTGAAGTGGCCCAGGGCGAAGTCGCCTGTTAAAAGGGCATTGGATGCCGCAAAGGTGGCTGGGCGGCGGGAGGCAAACTGGCGAAGGACGGAGGCTATCAGTGCGTAAGCCTCTTCGGTAGCTTGTCCACGGAGAACCTGGCAGGCACCCGCGTTGGCGCACAGGAGAGTGCTCGCCCTCCTAGGGTAAGGACAAGGGGATCACTCCACCGTGCGAAGCGGTCTATTGGCCAGTCTCGCCTGAGCATTCGAAATGCGCGAGGGCCTTAGATGGGAAGCCTCGATTAGGGGGACTCATCGTCGGAAGGGATGGAGAGAAGAATTTATTGATTTGATGATCCAGATGAGAGGTCCGAATCAGAATTGATGCTCTTCACCTGAGGTGGTGGGGAGGGAGATCCGTCGATAGGGGATAAGTGATATATCATGTATACATATATATTATATGGGAACGGATCTACTCCTACGATAAAAAAGACAAACTAAAGAGCAAACGTTCTGAAAAAAAGATCCCCCTTGGCAGCCACACAAAGTCCCTTTTTATAGCCTCTCGACACACCCACCGTCTTGCCATTCACCGCCTGCTCATGCTGCCTTCCATCGTGCACGCCTACCAGACGCGAACACTACCACCGTCTACAGCTGTCTGCCGCCGACTCTTGCTTCCTTGTCCTGCCCATGCCAGAATGGAGTCTCTATCGCCCGTGCACGTGACCGCAGGCTGTCGCCCCCTTGGACCTGGGCGCGTTGCTGTCTACCACCGTCTGTAGTTGCTTGCCTAGAGCACGCATGCGATCGCCGGCTGCCACCATTTGCTAGCCGACTCTGTTGGTTGGTTGGAGTACACGAAACACGAGATCATGCGCTGTCCTCTTGATGTCTCCTGCTCCTCCCTCTGCGCACGCACGCGACCACCGTCTGCCACCCTCTGTGGGAGCCGACTGTGCTCCACCTCCTACGAGCTAGCTCTGCTGCCTGGATGCTCTGCTCCTCTCTCGGAGCACGTCGTATGCGCCTGCCTCCGTTGTCCGCCGTGCGAACCTTTGGGCACTGCTCCATCGTCTTCGCAACCTCCGACCACTGCTGCCTTTGTCGCGCCGTCCACTAGCTGCCTTGCTCCCTGGAACGTCGTTTGTTCGTGCACAACCTTGCTGGAAGCTCCGCCCTCTTACGCAAGCACGCGACTGCCGGCTCCTGCACAAACGGCAGCATGCGTCGCTTCTCTGCTCCAGCATGAGCTGCAAACCTTCCCTATGCTCACTTAGCCGCATGCGAGACACCTTCCTTTGCTGATCGCATGCACCACTTGTTCCATGCACTGCAAACCACGTATCCGGCAGCCCGCCTTCGTTCGACCACGTCAAACAACCCATGCACATGTCAACAAAGACCATCCCCCTTCACATGTCAAGCCCATGCGAAACACGCCAATCATATGTGATAAGCATGCATAAATAAAATAATTAGAGCATGCTGCTTTCTTTTCTTGTGGCGTCAGCTCATAACGAACTGTCCCTATTTGAGACCTTCCCTCACTAGGGTGCCTAGATTGGTCATCGCCCCCTTATTCACTTCTTGCCCCTGGATTCGGCCGAAGAAAGAGACGTACAGGGACCTTGACTCCTCCGGGCATGGCCAAGGAGAAACAGTGTCTACAAAGTGGGAACCCAACCAGGGACGTCGTGTAGTGTGTGATTGTCATGCTCGGAGTCCTCTTTGTGCAAAGAAAGATACTCTGCTATCGGGGCGGCACTGATTTGACTCTATGGAAAGAAACGCTTAAGATACAACCCATTCCAAGCATGAGCGAGCTCATCACCATCTGTGTTCACTAATCGGTAAGCATTATCTGGATAAGCCTCTTTGACAACGAACGGCCCTTCTCGGTTTGGTTACAATTTGGACCTAGGACCTGCAGACCGGATGAATTTGCATTTCAAAATCATATCTCCTTTTTGAAATTTGCATCCTATTACCTTCTTTTGGAAATATCGCGAAACTCTCTTTTGGTAAACGGACACGTGATCGGCCGTGTTCATCCTCTTCTCATCTAAGAGTTCCAACTGGATGAGCAACGCCTCTCGACGTTCGTCGAGGTTAAGTTCCTTATCAAGTTGCACCCTTAGGGAAGGGATTGGGATCTCATATGGGAGGACCGCCTCCATTCCGTAGGTGAGTGTATAGGGGGTTTGCCCCGTAGGAGTGCGAACAGAGGTGCGGTAAGCCCATAAAGCTTCCACCAATCTTTCTGGCCAATCAGAATATTTGTGAGATTTGTTGTGCATATGTTCTTTAGATTTGAAGCTAACAACATATTTCATTCTATTTTGATGATTGCAACAAAGTAACATTGTCTGCTTGCCCTATTTTAAACCGTTTCACATACATAAAACGTTGATTTCTCTGATGCAGGGTTGACGCTGCCAGAAGACAGGGTCCACGCATCAAGAGAAACAGTCAAGGACCTTTGTCACAAAGGTATTGAGAACAACTACTGACCATAGCCTATCTAATTATCCCTATGACTCTAGACTTAGGTAAATGACTCATAAACCTAGGTAGTGGACTCAAATAAAAATAAAATTACATAATTATGACTCAAGAAAATATGAAAATTACATGTGATGACTCTAAAAAATGTAGCGAGCATCATGGAGCATAGCCGACACGCAATGGGTCCCTCGGGAAATGAGGAGTGGTAGGAGATGTCCCTATCACCTACCTTCCGCAGTGCCCAGTTACCTTCAAAAGAACGGGAGCTGTACATCCAGTTGCTGCAAGAGTACCGGGACTACTTCACCTGGACTTACAAAGAGATGCCAGGACTGAGCCCTGTAGTTTCACAACATGAGCTGGCGATTAGCCCTGAAGCCGACCCGGTGAAGCAACCACCGCGGCGCATGAGGCCGGAGCTCATCACTCAAATATGTACAGAAGTCGACAAGCAAATTGACATGGGATTTGTCGAAGAAAATTAGTACACCACGTGGTTGGTGAATATCGTCCCCGTGAAAAAGAAGAATGGACAGATCCAGATATGTGTCGACTTCCGGGATCTGAATAAAGCTTGCCCTAAGGATGACTTTTCGGTTCCTATAACGGAAGTCATGATTGATGCTACAACTAGCCATGAGGCCTTGTCATTCATGGATGGGTCATCCGGATACAACCAGATTTGGATCGCGGAGCATGACCGAGTCCACACTGCCTTTCGAACTCCCAAAGGCATCTATCATTACAAGAGGATGTCGTTCAGATTAAAGAATGCTGGCGCGACTTATCAGCGCGCGATGACCAAGATATTTGATGAACTGCTCTACCACAAGGTCGAATGCTACATAGATGACTTGGTAGTCAAGACCAGAAGAAAAGAAGACCATCTGCAGGACCTCCGAATCATCTTCCAAAGGCTGAGGCAGTATGAATTGAAGATGAACCCTATGAAGTGCGCGTTCGGAGTATCGAGCGAAAAATTCCTAGGTTTCATCATCATATATCGGGGAATTGAGATAGACCCCGTAAAGATCATGGTTTTTTTAGCTTCTTACACACCCTCACACCCTCACACCATCCCTTTTTCCCTTCTGAGTCTTCGGGCTCATGGGAGGCGGGCCGAGATTCGAGTTGCGCTGGTTCCTTTCTGGTACTCGGATCTCGGGTCATCACAGCTGGTATCAGAGCGAGGTTGTGGAGGTGTATAAGAATATGAAATGACCATTGCGGTCCTGAAGGTCCATGAATGTCCTGTACAGTCGGTGACTGGCTTACGGTCCGTGTGCTTTATTGATTTACGATCACTTTCCTTGATGCCAGGTGTCTTATGGCGCCACGGAGGAGGGCTCGTTCCTAGCAGGGAGAGTCGAGCGGTGGTCCAGAGGAGCCGAGTAGTGCCACATTTCCAAAGAGTGCAGTTGGAGGTGCGCGAGCTCCAGGGATGGATGATTTCTTCCAAGGCATGTTTGAGTATGTCTTCCAGTAGTGACAGCAGGGAGACCAGCAGCAGAGAGGTGATGTTGGCGAGGGTTCATCGTCTCGAGGTGGTCCTGGTTGAGTGCTAAAGGAGTTCTTGCAGTTTCAGCCGCCTTCTTTCGGTCGGCAGCCAGATCCAGAGGTGGCCAGAGAGTGGCTGGGTGATTTGAAGAGGATCTTCAGTGCGATGGAGTGTGCGGAGGGGGAGCTGGTGGTGTTGGCCACGCATCAATTGCAGGGTTCAGTCCGGTCTTGGTGGACGTCAGAGTGGGAGGCAGCATTCCAGTCTCGTCCCCTTTAGCAGATCACGTGGCAGGAGTTCATTGTGCCATTCTTCTGTCCGTATTTCATCCGGATGCAGAGGCTGCATGAGTTCATGGAGTTGACCCAGGGTGACATGTTAGTGATACAGTACCATGCCAGGTTTGTCGAGTTGGGTTGTTATGCATCTCACATCATGGCAGATGAGGAAGTGAGGACCGATCAGTTCATTGGTGGTTTGAGGTCAGAGTTGAGGCATCCTCTTCTCACATCATGTCTGGCTAACCTGGATGCAACTTGCAAGGCAGCAGCAGCGCTGGAGAGAAGAAGAACATTAATCTAGGCTCATTAGTGCAATCATGCGTATCATCCATTCCGCAAATAAGAAAATCTATACAAGTTGTATATATCGACGCTGGCATTGTCACTCGATGGTCATTGACTCAAACAGAAGAGATTACAGAGAGGAATATTGAGTAGCAGAGAAGGTGGGGGGGGTCAGCTCATATCATCGCCCCTCCCCCCTTCTCATTTACATTGCAACGGAGCAAGAAGAACCAGAAATGAGGAAGAAGCCGACGGGGAAAACACGGTGACCCACCTAAATGAACAAAGAGGCAGACACTCTTCTTCTCCGACGCGGGGGACTGTGTGCAGATCAGAGAACAGTGGCGGTCGGGGAGAACAGGAAAACCCCTTCTTCCCCAAGCAACCCTCAGACTCTAATTGATGGCTCTTCTAGGATTGGTCCCCCTCTTCCTTGTCTTCTCCCTTAGGTCTTCTCTTCTTTTATCAAAGGCCTTTATAGGCTACCGTTCCACGGCGCCATAAAGGGGCGCGTCGGGGAAGACCGTGCTGGGAAGGGCGTTTTCGCTTTTGGCCTTTGCACGTCGGGAAGAGCGACGCCATTTCAAGGGCCCGCCAGAGAACTGTGGCACCGGTTCAGCTTCATTCACTCGCCAAACGTCGGTCGATGAGTCCGAGGATGATCCTGAAGGTCGCCGTTGATGAGCTTTTGGGCCATGACTCCTGAAAGAAGCTTGGCGGAGCATTGATGAAGCTCTCGGCATGTCGTACGACCTAGTTCTGGGCTCCATGTGTATTTGGTTCGAGCACGCGGGTCTTCCACTGACACGACCTTTGACACCATGACTTGTGCTTCTAGCTCGGTTTGACTCGTGCTCAGAGCTCCCATGTGGGATGATGTTTCACCTCTACCGGTGATCATTTTGGCCTCTGACAGACCCACCTTCGCAAGAAGCCGAACCCATGTCGGGTGACTGGGTCCTTCTACTGCCAGAGCCTCCAGCTTCCCGTTGTGAAGGGCCGATGGCGCTCTTCTTCCTCAGGAGAAAGGGACGGGGGTGGCACGGTCGGGCCACCCCCTCTCATTCAAACTCTCTCTCTCCTTCCCGCAGTGAGACGAGCGGACCTCCTCACTCTCTCTTCTTCTGCCTTCTGCGTCGCCGAGCACCACCACTGTGGCCGTCGTCGTTGTTGTCGTCTTCCCCTTGCCAGGGTGAGGAGGCCGCCGCAAGAGGCTCCCCTCCTTCTCTCTTCGCTCTTCTTACTCTTCTTTCTCCTCTTCTCTCCTTTTCCTCTTCTTCCTCCGTTCTCTCTTCCTCCTCTTCTTCTTTCTCTTCACCTCTCCTTCATCTTCTTTTCCGTTCGGGGGGCAGTGGAGCCCTAGGCTCCTCCCCCTCCCTCTCTTCCTCTTCTTCTTCGTCTCTTCTTCTCCTTCTCCGGCATCGTGGGAGGCACCGGCCGGGTGCACCGTGAACGGGTGCGCCAGGTATGTCCGGCTATAGCAGGACAGAGTGCACCAGGTAGCCAGGGTACAAGTGTGTCGGGTCGAGTTGGGCACGGTGTGCTGGGGAAGACACCCATGGGCAGGTGTACCGGGTAGCGGGCATCCTAAAGGCGTGTCGGGGAAGACGCCCTGGGAGTGTACCGGGTAACGGGCTCCTAAAGGCGTGTCGGGGAAGACACCCTGGGAGTGTACCGGGTACCGGGTAATGGGCTCCTGAAGGCGTGTCAGGGAAGACGCCCTGTGAGTGTACAGGGTAACGGGCTCCTGAAGGTGTGCCGGGGAAGGCCATCTCGAGTGTGTCGGGTGAACGCGATCGGGGTGTGCCAGGTAGCGATCCCTGAGGGTGTGCCGGGGAAGACCTCCGCAGGCGTGTCGGGCAGCGAGGTGCCAGTGTGCCGGGGAAGACTGCCACAGGGCTATGCCGGGTAGCGCGAGGCACAGCGCGTGTCAGGTAGCGGTCCTTGAGGGTGTGCCGGTGTCACGTCCCGGCGCGAAAAATCGGGAGCGCGACGAGTCGTAAACGAGCGTGTAGAGCAAGTACAATTTTATTTCTAAAATCAGACATGAATGTCGACTTCGTGGCGGAGAACCAATACACCACCTGGCTGGCCAACATCGTCCCGGTGAAGAAGAAGAATGGGCAAATCAGGATCTGCGTGGACTTCCACGACCTGAACAAAGCATGCCCGAAAGATGACTTCCCGGTGCCAATCACTGAAGTGATGATCGATGCAACCACCAGCCACGAGGCCCTCTTTTTCATGGACGGTTCGTCTGGCTATAACCAAATATGGATAGCCGAGCATGATCGAATTCACACGGCTTTCAGGTCACCTAAGGAGATCTTCCACTATAAAAGGATGCCCTTTGGCCTCAAAAACGCCGGTGCCACATACCAGCGGGCGATGACCAAGATCTTCGACAATCTGCTCTACAGCAAGGTCGAATGCTACATTGATGACTTGGCCGTGAAAACAAAGAAGAGGAGCGACCATCTGAGTGACCTCAGGATCGTCTTCCAGAGGCTCCGGCAGTACGAGCTGAAGATGAACCCGATGAAGTGCGCCTTCGGCGTCTCCAGCGGAAAATTCTTGGGCTTCATAGTCCGGCATAGAGGGGTCGAGATTGACCCCCCTCAAAATAAAAGCCATCCAGGAGCTGCCGCCTCCGAAGAACCTGGGAGAGCTGAGGTCCCTGCAGGGCTGGTTAGCTTACATCCGCAGGTTTATCTCTAACCTGTTAGGACACTGCCAGTCGTTCCATAAACTGATGATGAAGAATGCACCATTCAGCTGGGGCGATGAATGCTAACACGCCTTCGACCGACTGAAGGATTATTTGAAAACCCGCCTGTGCTGGGGGCACCTGTCAAAGGCAGGCCGCTCATTCTTTATATAGCGGCTACTGATTACTCACTGGGGGCAATGCTCGCCCAGAACAATGACGAGGGAAAGGAGCAAACTCTCTACTACCTCAGTCGAAGATTAGTGGGGGCAGAAACCAAATACACTCCGATCGAGAAGGCCTACCTCGCATTGGTCTTCGCAGCCAAGAAGTTGAGACACTACATGCTGTCCCATGAAGTGAGCCTGATCTCCCGGGCTGACCCCGTCAAGCACATCCTCTCCCAGCCAGTCCCGAAGGGGTGCCTCGACAAATGGGCCGTGCTACTGATGGAGTTCGATATCACCTACATACCGCAGAAAGCCATTAAGGGGCAAGCCGTAGTGGACTTCTTCGCAGTGCATCCCGTGCCCGAAGACTCCCCACTGGACACCGAACTGCCCGAAGATGAAATATTGGAAGCGGACCAGGTCCAGCAAGCCGTGTGGCCGTTGTACTTTGATGGGGCTTCCAGAACAAAGATAGCTCTCTCTGGGCATACCAGAGTGCAGGCTGGGGCGGACATCGTCCTCAAATCTCCAGACGGGGAAGTGGTGCACACCTCCTACTGCATCAATAAATCCTGTACAAACAATGAAGCAGAGTATGAAGCCCTAATTATCGGTCTCCAAGTCGCTTTGCAAATGGAGATCAAAATATTGCAAGTGTTCGGTGACTCGCTGCTAGTCGTCAGGCAGGTCCAAGGACAGTTTGATGTCCGGAAGCCTGAACTACTTCCTTATCACGCCAAGGCAAAAAGGCTTATGGAGTAATTCTACCTCCTCGAGATAGGCCATGTTGCCAGGGGAGAGAACGCCCAAGCCGACGCACTGGCGAAATTGGCAAGCTCGTTAGCAATCCCGTCGGACGGGTCGCTCGACATCTGAGTGATCAACCAGTGCCAGGTGCCTAGCATGATAGAAGAGGAGCTAGAGGAAGAAGAAAAGCTGGAGGTTGCCACAGCAGAAGCTGTCAGTCCACCTAACTGGAGAGCCCCCAACATGCAGTGGTTCAAGAACCAACAACTACCCGTGCAAAGGGAAGAGAAGATCAGATTGATCAGGACGAAGGACTCTTATGAGCTCCGGAATGGAATCTTATTCCGAATCATGGCCGACGCCAGACAGAAGATACTCCTCCGATGCTTATCCATCGAAGAGGCTCGGAGAGTCATGAAGGAGGTTCACGCCAGAGCAGCTGGTGCACACCAGGCGGGACCGAAAATGAAGATAGAAATAAAGAAGCTTGGCTATTATTGGCCGACGATGTTCGACGACTGTTGCAAGTATGCTAAGTCATGTCAGAAGTGCCAGGAGCACGCCACAATACCCAGGAGGCCACCCGTGCCATTGTATCCTATGGTACCTAGTTGGCCCTTCGCCCAATGGGGAACAGACGTCGTGGGCCCATTGCCCGCCTCATCCACCGATTGCAAGTACATCTTGGCAGCAATCGATTATTTCTCCCGCTGGGTAGAAGCTGTCGCTTTAAGGGAGGTCACTGGGGAAGTCATCGCCAGATTTATCCGCCGCAATATCATATTCCGGTTCGGTACTCCCGACTGAATTATCTCAGACAACGGCAGCCACTTCCGCAACCAGAAGGTCTACCGGCTAGCAGAAAGATATAAGATTGACTGTAGGACGTCAACCCCCTACAATCCACAGGCCAACGGTCTGGCTGAAGCCTTCAACAAAACTCTTTGTACTCTCCTGACCAAGATTGTTAGCTCCAACAAGAAGGACTGGGAGGAGAAGATGTATGAGGCGCTATGGGCGTATCGGACATTCTATAAGACCCCAACGGGCTGCTCACCCTTCTCCCTGGTGTACGGCTCAGAGGCGATTATCCCCTTGGAATTAGAGATACTCTCCCTCAGGGTCACCATCCAGCACGAGCTAGTCCCTGGAGGACAGACAAACGTCGAGCGAAGACTCGAAGAGCTCTCCAGCTTGGAGGGAAAGTGGCTCCGAGCCCAGCAGAATATTCAGGTCTATCAGGCCCAAATAGCGCGCGCCTTCGACAAGCTTGTCAGAGAAAGCGAATTCAAGAAAGGTGACCCCGTCATGGTCAAGAGAAGAGATGTCATGGCCGCCCACCCCAAAGACAAGTTGAATGAAAATTGGCTCGGGCCCTATGTAGTCCAGAAAGTCTACAAAGGTGGAGCCTATGTAATCATCAACTATCGCGGAGAAGTTCAGTTCCCGCCTATTAATGGGAGACACTTGAAGCTATACCATGTCCTGGTGCCCCCATTCAATGAATAGAATCACCCGTCGCCCCGCTCCGGAGATGGGTTTATACCATCGTGGTCCAAGCAACTCGATCACTGCTCACGTTGTCGCAAAAAAAAAGAAAAATCCAAGAAAAGTGAGGAAAACCACTCAAACAAGGGTAATTTGAGGGTCAAATTGGGGCATTACTAGGTAATATGAAAGCTCATAGTAACGTCAATTTTGGCGTGTCTACACTATAGAGGGGCGCTATACACACATAACGCACCACAGGAGGGGTGCCATGCCAACTGGACAGAAAACCACAACTGAACCGTATAACGCGCCAGCACCGGGGTGTCATACAAACATAACGCACTACCAGAGGGGTGTTATGCTCAACAGACCCAAAAACACGCTCAAACCATATAATGCGCCTACTCAGGGGCGTTATACCCTCATAATGCACTAACTAAGAGGCGTTATGCTCCACAGACCACTACAACGCATAACGGACCACATGCGTCCCGTTATACATGCATAACGCACGTGGAGGGATGCGTTATGCCCAACCGAAATCCAGAACGAATGGCCACAGGCCACAGGCGTATAACGGACCAGGGGCCGTCCGTCATAGCCACAAAACGCGCTGGGTGAGATGCGTCATGCCAACCCCTCAACCCAGACAAAGTCACAGTCAGTGGGACCATAACGGCCCTACACCTGTGCGTCATACAATACATGGCGCATGGGTAGACGTCCGTTATACAAACTGACTGACCCAGTCTTCAAGGCAGGCACGGTCAACGAGAGTTCTGACATGGCAGAACCTCGGAATCCATCGACCATAACGCACCTGGGCAGGGGCGTTATGTCTCACATAACGGTACAGACCCGGTCCATTATGCTCCAAAGCCTATGACGACCAAAACAACGCACGATGCATAACGGTCTATCGCGCGACCGTTATGCAGCATAGCAGTCTCTGGGAGGACCGTTATGCCCATCCGACGGTGAAAACGGTGGAATGGCCGATTCGGCCCGTTCCACGCCCTATGCACGCCGAAACGCAGGGGAAACACATCCATTCGATAGAAAATCCTTCCAGGATTCTAAAAACACTACATGCACACACCGAAACGCATTAAATCGCGAGATCTGTGCGATTTAGACATGAAGGTTACCTTATGGTGTGCCCTGGAGTGATGCTAAGGAGCGTGCCGGCGAAGGCCTTCAAGGGACATGCCGACGAAGGTTGCCCTGTGGTGTGCCGGTGAAGGCCACGCCAGGGCGTGCCGGGAAAGGCCGCTGGGGGTGTACCGGTGAAGGCCACTCCCGAGGCGTGCCAGCGAAGGACCTTCAGGGCGTGCCGGGGAGGGCGCATGCAAAGGAGTCTTAAGCTGCTTCTTTCTTCTTCCTTTTTCCCCCCGTTTTGCTTACAGTGTAGCCTTCTCCTCCTTCATAGCTCTTGATTTCTCATTACTTGCAGTCCATTCTAATCTTTGTTTGTTGCACTTTGCAGATCCATGGCTGCCCAGAGTGGTTCTTCTGCTTCCTCCATGGCTGGTGCCAGATGTGTTCCTTCACCCCCAATGCCGATTGTCACCTGGTTCAACGTGGAGGGCTTGGACCGGGACCATGCAGAGATAGCAGCATTGGCCAACTCCTCGGGCTTGGACACTGAGAGTATGGACATCCGAAGACTTGCCAGGGCTGAGAAAGGGTTCACCTTTGATCGTGCCGCAGGGGACTACTGAGTAGATTTCCCGAAGGACAGGCACCTCATCCGTCACCTCAAGCATCTGCGGTCTCATGATAGGTGGGAGCTATGGACTGTGAAAGAGGAAGAGCGTGCGATCCTGCAGGCTCGAGACAACCTATCACATGTCATCCCCAGAAGCATTCTGATGTACCTGGTGGGTGAGGCTCATGAATGGGAGCCCGTGCTGGGGCTAGAGGCGGTGCTGTCGATGGAGGACAAGTTGGTGCAGACTCCGGGCTTCATTCCAGCCAAGTGGGACACGATTGCAGGATGTGTCCAGGGTGAGAAGCAGCGCTTGGGCTTGTTCTTGGCTCCTCTGAAGTGGGGCTACAGAGAAGAGCCATTTATTTTGGACTGCCTGACGATCAGATTCAAGCACGGGCTATCACTGGGCTGGTTCGGGGAGCTGAAGCTTCAGACTGCACACAGCTTCAGGGAAGCGTCACAGCTTGTTTCCACTCGTCTCCTGACGCACTGGGTTAGGTGCGTCAGGGACTGTGACGCACCAGGGTTGGCCCGCCATAGTGAGTTTTGCACCGTTGGCCTGACGCCCCTGTGTTGGGCCATCAGACCGCTGTGACGGCCCAGCGGTAGACTGTCAGAATCTGTGGCGCACCTTGGTAGGACCGCTAGGCTCTGGGCTGCACCGGGTGGGTTGCAGTCCCTTTTCTTCTCCGACTGTGGTCACCGTGCGACGGTGCTGGTACGTGGGATGGTCCCCGTACTTCGTTAGGTTTGGACGTTATTTTTCGTGGCTTGAGAGTCTACTCCTTCAGTGACACTCCACTAGTCGTAGCCTTCGGTACGCATGTACTGGCCCACCAGAGAGTGGTGGAGGGGCTACCTTGAGGATGATTTTTAGACTGGTTTTCGTCGGGCCCCACATGTAGCAGCCAGAGTCCGGCTGAGGGAAAAATCAGTTAGAGGCCAGACCTAGTGCATACGGTCTGTGTGTGCACATGTGGTTGGGGGCAGTTGGACACGTGTCGACGGGCGTGACCCCAGCTAGTCACTCGCTTTGTGGTTACTTGAGTGTGTCTGAGTCTCGCGCCCAGGACGTGGTAGCTAGACACTTGTGATGCGGTATAAGACATCAGTGGACGCATCCGGTCATTCTTCTAGTGGGAGGTACTCCTATTCTGGATAGGGAGTGACAGACTGTCAGTTTCAGTGACCTTTACCTTGAGTTTTGGTCGTGTTGACCGGTGTGTTCCGGTTGTTTCACCGTGGCGTGTGTGTGTGGTTTTCACACCGTGAGACTGGTGTTGTAGTTGCAGGGCTTTACCTTGTAGTACTCGCTTAACTGCTAGCGTAGTGATTTTTTTGTGTTGGCGAGGTGGGGTTCGAGTGATCCCTACTAAGTCTTATTTTAAGACTCATTCCCTGCGTATTTTTACCGTATTTTAGGCGAGGCGCGGCTTCAGGGGAGCGCGTCTGAGGCTCAGCGTGGTTTAGGTGCCTAGCGTCGGGGAAGCGTGGGGCTTACCCACGCCGCGGCGAGGACGCTTCAACCTGCTCAAGCAAACTACAACACTACGCCCCATGCAGGAGGGGGGATCTTGGGGTGGGGGTTAAGAGAATTACAACCAAAACTACCTCCGAGCAGGGAGGGGCCTTCAACTGGCCAAGCGGGGAGGGGGAAGATGAAGGTTCGGACTCCTCGTAATGTCGGCGGCAGATCTGTCCCTTCTCAGGAACAGGGTACAGACAGTCGATGATGGAATTATTGCGGAAGTTCCTGAACTCTGTTGACTGCAAGACCAGCGCCAAAGCTTTATGGATTGACCCAGGAAGGTACTGGAATTTTGGCGGGAGCCGGGGAAGCCGTCGCAGGAAGCGGTGGAGTAGGAAGCAGGGACTCTATTCTCTGCCACGAACTATCATAGCACTGTAGCTTCTGGAAGATGATGTCACCATGATCAGTCCCGAACTTCGATTTGAGCACCGTCAGTGGCGTTGGAACCGTTGTCGAGCTCTCTTCAAAATAAGACCCACGGGGGTGCCAGTCGATGTCAGAGAGGGCCACAGAAACTCAAACACGGATAGGGTGTCAGCTCTGTCCCAGGGTGGACAGAACTGCACACTTAGAGGAGAAATAGGAGAAGAAATCACTCCGGTGACCGAACGGAGCCCCTTTTCTTGGAGGAGGAAGAAGACTCATCGTAGAAGGCGTCAGCCAAGCCCTGTCTTCAGATCTTCAGGCGACTGGCCGTGGCAGCTTCTACAATTGATCTCAGGTTGCTGACTGGAACTCGTCTGCGCAGTCGGGGTAGATCGCTTTCCCCGGACAGCCATGAAGCCGGACGAGGGAGAGACGACCGCCGATGGGAAGAAGACTCGGAGACGCTTCTGCAGGTACCTCTTGGGTCTTTAGGAACGCCGGGATGAAGACGCAGTGACTTCTGAGAGATGCTGGTCTTCTAGAGTGCAACAGGCAGACAGCATGCTCCCTTCAATAGTGTAAGTAAAGGATGGGGGATGGTGGTTAGTGGTGGAAATCAGGGACTCGAGGTAATCAAACTTCCTATCCACCCTATCCAATAACATTTGCAAGAGTTCAGCAGTGGTGGTGCTTGGAGTTGGAGCAACGTGATGGACTCGCCCATAAGAACTTGACTTGGTCGTGGACCTAGACTCTTCTACATGCCGGCGCTTTGCCTCCGACTATGACCCACTTGATTGGAGGTGTTTGGGTGAGATTACTTGAAGGTGACTGGACTGGGTAGATAGACCTTCCTAAGTTCGCCCTTCATTTGGCAGTATGACTCGATGGGCCATTGCCTCCTAATCTCTCTCAGGCGTTCAAGGCTCTCCCATTTTCAAGCGGCTTTGTGGACAAGCCTCTTTTGGGAAAAGCTGACTTGCATGGCACCGGACATAGTGTAACAATCAAAATATATGTCCATGGTGGCCTCCCACTTAAGGTAGTCGCCCGGGTCATTGGAACCATAAATGTCTGAGGCTTCGGGCCTACGGAAGTAAAGAGGATGGTTACCCAACTCATGGGTATCATGCAGCCAGTTATATGACTTGGGCGACTTGGAGCCCATTGGACACTTGGGAACTATACTTTGGACATACTAACACAAACAGACTAGACAGACCAACTTGAATACCAACCTCTACTCTAAGACACTTTTTTCCCCTTTTTATGCAATGACGACCCTAGACTCTACTATCTCTGATACAAATTTGATGCGGGACGGACACGCGGGGGACTCGACTCCAAGTTGAATACGAACCTTGGACTCTAGACAAGCTCGTTGTTCATCCCTAACGAGGGAAGCGTTGGATCATGCGCAGTTGAGAATCCGGCAAGAGCTAGGGTAGTCAACTCACTTTCGTGCCCGGATTAGGTCACGAGACGGTCTCGCTCTCTCTCACAGTGGTGAATAAATTGATATAGCAAGCTAACTTATCCTAACATGCTCTCTAGCAGTGAAATATAAAATATATACAAGTAAAGCAAGATGCCGAGTAAGGAGCGAACACGATACCTCCACGCTCCGGGTGTGGGGACATAATTCATAGGGTTCATAGCAAGATCTATTCATATTTCCTATTGATCATAGCAAGGTCTGTGCATAATTCATATGGCTCATAGCAAGGTCTGTGCATTTTTCGATTGATCATAGCAAGGCCTGTGCATACTTCATATGGTTCATAGCAAGGTCTGTGCATACTTCCCATTAATCATAGTAAGGCCTGTGCATACTTCATACGGTTCATAGCAAGGTCTGTGCATATTTCCTAATGATCATAGTAAGGTCTATCCATATTTCATATTGTTCATAGTAAGGTCTGTGCATATTTCCTATTGACCATAGAGAGGTCGGTGCATGTTTGGCCCAGGCCATAGTAACGACGGTGCATGTTTGTCCCCGGCCATAGCAAGGTCAGTGCCTGTTTGGCCCAGGCCATAAGTGAGGTCAGTGCATGTTTGTCCCAGGCCATAGTAAGGTCGGTGCATGTTTGGCCCAGGCCATAAGTGAGGTCAGTGCATGTTTGGCCCAGGCCATAGTAAGTTCGGTGCATGTTAATTGGCCCAGGCCATAGTAAGGTCAGTCCATCTTTGGCCCAGCGCATGACAAGGTCAGTGCATGTTTGGCCCAGGCCATAGTAAGGTCGGTGCAAGTTTGGCCTAGGCCATAGTAAGGTCGGTGCATGTTTGGCCCCGGCCATAAGTGAGGCCGGTGCATGTTTGGCCCAAGACATAGTAAGGTCGGTGCATGTCTGGCCCAGGCCATAGGAAGGTCGGTGCAGGTTTGGCCCAGGCCATAGTAAGGTCGATGCATGTTTGGCCCAGGCCATAAGTGAGGCCGGTGCATGTTTGGCCCAGGCCATAGTAAGGTTGGTGCATGCTTGGCCCTGGCCATAAGTGAGGTCAATGCATGTTTAGTCCAAGCATAAATAAGGTCGATGCACATTTGGTCCATGCATATGCAAGGTCAGCGCACATACTGCACATACTCATAGTGAGGTCGGTGCCCATGCTGCATAGACTCATATTGACGTCGGTGCGCATGCTGCACAGACTTAAGTATGGTTATATATTGATTAGCAGGTTAATGGGGTGATTGTCGAGTTAATGCTCAGAAGACAGTGATGCAGAGTATAGGGGCAGCCTCATCTCCCTCTATTCATGGTTAAGAACAGAAGGGGGTGAGAGGACGGGCCCCAGGGCCGACCAGGGAGACCCATATGTGCATCTCTCTGGTGGTGAAACCTCGATATCCCATAAAAGGAAAAGAACCCCGGGGAGAGGGGGATTGTTTTGCCCCGTGGCGTACCAGGGCATGTGTTCAGCGTTGAAGAAGATGGGCATGAAGTGCACGACGAAGGGATTGAAGCACAGACATAGAGAAGATGACGGGCAGAGGAGGAAGAGGACAGCGCCGAGCACAACACATTCCATCCATCATTTTTAAGCACGGTGGGTAGGGGTGTGCATACATATAACGCCCATCCCGGCGCCGACACTGTTGCACGGCGCTGTCCCACTAGCCACAGGAAGAAATGCAGTGAATGAATGAGAAGAGGTGAGAAAGTAACATTAAACCCCTTGAATCGTTAATGCGTTCATTCATTCCACAAATAAGAGAAGGATTACAAGTCTATGTATCGGCGCTGGCGTTGTCGCTCAGTCACTATTTACATTAACAGAGAGAAGTTGTAGGGCAAGGACTACAAAGCAGAGAAGATGAGGGGGGGAGGCTCATATCATCGCCCTCCCCCCCTCTCGATCACATCACGATGGAGAGAAAACTAGAACAGAGAAGGGAATCGACAGAGTTACACGGTGACCCACCTAAACCCAGGGAACAACAACTCCTCTTCCCCGGCACCGGGAGGTTCATATAGATCAGAAAATTGATGGCGGCCACTAGAGACCCTCAAGGGAGAAAGGATTCTTCCTCAAGAAACCCTTCCCTCAGACAGGAATGATTGGCTGGCGCTCTCTCACGGTGATCTCCCCTCGAATTGGTTCCTCTTTTTCTTTCTTTGTCTCCGTCTCTGTCTGGCTTCTTACTTGGCCGAATAAGTGGTTTTTTATAGCAGGTGTTAATCCGGCGCGGTTCAGCCAGGAGGGCTTAGTCCCATATCGAAAACCCATGGGAGTCTTTCCTCTATACATGTGGGGGATTCTCTCAACTCAATACCTAGGTTTTGGGTTATAATTTAAGCCTCTAACAAAAGGTAATTAATAAATATTTCATACTTGAGGTTGCTTATGAAAGTGCAACACCCTACTATATGCCCTAATCTTTCCAGGCCAGCCTTCCCCCTGTTAACACCCGCCTCCCCCCCCCCCAAACCTTCTGAGGGCTCTTCCCCATGATTCCGGCCGGACACGCGTCAAGCAGCTGACGGTGATCGCGCCTAGATCGGGCAGCGTACTACGTACCGCGTTACAGGCCTCGACACGCGTCCAGGAGGTGCTGCGCAGTTCTGTAGATCGGGTACCAACGGCTGCGCGTACCCGGCCCAGCGCCTCGACCCGCCTCCGCTGCGTACAGGGTGACGTGACAAGGGCACTTTTCATGGTGTGTGCGTTAAATCTCGAATCGTAATCCCGGACATCAGCTATGGACGGCTGTGATCCGTGAGACTCTTGGGTGACACGGGCTTGGATTGTGCGTGTTGACACTCGCAGTGAGAATAGGATAACCGACCATGGTATCAGCTTTCAGGTGTTTGAAACGGGCACGAGGGCGAATGGGTGGTAGTTAGGGAGGTGTCGGGCGATACGGTGACAGGATCGGAGGGGCATCTGACGGGAGTAGCGACGGGACGGTTATCGGGAGGAACACTTGGATTGGGCGGCTTAGAGCCCTGGGCCCCAGACAGCGCGATCCGACAAGGCTGGTCCCGGCGTATGCTACACATAGACCGTCTGTGGCCGTGTCCTCAGGCCGTCGGCCGTCAACATCGGATGGTTGTTGGCTGTGTCTTTCGGGGGTACACGGTAGGCGATGTTAATCTGATTGTTAAACATATCATTAGCTTTTAATTAGTTAAGAGTCACCCCTGCGCGAATCTTGCTTCCTCCGTTTTACTAGGGCTTATCTGATAATTGAATAAGTGAGAAATAATAGGTCTCAATTAAAACCCACGTTCCCCCTCTCTCTCGATCCCTCTCTCTCTTCCTCTCGCTTCCTCACACACACTCTCTCCTTCTCTCCCAATCTCTCTCAGTTTCGGTCCAAACGAGGCCTGATCGAGACGTAGGAGGTACCGTTGGGACGGACTCGATGTGTAGGTCACGGTGGTGCCCTTCTTTCCTCCGTTCGGGGAGCGTGGAGGCGAGATAGGACGAGAGGAGCCGCGACACCCCGTCGTCTGATCTGCACCGTTTTACGGGCTTCGTCACGATCGAGGTAGGGGAATGAGTTCCTCATCTCGCCAGGAGCATTTTGACGCCTCATGCGTCACCGATGGCGAAAATTTTTGCCATTTTTTGTGCAAAACCCTATTTGGGAGATTTTAGGCCTAATTTTGGGGTTTTTCTTCTCCTCGCTCAGTTTTAGTCCACACGGTCACTGATCGAGGCGTAGGAGGTGCCGTTGGGAAGGTCGTGTCACGAGGATCGCGTGAACATCCTTCTTCTCTCGATCCGTGGAGCGTGGAGGCACGTGAAGTCGGGAGGTCGCCGTGTCCCTCGTCGTCCATTCGACATCGGATCGACTTCCTCCTCATGTCAAAGGTAGGGGGATGGACTCTCTTCCTCGCTAGGAACCTGCCGGTACCACATGCGCCGTGTTTCGACGCCAGTTGCATCATTTTCTGTGCATTGTTCCATGTTAGCATAATTTAGTTATTAGATTATGAAATTAGGTCCATGGGCATCGTCTTTACGTTTTTGTTGATGTAAATGGATGTATGGATGTATGGTTGAGTAGGTTAGTTTGTTTTCGCGCGTCCCCCATCGATTTCGGTCGACCGGGAGGGAGTTCGGTATCAAACTCATCCAACCCGTAACCCAGTTGACATAACTCAGCAGGACCGGTGCGTTATAGTCTTTTAACGTGCCTAAAGTGATGCGTTATGTGCCCTTTGACGGACTCCTCCAGGTCTATCATTTGACCATTGACCGATCGTTTGACCGTTGACCCTGTAAGGCAGTTAGCGCCGACTCCCATCGAGGTGGATCTGGGGGAGCCTCCCACTGCTCCGACGATTACTGGGGGCACTCGGATGTCAGAGGTGCCTCTGCCCTCTCCGACTCCGGCAAGAGATGCTACTGAGGTGGGGGATGGACTACCCTCACCGACCCCGAGCGGGGGTGTTACAGGCACGGCGGGGACCGTAGCAGGTGAGAGCCAAGACATTTCTCAGGTTTTTCACATTGTCTTGTCATAGGGAAGTCCTGAGCATTACTGACCCTCTTTATGTTTGGTGGTGTTGCACAGGTCCTTCTGGTGTGCTGGCTGAAGTAGGCCACTCCTGTATGGAGCTGGGATCGAGTGGCCTTCATCTGTCTCACCACTGGAGCCGCTGCTGGATGCTAGCGTGGGCGCGGCTTTGCGCCAGCGTGCTCAAGGTTACGCAGGGGGCGACCCCCTGCCTTCTCCAGAGGAGCTCCGGTAGTGGTTGAGGGAGTGCACCCATGGCTATCACGGCCTTGGGTTCCGACGCGAGCTTTGGATGTCTGGCTTGGCCGGCATCTGGGGGGAGTACCTGCGGCTTCTGGAGGTGCAGGAGCGGAGGGCTCGGCGGCTAGAGGCCATCCAAGGGCTGGAGGTGCAGCGGGCTCGGCTCCCGCTAGCGGTCACCGAGCAAGAGAGGCGCGCTGACGCGGATGTGTCGCTTGCCCATGACCGTGCTACTCGGTTGAGAGACACGAAGAGCAGAGCTGAGGCCTTGGAGAAGGCCCTGGAGGAGGAGCGGTGAGAGGCGGAGCTCGCTAGGGTTGAGTGGCGGACTGTCGAGACGGGGGTCGAGGTGAGCGTACAGCTTGTGTCGACCCTGAAGGTGGAGCTGGCTGCCATGGAGTCCCGCTTAGCGGAGCTGGAGGGGAGTGAGGCTGGACTGTGATTGTATCATTTACCCTCCCTTTTTTTGTTATCTAGATTGTACATTTTTGTTACCCCAAGGGCATGTCTTGGGCCCCCCTTTTATAGAGCACTAATGACAAATTCTAGATTTTGATATTGTAGAGAGGAGGAGGTGGGGGACGGGGGGGAGAGCCGAGAGAGAGATAGAGAGTAGGGAGACAGAGAGGGAGAGAGAGATGGGCCGGGGGGAGAGTCGAGAGAGAGATAGAGAGTAGGGAGAGAGAGAGGAGGGAGACAGAGAGAGGGGCCAGGGGGGAGAGCTCCGCTGCTCCGGTGGGGGAGACAGAGGGAGAGGCAGGGGGAGACAGAGAGAGGAGGAGGTGGGGGACGGGGGGGAGAGCCGAGAGAGAGATAGAGAGTAGGGAGACAGAGAGGGAGAGAGAGAGGAGGGAGACAGAGAGAGGGGCCAGGGGGGAGAGCTCTGCTGCTCCGGTGGGGGAGACAGAGGGAGAGGCAGGGGGAGACAGAGAGAGGAGGAGGTGGGGGAGGCAGTGAGGAGGAGGGCCGGAGGCGGAGGGGCCGGAGCGACTTACCGGAGGCCGGCTGAGGTTGTGCCGTGCTGCTACCGACGGAGGGAGACACCGGCCGCACCGCACGAAGGAGCACCAGCCGACGACGCACCGGCCGCACAGCAACGACGACGGAAGGAGCACCGTCCGCACCGCACGAAGGAGGCGTCCCGCATCCGCCACGGCGATTCTAGGGCCGGGAGGGGAGAGGGGGAGCGGAGGAGTCGAGGGAGATCGAGGGAGAGATTGGAGAAGGGTCGGGCGGGTTAGTGGCGGTCCCGGATCCGGTAGTTAGCGGGTTAGCGGGTTAGCGGGCTAGCGGGCGAACCGTTAGCGGGTTAGCGGTTAGCGGGTGAGGCGACCGCTCAGGGCGCCTTTTCGTCGTGTAATAAGGCGGACAGATGCCTTGGGCTGCACCAACCGCCCGGACGCTTAGGCGGCGCCTAAGCGGCGCCTAGGCGTCCGCCTTGATAACTATGGTATCACCGAAAGTTGGGTCATACCATCGGGGACTGCTATGTTTTCAAGAACATAGCGGAAGAGCTCATCCAGAAGGACTTGATAAATATGTTGGGTCATACAATCGACCCACCACATCCTCATCCATGGAGCCGATCGAATCGGTCGGCTAATGTGGTTTACATGGCGGCGATGGCTTCAAGCTCCAACGCCTCCGAAGCCGGGCCTTCAAACCAACAGCCCAACAATGGCCGCAAAAACGCCCCTCCTCCACTCCCAGAGTGTCTGGCGTTGCAAAGGACTATTCGGAAGATCCGATGGGAGGTTCGCCAGTTACAACTGGAACAGACGCGTCTGTTGCAGTTCCTAGAGAGCATTGATCAGCAATTGGCCACTTTCCCCTTTGGCCCATTCGTCAGAGGGTTAGCTCCAGCCCACATACGAGAAGCAGGTGTATCACTTACCGGCCGGGCTCCGCTCAGGGGCTGGCTCTCTGAGGAATCCTCATATTCATCTGAAGACGAGGAGGACTCACCTGAAGGTGAGGAGCATACATCCGAAGGCGGGCAGCCAGAGAAGTTGTACTCCTTCCCGCTCGAGAAGACTCTCGACATCTTCTTCGCATGCCGACGCACGGGACTGATCACCCTGTCGCCTATTGAGCAGACACCAGGTGCTGCTTTTCATCAAGGCTATTGCCATATCACGAGGTGGTTGGCCACATCATCTATAACTGCCAGCCCTTCAAGGACCTCGCCGAGGACCTAATCAGGCGAGGGAAGGTTAACATGGGACAATTCCTAGTCGACCCACCGCAACCGCATGCACGGGAGAGTTCACTTTTCCGTCAATGTTATACATGTTGCAACAGCTTTCCAGCTCCCCGAGCCGCAGGAAGAGGGAGTCAGTTCCCAGGGAGCCAGTTTCCAACCACTTAAATCCACACTGTGGTATCCAGGGTGACGACCTTCCCATCAGTGTTCTTTTCCCAAGGAAGACACTGAAAAGATTTTTGACAAACTTCTGGAAGATGGTCGGGTACTGACACATGATCCGCCGTCCTACTACAATGAGACGGCCAAGAGTCATCCCCGCTACTACAAATGTCATGCCAGGGTGTCTCACCCCACCCGGGAGTGTCCGGAAGTGCAAGCTTGCATTGAAGTCCTCATCCAAAGAGGAGAGATCGATGCGTAGGGGAACTCTATGGCGAGGCAGCGTCTTAAAGAGGCTGCTAAGAAGATTCTCCGACAAGCCCAACAGGAGCAGACCAAGTCACGAGAGGCCAAACCCACCTCTCAACAGGCCCAACCGGGCAAGTCTACAGGCGGTAGCCATCCTCAACCAAACGCCAAAGGCAAGGCCATTTGCGAGGGGCCTAATGCCCAAAGCCCAAAAAGCCAAGCCGAGGAAGAAGGTTCCAAACCCATGTCTAGGCGGAGTCAACCCGACGTCGTCATAAGGGGAAACCTTCCGCCAGACAATAAAGGCAAAGCCAAGGGGAGAGCTCCTTTAGCCAAAGCTCCTGTCGAGTGTTGGTCACGAAATTTATTTTTCGCGTGGGAAAAATAGGATTGGCACACATTTTTGTAAAAATGTGGCGCTTCTTGTGCTCTTTATGAAAAGAAGCATTCCCCTGATACATGGGGTAATTCCGTAGGTGCGCATCATATTAGACGATTTGGGTTCGGGTGCTGGACCTCTCCCCACTGACCATAGTTAGTGTTGATTTACATCGGCCTAACGTCCGAACACCTTTGTTTGACTGACAAAGAAATCTCCAAGTCTTCTCCATAGGTTCGGATGCTGAGGGCAGGCTCCCTTGGGCAACTCGCCCCGACCATTCATTTACCACCAACACATTGACTAGACTAGGGTTTCATCAAAAGCCTCTAAAATTCGGACCAAACCCTAGAGTTCAGGAGCACGAATGCAATTTTGCAAGAGCCATAGACGTTTTCAAAGTGGGGGAAAGTTTTCTGGATCCCGAGAGTACTTTGATAATTTTACCTTCCTAGGGGTATTCTGGTAATTTTACCAGATTAGGGATATTCCTAAAATTTTCGGGTTGGAATGGCAAGAGGACCAGGTTACTGACTTTTCAAGGCACTAAGGCTATTTATGGAAAGTTTTAAAGACTACTAGGCCATTTTTAGGTCGCAGGGGTATTTTGGTAATTTTACTAGACCCTACATGGACTTATTTTTAGGGCAGCACCCAAGTGTCGGACTGAGCTGATAAAGTTCCCGGGCCGAAGGAATGACAGGGGCTCCATAGAAGACTCACACATGTCAACTTAGTCAGAGGGACCCAGAATAACCCAGAAACGTGGCAATAAACAGTCGAGAAACTAATATAAAAAGTTTAAAACTTGCACGGATATGATCCGCAACTCACAGAAACACGATCCAAATATCCAAGGCATTACATATACGGCCTGTGGTCACGTGTCGGGAATTTCTCCGAGCACCTCATGGGTGCATATATCCCAGCCATTCTACAACAAGCCGGGGCCAACCCATGGCTTGAAGGCACGAGCTGCATCATACGGCAACCCTCCAGCAAGTCAGGTCTACCCCCGACCCTGAAACACATGGCAACGAGCCGTTAACTTTCATCCCTCGGGCCAACCCGGGGCTACCCATCAACCCTCCATACAACACGACATACCTCATTCAAGGCTAGGCCCACACGCCTAGGATGCCTCCCCTCAGTTATTACAAGCTATTACAGCCCAACAGACCAGCTAGCCAAGCTGTTCGACAACCCAGTGTGCATCAAGAATTTCCTCGAACACCTTGCGAGCGATAGTAATGATACTAAACAATTGACCCCCACGGGTCAATACCAGTGCCTCGAGGTCCTAAGTCCATCAAAGGATAGCGACAAACGATGCAAGAAGACCCCCAGGGGTTCCCCTCATGACGGCGGCTCGCTTGGGGGGGGGAGTTCACCCTAGGCACGGGCGCACCCAGGTGGGGGCGAACTCGCCCGAGGCTTCCCCACCCCACCTCTCTCATCCCAGTTCGAGCCCGTTCTAGTTCCAGTCACGCCCAATTCTAGTCTACGTACCAGTTTGGGTACATTCGTGAGGAAGAAGTCTGAAGCATGGAGCCTCACGCAAAGGGACCGATCAATCTCCTCGTATGGCACGATCACACAACTAGGCACTAGTCTAGTCCGTATCCTTTTCTTCTTGTTTTCACACTAGGTCAAAGTGGGCCCAAGGAGTACAAAAATGGGGATTTTATAGGCCCATAAAAACCTCATTTCTAGACCCCGTTAATCCCCCCTAGGGAGAGAGGGGGTGTGGGCTAGTTTATATAGAAAAATCCCTCTTCGGAGGGTGTATTAGTGGTGCCGCCCACAAGTCTTCCGAAAGAGGCTGATCCTCCCACCTGACGAGATAGCACTCATATACCTTGCTCCTAGTGGCAGTGATCTGTTCATCTAATGTCCGCTCAATCTGCTCACGCTGGGCACTCTGGGCTGGTGGATTACTCTTAAGGGTGGGTGCTCTCTCAGGTAGGGGGTGCCACCATGGGACCCATATATGGCACCAGGTCTACCACATTGAATGTGGGGCTCACTCCGTACTCCTTGGGAAGGTCTAACCCATAGGTATCCGTGCCAATGCACCTCGAAATCTGGAAGGGACCTGCCCCACGGGACCTCAACTTAGAGATGACTCTCGGGGAGAGCCTCTCAGCCCTCACCATCGCAGAATCACCTACGCAGAATTCTAGGTGGCATCGATGAGAGTTGGCCTGCCTTTTGTAAGCCTCGTTTGTCTTGCTGATGTGCTTGCGGTGGAGTTCACGCAATTTTGTGGATGTTGACCTTCTAGTGGTTAAAGGTGGACCTGGGCACTCAAGTGCAGACCTATGATGAATGAGGTGTCTATCGGGCTTGTGAGATGTGGGAGGTCCCAGGCATCCAAAAGTGGATCTAGCTGGCTTATGCTTCCTATCAAGGTCGGTGAAGACTGGGGAACCGGGGCATCCAAACTTTTCTCTATCATGCATAAGTTCTCTTCTTGAGGTTGGAGGACTGGGGCATCCACATGTAGACCTATGCAATGCTGCCATGCAGACTTTGGACCTAGGAGGGTCGGGGCACCCGTGTAGGTACCTCCTATCATGCACTAGATCCATCAGGGTGATGACGACGGGTGGGGGAGGACTGGCACATCCGAAGGTAGACCACCATGCATCCTACCTAAAGTGATATCTGTGGGATGGCCTAACCATCTAACCATGTCGAATGATGTGCTGTGCCCAAATGAATGCTTTCCTAACCCGAAAATGACTTCCATATGTAGGGGTATGGTTTGGCCCTAGAGCTTCCATTCATATGGGTCATCTGATGTTCAGGAACAATATAAAAATTTTCTTGCTGAGTATATCCAAGTCTGCGCATGGTCCGATGAACAACTTCCCAGAATTCCCGGAGAGATCGTGATGCACAAGCTCAACCTCGACCCGACAGTGAAACCTGTCCAACAGCACAGGAGGAAACATGCCCCAGAGAAATAGACGATTATCAAGGAGCAAATCACCAAGGGGAAAGAGACTGGCCTTTTTTGACCAGTCCTTTACCCAACATGGCTCGCCAATGTAGTCCGGGTATCGAAAGCTTCGGGAAAGTGACGAATGTGCGTAGATTTCACTGACCTTAATAAGGCCACCCTGAAAGGCTGCTACTCACTGTCAAGCATCGACCCGCTCGTCGATTCAACCTCCGACAACGAGCTACTTAGCTTTCTAGACGCTTACTCAGGATACCATCAAATCAGAATGGACCTAGAAGATATCGAGAAGGCTGCCTTCATCACCGACATCGGCGTACACTGCTACACCCAGATGCCGTTCAGGTTAAAGAACACCGGGGCAACATATCAAAGGCTGGTCAACCACATCTTCGAAGGACAACTCGGTCGGAAGGTCGAGGCCAACATCGACGACATGCTCGTCAAAATGCCAAAGGCCGAAGATCATTTCTCCGACCTAGCTGAGACCTTTGGCACCCTCCTGAAGTACAACATGAAGCTCAATCCCAACAAATGTGCCTTCGGAGTTAGATCTAGAAAATTCTTGGGTTTCCTGGTAACTCAGAGTGGGATCGATGCCAACCCAGACAAGGTTCAGGCCATCCTGAACATGTGGCCACCTACCTGCGTCAAAGACGTCCAGCGCCTTACTTGATGAATCGCTGCGCTCAATCGCTTCCTATCCCGGGCGGCTGAATGGTGGCTACCCTTCAAATTGTTGACGGGACCCAAAATGGCATCTGGCACATTCGCCTGGGATAAGTGATGGGGACATCATTTACCCCTCCACATTTTTGAAGCCCGGATGGATCGTCATCATGTGCCCTCGTGATCTTACCCATCTGATTTACCCTCACCCTAAACCTTCTATCAGGGTAGGGCCCGTTGACTTTGACAGGACATCGAGTCAACATCTATCTTATATTCTGCTCTTGGCTTAGACTTCACGTCTCTGCCAAGTTTGTTGGCTTTGACTGGACGTCGGGTCAACACCCATTCTATATTCTGCCCTTGGCTTAGACCTTATGCCTCTACCAAGTTCGTTGGCTCTGACAAGACGTCGAGTCGACACCTATTCTATATGTTGCCCTTGGATTAGGCCTTACATCTCTGCCAAGTTCGTTGACTGCGACAAGATGTCGAGTCACCACTCATACTATATTTTACCCTTGGCTTAGGCCTCACGCTTGTGTCAGGTTCTTTGGCTCCGACATGATGTTGGGTCAGCATCTATATCCTATATTCCTCCCTCAACTTATGGCCTTACGCCTTTGCCAAGTTTGTTGGCTCCGATAGGACGTCGGGTCAACACCCATTCTATATTCTGCCCTTGGCTTAGGCCTTATGCCTCTGCCAAGTTCGTTGGCTCTGACAAGACGTCAAGTCGACACCTATTCTATATTCTACCCTTGGCATAGGCCTTACGTCTCTGCCAAGTTCGTTGACTCCGACAAGACGTCGAGTCAACACTCATACTATTTTACCCTTGGCTTAGGCCTCATGCTTCTGCCAAGTTTGTTGGCTCCAACATAATGTTGGGTTAGCATCTATATCCTATATTCCTCCCTTGGCTTATGACCTCACATCTCTGCCAAGTTCATTGACTCCGACAGGACGTCGAGTCAACACTAATACTACATTCTGCCCTTGGCTTAGGCCTCACGCCTCTATCAAGTTCGTTGACTCCGACAGGACGTCGAGTCAACACTCATACTATATTCTGCCCTTGGCTTAGGCCTCACGCTTTTACCAGGTTCATTGGCTCTGACATGATGTTGGGTCAGCATCTATATCCCATATTCCTCCCTTGGCTTATGGCCCCGCGCCTTTGCCAAGTTGGTTGACTTTGACAACTTTGTCAAGTCGGATGGAAGTGGAGTCCACCCAAGATACATGATAAGGGAAGGGATGGTCCACGGGGGTCAACCCTAAGCGTGTCACAATACCCGTGGAGATAGCGTTAATACAACTCTCGCTATCAATGATCACCTTGCAGGCCTTCCCGCCCAACCTACAAAAAGTGTGAAAGATGGTGGTGCGATGCGAGTCATCACTCACCTGCGGCTAGGTCAAAATACATCTAACAACGCCTAGCTGAACATCATCCTGGCTCTGCGAGCCCTAGACATCTAACTGCTCGCCCTCCATCAGCTCATCGAAAAACTCCTCTGCGAGCTCCTGATCAGCCTCCTAACTGACAGGTATAACTCCTGGTGTGGGCTCATCAGTCGAAGGATCCCCAATGACCAAAGAAGATCAGGTGGGGCAACTAATAGCATAGTGACCAACTCCTCCACACCTGTAACACTCCTGATGAGACCCAGTGTCCTGAGGTGCTCCACCGATCATCGGCCCCTTCCCCTTGTCATCATGACGGGCTGGGGGTGGTGGAAGCTGAGGTCTAGCAGGAATAGAGGGCTGCTTGGGCTACGGAGCAGAGGTCGGAGCCTGGGGTCGAGGGGTATAGTCCCTCAGGGGAGGAAGATGAGGTCGAGAAGTAGCAAGGTCCTGGTGAATGGGTTCCTGTGGGCAAGCCACAAACCCTCGAGGATAAGGTCTAGGCGTAGCGCGAGGGTCTGACCTATGATGATAAGTGAGTCCCGGGCGCTGGACTGAACCAAACTCGAACTCAAACTACTCTAACTCATGAGATACCTGATAAGCCTTCTCTAGGGTCGTCACATGGTGGCGAAATAACTCGTACTGATAATGTGGCCGCAGACCCCGACGGAAGCGAGAGATGGTCATGACGCCCTCCTCCGTGACCCCACATCGCAAGAAGTACTCATCAAAATCAGCGATGTACTCCGCCACTGTCCGATCCCCCTGACTAAGACTCTGCCACCGATCAATAAGCCGCTGGCGGTAGGTGGCAGGGAGATATTTCTGCCTTCCAGTTCTATGAGTCAAATGTCTAGTACATTATTTCCCTACGCAGACAACAAGAGTAATAACAAAGCAACTAATATAAAGAGGAGCAACACTACTAGAGTACATAATAGAATAACAACAATACAAGGCACATTTGATATTTGTGTAGTCTACTGGTGTAGTGCCTGGTTGAATCATAGTCAGGGCCGGGACTTTCCTGTAGTTGAGGATGATCAACATACGTATGGCTGCTATTGCAGCCCTTATAACGAGCTCCACACTTAGCATCCCCCACTCCTTTCAGGAAGCGGAACCATCTTCCCTTGCTTGACGGGGCACATTGGAGCAACAAGACCCGCTTGGCGTAAAGGCCACGCTCGTAAAGTGGATGAAGGGAAAACTCCTCCCACACCTTCGGATGTCCCGTCCCTCCAAAAGGAAGATGCTCCGGTAGCGGGGAGTGCCTTGTCGCACGCCAGCCATGTTTGCAGACTGGATAGCAGGGTCTGCTACCCCATCCACCACCCTCTTTGGGTAGGAGAGCACACTCCTCAACTCGGGGAGGCTCCTCATCACATACCTACAATCACAAAAGGTAGTCACAACTATGCAACGAGAAGGCAGCGAGAGAAGCAGTATTGAAGACAAAGGTAGCAAAATGAACCAGTCCAAAGGCAGATATGCCGACAATAGCCAGGAGCGCATTATGCAAGAGAATCCCTTGACAAAAGCATTCCGTTCTGTGAGGACCATCTCCATAAGGTCATCGGTCAATGAATCCGGTAACTCCATGAACGAATGCCTAACTGCCCGTCTGTGAAGAGGCCTCCACCATGAAGAGGCAGAAGAGGAAGGAAGCTTGAAGAGCTGCCCCTCTTGGCCCAGCCGTGACATCTGATGTACCCTTCCGTCCAGCCTCCCCTCTTTTCTACCTCCCTCCAAAGGTAATGTCGGCGGTCCAAAAGTAGAGAGAAAGCACATCGCCATGTGCTAATAGTTCTCCTATGCTGGCCACTGATTGCTAACTGTTCTCCTATGCCGAGGTTATGAACTCGGGCAACTTGCTTTGCTCGATGCAAGACTAATCCTTCTGTCTCTTTGTGTTCCAGGAGGAGGAGAGCCTCCTTGAGGCACGCTCTTCTAGAGCCCGCAGAGCAATCTCTAAGCGGAGAGGGACGGTGGCCCCAGCGGAGACGGACGAGCCGAAGCTACTCTCGGCAGCGGAAGTGGAGCAGATTGTATGGTTCCTGCGGTCGGAGAGTGGGTTGAAACTCATGGTTCCACTTCCCCCTCCCCGGCCGCTTGTAACGCCCGAAGAAAGTCGACTTTTGGGGAGGACGCTGGCCGAACTCACGGTTCGCGGAGAAGAGGGGAAACCAGTGGACGAAGCAGCCGGGCCTTCAGTGACGGCAGTAGAGTCTGCTCCGCTTCCTGCACTTCCCTCGACCGAGAGTAAGGAGGAGCAGCCCCTCGCGATCGGAGGGCCAAGTGGGGCGGCCGTGGCTCCGGCAGCTCCCTTGG
Source organism: Amorphophallus titanum (assembly GCA_024336825.1). NCBI lineage: Eukaryota > Viridiplantae > Streptophyta > Magnoliopsida > Alismatales > Araceae > Amorphophallus > Amorphophallus titanum. The sequence continues at coordinate 653,772 of JANBPO010008741.1, forward strand.
CCATAGCTGGTCGGGGACTACACGCCGAGGCGGGAGGCTTCAGTGACCTATCCATGGCGCTCCCCTCCTCGTCGACTGCGGTGGATGCAGAGATGTGGGCTGCCGTGGACGGCACGGTCGAGTTCAACCCGCTGGAGGTGCCTTCCGTCGGTCATACTGCCTTGGACGCGCCGGTCCGCCCTATGCTGGTAGCACTGCATTCGATGATATTTGCCGACCCCTCTCTCACGTACCGAGGGACGCACGTGATAGCAACGCAGCTGACCGAAGCATTGCAAGTGTTAGGCTGCCCTCTAGAGGAATGGTCGCGACGCGTATTGATGCTGCTGAAGTATGTGAACCGTCACGAGTTCCTCGAAACTCGGGCCCCCAACGAGCTTGCCGTAATCAGGGCCCAGGAGGGCGAATATTTGCAAGCCCTAGAGGAGCACCGAATCAGCGGGGAGCGGCTCGAGAAGGCCTTGGCGGGTGGCCGTTAGGATGTTCATGCCCTTAAAGGCAGGATTGAAGAACTGGAGGGCCACCTTGCTGCCGCTAGATCCGCGCTGGCCGAATCGCTTTGACATCGGGTTTAGATAACCTGATGGATGAGAGAGAGAGAGGCACGGGATGTAGTGGCGGTGGATATGCAGGCCCGTCTCCACACTATGGAGGCCCAGCTTGCAGCTACACGAGCAGATTTAAAGACCCTAGTGGGTATATGCTATCTATATGCCATTAATTATTCCTGAATTATTGATGTTTGCCGACTGACAATCTCCATAAATGCAGCATGTCCAACAGGTTGCAGCAACTAGAGGGACGGGAGGCGCCTCTTCGAGCACGAGAGATCAAAGTGCCGAGGTTGCTTCTTTGCAGGAGCAACTGGGGGGAGCAGTGAGACGGGCCGAGACAGTCGAGCGTGATCTGGCAGCATCGGTAAGAGTGATTGCTTAAGTAATATAGTCATCCTTACTTTTAGTATGCTTCTGACGTGTTGCATGATAATGTAGGCGCGGGATCTACAGGAGGCGATGACTCGGGCTGCCTTAGCAGGTACCGAGCTCGCGATCCGTGATCAACGGGTCACGGAGTTTGAGGTGGAGAGGCACCGAGCTACCGAGGAGATGGAGGAGATGAGATGGCGAGCTACCGGAGAGTGGGAGGAGCTACCCTGGGAGACAGCAGAGCTGCAGCTACTCCTCAAGATAGAGAGGTGGGAGCGTGACCGCAAGAGGGCGGAGCGTGACCGTGAGTGAGACCGTAAGAGGGTGGAGTTAGCCGAGTTGAGGCTCCACCTAGGTGCAGCAGAGGAACGAGTGAGGTTAGTAGAGGATTGCTACCGGAGAGGCCAAGAACGGGCGTGAGCTGAGGGTCGACCCAGTGCTTACTCCGACACTAGCTACTTGGTGGGTTCCTCTACGCACCAGAGGAGAGAGGATGACGACTGTGCTCGAGCTGAGAGTTCGAATGCCAGCTAGAGGTCGATGGGGCCTCCAGAGGTTCGTCCTAGAGGTAGAGATGAGGCAGAGAGTAGTGGGAGGAGAGAGGAGGGAGGTGGAGAGAGCTAGAGAGATTACCTTTGTACGCCTCCTCTTGCACGTAATTAAATCCTATGACTTTATGACAAATCCTATGACTTAATTGTGCATGGGAAGAGACGGACACGGATTACATGGCTGCAAGTCCGAGCGGTCTACCTCGTGTTGCCGGAGTATCAGCGGGAATGGTTGGCTGCCATGGGCTTCGGGGAAGTCCTTAGCATCGAGGTGGTGAGAGTGGACACGGCACTCCTGCTGGCTCTACACGAGAGGTGGGACTCGGTCAGCCAAGCCTTCATATTCCCGGGGGGCACATGATTCCAACCTTGGAAGATATGGCCCGGATCAGCGGCTTGCGGGTGCACTGCAAAGCGGTGGCTGGGTGGGCATACGTCGACTACCGGGAGCTTGCTCAGGAGCTTCTCGGCTTGGACTTGATGAGGCCGGGGCATCCATCGTCCCAATTATCACGGTCGGTGCTCCAAGAAAGCCTGGGACTCTAGAGAGCAGCAGCGGCAGTCGAAGAGTTACCATAGCAGCACATTGACCGAGTGATCGAGCAGGCTTGCCCGAGTGTAGTGGGGGAGCCAGGACCGGATAGAGATGTAGTCCTGAGACGCTTCCTGGTGCTGCTATTTGGGAAGTTATTGTTCGCGACGCGGGCTGATGTGATCAGTTGCCGGCTCCTCCCTCTGCTGGCAGATCTGAGCCGAGTGAGGAGGTATGCGTGGGGAGCAGTAGTGCTGGCCTTCCTATTCCACTCGCTCACTGCCACCGACCGGGTGACCATGCTCGTCAGCTTCTCACCCTTCTTGCAGGTAAAAATGCCTTAATGCCTTTATTATGCCTCTATTATGCTTCTAATTGACTGAAATGCTGACATTTTCTTATAAATGCAGTTTTAGGCCTTTTTATATATGCCCAGGATTGGCCGAGGTGTTGAGCTGTACCCGGGGTGATTTCCCATTGCGAGGCGGTGGAACATTGCCCGGAGTGCAGGGTCGATCCAGCGATCGACTCGGGCAATCCAAGAGGACCTCGATTCATTCCCGCACGCATCGGTAAAAAGCCTGAACCCTTATATGCTTATGTTGCTATCATCAAAATAAAACAAAATGTTGACTTGAGTCCTAGGGGACATAACAACAATGGCCATGAAGCGTTGTTTGCTTTAGCAGGCAACCCCAACCCAGCTTCGATGGCAGAGGTTGGTAACTGTCAGCTAGGGGCCGGCAGTGAAGAACAATCCCAACCAGAACCCTTCAACAATAATCCTCTAGCTTTGTTAGCGTCAACCAGTAGTTTTGAAGACCAAGAAGTGTACAAAGTTGGTATCGATGATGAGGATTTCATCGACTTCCAACTTGCTCCTCCCAAGCTAGAGGACGGTGGCCAGGTGACCATTGATGAACTCGTCGAAATCAACCTGGGTGAAGATGAAGCCCACCAGCAAACGTTCGTCAACGCCCTCATCACCGAAGCAGAAAGGCAGGATTAGAAGCAACTCCTGGTTGAATATAAAGACTGCTTTGCCTGGTCGTACAAGGAGATGCTAGGGCTAGACGACTCTGTAGTGGAGCATGAGCTAGCCATTTCTCCCTTAGTCACTCTAGTCAAATAGCCATAGCAACGCATGCACCATGAGTTGGAGCTCCAAGTTTTGGTTGAAGTCTACAAGATGGCAGAGGTCAACTTCATCGAGCCGTGTATCGACCCGATCTGGCTCGCCACTATCATCCTAGTCAAGAAGAAATGTTGTCAAGTCCGCATTTGCATCGACTTCTGGGACCTCAACAAAGCATGTCTCAAGGATGACTTCCCAGTCCCGATCACAGAAATAATGGTCGATATGACCACCAAGCATGAAGCTTTGTCTTTCATGGATGGGTTGTCCAGTTATAACCAGATCCGGATGTCCCTCAAGGACAAGAACCACACTTCCTTTAGATCTCTCAATGGGGTCTTCAACTACAAGCGCATGCCCTTCGGCTTGAAGAGTGCCAGCGCTACATACCAAGGGGCCATGACCAAAATATTTGACGAGATGCTGCACAATATCGTTGAATGCTATGTCGATGACCTTGTCATCAAAATCAGAAGGCGCGGAGACCACCTCGACCGCTGGGATCCAGCGAGTCGGACCTTCCTCTTCCCGTGGGGGCATATGGTCCCCACGCTGGAGGATGTGGCCAGGCTCACTGGCCTGCGAGTGCACGGGCTACCGGTTAGCGGGACTACCTTTCCCGACTACCGGGGGATGGCTCGGGAGCTGCTGGGCCTAGAGCTTCGGCGCCCCGAGAGGCAGTCGACCCTCCTCCCTCGGGCGAGTCTACAGGACAGCCGAGGGCTGAGATGGGTGGGGGTAGCAGTTGGCGAGGAGCCAGAGCAGCACCTGCGGTGCTTGGTAGACCTGGCCAGACTGAGAGTAGCAGCGCAGCCGGGAGCGGAGGCCGATCGAGTGCTGCGACGTTTCTTGATGTTGATGTTCGGGCGTCTTCTCTTCTCCACTCGGGCGGACGCGATGAGCTGCTGCTTCCTCCCTTTTCTCGAGGAGCTCGACCACATGGGCGACTACGCCTGGGGAGCGGCAGTCTTGGCTTTTCTGTTCGACTCACTGAGCTCGATGGCACGTCGGACGATGCTCGGGGGCTTCTCCCCCTTACTCCAGGTACGACTCTTACCCTAGTTTGGTTTTTATGACTTCTATATGCTTTCTAAATGCTGACGTGCTACTGTGATGCAGGTTTGGGCCTATGTGTACCTTCGAGCACTAGGCAGAGTGGAGGAGACCCGCCCTGGGCTTCTCCCGATTGCACGGAGGTGGGTAGCACCTCGCAAGACTGGCTCCCTGAGGTGACAGGTCAGGGAGCTGCAGGATGACATTGACGCTCTGCCGTATGCCTCGGTATGACTTCTAAACTCAAACTCTCTGATTAAATGCACTCCTATTTGGTTATGATGCTGATGCAGTTTCTCATTCTTGCAGGTGCGGTGGACACCTTATAGAGAGGAGGGCCAGGCGGACCCGCCATGGGTGGTCGGGGCCCTCGCCTTCACCGATCGAGATGTGTGGCTTCACTACATGAATATGGCAGAGCCATTATATTACAGATTGGTGATGAGGACCATCGGGGTTCACCAACCTGCGGTGGAGTTCCCGGCGCTAGAGAAGGCGGGGGAGCGGATTTCGAGGTCAGTGAGGGGCCTGACCGTAGTGTTCGATTGGACTTCGAGGAACGCCACGCAGGTTGCTGACTGGACGGCCATTGGGTGAGCGGTGATTGCCCGGGCAGAGAGCGACGCGGCGTACTACACCGCGTACACACGACACTACCGGGACCAGGTGTTCCGGGGTGCCCACCGACTGGTACGGCTTCTTTAACTTTGGACTCTTTCAATTATGATTATGATTTCTACTCAATGATGTGCTAACACTTGAACTTCTAAATGCAGACCGACCCTGAGGGACGCCTTGTAGAGCTGACAGGGCTCCTCACGACGACGATTCGAGAGCAGGATGAGGCCCGACAGGCCTTATCCCTTCTGGTGAGTTTTTCTTAACTGATGCATTATTATTTTGCTAAGATGCGACTGACCTAGAGTTTTGATTTCAGCGGGGGGAGGAGGCCCAGAGACAAGGGGCCGATGCTCCGTCTTCCTCTACTGAACAGACTCCTATCGATCGGGCAGAGCGGGAGGCGAACTTCCGACGGATGGTGGATCGGGCCAAGGTGGCCGAGGCAGTGCTCGCTGAGCGGGTACGTCCTACACTTCCCATTTGTGAATTATGTTCTTATATTACAATGCAGTTGACTAATGGTGAATGCATGTGTGCAGGTGACAGAGCTGACCACCGCCATCGGCGAGGGTGACCACTTACGAGAGGAGCTCATCCTAGAGTAGGACGAGGCCACCCGTCTGCGCGAGGAGATGGCGCAGGGCTTCAGCCTGAGAGAGGAGGTGACCCGCTTACGTGGGGAGCTGGAGCGGAGCGTCCACTCGTGGGAGTCAGCGGAGCGTGACTGTGCTGAGGCGCAGGAGGAGGCAGCCCGCCTACGAGAGCGGTTATCACAGGGCAGACCGTCAGACTCGGTGGAGATGGCGGTCCTCCAGGCAGAGGTGGAGCGACTCCGGACCATGACCTCAGAGCTGGAGCATTTCCGCCAGGAGGCGTTCGAGCTACGTGGTGAGGTGCGGGCCTACAGGGAGATGAGCCGCTCTCGCAGTGCGATGAGTGGTAGTCGGGCGGCCCCGAGTGGCAGTCAGGCTACCCATGGCTCCGTCAGGTGCTTCCTTACGACTTCCTCTCAGCGACAGAGGAAGAGGACCGACGTCGACGGTGAGAGAGAGAGGAGGGAGCGACCTCTACAATGGGCCCACCATCGAAGAGGTAGGAGGGAGGCGGAGACAGCGACAAGCCCGAGGGGGGGGCCTGATTTGCTTTGTACTCCTACACTTGTACATGATGTGGCATGATAGTGACCTAGCTTGTCTCTTTTTTTTGTTTTGATGATTTTCTTATGTGATGCATGTATGTATGAAAATATGTAAATTCGAACCGCGGACGACTTACAGGTGAGATACACGGGAGGGGTGAGGCACGCCGACTCTACGAGAGGGACGACACGAGAGGAGAGAGGTACGCTGACCCTACGAGAGAGACGACGCGAGAGGAGAGAGGCACGCCAACCCTACGAGAGAGACGACGTGAGAGGAGAGAGACACATCGACTCGACGAGAGAGATGACGCGAGAGGGGAGAGGTACGCCGACTCTACGAGAGAGACGAGCGAGAGGAGAGAGGCACGCCGACTCTACGAGAGAGATGGCACGAGAGGGAGAGGTATGCCAACCCCACGAGAGAGACGATTCGAGAGGGGAAAGGTACGTCGACTCTACGAGAGAGACGACGCGAGAGGAGAGAGGTACGAGCTTCAAGCAACCCGGCAAAGGAATAGGCGGTCGCTCTTGGGCCGCACAAGGTTTATGCGGCTATGTCTGGACCGTATGTAGTGGTTGTGCGGCTCGTAACCGGCCGCATGACGTAATGAATCCTCCATACATATGCGGCCAACAAAGAGCCGCTCAACAGGAAGGGCGGCCTATCGCTAGACCGCCCAACTCATTACGTAGCTAACCCGATCAGGACTCTCTTGGAGAGTCCCAATCCGAGGTGTTTTACCTCAACTTGACTCAAATCCTATCCAAATCTATTCTAAGATTATCTCAACTCAATCCTAGTGGGTTTAGACCTCTAGAACAAGGATCTATATAAGGAAGAGGGGGCCAAGAGTAATACAGGCGCAATACTTCACCCGGAACTGGCTTTGATAGTACTAGGGGTGAGATTAGGAACTCCTTGAGCTCCTCAAAAGCCTTCTGACATTCCTCATCCCAGGCGAACGTAGTAGATGCCATTTTAGGTCCCCTCAACAGATTGAAGAAGGGTAGGCATCGTTCGGTCACCCAAAAATGGTTGAGTGCGACAATGCGCCCAGTAAGACGCTAGACATCTTTGACGCAAGTAGGTGGCCGCATGTCCAGGATGGCCTGGACATTGTCAGGGTTTGCCTCAATCCCTCGCTGAGTCACCAGGAAGCCAAGAAACTTCCCTGATCTGACTCCGAAGGTGCACTTGGCGGGGTCGAGCTTCATGCTGTACTTGAGGAGGGTGCCGAAGGTCTCGGCTAGGTCAGTAAGATGATCCTCGGCCTTTAGCATCTTGACGAGCATGTCATTGATGTAGGCTTCGATATTCCGACTGAGTTGTCGCTCGAAGATTTGGTTGACCAGCCTCTGGTATGTCACCCTGGCATTCTTTAACCCGAAAGGCATCTGGGTGTAGCAGTGCATACCAGAGTCAGTGATGAAGGCGGTCTTCTCAATATCCTCTGGGTCCATCTGGATCTAATGGTAGCCAAAATAGGCATCCAGGAAGCTGAGCAGCTCGTTGCCGGAGCTTGAATCGATGAGCTAGTCGATGCTGGGTAGTGGGTAACAGTCCTTCGGTGTGGCCTTGTTGAGATCGGTGAAGTCTACGCACATTCGCCATTTCCCTGAAGCTTTGGGTACCAGAACAACATTGGCGAGCCACGTCGGGTAGAGGACTGTGCGGAAGAGGCCAGTCTCCTTCCCCTTGGCAAGTTGCTCCTTGATGATCGTCTATTTCTCCGGGGCATGCTTTCTTCTACACTATTGGATGGGTTTCTTCGTGGGGTCGAGGTTGAGCTTGTGCATCATAATATCTCTGGGAATTCCAGGAAGTTGCTCATCAGACCATGCGAAGACATGAATGTACTCAGAAAGGAAGTTTTTATTTCCCCTACAATTGCAGTCTATCTTCCCCCCTCTCCCTCTAACTTCTTCTACAATGGCCGGCACCATTGACTGCCTCCCCCATCTCCTCTTCATCTTCTTCCTATGCTAATCACTCGAAAACCCCAAGCACAGGCCACTGCCCCTCTCCCCATTCCAACCGCACCTATGTTCCCCTGCACTCCCACACGAAACCGCCGTGGAACCCACGACCCATGCACGTTGATTCCTTTCTCTCCTTTACCTGCTAAACCCCAACCTCCTCACACCACTGAACTCTTCTTCCCCCTCTCCTTTTCTCCCATCACGAGCACACACACCAGCACTGGCAATCCTCTTTCCGCCCTCCTTCACAGCCCTCTCTCTCTCTCTTACTCTCTTTCACACACACTACAACTCTTCCCATCTCACCACCCTCTCCCCCTTTCTCTTGCCATTGCCACGCTCTGCACCACCTGCAAAACCACGGCCTCCTGCCCTCTCTCTGCCCCCATCCCTTGCACCACCACTCCTGAGTGCCCGTCGACCCCCCTGCCCGCTATCTGTAACCTGCGCTTGTCATCGCCGGCCCCAGCAGCAACAAGCTCTACTGCGGCAGCTGACAAGGACACCTGCTGTAGCATCATTGCCTCCAGGGGCCGTCGTCCACCACCGACGAGCAGGCCGCCACAGTCCCGCCGCTTCAGCACTCCCCTTGTCGAGCACGGCGTATAGATCCTAAGCCTGCAGGAGCGAGTGCCCCGCCTTCTTTCAAAGCATGGCAAGCACGACTGTCGACCATGCCACGGCATCCAAACATGGCACTAGCGTCCCCTCTGAGCACAGTAGTCGCCCTCACCTGAGCACGCCGCGACCCCCGAGCACGGTGCCCCCCCCTCTCTGAGCACATCAACGGCCCTGTCTGAGCATGTCGGCAGGCTCTCCAGTTTGCCCGCCTGGCTCGCATGGCCATCCCTGTCGTGGCTATCGTTCCCAACCTCCCGCACTCTCGCCCTCAACTCTTCACACATGCACACACACCGCGGTGCAAAATGCATGTGAATTCCTGTTTCTATTGATGATTAGCCACTGATGATCTTTCTTTGGATGCAGCGTGCCCAGCAGGGGGTGGTAGCGAGGGATACCGGTGGTGCTTCGAGCTCGAGGGGACCGAGCACCGGGACCGGAGGATTGGAGGAGCGACTGGCAAGCGCAGTGGCTCGGGCAGAGATGGCAGAGCGGGATCTCGCCGCACGGGTAAACCTCTAAACTTAAAGATTCAATTATGCCATTATTTGTTCATGAAAGCTTATGATTTTCTTTTATGCCCTTGTCCAGACTGAGGAGCTCCAGGATGCACTCGCCTGTGTGGCGAGACAGCACCGAGACTGTAGCGCGCTAGTGAGTTTATCTTTGAATTACATTCATGATATTTTTCTATTTTGCAAAGATTAATGATAATGTGATGCGATGCAGGCAGCGGAGCTGACCGAGGTGAAGAGGCAATTAGCAGTGGCCCGCTCAGAGATTGCCTCTCGCAGCGAGCGGATCGCCGAGCTGGAGCGAGCGCTGGGTCAGCAGGAGACCGAGCGCGACCACGCGGCACGGGTAAATCAACAGCATTAATTTCACTTAAGTATATGTTGAAATAGAATTCAAAACTGATAGTTGACTTTTCTGAATGCAGGAGGCGGAGCTACGGGATGCAAGCACTCGAGCCGCCTTGGCTGGAGCAGAGCTCGCCATCCGTGACCAGCGGGTCACAGAGCTGGAGGAGGAGGTGGCCCGTCTTACCGCAGCAGCGGGCCACTGCGACGAGCTTCCTCGGGACGTTCAGGACCTCTGCATCCACCTCGAGATTGAGCGGAGAGAGCATGCCGGGGAGTGCGAGGAGTGGGACCACAAGAGGATGGAGCGGGACTGGGAGAGGGCCGATCTTGTTGCTGTGCGGATGCAGCTCGCCGTAGTCGAGGAGCGGCTATAGGCGACAGAGGAGTGGCTACAGCGTGGGCGAGAGTGAGCCCGAGCGGTGGGGCACTTGAGCGCCTTCGCCAGCACGACGTACGCGACGGGCTCCTCTGGTGCCTACTCCTCAACCCCAGCCTTCTCATCACCACGCTCCTCCTCGCCACCACTGGCCTGTGGGCCATAGGGTGTCGAGGGAGGAGGAAGAGAAGGCACCAAGATGCTTGAGCTCTTAGCCGCAGCCTGGAAAGCAGCCTTCCAGCCTTCCTGGAAGCCATGATCGCATGCGGGCCCGAAGACCTCCAGGGCCGCCGAGGTCAGCTTGGCCCGATAAGCCGAAGAAGAGTGAAAGTTCTCCACCCCCTCCTCGCAGGGGGTCGACATCGACGAGCACAGCTCAACTACCTGTGCCTCCACCTATTGGGCCTGAGCCTCGATGGCTTTGATCTGCGCTCCCAGCTTGGACGAGTGAGTTTTGGCCATCTCAGCTCGAGCCTAGAAGAAGTCACGATCCCGCTCCATCCCGACAAGGGCTCGCCCTACCTGCTCCAACTATTCCCGGAGCCTGGTAACTTCTGGCTTAGACGTCTCCAGGCGTCCCTCGAACTTCTCACATTTGGCCATCACCATCGCATGCGTAGCCTAGTTGTCCTCTAGCTCTCGCGGGATGCCACAGAAGTGGTATCGCCATAAGTTGAGCACCTTGACAAACGAGACGTAATTCTTCATCGCCAAGTCCATTAAATCGTTATAGGCCCCGAGGCCGAACTCCCCAGCCCGATCCCGAGGATGCAGGGCCTTGTCCATGAGGGCGGCCACTTCTGCCGAGAGGGAAGACTTGGGGATGAGCTCCTACGGTGGCAAGAAGCGGGGCCTGAAGAAATGACGGGAGGCAGGAGGCGAGCCCTCCTCTCTTCCCAGCTGAGTAATTCATCATCCAGAGCGAGAGCCTTGCCCTTATCCAGTGCCTCCCTCTCAGGAGTGGACATCGGGGGTATTTTGCAGAGGCTGCCCCGAGGTCATCCGACATCCACAGGAGGTTTACCATACACCGACGGAAATATCTCCAAGTCAGCTTCGACGCCGAGGTGATCCCGCCTTCATCCAAGTTCGTGGCTGTCCGGGAGGTCCGTTCTCGCTGGGTGGTTATAAGGGGGCCGCCCAAGGGCATGAACGGTCCAGAGAGGGCCGCTCAAGGGTCAAACGCCTAAGATCCAAAGGGGGATAGGCCTTCAGGATAGAACCGCTTAAGGGGATGAGAGGTCAAGTCTTGGCCGCTCAAGCCCACGACCCAGTCTAGTTCCTGGTCAAAACGATCTTGACCGGACCGCTGAACAGAACCGACTTACTACAGTGTCAGTCAAAATGGTCTTGACTAGACCGCCTAATGCGACCGACACTCAAGTGTTGACCAAGGGTCAACTAAGATGGGCGGTCAGATGCTGGCCACTCAACCCAACAGAAAGACAGGCGGCTATAACCTGGCCGCCCAGGGGGGGATAGGCAGACCCTATCGGGCCGTCCATACCATGTGCGGTCTATCATGTGGCCGCACAAGCCCCAAAACCCACGAAGATAAATGGTCCAAGGATAGCCACCTATTCCATGAATGGCACCTGGTTCGACCGTCCAATCGCGACGGCGAGCAAACCATGGGGTTGGCCCAATCTTGGCCTTCCCACTCCCCATTCGTGCCGAGACAAAGGGGATACAACCATGGACACACATACAACCACATGGACTCCATCCGGAGTCAAAACGGTGCACGGATCGCAAGAAACAGGTGATTCTAACGAAATCACCCAAATGGGACAATCAGACTTCTCAGGCTCCCCATGGTCAAACGGGACCGTTGATCGACACGAAATTGGTATCAATGGAATGCTGACATTCCCAGGAGTCCATTGACTCCAACTGATGGCAGAACCGTCGCCGATTTCTGACGAAGCCTACGAAACCCATGAAACCCCAACGAGCCCGATCTTGCTCGTTCGAGCACCAGACGACGTGCAGGGAAAGGGAAAATGTAGAGGATGAAGTGGTGATTCATCTGCCTACCTCCACTGAAGAAACCACGCGTCGAAGTGACTAAACCACACCAAAAATCATTCGAAACATGAACGGCGCCGATCTCAGAATCCACCGAGGGATCGTGCCTGCCACGCTTGTGCTCGGATGAGCGGAGGATCTTCTTGGATTGGGCTATGGTTGCCCTGGATCTGGTTCGAGATGTGAAGGCTCAGACTGCTCAGTGGCGAGCTCACGGCTCGAGGATGAATGTTGGCGGGTGCTGACTATGGCTCGTGTTGTGGCTCGAGGCATGGTGTGTTGCGGTTTGAGGAGTCGCAACGATGGTGCATCGAGAGGTGTTGTGATTGCGGCCCAACAAGACACTTGGTGAGTGTGTCGGAGATGCTGACCTGATGGAGATAATGGTTTTCTGGTGCTGGAAGGTGCTAAGCGTGTGTAAGGTTCGAGGTCAAGTCGAGCACAGGGACCTTCCATTGGTCGGAGGAGTATTGAATTTTTCCCCTAATTGGAGGAGATCGTGTTGGGTTAAGGTTCATCGTCTTGCATCATGTGTTCGGATTGGTTGGCCTTTGTGTGCCATGAAGATCGTGAGAGAGAATCTTGTGTTGGCAAGGTGGTTGCCAGTGAGAAGCGTTGCCCACTTCCTGATGTGTAAGGGTGTTGGCGCTACTCTGGAAGGGTGCGTGCCAGCTAGGCGGTGTTCGCAAGAACTTATGGCTGGTGTTGTGTTTTCCGAGGCATTGTGAATCGGAGCCTGCAGAGTTGCAGAGGATTATCGGGATGGAGGATCCTGAGTTGTCGTTGTGATGGCTGTGCACGTGGATCTGAGTGTGCAGCGGAAGGTCGTAGCGTTGGATGCTACAGGTGGATTTTTGAGGATGTGTTGAGCGTCGAAGGATTGGTTCCTCGGTGTAAGTTATCTCAGGTTGCGTGAGACGTGTTGTTGCCGTGCCATTACTTGAGGCAATGTGGTTTGTGGCACTAGCTGGATTGAGAGCTGGGGAAATGTACTGGCAAGGTTGTCACCTGAGTACCCTGTTTCTGTGTTGGAGGTTGTGTTCTTGGGTGAGATCGTGTTCATGGAGAAGTGATCTCTGACGAGATTGTGGGTCCCAGTTGGTTGCTATGAGTGACTGGTAAGGTTGGCTGAGTGATCGACCATGCCTCCGGGACTTCTCTTGCATCTCTTCAGGATTTGGGTAGCTCACCTCAATTGGTGAAAGACTGACCCCATTTTCTGTGTTAGGAGGAAGTAAGGCTTCCCGAGGCACGCACCGCTAGAGCTTGCAGGGCTGTTCCAAAGTGGAGGGAACCAGTCACCCCCGCGGGGGTAGGTGGGTTGCAACCACTCTCGGGGCCAGACGTGGAGCACCTAGTGTCCTTCCTACAATCGGGGGGCAGGCAGAAGCTCATGGTTCCTCTTCCGCCCCTCTGACTGCTCATGATGCCTGAGGAGGACCAGCTTCTGGGGAAGATATAGACAAGCATCACGATCTCCCGGGAGGAGGGAGCACAAGCGGAAAGGGTGGGTCCGGACTCTACCGGGGAAGTGCAGGGGGAGAAGTGCTTGTCAACCGTGGAAGAGGCAAAGCAGCCCCTCGCGATGATGGAGTCGGGTGATCCGGTCACAGTTCTGTCGACTCCTGTGGCGATGGCCGGCCGGGAGAAGTCCGTCGAGGTCGGACACTTGAGTGACCTGGCCTCCACTCTCCCATCCTCCTCGGGTGCGGTGGACACTGATCTATGGGCAGCTGTGGATAGCTTGGTCGAGTTTGACCCTCCAACCGTGCCGTCCATTGGCCATGCCACCTCGGACGCGCCGATTTGGCAGATGCTGCTGGCGTTGCAGTTGATGATCTTTGTCGATCCCTCCCTCACATATCGGGGGGTGCACACCATGGTGGCACAGCTAACCAGGGCACTGCAGATGCTGGGCTGCCCTCTAGAAGAATGGTCGCGGTGAATCTTGCTGCAATTGAAATACGTCAACCGCTATGAATTCCTTGAGGCCCGAGCTCCTAGCGAGTTTGTCGTCATCAGTGCTTAGGAAGACGAGTACCTACAGGCCCTGGAGGTGCACAAAGGCAATGAAGAGTGGCATGAAAAGACCTTAGACGAAAGCCACCATTGTATCGGCACCCTCACAAGCAGAATAGAAAAGCTGAGGGGCTATCTTGCTGCAGCCGAGGGGAGACATGGGCGAGCGGGGGAGTGTGGGTTCCCCACACACTATGTCGGTGTAGCTTCCCCTGTTTAAATATTACATGCACTACTCCCCACGCAGGTGGGTTGGACTAGGGGTGGGAAATTTAATGGTACAATAAAACACTACCTCCACACAGGGAGGGGTGCTAAGTCGGCCAGGCAGGGTGGGGAGATTAGCTAAACTAGTGCCGATTGGGCACTTCCCATGGTCTGTCCAGGTCTGGAATGAAAAGGATAGGAAGTCACTGTAGATGCCACTGTAGTCACTCCCGAGCTCCGTTGTTGACAGGACTAGCGGTAAAACCTCCCGAATTGGTCCACGAGGACCTCTGAATTTTTGTAGGACTTTTGGCGGACGGCACTGGTCGGGGTAGGACTATGATCAGGGTCTCAGTTTTTAGACTCTAATTATCACAGCACCTCAGTAGCAGGAAGTTGAGGTCGCCACGATCACTCCCGAGCTTGGATTCTGGCGTGGCTGGATTTGTTGGAACGTTGTTGAGTCCTCTTTGAAATGGTACCCACGGGGATGCTAGAGGAGGTCGGAGCCGACAGAAATAGCACAAACAGTGGCCGGGTGTCTGCTCAGTCCTAGAGTGGAAAGAACAGCGCACCCAAGGGAGAAAAATGATAACTCACTCTTCCAAGGTCCAATCGGGGAGCCGCTTCTTGATTCTAGATGGAGACTCGTAGTAAAAGATCTCAGACAAGCCCTGCCTCCAAATCTTCAGCTGGCCGGTCGTGGGAGCCCCTACAAGAAGCCTCAGGTTGGCAGTTTAGAGGGAGATGTGCAGTCTGGTGGATCGATTCCTCCGGAATGCCACAAACTCTGAATGGGACAAAACCATGACCATTGCGAAGGTGACTCGGAGACGCTTTCAACGGTACCACTTGGTCATCAAGGGGCTTCAGAATGAATCTGAGACAGGCTCTACAATCAGCACCTTCTCTGCTGCTAGCGAACTAAGAACTGCAGGTTGAAGAGGGAAGGTGGGGAATGAGGTAAATGGGATTCACAAGTGAGATCTTGTTCGTGTGAGATGAGAGCTTGCATGTTTGATTAGCTTAAGTGTTGTAATTGGATAGCTGATTTTTAATTGGCCATCAATTCACCCCTCCCCTCTTGATTGCCACATTCCGAGACTCAACAACAAAGAGACAAGGGTAAGAAGGCAGTTGCTCCTCTACCTATTAGAATAAAGGAAGAGAAAGAAGGTCTTTCACTTAGGGACAAGATGAAAAAGGCATATTCCTTCCCCAGGGATAAAGTCAGGGTCCTCTTTGAGTGGGACTACAAGTACAATAGGGTTGCCCTGCCTGAGCCAAAGAGGCTGAAGGACCTAAAGATGAAAGATAGTTTAAGATTTTGCCCTTATCACCAGATGCTTGGGCATCTGATCGAGGACTGCTATGTGTTCAAGGACATCATGGAAGCCCTAATAAAGAAGGGTGAGCTTTACATGGGAGAGTACAAAGTGCACCCTCCAAGGCCTCATGAAGTCCCGATGGATAGGTCAGCTGTCAATATGGTATTTCTATACCAGGCACTGTCAGAAGAAATCTCAGAGGCTAGCACACAGCATATTTATGAGGCATGCTTTCTGGCACCCTTGAAAGAGCAGCAAGGATGGCAAGTAGTCCCTACAAAGAATAGAAGGAAGCATGCACCTCATCTAGTAGTGGGGGCACATATCCGTGGTGTGACAGCACAACAACTCCACCAACTCCGGCATCGGTTTAGGTTAACCAGCCCGCCATGATTAGAATACCCACTCACAATCGGAGGAGACAAACTTTGTTGCTAGGTAATAAGGAAATAATCCTAGAAGCCCAGCGGCTAAAGGCTTACATAGATGCACTGGGTGAGTATGAACAACATAAGCCTCTGCTAGTGAAAGACCATGTGCCATAGAAGTAGTTTGAGCAGCTTGTCCTAGAGTAGAAAGAAGAACCAAACAAACCAAAAGAAGACAGCAACTTGTTCTAAGGGCGGGCGTCACCTAAGAAGGAGGGGAAGAAGAAAAGAAAGGCTCGAAGTTTCTTGTTAATCTCAATTTTCGTACATAATATATTTCTCAGTTTTGATGACTGGCAACATTGATTTTGCTGACAAAGTCTTGATGATTGGCTATTGTATATCCTGACTCCAGTCCTTCTGCTCCTATACTTGAACCATTGTCAGTAAACTTCATGCAATTTGTCATAAGGTTGGTGCACACCTCACTTCATATCATTCATAGGGTCTGTGTACATTTTCTCTTCATGCATCTAGGTCGGTGCACATCCTGTTCGATTGCATATGAAGTCGGTGCACACTTTGCTTCATATCATTCACAGGGTCTGTGCACATTTTCTCTTCATGAATCAAGGTCAGTGCACATCTTCTTCGATCGCATATGAAGTCAGTGCATATCTTGCTTAACTACACATGAGGTCGATGCATGTTCCTATAGAACTACACATAAAGTCAGTGCACATCTGCATCAGTCTCACATGAGGTCGGTGCATGTTCTTATAGAACTGCACATAAAGTCGATGCACATCTGTATCAGTCTCACATGAGGTCAGTGCATGTTCTTGTAGAGCTGCACATAAGGTCAGGGAAAGTCTTGCCCTATGCATATACAAGTCAGTGCGCATTTGCCTTGTATTAAACAAGGTCGGTGCACATCCTTCATTAGGCAAAACACGGTCAGTGCAGGTTTTGCAGTATGCATGTATGGGTCGATGCATAGTTTGACATACGCATGTATAGGTCCATGCATATTTGTCATGTATGTGTACAATGTCGGTGCACTTATTACATTTAACATGTAGAAGGTCAGTACACATCTATCTTATGCTCCTACAGGGTCAGTGCACATTCATGAGTGATATTGAACCAAGTTGGTGTACATTTCATCTATTGCATAACTAAGTTAGTGCTCATCTGTACTTAAGAAGGTACACTTGTGCTGACTATAGCACATAAGGTCGTGCAACTGCGCTGACCATTTTAGAGCCCTTGTACTTAGGGTCTGATCATCTGAGCACAAGTCTAGTTGGGCTATCTTATTGCATTAATAAATCTCTTTTTTTTCAAAGCCTTCACGAGAGAGAGAGAGAATGGGAGTGGGACGAGAGAGAGGGGTGAAGAGAGAGATTAGAGAGGATGAGAGGGGCACTCCTTTGTTTTTTATTTTTTTCTTTTTTTCACAAAAGGCATCCCGTAGAGTAAGAGGGAGTAGAGAGAATGTGAGAGAAGAGAGAGGGCACGGGATGGGGTCTTCGGAGCCGCTGGGCCGTTGCCGCCGTACTCGGGTGCCAGTGGGGATTTCTTCCCGTTGTCGATGGTTATAGGGGGGTGTGGCACTGGTCGACGGCGTGGATGGGGGAGGGGTTTTTCGGGGAAGTCGGGTGGACCGCGGTGGGACTGCAGGCATAGAGGCATCGGTGGCGGTGGTAGATGGTTCTCACGATGACGACGGGTCGATATGGCTGAGGACGGCGGCAGCGGTGGTAGCCCGTCGGTGATGGGAGGCCATGCTCGGCCTGCTCAGAGGGGACTGGAGGCACTCGCCCATGCATGCTCGGCAGCACTAACATGCCCGGAGGGACCACCAGTGGTGGCACAGGCTGTACGCATGGGCACACGGCCACCGAGGGGAGACTTGGCAGAGCTCCGGTGAGGCAGGATGCCACCGTGATCATCAGTGACGTGCTTGGTGGTGGTAGGTCGATGCCTGATAGAGATGGAGAACTTCCCAGTATGCGTGGATAGGGCCGCCAACGTATTCGGAGGGGGGGCACCGTGCGCGGCCTGATCAGAGGGACTGACACCGATGTTGTGTTCCCAGAGTGGTGACCGGCAGAGGACGTCACAGTAGCCGACAGAGTGCAGGTGGTGGCTGGCTGGGGGGGCACCGCGGTGGCATTATTGCTATAGCCTTGATGACTGGCAATATGGGCTCGGGCTGCTGAGAACGTCACCGACGTGCTCCGGTGCCGGTGAAGACGACGTGGGGGTGCTGGACCCGAGGGAGGCTGGGTGCGCCACGGAGGGACTACTGGCACGACGGCGTTGGTGGCTATGGTAGAAGGGTCCCGCAATGACAATGGCAGCCGATGTGTACTTCACAGGTGGTGCCGTTAGTATAGGAGGGAATATCGGGGTCCGCATGGCACTGCCGAAGTGCTTGGTGGTGAGCTCGTGTGCATGGGCACAGAGATGGCAACGGTGACGACAACTAGTGTTGCCGGTGATGGTTTCTAGCTTTGCATGGCGGTGCTATGGACATGGGCGGTGGATGCCACTGGCATGCTTACGTGCAGGGGGGCTGGACAGGGCGACACCACGATGGGCAGGGTGGGAGCGAAGGTGGGCTCGCGGCAGACAGGGGGGTGTGGGACTAGCTTCTCTAGCGGGTTGCATGCTACGTGGAGGAGGGGAAAACCAATTGGAGTGGCTAGGAACAAGGGCGGTTGTGGCTATATAGGTGGACAATGGCAGCGGTGATGTTACATGCTATGGAGGGGATGATGGCAGTGGCGAGGGGAGTAGACCCATGCGTAACTGTCATTGTGCTGGTGGGTATGTGAGCTTCGGTGGTGCATTGGGTAGTATTGTGTGTAGTGTAGGAGGCGGTGCATGGAAGTGGAGGCGGTAGAAGTCGTGGCAGCGGGTAGGGTGGTGGGGATAGGGATCAGAGGGTGGTAGGTTGCCTCCTGTCACAAAGGGGGGATGGGAGTGTGCGCATGGTGGGGTGGTGCAGGCTGGGATCGTAGCAGAGAATGGGAGAGGGAGAGAGGGTCGGCCAGTGGCAGCAACATGTATGCGTAGAAGTGTGAGAGCGGAGAGAGGGGTCATGTGGAGAGGAGAACTCTAGAGAGAGAGAGAGAGATGAGGGGGAGCAGAGGAAAGAGGGTTAAGGAGCGACTGGCCCCCTGTTCAGAACAGGGGCTCCGTTGCGTGAGAAAATGAGGGGAGAGCATACAGGAGAGAGAAGTGGAGCTCTATTCTAAACAAAGCAACTGGGTGCAGAAAATAGAGAGAGGAAGAGAATGAGAGGGAGTGCAGAGGAGGGGAGATGGGGGAAGAGAGAGGGAAGAATGGAGAAGCCAGAGGTTTAGAAAGAGAGAGGGTTGTGAAGGGGGGCAGGAGAACCGGAGGCCGGTGGAAGAACGTGAGGGGAGCAAAAGGGAGGGGGGGGGAAGAAGAGTTCGACGGTGGTGAAGAGGCAAAGAGTTTAACAGGTAACAGAGAGACAAGGAACCCACATGCATGGCCGTGGGCTCCGCGGTGACTTCGCACGGGAGTGCAGGGGTGAGAGAAGATGTGGGGGTAGGAAGAGAGAAGGACAACATTTGGGGTGGTCGCGGCTTAGGTGGGGCAGGGGGAATGCTGCACGAAGTGGGGAGTTGGATCACCGGGCGTCTGGAAGACGTTGTGGAGCACAAGGGCATCTGTGAGGACGCCATGTGGCCATGCCGCAACTCCTCCGTGATGGTGTGGGACCACGGCGAGCACCGGGAGGTGTGGGAGCGGTTCACCCCCGATCTTATAGACGCGCCGACCCGCATTCTTCCTCCCGACTGCCTTCCAGAAGGCCAAGTCAACGGCGGCGATCAGGAATGGATCACTGAGTGCGGCGGGTGGGAGACCTTCCCCCTCGAGTGGTTCTTGCCGTTTCGGCTGTTCGGCGACTGGCCCCCCGCCGGAACGAAGGCGATCATCTTCAACGGCGAACCCAAGCCCCATCAGGTCGGAGGATGGGTTGCGGACGTGTGGAGGGTCGGCGGCTTCACCAGCCTTCCGAAGATGACCGGGATCAACACGAGCCATGAGCAGATATGGGCCAACGTCCGCGAGAACTCGCAGCGCGATCTTCCCTGGTTCACGGGCTATACGCCCCGGCGAGGGGCGGCGGTCATCGTATGCGGCGGCCCATCGCTGGCCGATGCGGTTTGCGCCATCAAGGATCATCGACGGCGCGGCTCGCGCATCATCACGGTCAACAACGCCCTGAACTACCTCGTGGAGCGGGGTGTCACGCCCGACGCCCACGTCATGCTCGACGCCCGAGAGATCAAGAATATCGACGAGATCGTCCTGCTCAACCAGGCCGCCGCGATGGTGGACGGCATGGCTCTGGGAGCTCCGGCACCCACCCGCCTCGCCTGGGCCGCAGCGCTGGTCGTCGCAGGCCTCGGGGCCGGAGTGCTCGCCCGCGCGCGTCGTGGCGCCGGCGTCCACCGCGCCAGCAGAACCTTGCCGTTAACCCTGCGTCTCTTCGTCTCCCTCCAACTCTCTCTCTGCAACCTTCTCACTCACTCTTGTTCTCTCTTGTTCCCTCTCTCTCATTTTCACTCTCTCTGCAACCTTGTTGGCGGCCATCCATTCCCGCTGTTGATGGAACATGATGCCGGTCTGAGCTCGTTGAAGAGGCGGCACATTGCCGCCCCCGTCATCATTCTCCTTGAAGACGAGGGCCCGGTCGAGGCCATCCCTCCTACGGTGGTGGAAGAAGCACCTCCGGTGGGGGAACACGTCGGAGGAGATGAGGAAGAAGGGGAAGAAGAAGGAGAAGAAGAAGGCGTCGGCGATGGTGTGGCTCACGATGGAAACGGCGGCGATGGTGCCGTTAATGGTGACAACGCCGGTGGTGGTGAAGACAGCGGCACACTCACGGTGGTGAAGGCGTCGACGATGATGCTGGCGGTGACGAAAACGGTGGTGCGCCATCGCCTCCTCCTCTCGTCCGCGGCGGTCACGTGGTGCCGGTGCCAAAGAAGGTAAGGGTCGTCCCCTTCCCCCTTTTTATGTATATTATTTTTTTTATTTTCCATTTTTGGGAGAGATGAACGAAGGCGGTGGGGGAAGAAGGTAAGGTGGCTCAGGAAAATGGCGACCACAATAGTGGTGCCATTCCTGAGTAGGCGACCAGCCACGTGGCGCCTTCACTGAAGAGGTGACCCCCTTAGTGGCACGCCTTCTGAAAACGTGACCAAGCCAGGGTCACACCAAAACATAAATACCTGGGCGGACCATCATGCCCCTTAAGAAATAGAGCCCTGTGTCCAGTCACCCCTCATAAGAACACGCCCAAGGCCTGGTCGTGTCTTAAGAACTAGAGTATGCTAGGCAATCACCTTTTAAATAAGTGAAATTCCCTTTTTTTGTTTATAAATTTATATTCTATTACTGATTAAACCTCATTCTGTGTTGCAGGGGCTGATTCGGACCCGCATCTCCTGGATGCAGGTGAGAGCGGCTTATGACAGGCTTCCCTAAGTCCAGTAGGGCTTTTCGAAAGTGATGCCCCCAACGACACAAGAGATGAGTGGTGCGCCAGGATCTTTCATTTTCTGTGGGAGTTAGTTCAACAAGACAGCACTTACATCCTCTAACCGTAGAATTTTTCTAGTGGCTGCCCTAGGCTCCCTCTTTTGTGTGCACAGATCTTTGAGGAATTTAGCATAAGCTGGCACATGTTGGATGGCATCTAAAAGTGGGATGTTGATGTGGACTTGCATAAATAGCTCCATCATTTGTTTATTACGGGCCTGAGCCTATTGTTCCTTTTTCTCCTTTCTTGTACCTAGGGCTGATGGAAAAGGGATTTTGGGCTGATAAATCTTAGGGGTATCCTCAACTTGAGCTTTCCCTTTGTCCTTCTAATTCCCCTCATGACCCACTAGAGTGGTGGAAGGGGGCATGGCCACCTTATCCTTATGGTCTAAGATCTTGGGTTGGCTTGAGCTAGCTTCACCGCTTCCCTCTTTGTATGGGTCTTCAAGAATCTTTCCACTTCTTAATGTAGTGATAGCTTTGGCATTCTTAATGTGAGGGTTCTTGGGTGGCACATGCAAGGTTGGTTGTGAATCAAGGCCAAGCGGGTGGTTCCTAGGATTTGTTTTGGGTTGGCTAGGCAATTGGCCTGGTTCCCTCCTCATATTGGCCTTAGCCATCTGACCAACCTGGGCCTCCATCCTAGCGATAGCTTGTTGAAGTTGGGTAGTAAATGATTGTTGTTAAGCCAAAAGAAGTTGTTGGACTTATTGTAAAAGCCTATCATCATTTTGCGTAGATGGCTGAGATTGAGATGATTGGCCATAACTGGGCAGGACAAATTGTTGATGCAGTTGTGTAGGTAGTGGGTGTGCCGGTTGACCTCTAGTAAAGGCCTGGTTTTGGAAGTTGGTCATATTGGGCCTTATTTTGAAAATTATGGGCTTGAGAGTTTTGGGCCTGAGCCTGCTGGGACTTCCAAGAGAAGTTGGGATGGTTCCTCCAACTTGGGTTATAGGTGTCACTACCTAATGGCTATGCAACCAAACACTCGATTCCAAAAAGGGCACAATATCCTCCTTTGCCCGAGTCCCTCCCAGATATCTTCTTAGCTCTCATATCCATTGGTGCACTTCAACTTCCTCCGAAACAGCCTAATTGGAACCCGACCGTTGATCAGTCCAGGTATTGCATGTTCCACCGGTAACCCGGGCACACGATAGAGAATTATTTTCAATTTAGAGATTTTGTGTATGATTTACATGAGGGGTAGCGCATTGATTGGGTCGAAATGCACAAGGTCATCACTGAAATTAAAGAAAAGAGATGATAGGTGCCAATGCAGCAAGTGCAGTAGCAAGCACCGCAGCCACCGCCACAGTCGCAACACCAACAGCAGCCTGCGCAGGATGTAGGGATCCACCAAAACCCCATGCCGAATCATCTGTTCGCTCCGCAGCCTCAGCCATCGGCATCGGCTCAGGTCAACCTTGGTCAACGCATGGCCCCTGATGCTGGGTGGTCTTACGATGATGAAGCTTCGGTTCAACAGCTCACGGCCCTCCACCATACTTACTGCAACCCTCCCCCACCTTCTACACCCGTCATCCTCCTACCAAAACATCAAACCCCTCCATCATCCGCACCCGTTGTTCCTTTTAAGCCCTCATCCTACCACTTGCTACCCCCATTGTTCTGCCTGTCCTTGCTCCCCCACAAGTGACCACCCCGCCTATCATTACCACGCCTCCATCCAACCCTTCACCAGTTATCCTCCCAGCACGACCCACCACCACCACCACTACCCCCGTTACCCCCATTATTTCCACTACACCTACCCCTACACCATTCATCCTCCCCATTGGGCCCATTAAGCCTCTCACTATGAGCCTATCCGATGATGTGCCAGCCCAGAACATTGTCCTATGGAGCGGGCGTTTGTTCCATCGGAACTATCCCACCACTGGTGCACCCGCACCCAATCCCCAGTCCTCGCAACAAGCTGCTGACCAGGAAGAGGCAAATTCACTGCCGGGTACACAATATGATCTGCGTGCCACTCACGGCTCCATCGGCCAGTTTCTTGCGACTTCCTCTTAGCAGCAGAGGAATGAGGAGGAGGACAGATGCCGACGGTGAGAGAGAGAGGAGGGAGCTACCTCTGCGATGGGCTCGCCATCGAAGAGGCAGGAGGGTGGTGGGGACAATGACAGGCCAGAGGGGGCGGCCTGATCTACTTTGTACTCCTATATGACATGATATGATATGATAGTGATCTAGTTTTATCTTTTTTGTTGTGGATTTTCTTATATGATGCATACATGTATGTGGACGACTTATGGGTGAGACACACGGGAGGGGTGAGGCACGCTGACCCTACGAGAGAGACGACGTGAGTGGAGGGAGGTACGTCGACCCTACGAGAGAGACGACGCGAGAGTAGAGAGGCATGCCGACCCTACGAGAGAGACGACGCGAGTGGAGAGAGGCACACCGACCCGACGAGAGAGACAACGCGAGTGGAGAGAGGCACGCCGACCCAACGAGAGAGACGACGCGAGAGTGGAGAGAGGCACGCCGACCCTACGAGAGAGACGACACGAGTGGAGAGAGGCACGTCGACCCTACGAGAGAGACAACGCGAGAGTGGAGAGAGGCACACTGACCTTATGAGAGAGATGACGCGAGAGTGGAGAGGGGCACGCCGACCCTACGAGAGAGACGACACAAAAGAAAAGAGGGCGAGTTTCAAGCAACACAGCTAAGGGATTTGCGGTCGCACTTAGGCCGCTCAAGGTTTATGCGGTTATTCCTCGGCTGCATATAGGGGTTGTACGGCCAGTTACAGGCTGCATGACGCCATACCCTTGTGCAGCCGACAAAGGGCCGCACAACATGACATGCGGTCTATCGCCAGACCGCACAACTCGATTCGCAGCAGGCCCGATCGGGACTCTCTCAGAGAGTCCCAATCCGAGATGCCTCTATCCCAACTTGACCCAGATCCTATCTAAACCTGTTTAGGACTATCTCAACTCAATCCTAGTGGGTTTAGACCTCTAGACAAGGCTCTATATAAGAACCAACATGGGGGGAGGATTTCTCCCCATTCCCCACTCTCACTCTATCTCTCTCACAATCACTCTCTCTCCCCTCTCTCACCCTCTTGGTGGATCGACCACGCCGAGTCGCTGCAAGAGGCGCGGGAGACGTCATCGACGAGCCCGAGACGCGAGGAGTGCATTGACGTCGATGTGGAGGCGAATCGCGACGCGTGGAGGTGGGAATGCGCGTTTGAAGGCCCGGCTGCCCTCAGCTTACATGGCGGGTTAACGCCACTTTCATCGCGAAATAGGTAGGGGGATGGATGCCCGACCTTGTTAGGATCATTTTCCTGCCCATGCCCATCGTCTTTATGTCTTAAATAGCATGAACATCGTCGTTATGACTTTGGAGCATGAACATCATCTATTTATGTTTTAAATCCTTCCATGGTCATTGTTGCTGAGTTTTTAACCATTTAACTACTGTGGAATGATGGTGGAATGGCAGGGAACAGGTTCAATGTTCGTTTCCCATCGATTTAAGTCGATTGGGAGGGTATCCCGTTGGAGATACCACGTTTTCAGTTCTCAGGTAGGGTAGCTGTCCTACCAGAGACCGTTTACAGAAACCAATATGGTGGTCGACCTTCGCGGTCTACACCCCGACCGTTTCATCCGGTGTAGCGGCCCAACGATGGATCATCTACCGACCTTTACAGCCTACATTTAGACCGCGTACGACTGTTGACCCGTAAGGCGGTTTAGTTTAGCGGCCCATATATGGACCATTTACCTTCTTTCGCGGCCGACGTGCGACCATTTGTGTCCCCTTCGCGGCCCAATCTTCGACCGCGTGAACACTTTTAACCTGTATGGCGATGGGAGACTCGCGGCCCATTAGTGGACCACTTATATCCATTTAGCAGTCAGTCGTTCGACCGTCTGATACTGTAGCGGCCCTATATTCGACCGCTTATGCCCTACAGATTTTAAATTCAAACATGTTCATTTAATTATGTGTTAAATCATGCATATTCACCATATTTAAATATTTTTATAAACTATATTTGAATAAAAATTAGTGGACTCCACACACAATATGGAGAGAAATAAAAGAAAAAAATTAAATAAGAAAAAGAAAAGAAGGATCTTCCTAACCAAGTAATGTCCCTAATATCATTCATTGCCTTATCAAAACATCCAGACTATGGCATTGGGATTCATCATTAACCTTGCTATATAAATACATTCAAATTACCTAATTGCTATGGAGTACCCAACATCGATTAAAATTACCTAATTACCTAATTGCTCTGGAGCTATTACAAGATACTTTCCTCTGACTGAGGGAGGAGGAACCACCAGCAGAAGCAAGGGGTGGTGGGGGAGCTGGCTCGTATCAAAGGCCCTGCGCGGGCTTTAGTGGCAGAGTGGCGATGGGCGGTCGAGGACGACGGCTATAGCGGTGCTGGACAACATCCACTGGGTGGGTCTGGCTGGAATAGCAGTCAGTTGCCACGGCACAGCACCGGAGGGGCAGTGGTGCTCTGTCGCCGTGGCTGCAAGGGGGAGCGCGACGATGTGTTAGCCGACACTCACGGTGGTACGGGTTCATGAAGGAGAGGGAGGGTGCGTAGGACACCCGTGGGCACACGGGGACAAGGTGGCGATGGTTTGCGGCGAGGGAGGAAAAGCAAGGGAGGAGGGAAAAGTAAATGGGTTCTAAGGGTAAGAAATATGTCGTAAGGGTGACAAGTGGCTTCCAAGGATAACAAATAGGTCTTAAGGGTGGCAAATAGCTTCCAAGGGTAACAAATGGGTGTTGAAGAGGGGCAATCTCACGTTGTTCTTGAGCTAAGATTGACGTCCACGATTGTGAGAACCACAAGAAGGGAAATGGATCAGGGGTACCCAATGATGGTTCCCTGAGAAAAACCCTCTGATGCTTAAGTTAGCAAATCAGGTAGAACTCTGGTGCTATGGAGAGAGGTAGGAGGAGGTAGGGGCACGAGATCCCTCTCCACCAAGTGGTGAAATGCCTCTTGCTCAGGATTAGGGGTGATCATTATTCGGGTTCAACCTGAAAACCAAGGAAGAGATAGATCATACATTACCTCGGGCCACACGACATCCTCCAAGACATGGGAAGCATCGGGCATGTATTTCCTTAGCATGGAAACTTGGAACATATCATGCACAGCGTCCAACCCCGAGGGCCACGGCAACCTATACGCCACTTCACCGATGCGTTCCATGATAAGGAATGGCCCAATGCAGTGGGGGCTTAACTTCCCGTGCTTGTCGAACCGTATTACCCCTTTCATGGGGGAGACCCTCAAAAGCACCTAGCCACCTACTTCAATACAGAGAGGTCACCTCCGACGGTCTACGTAGCTCTTCTGCCAACTCTGCGCCGCCTGCAGTCTTTGTCGGATGAGCTGAACCACCTCCACACACTACTGCACAAGCTTCGGCCCTGTCATGAGCCGCTCACCGATGTCAGACCAATCTAGCGGAGTTCAGCACAGACGCCCATACAACGTCTCATAGGGTGCCATGCCAATACACGAATGATAGCTATTGTTGTATGCAAACTCCACCAATGACAAATGATGGCTCCAGGAACCCTACCACTTCAGGCAACAAGATCTCAACATATCCTCCAAAGTCTGAATGGTTCTGTCCGACTGACCGTCAGACTATAGGTGATATGCTGAACTAAATGCCAACTCCATCCCTAGAGCCCTTTGAAAACTCCGCCAAAAGCCAGAAGTGAAGCGAGGGTCTTGATCTGAGGCAATGGAGATAGGAACTCGATGCAAACGCACAACCAGCTCCACATACAACCGTGCCAACCTCTGAACACCCCAACCAACCTTGATCGGCAATAATCGAGCTCTCTTCGTCAACCAATCGACCAACTGATGCGCACAAACCTGTCGTTGATAAAATGCCGTGTCACACAAATTTCAAAATTTATAATATCGCACTCACTCACTTAAATGATTTTGAAATACAAGTATAGTGGTAAATACGGGTCGATCCCACGGGGAAAGAATATTTTCAATTTTGCTTAGTTGAAAAATTCTTATATTTGTAAGTTCTGAGTTTTAAATTAGTCCAAGATTCGAGATTCAAAAGGCTGGGATATGATTTTAAAGCTAGGCTATCAGCCCGGGCTAGGCCTTGGCGCGCAGTTACAGGGGTGAACCAAGCCCATCCCCAAGGGTAGGAAGATGAGGCAAAGAGGCCTGGGCTATCGAAAGTCCCCATTGTCTATTCTGTGCGATTCCGGGCCTCTGACATGGGACTACCGCCAGCATTTCGTTAGAGGACCTCTACAGCCAGGTACAGTAAAGTCACCTCTGTTGTCGCCACATGAAAAAGATGTCATTGAAGCCAGGCCACCTTCAGTGCTGAGTGGGGCCGTTGATGATGTTGAGGACTATTCAGTAAGTTTTATCAAGTTGTTCACCAAGATAGAAAAAAGACAGAAGAGGCCTGAGCTGTGGGTTGTGAAAAAAATCTCTGAAGAGCCAGCCCTGATTTTGCCAAGAATAGGGAGCTCAACTGTTACCTCGTCCCTTTCTCGCCTCCTCTCTCTCTACCAGGGGCTGGCCTTCGTTCCCCGTTCCCCTCCCCTTCTCCTTGATCCCTCTATGTTTTGGTCTCCCATTTCCCCGGGGGGACCCGTTGAGTATATAATCCTTGGTTGTCCGTGCAGATAGTGTTCGCCAGTTGAAATGCTGATCAACAAGCGTCCAAATGGACACTCACCACCATTCAGTCTGGTCTCTAGATGGTCGCCCAACCACCCTGTAAATCTATCGGGCATGTGGTTTCGATCTTTGGACCCCTTTTTTGATGTGATCTTCCCCACTCTGTGCCCTCGGGCCCTTCCTCCTCCTCCTATAGATTGCTCCTCTTGTTGCATTCTGACCGCCGAAAAAGACCTAAAAAATGTCAAATTTGAGACTTTCATTTTGGTGGAAGATTATGCTACTCTTTGCTCACCCTCTCCCAAGGGGCACCAAACCCCTACCGCTGCCTTCCCCGTAGATTTCCTGTCTCCTAGGGTAGATGTACAGTTAGCTGAGTCTCCTAGGATAGTTCAGTCAGTCGGGATAGAAGCTTGTGCTAGTGTTGCCGAGAACTTCACCTCAGGAGAACCAACATGACTCCATCACCAACCGACAGTGCGACCAAGCCTGCCTAATGATCCGGTGTCGACTCTGTCACGCTGCTACCCTACGTCACCGCCCGACCAAGGACGGTGATCTACCTGGTGACTTTCTGCCCCAATGAAGACTCTCCTGAGGAAGAAGAGCGCCAGCGGCCCTTCACAACGGGAAGCTGGAAGCTCTGGCAGCAGAAAGACCCAAACACCCGACATGGGTTTGACTTCATGCAAAGCTAGGTCCGTCAGAGACCAAATGGTCATCGGTCTAGGCAGAATATCATCCCACGCGGGAGCTCTGAGTACGACTCGGACCGAGCCAGAAGCACAAGTCATGGTGCCGAAGGTCGTGTCAGCAGAAGACTCGCGTGCTCGAACCAAAGACACACGGAGCCCAGACCAAGGTCGTACGGTAAACTAAGGGCCTCGTCAACACCCTGCCAAGGTCTTTTAGGAGTCGTGGCATGAAGAATCATGAGCGGTGACTTCTGGAATCATTTCCGGACTCATCGGTTGACGTTCGGCGAGCGAATGAAGTGAAAATGGCGCCACGATCTATCAGTACGCCCTTAACACGGCGCCCTCCTTTCTGACATGCAAAAGTCCAAGAGGGGGGGATTGTTCCCAACGCGGTCTCCTCGGCGCGCCCTTTATGGAGTCGGAGAACTGGCTTCTATAAAGGGCAAGGATTTTCGTACGTCCAAGAGGGGTGAAAAAGAGAGAAAAAAATAGATATAGAAGGAGTGAGGAGTCTAGGGGGTTGCTTGGGGAAGAAGGGTTTCTAGTTCTCCATTGCCACCGCCGCCCTCGATTCTGCTTGAAGCTCCCGTCGCCGGGGAGGGGAAGCACTGTTCTGTCGATTTTAGGTGGGTCATCGTGGTGTATTCCCATCACTTTTCCTCACCCATTTTTGCTTATCTTTAGCTATGATGTAAACGGGGGAGGAGGGGAAGGCGATGATAGGAGCCTACTCCCCCCTCTCACCTCCTCTGCTATTTATTTTTTATTATCATTATTATTATTACTATTATCATTATACCCCCCTTTTTATTGTTTTTTTTTGTTTTGATCATTATCGATATTTCCCCCTTTTTTATTTAGATTTTTTATTGCATACAAGGAGGAGTGGGCCGACCAAACAGGCTTAAAAGGGAGCTAAAAAGGTGTACCGACGAAGGCCAGGGAGGGCGTGCCGGGCTAGGCATTGGCGAGTGTGCCGGGGAAGCGTGGGGGCTAAAGCGTGTCGACCTGGGTTCCAAAGGGGTGTGCTGAGCTAGGAAGTTGGAGGTGCACTGGGGAAGACCCGTCAGGGTGTGCCGTTGAGGGCTTCACAGGGGTGTGCCGCTGAGGGCACCCCTGGGGTGTGCCGGGGAAGACCCATCAGGGTGTGCCGCTAAGGGCTTCATGGGGGTGTGCTACTGAGGGCACCCCTAGGATGTGCCGGGGAAGACCCACCAGGGTGTGCCGCTAAGGGCTTCACTGGGGTGTGCTACTGAGGGCACCCCTAGGATGTGCCGGGGAAGACCCACCAGGGTGTGCCGCTGAGGGCCTAGGCTGGGTGTGCCGGCGAAGGGGCGTGCCGACTAGGCTGGCGGTGCACCGCTGAAATGGCACCGAAGTGTGCCATTGAGGGCTGATCGGGGTGCCGTTTGTAACGCGTTTAAGCTCGTCACGATCACAAGTTGTGGTTTATTGGATTCTCTTCGGGGCCCATAGATTGTGGGCTTCCTAGTAGTTGATTTCTCTTCACTGTCGTGACTCTAGAGATGGCTTTACGGCAGTGTGTGTTTGTTCGGAGTGTCCAGATGGGACGTCTTCTCTGTAATTTCTTCAGTTGAGGTTGTTGTTGATGCTGGACTGGTCGGGACATATGGACGTGTAATTTTATGCGTCCACAAATGCCCCCCACCCACGGGTAGCGCGGGTGAAGTATGAGCCAGGCAGTGCCCGTGGGTGCATCGATCAGTCGAGGTTGTACTCGAGGCCTGCCATCTGGAGTAGACGACGATCTCGGCCCGTGCATTTAAATCTAGAAAATTTCTAAAAAAATCTTGCGCGTTACAGGTGTAGTTGAAGACCCTGAAGACGTTGCTCTTACAGTCTGGGTAGGGTTGTCGGGCAAGCAGGGAAGGCCGGATGGCTCACCCGTCGAGAGGGCACGGCCTGATTGAACTGGGGCCTCTCCCAGCTTTTGCTTCCCCTTCGTGTCCTCGAGAGCTGGAGATGACAATACGGTAGAAAGAGAGTGGGAGGGGCTTGAGGAGCACATTGTCGTGTCACCCACCAGGACGTTCTCTCAGCCAAGACAGACTCGGAGAAGCTTGGCAGTGTCTTCTCTAGAGAAAGGGAGAGACTCCCGCTCTTGCCAAGGCCACCGGTGTACGGTCGAGGTAGCGGAGGCCGGCTGGCCGACGGGTGACGTCAGGGAATCAGGAGAGGCCGGAGGAGTGGGAGAATGGATGACATTGACCGAGAAATTACTTGGCCCCGTCTCCTGATGGGAATCCTATTCCCGACGCCTCCACAATCGCTCGAGAGCTTCCCGATTGTCGGTCTAAAACTCGAGCCACTCCGGGGTGTGCTAGTAAGGCAGCCTGCACCCATTTTCCCAGGGGGGATCTGGCTGCTTTGGTGCGTTTCTGGTGATACTCAGTGTTTCCTCGATGGCTTGCCGAAGTCCGACGAGTGCCATGGAGTTCCCCTCGGCATCGATCTGTTCCCACTGGATCTGTTCCTGGATGAGGTGCTAGACTTCCTCACAGGACTCGATCACGTGGCAGATCCTAGCATGGAAAGGGCAGTACTAGGAGTGACTAAAGTCCCCATGAGTGTAGTCTACCAGTGGGTCACAGGGCATGATCTGTCCCCTCTCGATGAGAACATCAAAGAGTCACTGAGTCCTTTCCCTGGGGAAGGAGAGAGGTCTGTGATCGTGCCAGGGCCTCCACCCCGGGTACCAGAGTGAATGCTCTCCTCGGTTGGTGCCAGACTCCTCTGCTTCATCATCAGAGAGAGAAAATGCCGCCCTCATGTGGATCACATTCGCCGGATAGTGAACCGCACGTGCTGCCTTGGCTGGTCTAGACCACGTATATGGTTGTGGGGGATCGACGAGATCACTCTTCATTTGAACCAAGCTGTCTCGGATTAGCTTCTAAGCCTGAGTCTTGAGGACATAGCAATCTTCAATTGGATGACCTAGCATGCGATGATACGGACAATAGCTGGGATCGTCGATTTTCTGGGTCTCGTCCGGCTTATGGACTTCGGGTAACTCGACAATCTTCCGAGCCATGCAAAGGTCGAAGAGCATCTTCATGTATTCCTTCTGGAAGGAGAAGGGCATCTTCATACGCTCCAAGAAGGAGGGAGCAGCCGGCTTGTCCGCAGGCTTTTTGTCAGGGCCACTTGTTCTGGCCTCCTTGCTGGCTTTGACGGTAGGAGTGAACTCAATGATGCTCACCTCCTTGCCGGGCTAGTGTTCTCGCGTCTGTTTACCCTTCGCTGAGGTGTAGCTCGGGTTATCAGCGAAGAACATCTCTATTTCGATGACTGCCGAATTGAGCTGATCGAAGCCTTTGATGTTGGTGCTGAGTAGTTTTTCGTTGACCTCGGCCGCCAAACCTCGGTGATATATGGTGATGGCATCCTCCTGGACTGGCGAGTTGACACACCTCATACTGAGGTCTCACCATTTTTGATGAAGTCGAGAGCGCTCTCGCCCTTCTTCTGTCATAGAGAGGAGAGCTCGGCTAGGGAGATTTTTTGCTCGGCCATTTGGAAACGGTCGAGAAACTTCATCTGGAGGTCTGCCCAGTCGATGACTGAGTTAGGCTTCAGGCAGGAATACCATTGAAAGGCCGTCCCTGTCAGTGAAGTGGCAAAATAGTGAAGGAGATATGATTCGTCCAACACGAGCTCGCCTATGGCCATGATGTAATAGGCCAAATGTTCATGCGGAGACCCCTGTCTGTCGAACTTTTGCAACTTTGGTGGCTTGGCGTACTCCGGAGGGAGCTTCTTCAACTAGTGATGTAGCGGGTAGGGGACGCTGTAGAGATCTATAGTCACGACCGCTTCTCCAAACTGGGCGAGCTTGGTCTCAACGATCCGCTTGATCATTTGACGCTATGCCATGAGGTTTTCTGGCACCGGCATGTTGGGAGGCTGTGGTTGGGCTTCGGCCAAGGGCGTGTCGAACCTAGTTACTGTTGGAGTTCATACAGCCGCGGCTCAGGTGTTGGCACCATTTTGCCCTCCTGGCGGGACTGGTGCTTCAGTCGAAGGCCTGGTAGGCGTCTGAGGGTTGAGGTCACGTTCCAGAAGGAGGTCTTGTAGGAGAGTCTTCAAGTGCTGATTCTCCTTCATAAGAGTCTCGAGAGTCACCTCTTGGACCTCACTGGCTGGGGGAGCACTATTGATCAGCTCTGCATTGCCAGGGGTGGCACGGTCCTCAACGGGAACTTACTCCACTCGTGTCAATGTCTGAGGCCTGACGAA
This sequence comes from Amorphophallus titanum, assembly GCA_024336825.1. Taxonomy (NCBI): domain Eukaryota; kingdom Viridiplantae; phylum Streptophyta; class Magnoliopsida; order Alismatales; family Araceae; genus Amorphophallus; species Amorphophallus titanum. Next base: position 686,774 of record JANBPO010008741.1, read on the forward strand.
AGTGCCGACATGACCGACCGGAGCCGGCGGCTGAGTTGGGTGATGAGGCCTCCTGAGCTGAGCTATGGGCTTGTCCAGATCGTCAGACTGCGTCTCGGGCTGGTGTCCGGTGGCGTAACATGCAAACACCCGGACTACGTCATTAAGGAACTGGACTGCCTGCTTCTTCTGAGATTGCTTCTTAGGGTAGACGGGTGCCCCCAGCCTGTCAAAGACCAATGTATGTTGCAGGAGAGTCTCCATTGCGGTATCAACCTGAGGAGAACTCGGGGCTGGAGGCTGGTGAGGCCCAGAATGAGCCCGTCTTTGTCCCTGCCTACCCGAACGAGAGGCGTTGGCTGACTGAGCGTCATCAGGCAATGTAGTTGTGGCATCAGGCGTGTCTTGCTTGACTCCGCGTCTGAGCGCCCGAAGGGGGCTCTTGAGATGTGCCCTCCGAACGGCTTGAGCTTCCTCCGGGGTCACCCAGATCCTTCTCAAGCCGAGTTGTTGGTCTCCCTTGTCGTTGCTTTTCCGGTGAGACCTGGGAGCTCGTGCATCAGGCTGGCGTAGATGCCCTCGGGCCACTACCGAGGCACCTGCCTTTCTAAGTTCCACTTTGTCCTCTTGTGTTTGCCACAGGAGGCTAAAGCGGTTAGCGGTGGGGACCGTAGGGATGATCCGTTCCTGGGGTATGATTGGTTCGCCCCCATTGAAGAAGCGCCCCGATGCAGTGCGCCGTGGGCCTGGCGGCTTCATGATGGTCAACATGCCCAAGCTTGCGGAGGCCTGATATGGCGATTTTCGGGCCATCGGAGTCTGGCGCCTACAGCCGCGCTGATGTCGAGCGCAGGCGCAAGCTGGCGGAGGCGCTGCGCAGTGACAGCTTTCAGGCTCGCGAACCCTTCGGCGCGCTGGCCAAGGCCCTCACCGGCGCTCGCTCGGGGTTCGAGGACACTCAAGCCGCCGAAGGGGAGAAGAAGGGCAACCAGATCATGGCCGATCTGCTCAAGTCCGGCGACTGGCAGGGCGGGATTCTTCGAGGGGAAAGTCATTTAAGGCAACCGCTCCCCTTTGGCCTACAAAAAGTCTCCAAAGGGCATTTCTGCCTCTCTTCATCGCTTAGGACTGTTCCCTGCAATTTTTCCTCTCTGCGAAGTGTTATGCTATTGGTCTTAGAGAAGCATGGAAGACGTTCCAGAGGACGATGAGGCGGGTGGCGCTATGAGGGAGGGCACTACCACTCCAGCTTGAAAGAGGGTCCATCAGTTGGCGAACGGCTAGTAAGAGGGTCTGTCATGCTGGAGCATGTCGCCTTCATACTACCGGACGGCCAACGCTACCTTCGGAGGAAGATAGGAGCATCAGAGGATGGATGGGGGCATCCGATAGCGGTAGATCTTCAAGCTTCCTCTCCAGTCCATCTCTCTCTCTTCCTCCTCCCCTCCTTCTCCGCCCTCCATCTTGCCGTCGGTGGGGGGGGGGCGACTCTCCAAGTTTCATTCTTTCACTGTCGCACCCCGCCCCTCCCTTATACTTGTTGTTTCTCCTTTTTTCCTTCTTCTCTCTCGTACCATCCTCTCATTCTTTGACTCTAAGGGGGATGTCCCCTACTATCATCTTTTTAATCATATTCCATTGGAGGGGTTTCTTCTAAAAAGTTTGTAGATTGGACCCTCTCCCTCTTCTTCTGGTACTTGTCCCTCTGAAGATCTCGAGCAAACAAGGTCGGCCATCCCAACAATCATGGTCATAGCCCTCATAGGACATCAAGAGACATCCACAGGACAACGGGCAAACCATAAGGTCAAGCCAAGATATACGGAAACTGGAACGTCGGGAAACGATACTCTGGGCATAAGCGATCCAAGAGTCGCTACGCACACAGAGACAAGAATAAGGACAGTCCTAGATTGAGTCATTAGGGAAAATTGGAGCAGTCAAAGAGTAGACCGCACACAATTAACCCTGACCCGACTAATCCAAGGAACCACCGACATACAGACACCACCCTAGGACACGTACCTAAGATAGACAAACACGAGACAGGCCATCACGGCCAACAAACGAGATAACAGACAAGACTCACTGGGAGATCAGAAGAAGGCCGCTCGATGAAATGAACTGTCCAGATGGAAGTCGTTCAAAGAGGGATGAATGGTCTAGAATGGACCATTCAAGGGGGATGAACGGTTGGGGCCAACCGCTTCAAAAGAACTGACCCCTAGACACTAAAAGGGATAGACGGTTAGGGTTGGGCCGCCCAAAGGCTAGAGCAGTTAAGGAGTAGCCTCTCAAGCCAACCGACCTACTACAGTGTCGGTCAGAACGGTTTTGACCAAACCGCCTATCTGAACCGACACAAATCTGTTGACCAAAGGTCAACTGAGATAAGCGGTCAGGACCTGGCTGCTCAACCCAATGGGAAAGCTGAACGGCTGAGGACCAGCCACTCACGGAGGGATGGGCAGACAACTTCTGGCCGCTCAAGCCCCAGAGTGGTCTATCGACTGACCACTCAGCCTGGAATCAAGACACGTTAAACGATCTGAAACCAGCTGCCCATGCACCTTGAGTAGTTGCCGTTGAACCGCGAAGGCGTTAGAACAAGTAAAATGTAGGATCAGCCCGATCGTGGCCTTTCCACGTCCCGTTCATTCCGAAACGAAGGGGATACAATGGTGATAGCCATACACAACTCATAGACTCCAACGGGAGTCAGATCGGCTGAGAAACGGTGAGAAATGGATAATTCTACGGAATTAACCCACTCTCCCACTCACTTTTCTCTCTCTCTCCCTCACTCACTCTCTCTCTTGCACGGCTCCCCCTCTCTCCTTCGGGGTGTGCTCCAGCTGTGCCGCGGATGGAGGCAGGATTGCTACAGATGGATTCCTCGCGGCGAGTGGAGCACGTTGGCACCCACCTCGAGGCAATTCGCGGTGTGTGGAGGCGAGATGGGACGAGAGGACTGGCGGAGGTTCTTCCCTTGCATGCGGTCCGAACGGCGGTATCTGCGCGAACGAGGTAGGGGGATGGATTCCCGAGCTCGTTAGGAGCATTCCCCATGCCATGCCCATCGTCGTTATGTCTTTATAGTATGTCCATTGTCTATTTCTCATTTTTTGTGCCATAAACATAGTTTTTATGTTTTAATCCACCATGAACATCATTGTTGAGTTTTATAGTGGTAGAATGTTGTGGTAGATGCATGGTTTGGCAGGAAAATAGGTTTTACGGTGAATCCCATCGATTTCGATCGATCGGGAGGCAATTCGATTTCGAACTGCACCGTTTTGCAACCCAAACGGTGTAACGGTCCTTCTAGGAACTGTTACACTGGTAACGCTCCTCGTTGGATGCGTTACAGTACTATGGCGGACCAATATAGGTGTGTCACAGCTTCAGTAATGGTCAGACCTTCGACTGTTACAACCCTTTGACCCTTCATTGACCAAATAGGGTGGTTGGCCTAATGGTCTATCATGTGACCGTCAGAGTAGCGTAGTGCGCCTTTCCTAGTGCGTTACAATCTGTAGTAGGAAAACTGTAGATTTTAGACGTCCGGGTGACTTTAACGGCTGCATGAAGGTGCGTCACAGTCCATATAGCACACCAACCTTCGACCGTCACACTCTGTGATGGGGTAGTGTTAGACCATTACACCCTCTGGCATATTAATTGTTGCATGTTCATTTTCTAATACATTCTATATTGCACATACGCCATGTTTAAGTTATTTTATAAAACAATGGCTTACTTTTAGATCCCAGTAGACTTACTTTCACTTTCCTTGTATGCTCCTGAATGGCTTCTAATGAGCCGATGATAGAGAGCCCTTGAGAATGGAGCAGGGCAAATATCCAGGGGGTATACCGCGCCGGATTAGCATCTAACGCTGAAATTAAGTGCCATTCCGAGCTTCCGTCACCAGAGAAGATCAGTTCGAACGAAGCTCATCCATCGGTCCTGCAACACTCGTGCCTCGCTCGCAACCCCCATGGCTGGGGGGCATTTGTTGGCACTTAAAATATGATGGACGGCGATCAAGCCGCGAAGACGAATGACACGGCCCACTGAAGCACAGAAGTCGATGAAGATCAACCTACTAAAGATTTCTCAAGCTGCCAGAGCCTCAAGTCACATGGAATGAACACCGGGGACTTCACCTCAGGAGAATCGAGATGAATCCATAACTAACCGACAGTGCAACCAAGCCTGCCCAATGATCCGACATCGACTCCGTCGTGCCGCTACCCCACACCCGTCGCCCGACCAAGGACGATGGTCTACCCAATGGCTCGCCACCTGAATGAAGGCTCTCCTGAGGAGAAAGAATGCCATCGGCTCTTCATAACAAGGAACCAAAGGCTCTGTCAGCAGAAGGCCCCAATCACCCAGCACGGGTTCAGCTTCTCGCCATAGTGGGTCCGTCAGTGGCCGAATGATCATCCAGGCAGGGCGAAATTATTTTGGATGTCATGCCATCCCACCTCGAGCACGAGTCGAGCCGAGCCGGAAGCACAAATCATAAGGCCGATGGCCATGTCAGCGGAAAACCCGCATGCTCGAGCCAAATACACACAGAGTTTTAACTAAGGCCATGCGTTGTGCTGAGAGCTGTGTCAACGCCCCGTCAAGGTTTTTCAAGAACCGCGGCAAAAAGAGTCATCAACAGTGACCTCCGTAATCATCCCTGGACTCATCAGCTAGCCCTCGGCAACCAAACGGAGCTAATACTGATGGAGTATATGGTTGCTAGACAGGTGATCAATGACCTAGATCCCTACAGATAGAGTGTCTGTATGAGATCCAGAGGGGGGTCATTCAAACAATAAATAGGCAATGGCATAATTAAAATACAACTATAGTAAAGCTGGAAAACCTATCTAAACAGTTAAATATGCCAATTTAATTAAATAATAGTGTCAGGAGATAAATCTACCAATAGAATAAAACTCAGCTAATCAGGTGATAAGAAAAGAAGACCATTAGAAAGTAGAGACTAGATGCGTCCACTGACCACTTACACTATGTCTCTAGCAACTCACGTGGCTAAAGTCTCCAAGTGAGAGGCGTAAAAGGACCAAACCAAGTACTAGTCACAGCAACACTTGTCAGTGCCAGTCCTAGTCTCTGACCACATGTGCACACACTGACTCATGGCCCTGAGCCAGGCCTCTAGCTAGTTTTTCCCCCCGGTAGGACGCTACTGTAAAGCAAGGAGGCCCACGGAAACTAGCTTAAGAACCGTAAACTGGGACTACCCCGCCACCTCTCCCCAGTGGGCCAACATTACAGGTCGTCGGGCTACGACTACTGGCTCCATCACAAGGAAAGAGAAAGCTACTCTATCAGGATATAAAATAATGCCACGGTTTATAAAATATTTTAAACATGGCGATAATGCAGTATTTAAAACATAAATGGAATAAACATGCTGAAACTGAAACTCTGCAAGGATGGGTGGTTGAACACTGGCCACACAAGGGATGAGTGGCTGTGGATTGCCCGCTGAATCAAATGAAACCTAAGGGATGCACGGCTAAGAGTGCACCGCCCAAGTGATGAACGGCTACGGGCTACACGTTCATCCTTACGGGTCCTAAGGGATAAGCATGTTCTTCACATTCTTTGCATCCCATGCTTCTATTGCATCTGTCGCATTGCATCCACAGAAAATTACATTCCCTCTTCCCCGGGTTTCCACACCTGTATCTTCTTCGCCTTCCGGAACCTCCGGATCTTCCGCACTTCACATCTTATTCATCCTTATCCTCGGATTCTCCTGGTCCCCTTACACTTCCTGGGCATTGTGCCCCCTCCAATCTCCTCTCAGGGCATCGCGCCCCTCTTAGTGTCGGGCCCCCAAGCCCTCTTGTCGGTGTCTTGCTGGTCACGTCTCACTTAGAGTCTGAGGTCCATAGTCTCTAGAGTCGGTCTCCCGTGTCCGTCCCGCATCATCTGGCTTCTGGCGCAGCTTTCAAAAGGCGTTGGGCACCGATTTGGTCTTCAGTTCAGCATATCATCTGTAATCTGACGGTCAGTCAAAGAGGACTACTCAGACTGTAGAAGATATGCTGCGATCGTGTTGCCTAGATTGGCAGGGTTCGAGGAGTCAACATTTGCCATTAGTGAAATTTACTTATAATAACAGCTATCACTCTAGCATCAATATGGCACCGTATGAAGCTTCATACGGGCATCCTTGTCGTACATCCTTAAACTGGTTTGAGGCCGGTGATCGTTTATTGGCAGGACCGGATATGGTTCAGCAATATGCTAATGTGGTTCGCCTGATCAGACAGAAAATGTTGACAGCTCAGAGTCGACAGAAAAGCTATGCAGATCAGCGTAGGTGACCATTGTAGTTTGAGCCTGGAGATATGTTGTTTGTAAAGATATCTCCGATGAAAGGTGTTATGAGATTTGAGAAGCGTGGAACGCTCAGCCCCCGTTACATTGGTCCTTTTCCTATTCTAGAATGTGTGGGCCAAGTGGCTTATCAACTTCAGTTACCAGCGGCGATGCAAGCAACCCACAATGTATTTCATGTTTCCCACCTGAGAAAGTATGTTCCTGATGCATCTCACGTCTTAGATGATTCAGTATGACCTGAGGTGATAGTAGATTTGTCCACACTAGAGTATCCGATTCGAATTGAAGATCGTCGTGAGCAACGATTGAGAAATAAGGTAATCCCTCTGGTAAAAGTTATATGGCAGCGTCACTCTGGTAATGAAGCTACATGGGAATGTGAGGATGACATGCGTCAGCAGTTTCCTTTCTTATTCAAATAAAGTATAAATTCTTTCAGTTCTCTCCTTGTGCTTCCTTTTAAATTTCGAGGATGAAATTTCTATTAGGAGGGAGGGACTGTTTTCCCTGCAATTTTGCGTTGTTCGGTGCTAAAACGGGCAAGTTTGAGCTCGTTTAGGTAAAATCGTAGTTTTGTGGAGTTCGTAGGGTTCGCCGCAAAACGACGACGATTTTTAGATCAGTTGGTGGCAAATGACTCCCTGGAACGTCAGCGTTCCATAGTCGCTGATTTTACGTCGATTGGCAGTCATTCGGGACCGTTAGGAGCCCGGGAAGTCCGATGGTTCCATTTGGATCGATTTGAAGAAATCACCCGTTTCTTAGCCGATTCGACTCCCGTCAGTGTCTATGTGTTGTATATCGTCGTTATGGTTGTATCCCCTTCATTTCGGAACGAACAGGGCATGGAAAGGCCACGATCAGGCCAATCACATGGTTTGTTCGTCGTGACGCCTACACGGTTTAACAGTAACCGTGTAGGGCTTAGCGCGACTGGTTTTAGACCGTTTATTCTAGGTCGGTTGGGCGCCTATGCAGTCACGCGATAGGCCGCCCTGTGTCTGGCACGGCCAAATGGGAACCGTTCAGTTCCCTTGAATGGTTGGACTCAACCGTGCTGTCCTCCTTCGTGCGTTGAACGGCTCTATCCTGGCCGTTCTGCCTCTTGAGCAGTTGCATGCTAACCGTTCAGTGGCTTGAGGTGGTTTGTGGGGCGATTTTCCCCCAACCGTTCAGTGCCCTTGAGCGGTTAGTCCTTGACCGTTCTGACCGGTTACTGTAGTAGGTCGGTTGGAGTGAACGGCCTGGAATGGACCGTTCTGTCTCCTTGGGCAGCCTCTTGTGGACCGTCCAGTTCCCTGAGCGGCCCCTTGGTGACCGCGCAGTGAGTCCTATCCGTTATTGTGTCTGTTGGCCATGATGGCTTGTTTCGTGTCTGTCTGTCCGTGTGTGTGTGTCCCATTTGACTTGTGTCAAATGTTTAGCTTGATTAGGGCGGTGTCTCTAGCGGTTCTGGCTTGGACTGCTAGTGTCCGTGAGTCTGTCAGGTGGTCTGACTAGATAGGTCGGTTCAAGGTTGACTGAGTGGAAGACTCGAAAGGAAAAAAGGGATGGTGTGAGAGTGTGTAAGAAGGTAAAGTAACTGCAGAGATAGCACAATATATAATAAAATAATAATGTAAAAATTAAATAAATAAATTACTACAAGGTCTAGTACATCTCATGTCTAAAATAAAGTACAGTCAACTGAAAGAAAGGTACAAGCACACGGGACATACCTCGGCTCTGGCAACTGGCACTAACCTTAGCTACTGGAACCACGCTGAGCACCTGCCGCACCACCTGAAGTGCCGGCCTCGCCTGAAATACGGTAAAAACATACAGGGGATGAGCCTCATTTTACAGGCTCAGTAGGGATCCCTCGAACCCTACCTCGCATGGAAAAACCTGGTGCCACAGTAGCAAAACTAACCCTACAAAGCAGTAAAGCTACTCTAGCTAACAGGAGTACGGTGGAACCAATATGCTGGAATAAATAAACGTAAAAACCGTCTATTCTAGTAGTACCGTACTACTAAACCTTGGTCCGACAAAACTCAAGTCCACACCTACTGGCAGATAGGAGCACCTCCCACTAGAAGAACGATCGGATGCGTCCCCTGATGTCTTACACCATGTCACAAGTGTCTAGCTACAATGTCCCAGGTGCGAGACTCAGACACGCAGAGTAACAAAAGTACCACAAACAAGGACTAGCTGAGGTCACGCTCGTCAGCGCGGGTCCGAACCCTCAGCCTTGTGTGCACACTCAGACCATACGCCCTAGGTCTATCCTCTAGCTGGTAATTCCCCTACCAGCCCAGACTCAGCAGTATGCGGGGGCCCTACGGTAACCAGCTTACTCACCGCCTCTCTCGGGTGCGCCACATCAGTGCTCCTAGTGGGCCGACACACGCGTGCTGTGGAAGCTATGACTAGTGGATAGGTCACCGGAAGTACAGACCCTCAAGTCATGAAAACTGACTCTGAAAGTAAAAGAGTACAAGGATCACTCCTCGTACAACACCGACTCATGGTGACATAAGTCGAAGACGCCACATCCCGGGACCCCTCATGCTGAAGATTGCTGGGAAGAAGCTGAAGCTTGAGAATAAAACTGCTGAGGTTGAGGTGGTGGAGGAGGTCTGAACTAAAACTGCTGTGGCTGGGCAAACTGAGAAAACTGTACTGGCACCGACTTCATCAGAAAATCTCAGACTATATGACCTGACTGATCACAGCGAAAGTAAACCACCAGCAAAGGACATGGCTTGCCTAGGTGGCTACCACCACACCTCTCACATTGCCTTGGCTGACTCGCTGCAGAACCCTAGCACTGTTGGGAGGAAGGTGCTGATTGTTTAACGGTATCAGAAGACGCTTGTTGATTAAGCCACTTCTTAGACCTTCTGAACATCCGCCTGAACTTGGATTTCGAAGTGCCACTTACAGTAGGCGCAGCAGACGGGACTCCTGTCACAGTCGATTGATAAGTCTGCTAGAACTGCACAGGTGGCTGAACGAAGCCAACCTGAGTAGACCCTCGAGATCTTGCCAAATCAAGCTCTATCGCAACTGCTGTCTGGTACACTTCATCCATCTCTTTTACTCGAGTGGCAAGCAACGACAACCACAACTCAGCCTTCAATCCATGCAGAAACTGCTCAGTCTTCAGGGCTTCATCAGCAATAACATGGGGCGCATATCGACCCAATTCTATAAATTTGTTCCGATACTGTAGCACGGTCATTTCACCTTGAGCCAATTCCAGAAATTGGTGCATTTTATCCATCCGGAGACAGGCCGGACTGTAAGTGCGCTCGAAGGTAGCCACGAACTCTATCCAGGTGATCTGACGAAGCAGTCGGGAATGGAATGCAACCTCCCACTCCGAAGTCCACCACATAAGTGCTGCACCCTGAATCTGAAAAGTAGAAAGCATGACCTTTTCGTCCTCCGTGCATTCCATTGAATGGAACACGCGTTCAGTCGCTTCAAGCCACATCCTGGCTGCATCCGGATCTGACTGACCTTCATAAGTCGGCGGGTGGAATAGCAAGAATTCTTTCAGAGCTCTGCCACGACCACCATCCGCTTGAGGAATCGGGCCGATTTGGTGAAAACTAAAGGTTTGGGGGTTTTCATGGTTCGCCGAAAAATGGCAACCATTCGCTCTAGAATTAGTGTCAAATGACTGCTGGGATGTCAGGATCCCATTCACGTCAGTTTTGTGTCGATTGGTTGTCATTCGGAGCCGGTAGGAGTCCGGGAACCCCGGTGACTCAAAGTGGGTCGATTCATCAGAATCGCCCCGATCTCCCGTTTCGATGCGTTTCGGTGGACGCATGTGGTATTTCTAACCCCCTGGGGTCGTTTCCCACCGAATGGTTGTGTTTCCCCTACGCTACGGCGTGCATGGGGCGTGGAACGGGCCGATTCGGCCTTTCCGTCGTTTTGAGCATCGGATCGCCATAACGGTCCTCCCAGAGACCGTTATGTGCATAACGGTCCCCCGATAGACCATTATGTTCGAGGGTCATTTTCTAGTCTTTCAGGGTAAACACGATTTAATGGACCAGGACTGGTCCGTTATGGTTACTATAATATGCTAGTGCTGGTGCGTTATAGTCTGTGGATTTCAAGGCCTGAGCGTGTCAGTTCCTCGTTGACCGTGTCTACCTCGTGGATCGTGTCAGTCAGTTAGGTATAACGGATGGCCCCTGGTGCGTTATGAGTTGATGACGCCCCTGTGTAGTTGATTTAACGCGCCTCACCCCATGCGCCATGAAGCTATAATGGACTGGGCCGGATCCATTATATGCTCTTCGTTGTGATTCAAGTTTTGAGTCTGTTGGCCATAACGCGCCTGGTATGGTGCATTATGCTAGTATCGCGCGCCTCCCTTGGTGCGTTAAATCATTTTGGCTGTGGTTATGTGTTGGACTGCCATAACGCCCCTTTCCTGGTGAGTTATAGCAGATAACGCCCCTAAGGTGATGCGTTATAGTCCTGTTGCGTTCGTTCATCTTAGGTTCATGTGATAGGGCGGTGCTTGTGCGTCGGTGGTCTTCTGGATCGGTTGGTCTAGGTGACTGGGTGTGGTCTCTCCCCTGACTACGACAGTTCCCTAGTGTAAAAAGTGGTTCACTTAGATTGACTTAGTCTTGGTTTTGTTATCATCAAAATCACTGGGATATGTACAACATCCCTCACTCGCCCTAGCCGCTGCATCTCCAGCACTGCTCGGATTTGGTCAGGGTTGGCCTCGATCCCCTGGTGAGTAACGAGGAAGCCTAAGAATCTCCCCGACTGTACTCCAAATGCACACTTAGCTGGGTTGAGTTTCATGTTGTACCTTCTGGGCATAGCGAAGGTCTCTGCTAGGTCATCCAGGTGTTCGGCGATTTGGAGGCTTTTGACAAGTATGTCATCAATGTATACCTCCATATTGCGGCCGATCTACGAGTTGAACATGTGGTTGACGAGGCATTGGAAGGTTTCCCCCGTGTTCTTTAGCCCGAATGGCATTCGAGTGTAGCATTAGAGGCCATGATCAGTGACGAACGCGGTCTTATCCTAGTCGCACTTATGCATGCTGATCTGCCCAGAGTAGGCATCTAAGAAGCTCAGCATTTCATGCCCGGTCGTTGTATCAACCAGTTGGTCGATCCGCGGCATGGGGAAGCTATCCTTGGGGTAGCTTTGTTGAGGTCGGTGTAGTCAACGCACATCCACCACTTCCCATTGCTTTTAGGGACCAGGACCACGTTGGCTACCTAGTCTGGGTATTGAGTAGGCCTGAGTAGTCCCGAGCACAGCTTCTCGCTCACCTTCTCCCTGATGATCGCCTGTCGCTTGGGGTTGCAACATCTTCGGCGCTGCTGGACCGGGCAGCAAGTAGGATCCAGCCTTAGTTGGTGTGTGATAACCTCTGGTGGGATTCTGGGAAGCTCATCCTCGGACCAAGCGAACACATCTTGGTTGGCAGTGAGAAACCTCACTTAGGCTTGCCTGTCGTGCTCGGATAGGTTTGTGCTGATCCTCAGCATCCTGCTTGGATCTTCTCCCACCTAGATGAGGTACAAGTCTTCTGTCGGGGCGCTCGTGCTCGGGCCCGGATCTTGGGTCCTCGCCTTCTTCTCAGGCGGTGCTTCTTCAGGATGCCGATCATGTGTGGAGATGAGGTAGCATCTCCTAGACTCTCTTTGGTCTCCTCGAACGTCCCCTACCCCTCGAGGGATGGGGAATTAAAGCTTTTGATGATAAGAGGAGGGAACACCTCGAAGCGTGCCGAGGATCCCCCGACCAATGATGGCATTATATCTTGTTATTACACGAACTACAGTGAAGTCAACGAGGAAGGTTACCTCTATCGGCGCAGTCTCGAATGTGATTGGGAGTGAAATGAGTCCCTCCGGGCAGATGGTCGTGCCTGAGAACCCGTACAGCGGCGTGTTTAAGGGTGTTAGTCGAGACATATCTACACCCATAAGAACAAGGCAGTCGTAGACAATGGCATCGGGTCTGTTCCCATTATCCACTAAAATACGACGCACAGTACATTGGTTAATGGTGGCTGAGACCATCAAAGCATCAGAGTGGGGTATGGTTACACCATCTAGGTCATCGTCAGAGAAGACAATGGGATCTCCTAGGCAACCTGGGGTGAAATTCCCACATGAAGTGTCATCATCTTGGCCCACAGCGTGGACTATCGTCGTGTACTATCGCCTCCTGCTCGCTCTATCCCCCCCTACAGCCGGTCCCCCAGATATCATCATGATCTCCTTCCCGTTGGGCCGATTGCCGTCGCTCTACTGCCTTGGCAAGAAACTTGTCGAGGGGTCCTCTCTAGATGAGGTCCTCCATGGCATCCCTCAGGTTGATGCAGTCGGCGGTGTCGTGGCCATGATCGCGATGGTAGAGATAGTACTTCTTTTTGCTCCTTGTGCTCGGATCTGATTTCATCCGATGAGGCCACTTGAGAAATGGATCCTCACGGATTTCCATCAAGATTTGATCGGGCGTGGCTGTCAGGGGAGTGTAGTGGTGATAATTGTCCCTTTCCTTCTCGGAGAGGTCGCGACGGTCTCCATCACGTCGCTCCCGCTTACTCTGACCCTCTCACGGTGGGTTGGCAGATCTCTTGTAGTTGGACTGATCGGTTCCGACCGTGCGGCCCAGGGCCACCGTATTCTCCTCGTAGCGCACATGCTTCTGCGCTAGAGCGTGGAGATCTGGAAGGGTCATCGGGGCCTCGACCCCGAGGGCATGTCGGAGGATGTGATCTCGCATCCCCTGGGTGAGGGCCGTGGTGGCGATGCCGATGTCAAGATGTGGGATCCATAGTGCCTCCACGCGGAAGCGGGAGACAAAGTCCCATAGTGTCTGTTCGTTTCCCTGCTTGAGCGTGAGTAGGGTCACCGCAGACTTGACCACCTTTCGGTAGCCAACAAAGTTCTCCTTAAATAGCTTCTTGAACTACTAGAAGGAGGAAATAGTCTCGATAGGTAGGGACTTAAACCAAGCCCGGGCGTTCTTCCCAAGGGTTGTTACGAATGCCAAGCACTTCACAATGTCTGAGGCCCGGTGGAACACCAGGTGGGACTCGAAGCTGTGCATGTGGTCGGTCGGATCGGTGGTGCCATCTTAGGAGGTGAACGACGGCAACTAGAGCTTCGGTGGGATGATGACTACAATTATTTCCCTGGAGAAGGGGGCATGGAAGTCCAGGTCATCATCTATTAGGCCATGATTTTTGGCGGCCTAGAGGACGTCGTCCAAGTACTAGACTCTATCCTCTATCTCCTCGAAGCGCTGGAGTCATCGGTCCATCTCCGAATTGGAGTGGAGTGGGCTACGCACCCTCGACGTGGGCACGCTACAGGATCGTCGAGTCCTTGTTGCTGAGGCATGGGACGCCTCTCGCGCTTGGCAATGGCTCCCCCCAGTCTGACCCCTCTCGTCCTCCCTCCGCTCAGACAAGATATGCTGGGGGTCGGCCTGTTGGTTTCGGAGTTCCTGGCAGAGTTCTTTCAGAGCTCAGATTTATTGACGCAGTTCGTCGAGGTCACTTGGGGTGACCTCCTGCCGGGGATGGGCAGAAGAAGCTTCTTGTGACTCCCATAGGGAGCTGGGTCCCTGGTGGGACCTATGGCCCCAGTTGGTGGTGTTGTGGAGGTTTCCACGGGTCACCATAGCCTTTCGCTTGTGATTCCCATAGACGGCGCCAAAAAGTGTAGAGGCTGGAAAATGGTTCCTAGGCCACGTACCACCTTCTCTATTTATTTGTTGAGGGAAGTCCCCATGGTGAAGCCCATCCTGGCCATGATTTCCCATCCTTTACCGAGAGGGATATTGGAATGTGTGATTGGCCGAGGGAGGAAAGGGGAATCAGGTGGACTCAAGGCGGAAGGCCCTACGACACCCTCTATGGAGAGGATGGGCTTCTTGCCCTTATCTGGAATGGTCATGAAGGGGATCTGTTCGGAGGTAATGGCATTGAGAGCTTCCACCAACCAGATACTCTTGATTTTGATCACCCTACCATTGTAAGGAAACTTAAAACACTGATAGGCTAGTGATGGAATTCCAAGGGTTTGCTCAATCCAAGGTTGTCCTCAGATGGCCTTGTATGTAGGGTCGACATCAAGGACGAAGAAGTCCGATGTCATAACCATTGGACCTAAGTCGAGTTGCAGGGTCACCTTCCCTTTCGCGCACCTTTTGGAATTATCATAGGTCGAGATGGTGGTGCAGACCTCTTCTAGGTTCTCCACTTGGAGGCCAATTTTCGTAATGGTTTCATGGGACAAACATTAATTGATGCTCCCGTGTCAATGAGGGCAGAGTCAACCTTGACCCCATTGAGAGAGACCATGAGGCACAACGGGAGTGACCTGCTTTCTGGCGAAGTAAGGTCTTTATCAGAGAATGAGATAGATTGTCCGCATGTGAGGGCCATGATGGCCTCGGTCACGCCACTTGCCGGAAGGTCTTCATTGACCATGATTTTCTGGAGGAATTGAAGCAGGGTGGCTTGATGTGACGGAGATTTCCTAAGGAGCTCCAAGATGGAAACCTTAGTAGGGGTCCTATCCAGATGCTCGAGAATGTCATACTCCGCGGGAGGACTTTGGGAATTAGCCCCTTCCTCCGGCTGAGATGACCTTTGGGATGGGGGAATGATGCGGTTTCGGAGAGTGACATTGATATATGAGAGGGATGCTGAATCATCTCTGGCATCAACCGGAGAAGGAGAAGGGGCTGATTTCGACTGAGGTGGCTTAAGGAGGACCAAGGGACGCTCCTGCACTAGCTAAGCCTTTGGAGAGATGAACCCTTTCTGCTAGACTGCCTGGCGGTGCGCTTTAGGCATCAGATCTCCGTGGGCTGGTTTGGAGAGCTAAAAGCCACCGACGCCCATGCTTTTCGCCCAGGAGCAGTCGAGTTCACAGACTATGTGCTGCGGCAGTATGCCCCGATCCTGATGAGAGCAGGGGTCTATCTCCGTGCGTATGTGTGTACCTCTGTACTCTCTTTTCATGTGTCCGGAGGTCTAGTTATAGGTCGCTCTGGCGATGGGGATCTGTTCCCTAATTGGAAAAATGTGTAAATCGTGGAGTTTTTCGTTGTGCTCCTACTTAATCGAGAAGTTTGGTCTCGAGATGAGGATCCTAGAGTACTAGGTGTGACCTCATCCCTGTTGGAGAAGTGGCCTATAATGGTGGGAGCAATGTTCGGTTGCTGAAAAGTCATCTAGTGTCCGTGACGCCCGCATTGATGCCCCTTATGGGTTGACAAATCTTCGAAATGCCCTTATTAAGTTGTTAGATTTTGGGCCGTCAATTAGCCTGCGTTTATCCCAATCGGACCGGGCTGAAGCGAGTCCAATGATGGTGGGTCACAATGGGCCTTGCGAGTTTTACCCTCCTCACTAATCTCCCATTCTCGGGCACCGAGCACGCTCGTGGTCTGAGAGGATCTCCCAACGAGCCGATTGTGGGAGGCTTCTAGGAAGATCCCTTATGCTGTCCAACTTCCTGGCACATGGGCTCTGCCTCCTTCTGTGGTCCTTGGCGTGCAAGGCATCCCCCATCGTGCTGTGGAGACTTTGCACCTCGTGATGAACTGGGTTCCAACATTTTCCTTCCATCCTACTATGGGCGATTGGGAATGCACATCCAAGCTCATCTTCATTGGCACCGTCTGTGATAACCCACGACCTAATAAGCACAAAAGTTCACATTTGTTGGGGGATGTTAGTGTGGAGGCCTAAGAAGAGGGGTCACAAAATCCCATATCAAAAATTACAACGATGGGTATGTACTTATAATTAAGTAATTCCCAAGATTTCTACCCCACTTCCACTCCCATAAACCCCATTCCCCCCCAATACCTTCAATCTACTGTTACCCAGTTCGTAGCCCCAAAGACCTGAAGATTGCAGAGGAAGCAGCATCGTCATCTCGGAATTCCTGAAGGCCCAAGAGGTATCAAAAGAAGCGTCTCCAAGTCTACTTCGCAACGGTGGTCGTCTCACCTTCATCCAACTTCGAGGCCGTCCGAGGGAAGCAATCTCCCCCGACTACGCAGGCGAGTCCTAGACAGCAACCTGAGGATGCTTACAGACACTGCCACGACCAGTCACCAAAAGTTCTGATGACGGGGCTTGGCTGACGACTTCTACTACAAGTCTTATTCCGTATCCAAGAAACGGGGCTCCATTCGGCCACCGGAACAAATTCTTCTCTTATTTCTTCCCCGAGCGCGCATCTCTGTCTACCCTAGGATAGAGCTGACACCCTGTCGGTGTTCGGGCTACTGCCATCACCTATGATATCTTCTAGCACCTTCGTGGGTCTCATTTCAAATAGAGCTCGACAACGGTTCCAATGCCACTAACTGTGCCCAAATCAGAGTTCGGTGATGTTCGTGGCGACAACAACTTCTAGAAGCTAAAATGTCGTGACAGTTCATGGCAGAAGATAGGGGCCCTGCTTCACACTCCGCCACGCCCGGCGACGGCTACATCGGCTCCCGCAAAAATTCATGTACCATACCAAGCTAATCTCAGAAGTTTTGGCATTGGTCTTGCTGTCATCAGAGTTCGGGAGCTTCCTCAAAAATTCTGGCACCGACAGTTGGTACCCTGTTCCTGTGAAGGGACAGAATCATCGTCGACATCGCGCGAAGCCCAAGTCTTCATCCTTCCCCTCCCCGCTTGGCCGGCTGAAGGCCCCTCCCTGCGTGGAGGTAGTTTTGATTGTATCTACCTTAACCCCCACCCCAAGATCATCCCCCCTGTGTGGGGCGTAGTGTTGTCTTTGCTAGAGCAGGTCGAAGCGTCCTCGCCGCGGCGTGGGTGAGCCCACGCTTCCCCGCGCTCTCCTTTTCTTCTACTCTCTCTTTCTTTCTTTCTTGCTCTCTGCTTCTCTTTTTCTTTTCTTGTTCGAGCTCTACTCTTCTATTCTTGTTCACTTATCTTCTTTACCTTCCGACACTCACCCTTGCTGTCTTTTATCGTAGAGATGGCATATATAAGGCTTCAGTCTAGGAACCACGAGCTCATCCCCTAGGCGTGTGAGGAGAACACTCCCGCCAAGAAGCTTCAGGAGAACCTTGGCCACTTGTCAGAATCTGGCAGCCTCTTCAGGGACAGTCTACCTTGGATCACGTGCCTTCCTTAAAAATTCACGATCACTTGATCTCAGTCCTTTGGAAGAATCTCTGTTAGGAAAACAATAGTCATTAAGTCGAACACCTTATAGACAGATATCAGATGTGCACGGTCTTGATAAGGCGTCAGCCAAAAGTGCATGGACTCAGAGAGTGCATGTACAGTACTTTGCAAGGACTTACGTAATGCACGAACGGTGGTTCGGTCCAAAGGAAAAAGATGCACAAACTTAGAGTGTGCATAAGAGAGTATATGCATGGACTTGGCCTCACACACGAATGGAATGTGCGCGGACCTTAAAATCGCAGGCTTGTAGTTCTTCAAGGAACATGCAAGGACTTCGTGTGTTCAAAATAAAGACATGCACAGACTTGGTGTTCAAGCCAAAGACATGCACAGACTTGGTGTTCAAGCCAAAGACATGCACGGACTTGGTGTTCAACCCAAGAACATGCACGGACTTGGTGGTCAAACCAAAACATGCACGGACTCAAAAATCACAAAAAGTAAAACATGCATGGACTTATGTTTTTACACAGAACTAAAATATGCACAGATGTTGTTAGCATATAAACGTGCACGGACTTTGTTTGTGTTTGCACGGACATCAATTGTGCAAGATGCAAACTTGCACGGACTTTGTATGCACGGACTTAATCTTTCAAAGGCTGATAAATGCACGGACTTTACTTTTCAGAACGGTGCATGGACTCTAAGATGTGCATGGACTTTCGATTTGCTAAAGTAGCAGAAATAAAATTACTTTTTAATTAACAGTCTAAATTTAAGTATTATAGCCCAGGGTCAAGTCCAAAGAAAAGACAACAAGTGCCAAGTACAGTCAACAGAAAAGAAAAGATGTACCAGAAAGTCGGGGGAAGCCCGACGAGGGTGCCAGCTGGCCATAACTAGACGCTACGAGCACATGCCCCAGGTACACACGGAAGCCGAACGAATGACCACCTCCTGTAAAGCAGGGGTGAGCCTCGTGTCACTGGCTCAGTAGGGGTCACGCGGATCCCAACCGAGGAAAACACGCAGTAACATGCTAAAAACAACAGGCAAGCAACAAGCATGTAAGTGATAGGCAGTAGTAATGCAAGAAAGCTAAACTAGAAAGCTATAAAAGAAATAGAACAGGAAGCAGGAGCAGGGAACAAGCTAAAGGAGAGGGGAAGGAAGAAGTCATGCCAAACAACGGCTACCGAACTAACCTCGGTACCCCAAACTACACCAAGCAAGGGTAGAAGAGTGACTCGAAGCTGACAGAGTTAGGAGTTGCCGAACTGCCGATGCAAGGAACCTAGAAGACAAACGAAAGAGACCTAGGGAAAGGCTAGACAGACGACCGACACAGATGATGGACAACACAACAAGGACGTCGTGCACACTGCCACATACACAATCGAAACGTCGTGCAAGCAACAGACACTGACCTCGAGTACAGCCACAAAAGGGCTAATCCAGAAGGTCACGACACACGAGGATCACGAAGAGAACCGCAAAGGGTCACGTGTCACGTGACTGGAGTGCCCCACACTAGAAGAACAGTCAGTTGCATCCACTGACATCTTATGCTACACCTACTAGCGTCTCGTCTGCTATGCCTACAGCCAGGTAGAGACCAAGACATTGTTAGAACTAGAACAGTAACCAAGTCGCAAGTGACTAGACAGGGGAACGCCCGTCGGCATTAGTCCAAAGCCCCTGACCACGTGTGCACACACTGGCTTTTGCCTAAGCCAGGCCTCTAGCTAGTGCTCTACGAGGGTAGCCTCGGCCTCCTAGGCTTGGGCCACGGCTCGGGTGAACTCCGCATCCCGCTCAGCCCATCCCCCGGATGGCTGTGAGGAAGAGGATGACGCGTCTAGTCCAGCCCTCTGGGCTCCCTCGGTCCGCTACATTTTAGAAGGTCAGTCAGGTTTGCATAAAGCATTTCAATTTTTAAGGCTAGGAAAACTCACCAGAAGCTCAAGAGCCGCTCGGTTTTTGTCCCGCTGCTACACCGTGGAATGGAGGAGCCCCTCGAGCTCGGCTATGTGCCCCTGTGGGTCTAGCTGCATTTAGAAAAGCAAGTGTCATACATAACATAGCATTCATTCATATAGAAAAGCAAAAGTCGAGTTTTGCATTTTCATACCGGTCGTCGGGTGCCGCGGTAGATCTGGCTGCCGTATCGACAGGTGAAGGCTTTCAAGTATGCCTCATCGCTGTCCGCCCACTCTGTCACGGCCTTGCCTTTGTGTTTCTAGTCGTGAACATACTTCCTGGCTCGGCCGCTCCAGTCGATATCGCTGCTAATGCCCTTGGTAGATTTCCCCGGGCGTTCATCATGTCGGTGCGGGAACCTCACCACCGGCTGGTGCACTCCCCTCATCCTCATAATCAGTCGGTAGTGCAGGGGCTCGATCACATTAATACAATATAGCCAGATATCCCGTCCTCGGTAAGCTAGGGAAGCCTCCACCCATGGCTGTCCCGTATGGTCCTCATCCCGATACGGTGTCAACCGCACCTGTAAAGGGTCATTTATGAATTCATTCACAACATTTAATAGCATTGGTCAGCATTTAAAAGCATATAGCAGCATATAGAAAAGCATGTAGAAGTCGAGCTATTTACCGATGCATGCGGGAATGAGTCGAGATCCTCTTGGATCGCTCGAGTCGACCGCTGGATCGACCCCGCGCTCCGGGCGACGTTCCACCATCTCGCGATGGGAAATCGACCCGGGTATAGCTCCACTCCTCGCCCAATCCCCGGCAAATATAAGAAGGCCCAAAACTTCACCCACGGGTTCGGGAGAGCGTCGTGTGAGTTGGCCGCCAACATCGGCCCGTTCGGATTGCTTGAGTGCTTGCTTACTTACGTCTTAGGTTGTGTCACATCAATCTCCCTCCCAACCCAAAAGAAATCCCAATTATCTAAGGAGACTGGGGAACAACGAGACTATCAGAGGCAGCCGGGTGAGATTGTCGAGAGGGGTTCGCCATGTCGGGGGAGCAAGTGCCATGGGGAAGAATCTCAAGGAAACTGGGCATCGCGAGGGGGCAGGGTGTGGCGAAGGGCATTGTCGATAGGTGACTGGCCATCACGAGGGGGAGGGCCTTGCCGGCAAGTTGACGTCAGGGGAGAGGAGTTCGGGGGGGTTGCTGGAAATATGTGGGGTCGGGAGGGAACACTACGGAGGGCACTAGGGGGGGTTGCTAGGGGAGAGGTGCTCATAAGAGAGGTCACTAGGGATTAGGTGAGGGGGCTAGTGGGAGGCGGCTGGATGGAGGCCACTCAAGGGCAGTTCATCGGGGAGATCGGGAGCACCACAGGGGAGGCGCCTTCGTCACAATCGCATGCTGCTATTGCAGCTGTCTCAACCCCTTGCTGTCTTCCCTTTCAGACAACTCCTGAAGCTTCATCGCATGTGGGGGTTCTCGGAGAGTAGCCAGAATAATCACGTGAGTGCCCCCAACGTACTGTCCTTCCCTACGAGCACTCCTCTCCACTGCGCTTTGCCTGCACGGTCACCTTAGCTTCTCGTCTTCCACCAAACATGCAGAGAAGTTAGACAGGAGGTCCACTCTATCGGTCACCACCCTACCGTCGACATCATTCTAGCCTCTAACGCTGACTGTACATTATTGCTCCCCCCTCTCTCTCTCTCATAAGGGTAGTAAATTTGATATTGTGATAAAGTTATTTTGGCCATTCAACGTAAAATTAATGAGAATATTTGAATCTTTTTAAAATATTTATCTTTTCATCGACGGAAGTTAACATCAAATATTAAAGATATCATTGAGTTAATTCAAATAATACCAAAAAGTATCCGAAAAATCTAATAATGATCCAATAAAGATCCAGGGCATTAAATCCTCCCCTCCTCTAAGAAATTTCGTCCTCGAAATTTAAGGACTAACAAAGGAAAAGCAGGGAAGAACAACCCGACAACACAACTACGAAAGGACACAAAACACAAGAAACAAGCTCAGAGGAACACAGTCAGACCATAATCACGAGTACATGCTCAGGACAGAGCACGACGCAAGTGAACACAAGTTCGGCACCTCCGAAATAAGGCAACGTTGCTTACGTCTCACAGGGGAAAGAGACACGATTGTCACAATAACAGATCACGAAAAAAAGAAAATGATAACACAACAAGCTTCAGCTTAAACAAGGAGAATAGTCCTCTCAGTTGACAGCCTGACAATGTCATCGACTCCAGTGCCAAAGGCAACAGGGAACACCTGGCACACAGGATGCCAACGACAAATTCACGGAGAGACAATAGCAAAACGACAGCACCGGACCACGAGCACAATCAAGTCAGTCCTCACTCAGATATTACATCTGATCGAGTCGCACGCTAACTCTACCAGGGAAGAGAGTATAGCAAAGCTAACTGACAAGAGTTAGTCCACATAGTGCTAATGATAGACACACAAAATCATAGAGAAACAGCACTTGCAAAAACAACAACAATGATAGCACTCGCAGGATTCCGGCTCCGTACAGCACACAGAACCACGGAGCACAACTGCAAGCTGGGTCACAGTGAGGCATAACAACAACTGATCACATGACTACAGAGGACGAGTCATGCATCGAGCAGCTTATCAAGAAAAGACCCACGACAGCAAGAAATGGGAATCACGAAACTTAACGCCAGCTAAAGACTGTACTGGACTTAAGGACCCTGGAGATTGTATATCTCGGATTACCATGTACTTCACACAACAACGCTCTGATACCAACTGTGACGACCTGGATCTCGGATACCAGATATACCCGATAGGACTATCGAATACACCTGATACCACTTGGAACCCACGAGGCCTCCCAAGGTAAGCATCTTTGAATTTTTCACCCATTTGTCCCCCATGTGCCATATTGACTAGTCAAGCTTCTAGATGCCACGTAAGATAGTTGACCAGCCCCACATGGGTCCCTAGGGCATAGGTGGACTAATGGGAAAGAGGGTGGGGGGCCCCTATTGGCCCTACAGATATTTTAAAAATAAACCCAAAGACCTTTGTGGACTAACACTTTGGCCTATAAAGACGCAAAATTGTAAACCTATTTATGCAAGGACACAAATACAAATAAAAGGGACATAAATGTAAAATAAAATACTAATGACTAGAGTCGATTCCCATCACTCATACTCGGTAAGAACATAGATATCCAAACACACAGTCAGGAATCACCATACCAACACAAGGGAACTCTGATTATATTGTGAGAACACGTCCTACTACAACAGACGTGTAGGCTTCATATCACGACCTCTCGGACGTGGGAAACACACCACCCAAAACATCGGTACACACACGACCTTACCGTCGTGTACGCTACATGACTACGAGTGAAGCCAAGCATAGATTACCCAAAGTACTACGTGACGGTGCTCACGCTGCAGAAGAAACCACACGAATCACAAAAATCATAAGACTCAACGTCCTGTGACAGAAGTACCTTCTCACTAGAAGCAAAGCCAGATGCGTCCACTGACATCTTACACTACATCTCAATTGTCTCACACTCGCCTCGAACATGGTGACTAAGACACAGTACCAAGTATAAGGAACAACATTAATGAGTGACTAGTCAGGGTCACGCCCGTCGGCGCTCATCCAAATGCCCCTGACCATGTGTGCACACACAAGCCCAATGCCTTGAGTAAGGCCTCTAGCTAGTCTTCCCCCCCAATAGGATGCTACTACAAAGTACGGGGGCCCATAGAAACTAGCCTAAAAATCGTCTCTCAGGAACTCACCCCGTCACCACTCCCAGGTGGGCCGACATGCTGAAGTGTCGTCAGGCTATGACTAGTGAAGGCTCACTAGACATGGAGACTCAACACAGAAATAGCATATATTGTTCTATTCTTAGATGGCGTGCCATTATCCGACATGATCCGGCTGGGAGTGCTGAATCTATAAATAATGTGATGTTTAACGAATTGGGCGACTGCCTCTCCCGTGACCTCCCTCAAAGGGATAGCCTCAGCCCATCTAGAGAAATAGTCCGTTACAACTAGTATGAACTTGTGACCTTTAGAGGATGGTGGGAAGGGTCCCACGCTGTCCATTCCCCATTCTGCAAAGGGCCATGTAGGAGCCGTGGGGTGCAACGATGTTGGGGGCCTTCTTGGCATTGGGCCAAAGGCTTGACATTGATGGCATGTGCGGGCGTATTGATTGCAATCCGCATACGTGGTGGGCCAGTAAAAGCCTTTAAGTTTTATGTTGTTCTTCATCTTATCTCCTGCTTGGTGGGCTCCGCAGAGTCCTGAGTGGACCTCGTGCATAATCTTCTTGGCCTCCTTAGGCGAGAGACAATGCAGGAGAACATACTTGTCTTTTTCATGGACAAGCCTATATAGTTGGTCTCCTATCAACTAGTATGATGTGGCCCTTCGTAGCAACTGCACCATTTGAGATCGATTTGAAGGGAGGCGTCCATTTTTGATATCGATAATTGGTTGACGCCGATCCTGTTGTTCTTCTTCGACGGGATCGCCCTCTTCAATTGCATTGACCTTAGAAGTTGTAGGGTCAGCTTCTTCGTCCAAGACACTTGGCATAAGCTTTCTGTGTCTGACGGTTATGTCCAATTCCCCTTCGGGTGGAAGCTTTATGGCAGATGCCAACTTGGCCAAAACATCTGCCTGGGAATTTCTACTTCTGGGGACATGACCAATTTCGAATAGGTAGAATTTTTCTTTGAGCCTCATTACCGTGGCATGGTAAGGAATTAATTCCTGCTTTCAGACATCATAGTCGCCTATAACTTGCGTATAACAAGTTGCGAGTCTCCATAGACTATAATGTATTTGATGTCCATTTCGAGAGCCAATAGAATACCAACAATTAGCGCTTCATACTCTGCTTCATTTATAATATTTTGGGGGCACTTTTAACAAATGCCACTAACAAAATTGCCCAAATATCTCATTTTTCTTGTAGTGAGTGCTTCATTCCCACTGCTCCCTTTGAGTCTCCTTCATCCACTGCATCGTATTTCTTTGGTTTAGCTGGTCTGTGTCGCCTTATCTTCATAACACCTGCCACCCATCCTCCTGTAGAGTCTAAAGGCTGGGGGTCACCCAACCTCGTGAGTGAGGCCACCACACTGGACTCAAAGAAGTTGCTTCCCCCCTTGCTTCTATCATGGCCCTTCCCTCTGCTTTCCTTTAGAGATGTCTGCCCGTGCGGGTATTACCACCTGGGTCTTGCCAAGTTCATGGCTAAGACTCAGACCTTCTCTGTACCCAAAATCCCTGCTTAGGGGCAAACTCCTTCCCAGCCTTAACCTTCAGCTCGTATGAGTTTTGAGCCGGTGGCTTTGCCACCACCTTGATCTGGTGGGTCACCCACCTCGCTAGAGCCTGTGGCTTTTGCCACCCTCAGCCGCTTGATCTGGTGTCCCTGACCGTCACTTCCATCTGGTGGCTCGCCCCACCCTCTCATCCAATGACTTAGTCCACTTCTTCATCCGTGGGCGCTGGCTCCGTGGCGACCCGGTGGCCTTTTGGCCCCTCTATCTGGTGGCTACCCCCCCATTTCCTCGATCTGGTGACGCCACCACCCGTGTGATCCGGTGGCATCACTATTCCCCTAATCCGATGGCCGTCCCACCTCCTTGATTCGGTGGCACCACCACCAGTGTCATCTGGTGGCTCCCCACTCCCCCTGTGATCTGGTGGCTCGCCCCTCTCCTTGTCGGTCCAGTGGCTCAATCGCCTTAGCCCCTTGATACGGTGGCACCTTTCACCCTTCGATACGGTGACCCGCCAGCCCCACCGATTCGGTGGCCCAGCTACCTTAGCCCTCATCTGGTATCTCTCTCATCTGCCCGGTCCGGTGGGCTCTTCCTCCCCGCCCGATCCGGTGGCCTTCTGGGTACTTTCGATCCGGTAGCTTGCCATCCTCTCCCATCCGGTGGCCCTGCCACCCCTTCTTTCTGATCCAGTGGAACCCTCCTCCTTGCTTCGTGTTTTAACCATTGATCGGTGTCTCCTGTATGTCATTTTGTGGGTTTCCTTGAGGTGTTGCCACTCCGGTGGGCACCTTTCACTTTGGGGCACGTCACTCCTTGTGGACGTGTGCCCGTTTTTCCCCTCCCGCATCCGGATCCGGGGGAGATACTGTCAAATTTCTTCCAGAACTACACACATATCAAAATACAAAAGGAAGCAACAAACAAATGGAATAAATAACAATAAGATGCTCTAGTCGGGTGGTAAGAACTATGGAATACATGAAAAAAATTGGGCACAACACTGCCGCATTACATTGACAAACACGAACATCAGCATTCATCACATGAGCAAAGGAGGGAGCTAATTAAATTGCAACACATGCTTATCGTGAATAAAAGAGGCCATGTTTCTTGGCATATGATTGCATAATTGTATTTTACCATGTGCCTGCATGCCTTGATTCTGCGGTATATAAAATGGTGATGTGTGAAAGATCGGGTTACGTCTGGTCGGAAATCGTCCCTATCCGTGAGGACATACCTCCGCCTCGTACTGAGGGTCAATTCTCGAGCTCAGTTCCAATCCGTGCATGCTTGAACCCACGTGGTTGCCGCATTGGCTAGGCTCGAACCAAGCCCGCGTTGACCTCTTCATAACCCAGAACTCCCTGCGTCGACCTCACCCTTCTCTGACCTTGCCTGTGTTGACCCTAGGTCCTTCCTTCATCGACCTCACCTTCCCTTGATCGCATCTGCGCCGACCCTAGGGTCTTCCCTGCACCGACCTTGCTTTTCCCTGATCGTGCCTGCGTCGACCCCAGAGCCACCCTGCTTCGACCTCGCCTTCCTCAGACCCCTCCTGCGTCGACCCCAGAGCCACCCCGCATCGACCTCACCTTCCCTTGACCACATCTGCATTGACCCCAGGGTCTTCCTTGCACCGACCTTGCCTTTCCCTGACTGTGCCTGTGTCTACCCCAGAGCCACCCTGCGTCGACCTCACCTTCCTCAAAACCCTCCTGCGTTGACCCTAGAGCCACCCCGCATCATCCTCACCTTCCCCAAAACCCTCTCTGCGTCGACCTCTCTTTACTTTGTTGCTCCCCGCGTCGACCCTAGGCCTCCTTGCGTCGACCCTTCTCCTTAGCCAGTTGCTCTCCGCGTCGAACCTAGGCCTCCTTGCGTCGACCTTTCTTCATAGCTAACTGCCACCTGCATCGACTTCAAGCCTCCTCGCGTCGACCCCTCTTCATGACAATCCCTCTCTGTGTCGACCTTAGTCCGCTTCCTACGTCGACCTCTCTTCACCCTAAGCCTCCTAGCGTCAACCTCAGATATCCCTGCACTGCTGCCTAAGCGAGGAGATGATGAAGAAGCATATGCGGGATAAAATTCATATAGAAGTGGAACTAAACTAACATGATAGAAAAATGTAGCCCCGTGGCATGTACGTTCGGAGACTTCCTCTCCCCAGGGACCCCATAAAGGGAACACCAACATTGCCCTATTGGCCAACTATGGACCCCTGGGAATTATTCCCCAGCATGGCCATAGGTCAGCCCTGTTCGGGCCAACATCCTTTTAATCCGACCCACTCTCGAATTAAAAATTAAACTTGCCGCGTCTCCAGCAGCATCTGTACCGATTTGTTCCCGCTTTCATCGTGTTTTTTTTTTTAAATCGACGTTCGTCCGAACACGCAATGGTCCATGAGTGACCAACACCCTTTTATTGTTTATGCTGTCAGCATGATACCTTCCAGCACAATTCTAGGCTTTCTTAACCTCATATAGTCTACAACTCTTTAGGCCGTAGGGTCCTCTTTTCTTGGCGATCAATCAAGGGTGTTCTCCACTCCGGAGAGATGCAAATAACACCGTGACCTTCATGGTATGGCGGGTTTCTGTCCCGACACAAATCACACAATCGTCTGATCAAGTCAGATCGAGCGCACAAAAGGCTTCTTTGAAGTCTGAATAAATTGTCACTTTGTGACTGGCACATCCACGCACTTAATAAACAAATTAACCGGATAAATAAATAAATAAATAAATCACTATTAACGAAAAGTGCATCCACAAACCTCTTGATCCAAAAGGTTAAAGAGGGCAAAACCCTTTGCATTCCAGAAGAACTCTCCTTATTTTATAAGGACAAGGAGATCACGAATGAACAACTGGAATAGATGCTTCACAGCTGTACTTGCAACATGGTGCCTATCCCACCTCCAGATAACATCAACACCTCCGGATGAGGCAAGCCAGTGGCATCCAGAACCAGACAAAGGGCTACGGCTCCACTTAGACTACAACCAGCTCCATAACACACTGGCCATGGACGAGGTCACGGTCGTGGATGTGGTAGAGGTTGTGGAAGAGTCCCCGAGTCACCTCTTTGCCCATCCGCCTTCGATCCAGAATGAGTTATCCTCTTTCGAGGAGAACAACCTGCCCCGATCCCACCAGTGGAGATCCGGAGGCAACCTAGCATCTTAGACCCGACTGGCACTGAGGAGATCGCCGCTAGCATTCTAGTTCTAGTGTCAGTTCCCACCTATCTTGTGGAGCAAGCAGGGCCGTCCGATAAGGACGGGCCAGCCCTTCAGCCTCTCTCGAAAGAGCCGTCATTAGCCTCCCTCTTCCAAGAGTCTGCGGTTGGTGACAATCAGACTGATCCCAGTAACAAAGGCAAGGCGGTGCAACTCCCCGACGAGGAGCAGTGCGGCAGCTCACAGCAGATCCAGCCCGACATACTACCGCCACTGGAGGATGCTCGAGCTCGAGCTGACCGGAAGGTCCTCCACCAGATGAAGCGCTTCCTTGCCAGCATCAAGATCTAGGAAGCCAAAACTTGGAGTAAAGACTTGAGGGAAATCCTCATCAAAATACTTCAAGAGCCGGAAGTCTATGAAGCGCACGTGGCTGAAATGAAAGCCACCACGTACGAGGCTTTCACGGCCACTGTCACCTTCATGGAGAAAGCCTTTCTGCTCTCTCCTCCATGCCATAATCGACGCCTCTATATGAAGGGCAAAATCAATGGGCACGAAGTAAATCAGATTCTGGTGGATGCCGGTGCGACTGTCAACATCATGCCCCTCAAAACCTTCAAGACTTTGCAAGAAGCAATTTACGAAGCATCATTCAACAAATATTAATCATGGTGGTCATCATCAAAACCAGAGGGATAACAGTCAGTCATTTCAATGGTTTTAGCGAGGCATTTGCGAGTGTTGGGGAAATCATCGGCCTCCCTGCTGATAAAGTACCCTTTGCTCTGTATTCCTTCTCATGGGTGTTATGCTCTTGAGGCGTGTTTGTAGTCCTTGAGATGCGTTCCCTGAGATTGTGATGTCTCTTGTCGATTTGTGATCGATTCCAATTGGTGTAGGTCTTTCCTTGGTGAACATCCTGATGCATGACTCGCTCCCTATAGTCGTGTGCTCAGTTGCCGCGTACCTTGACACGACCCTGCTCACAGTATATTCTGAGGTTCTGTGTGCTGCACGGAGCCAGGATTCTGCAAGTGTTGTTGTTGTTGGCAATTATTTTTACAAGTGACATTTTCGTATGATTCTATGTTTACGTGCTGGACCATTGTCTCGTCAGTAGCTTGCTGTGCTCCTTTTCCTGGTGGAGTGGCTTGCAACTCGATCAGGTGTAATATTTGAAAGAGGGCTGACTTGATCGTGTATGTGGTCCATTATTGCTATTTTGCTATCGTTCCTCCGTGTAATCGTCATTGGCGTCCTGTGTGCCTGGTGTCCCCTGTCTCCTTGGGCATTGGAGCCGATGATGTCATCAGGTTGTCAGCTGAGAGGACTATGTTTCCTTGCGTAAGATGATGTTGGTTGTGTCTATCGCTTCTATCGATTCATTTCTCAGTGTCTATTACTCTGGCAGTCGTGTCTCTTGCCTTGTAAGACATAAGCGACGTTGCCTTGTTTCAGAGGTGTCAGACTTGCATTCACTGGTGGTCGTGCTCACTCCTGAGCGTGTATCCTTGACAATGGCCTGACGCTGTTCCTCTGAACTCTGTTGCTCGTGTTTTATGTCTGTAATTGTCGGGTTGTTCTTCCCTGTCTTACCCTTGTTGGTCCTTAAATTTTGAGGATGAAATTTCTTAAAGGAGGGGAGGACTGTGCCATCTTCCAAAGGCCACAAGTACATTCTGGCCGCCACTGACTACTTCTCTTGTTGGGCGGAAGCCCTTCCCCTACGGGAAGTCATCGGCGAGGTCGTCGCTAGGTTCGTCCGACACAACATCATCTATCATTTCGGTACACCCAGCCGCATAGTCTCTGACAATGGGACGCCATTCAAGAACAATGTCGTATACCAGTTGGCGACCAAGTTCCACATCAACTGGAGAACCTCTTCAGCCTACAACCCACAGGCCAATGGCCTGGCTGAAGCCTTCAACAAAACCCTCTGCAAGCTCGTGGCTAAGATCGTTAGCCACCGAAAATGTGATTGGGGTGAAAAGGTCTCCGAGACATTATGGGCCTACCGGACGGTCTACAAAACTCCCACGGGATGCTCACCGTTCTCCCTCGTCTACGGGGTGGAAGCCGTCATCCCTGTCGAAGTCTAGCTAGCATCCTACCACGTAGCGGTACACACTGGCTTGGCCGGCCCTAATGAAAATGAATACCAGAGAAGGCTAGAAGAGCTTGCCGATCTAGAAAGCAAATGGCTCGAAGCCTATAAACGCCTACAGATATATCGGGCACGCATGGCGCGAGCCTATGACAAGCTCATCAGGCAACGAGCCTTCATGCGAGGTGACCTAGTCATGATTAATGAAAGGGAAGTCATGGCAGGCCGTTCCAGTGGCAATCTCCAGCCGAATTGGCGGGGCTCGTATATCATTTGCGACGCCTATGAGGGTGGGGCCTACACGGTCATAGACCACAAGGGCTACTGACCCTTGTCGCCTCTCAATGGCAAGCACATAAAGCTGTACTACGCACCAGAGCATGAGTTCATACGCCACACCGGATAGGGCGTATGCTCCCAGTCTCAGCCCTCGGAACTGGTCTTCTCTCCAAGAAGGTCGAATCGGGCACTCTTTCCAGTCCTCCTCTCCAGTCAAACCAGGGGGCCAACCAGGCCCCTCCCAGAGTCATCGTCAGATGCCCTTAGAAGCTAGTCTCCTACCTTCGTCTTCTCATATTCTGCATATGATGGCCCAACTTGATCCCACTCAGCTTGGCCTTCTCAAGCAAGCTCTAGGGGCAGAGGCCCTGCCTTCAGTTCCTTCTTCTGGCGTGCCTGTTGCCACCACACCTATTTCTCTGATTGTTGTATCGGCTACCACTTCCGCTGCTGCCATTGATCTTACCCCCATTCACCCACAAATTCTTCGGTTCTCTCAAATGGAATCGGGCCAGGTTTCTACCTTGGCCCATCAGCCTCTTGATAAAGAGAAATCCCAACTCCCCTTGTCATCCTATCCGGATCCCTATGCTACTGTCTCTCCAGCGCCGCGGGCCCTTCTGGCCCCGGCGGATTTTGCTCGTCTCCAGCAGGGATGGCCCAGCTCGCCTACTCTGACATGGGCCCTTCCCTGGCCCATTATTCATCTTATGGGCTTCCCTCTCCGTTGGCTTATTCATCTGCTCCTCATCCCCCTGCTCCTTACACGGCTGCTACTCTTTCTTTGACTTCTCCATCTAGGGAATGAGAAATCCTTGACAAATGGGCCGACATGCAGCAACAGATTGATATCCTCCACAAGAGGGTCAGCCCACAATCCCTTGCAGACATCCCCGTTCCCAATTTCAGGGACATTCGCTTTCCACCTCAGTCTGAGCTCCCCGTGTATCGAAAATATGACGAGAATGGCAATCCATTCATTCATGTCAGGGAGTTCCTTTATGAGTTAGCATAGTTCCAGCATGATGATTGTAGCACTCATGTCTTAATGGATCCGTAGCCTGGCCTACAAACGAGCTCTCCACTTAGGCATCATTGATCTAACACACAATAGCGAACACACAAAAAGAAACATAAGTAATCAAGCATAATGGCCTAAGCTAGTTGTTAGTTGCACTTAGTGCACTTCTTTTGGACTGTCATAGTTCTAGGTTCCTATACATCCCCATAACCACTCGCTCTGACACCAACTGTGACGACCCAGAACCCAGATATCGTGAGAACCCAATATCACTTGTGTAAATACCCAAGATCTGGATGGGCCTTCAAGTGCTGGTTCTCCTTCATGAGAGTCTCAAGAGTTACCTCTTGGACTTCACCGGTCAGAGGGTCATTGCTGACCGGCTCCACGTTGACAGGGGCGGCACGCTCCTCAGCGGGAACTTCCTCCACTCGTATTGATGCCTGAGGCCCAGCAGAAGTGCTGACATGGCTGACCGAAGATGACGACTGAGTCGGGTGGCGCGGTCTCCTGAGTTGAGCTATGGGCTGGTTCAAATTGTCAGTCTGAACCTCAGGCTGGTGCCTGACGGTGTAACAAGCGAACACTCTAGCCACATCTTTGAGAAGTCGAACCGCCCGCCTCTTCTGAGAATGCTTCTTGGGATGGACGAGTGTCCCCAGCCTGTCAAAGATCGAGGTACGTCACAGAGGAGCCTCCATTACAGCATCTGCCTGAGGAGAACTTAGGACCGGATATGGGCGGGGCCCAGAACAAGCCTGTCTCCATCTCTGCCTATCTGAGCGAGAGGCGATGAGGGGCTGGGCGCCGCTAGATGACGCGACTGTAGGGTCAGTCGCACCTTGCTTGGCGTGATGCCTTAATGCCCGAAAGGGGTTGCTAAGATGTGCCTCCCGGACAGCTTGAGCTTCCTCCGGGGTGACCCAGATCCTTCTCAAGTCAGATTGCTGGTCTCCCTCATCCTTATTCCTCCGATGGGACTTGGGAGCCTGGATGCTGAACCAGTGCTGGTGCTTTTGGGCCGTTGCTGAAGCGTTCACCCTTTTGAGTTCCGCCTTGTCTTCCCGCATTCGACGCAAGAGGCTAAAGCGGTTGGTAGTAGGGACCGTAGAGATGATCCGTTCTGGAGGTATGATGGGTTCACCCCCGTCCAGGCGAATTCGTAAGTCTCTCGACAAGAATGGTCTTGTCGGACTTACTGGTGGCAGCAGTGGGTCGCTTGCCCTTACGACTGTGGCGCTGCTCCTTCTGGGGAGCCGAAGATGATTCCGCTCTGAGGTGGTAGGCCTAGAAAACCCAGCCTGCGGGTGCTGGTGGCACAGGGCTGCCGTAGTCGCCGAGCCATAGGGATGCTGCCGTGGCTCTAGTGCTCCGTCGAGTGACGCGTCTCGTGTCCTCACCAGTCAGCGAGGGCCTGAGCCTTGAACCCGGTCCTTGGGTGAAACTTGATATCAAATTCACCCAGGTCGATTGACCACTTGACCAACCTCCCTGATGCGTCAGGATTCTGGAGGATCTAGCGTAGAGGTTGATCCGTGAGGATGGCGATTGGGTGAGCCAGGATGTACGGTCGCAGCTTGCGACTGGCTGTGATTAGGGCTAAGGCAAACTTCTTAGCCCACGAGTACCGGAATTCCAGCCCCTGTAGTGCCCGACTTACATAGTAGTTGGGCTTCAGAACACTAGCTTCCTCCCAGGCGAGCATGGCGCTCATTGTGCTTCGTGTCAGCGACAGGTAGAGAAGTAGTTATTCTCCCCTTTGTCGCTTGGAAAGTATGGGAGGAGTTACAAGGTAGTGTTTTAATTCCTCAAACGTCTGTTCACATTCCTTGTCCCACTCGATCTGCCCTCTCTCTTCTCCTGCGTTTTATTGGCTTGCTTAATGAGCCGGAAGAAGGGAAGGCATCTCTCAATTGCTCGGGACAGGAACCAGGTCAGGGCGACAACGCGGCCAGTGAGACACTGCACGTCCCAGACTCGCGCTGGTCGCTTCATCTGTAGTACCGCTCAAGTTTGATCGAGGTTCGCCTCTATTCCTGTATGGGTAATAAGGAAACCGAGGAACTTGCCTGATTTCACACCGAATGTGCACTTGTTGGGGTTGAGCTTCATATTGCACTTTCTGAGTGTTGCGAACATCTCCGCCAAGTCCTCCAGGTGTTTAGATGCTCAGAGTCTCTTGACATGCATGTCGTCGATGTAGACCTACATATTGCATCCAATTTGTGCGTCGAACATGTGGTTGACGAGACGTTGATAGGTAGTCCCCGCGTTCCTTAATTCAAACGGCATGCGTGTATAGTAATACAAGCCGTGGTCGGTGACGAACGCTATTTTATCCTGGTCAGGTTTTGCCACCAACTTAAGCAAAATTTTTGATGAATGAACAGTGATTTACTCCCGACAGTGGGCCTCTCACGACTATAGGTTTGGGGTACAATTCTTCAAGCGGCCAAAGCCTCAACGGCAGGCTTCCCCTTCGCAGCAGGTTTCCCATGCCACTTCAACCTCCCACGGTGGGTCCCCATGCATGCACGTATGCATGTGAATGCCCCCAAGGGCTTCTTCGCGTGGCTACTCTCCATGCGGACAGTGGCCAGACTTCCCATTCACACAAGCCTCCCTTCGTGTGAATGGCAACTCCCTTGGCGACTTCAAGCCAAGTCTTCACGCGGCTGGGCCGCACTCATCAACCCAACGAACATGGCAACATAAACAGCTACCCTCTCCAACGTCACCAATGGCAAGCGTGGGCGATGGAGCTTCTCACGGCGGAGGCGTCCAAGGCTCACGCGATCGCACGTGGCCATTTGCTCAATAGAAGCTACAGTCTGATGGTGATGATTATGCAGCCAAGCTCCCCATGCAACATTCTTCAACGATGGAAGCTCCATGCCAGCTTCTCCGTGGCATTTTTTTCTTCGAAGGTGGGTGAAGGTCAGTGACAGTAGGCGCTTCGGGTGGCCAGCTGGTGAAAAAAGGAGAACAGCCAGGGCGTCTTCTCACGAGTCGGCTAGGGAGGCTTCATAAGCGACAGGTCAAGGAAGGCAAGCGGCAGCAATGGCTTCTTCACTTGTAGGTCAGAGAACGGCCATCTCGCTGGCACAAGTCAGTGACAGCGGGCGTGGGAGGTCAGCTTCGGTAGGCCGCTATTCACGCAGGGTAGCCTTCACATGCGTCAGGAGGATAAAAAGAAGGTAGGTGGCCTTCCATTGTCAATGCGGGTGGGCGAAGAAAAGAGAGAGAGAGGACAGTGAAGCCCTATAAAAGGGGGTCTCGGATGGCAAGAGAGGGGGTTACGGAGGGTGAAGAGAATTCTGGGGAGTGTTTATGCTTAAGTTGTTTTGAGATTCCAGTGGATAGTCTTCTCCGGTGGAAAGGAGAGCTTGGGGCTGGATGTTGGTGGGGCCCGGAGCGAGCCCGTCTTTATTTTCACCTCTCTGTGTGAGAGGCGGTGAAAGGTTGGGTGCGCCAGATGACGCGGCTACGAGGTCAGTCGCACCTTACTTTGCGCAACGCCTCAGTGCCCAAAAGGGGTTACTGAGGCGTGCTTTTTGGACAGCTTGAGCTTCCTGTGGGGTGACCCAGATCCTTCTCAAGTCTGACTTCTGGTCTCCCTCATCCTTATTCCTCCGATGGGACTTGGGAGCTTGATTGCCAAACTGGTGCTGGTGCTTTCGGGTCGTTGCCGAACCATCCGCCCGCTTAAGTTCTGCCTTGTCTTCCCACATTCGACGTAGGAGGCTAAAGCGGTTGGTGATGGGGACCGTAGGGATGATCCATTCAGGAGGAATAATGGGTTCGCCCCCATCCAGGTGAATTCATAAGTCTCCGACAAGAATGGTCTTGCCGGAGTTGCTGGTGGTAGCAATGGGTCACTTGCCTTTATGGCTACGACGGTGCTTCTTCTGGGGAGCGGAAGATGACTCCGCCCCAAGGTGGTAGGCTGAGAAAACCCAGCCTGTGGGTGCTGGTGGGACAGGGCCACTCATCGGGAATACCGGGGTAGGCCCCCGAGATGTGAAGCTTGTAGTGACGGTTGGCGGCTGGGTGGCTCCAGTGTAGGCTTTCGCTCGAGCTGACAGCAGTGTTTTGGACACTCGCCGTGATGTGTCTGCGCTCGAAGTTGTCACTGTAGGGGGTACCGGGATGTCGGTGACCCAAGGCCTTGAGCTTGAACTGGGAGCTGGCAGGACCGGAAGGCGCGACAGAGGGAGCTCAGTCCGTACCGAGGTCACCGCGTCCCACAAAGGCAGACCCGTGCTGGGGATCAGCGTTGTCGGATTGTGGGAGGAATGACCCCGAGGTAGAGTCGAGAGATTCGAGGCCTGACATGGACCACTCGTAACAGACGTCCTCCGCGGGAAACCCCAGAGTTGTACGTCCGGTCAGGATGCTAGGACGCCTACAAACTCCAGTACCTTCAAGCCCTCCTTTAATAAGAAGAGAGCCAATGATGGAGGTACTTCCTCCCAAGAGAAGAAATTCAAGAAAAATAACATGCCCTTCTCCATTGCTAGCACACCTTCCAAAGAGATGTGTAAACATTGCGGCAAGGCCGGCCATAGGGCCGAGGAATGCTGGAGGAGACTAGGAGCTTATCTCCGTTGTGGGAGCTGTGATCATCAGATTCCTGACTGCCCCATGCTTAATGATCAAGCCAGAGACGAGAAGTGCCCGATTAAGAAACAAGCACGTCTTCAAGCCCTCTAGGAGGCAGAACAAGATGATGGAGGAAAGGAGGAAGGTACATTAAAGATCTGTTGCAATTCTGCGTATGTCTTGTTTGATACCGATGCATCACATTCTTTTATTTCCAAGAAGTTTGCCAATCCATTACCTATGGAACCGGAATGGATAGTTCTAGTAATCTCAACCAATCTTGGAAATGAATCTGAGATCTCACACCACTATTTGAATTGTGAAGTCATGGTGAAAGGGAGAAATCTACCTGCCTATTTAATATGCCTAGATATGGATGGATATGACGTCATACTAGGAGCCGATTGGCTATCCACACACAAGGCAGTTATAGATTGCCAAAGCGACAAGGTTACTTTTAAGGAGTTCCCAGAACTTGTCCACATTAGCCCTAAGAGTCGGAACAAGTCACCTCTTATTTCAGCTCTCCAAGCTAGTAAGCTCTTAAGGAAGGGATGCATGGCTTTCATAGCATTTGTGACAGCTATGGAAGTTAAGGAATCCAAGATAGAAGACATCCAAGTAGTTTGGGAGTTTCCCAATGTATTCTCATAAGATTTACCCGGATTATCCCCACAAAGAGAAGTGGCCTTCACCATCGACCTTGTCCCTGGTGTGGGTCCAGTTTCTAAGGCACCATATAGGATGTCCCCTGCTGAGCTCAAGGAGTTAAAAGAGCAATTGATGGAGCTTTTAAAGAAAGGATTCATCAGACCGAGCACTTCCCTGTGGCTTCCCTCTGCTAGGCCTCTACCTCCCCCCCCTCCCCTTCGATTCTCCTTGGCCTTGTCTGCCCTCCCGGTTATCCCTTGGCCCTGTCTGTTCTCCCCCCCTCCGTCTCTCATCTCCCTACTGCCCCTTTGCCGTCGACTGTAGGACGACCCTACTGCCCCTCGTGCCCTGGATGATGATGCTCTTTCCCCTGTCGTTCAGGACGAGTGCCCCCCAGTTCAGGTTGACGCCCCTCGCGCCCAGGTCGTTGCACCTCCCCGTTCAGGTCAGTGCTCCCGTGGCTCCCCTACTGCCCCTCGAGCCCTGGTCGTTGTCCCCGTTGAGGCCGATGCACCCTCCCTACTGCCGTTCACGTCGAAGCACCCCTGAGCTCTCGCTTGCTGATACGCTCTTGTCTTCTGGGTGGGTGGCCCACCCCCTGGCTCGTTCTCGACTGTCGGCCAAGCTTGATGCCTCCGCCTCCTTCGGTGTTTGATGAGGAGTCACCCGTGGGCCTCGTCCGCCATGCAGCCGTCCTCGCTTGCCTGCCACCTCTGGTGGGCCCATCGTCACTGCTCTGGCTTGGTCCCCCCACCACCCCAGTGTCCTGCCCCTGTTTGAGCTCCCGCATGCTGATGCGCTCTATCCACAGGGTGGGTGGCCCACCCCTGGCGTGCTCTCGACTGCCGACCAAGCTTGCTGCCTCCGGTGACCTCGTTCAGCGCTCCACATCAGTGTTACCTTGCCCCGTGTCTTGGGCTTCGTTTCAGTTCTTCCTCTTTTGGGCTGTATTGGGCCTTGCCCACATGTTGTTATTCGGGCTCCTCCCTTCCTTAGCAGGATGCCCCCCTCCCCCTGGACCTTCATTGTCCCCTGTATCCCCATCCCCTCTTCTTTTCCTCTTTGCTTACTATATACAAAATTTTCTTGTAAGGTGGCCGGGGTCGAATTTCTCCCCTTGCCCCTTGCAAGTATGACCTTAGTGAAAAAAGAAAAAAAAAGTGGAGCTCCCAAAATTTCATGACTATTTGTCAAGGGAGTTGTCATTCGGCTCAAGCCTAGAAGAAGTTCATCATCCTCGCCATCTATTATTTTACCAAGTGGATTGAAGCCGAAGCCACCACCAGGATTACCAAGTCAGTCGTATGGAGCTTCATTTGGAAGTCGATCATGTGGCATTTCGATATCCCCCCGAGTGATTGTGAGCGATAATGGTCGGTAATTTGATTCTCATTACTTTAGGAACAAATGTGCTGACCTACACATTCGCAATCACTTAACTTTGGTAGCCCACCCCTAGGCTAACGGACTAGTCGAAAATGCCAACAAAACTATATTAAAAGGTATTAAGGCCAGGCTCGGTAAAGCCAAGGGTAGTTGGCTAGAGGAATTGCCAAGTGTACTATGGTCACATCGAAGCACTCTGAGAACCGCCACCGGTGAGACTCCTTTTCAGTTGGTGTATGGCACAGATGCCGTGATTCCTTTGGAATTTGGCAGCCCATCTCTCCGAGTCACCAACTTCTCTCCTGAGGTGAATGAGCAGAAACTATTAGAGAACCTCGATATGGCAAGCGAGACATGAGAGATCGCAGGCATCCGAGCCACGGAATATCAGCGGCACATCACTCGATATTACAACGCCAAAGTCTGAGACATGTAGTTCCACACAGGATACTTCATCCTAAGGAAAGCTGAAGCCTCTCGACCACTGGAAGCGGTGGGAAAGCTAGCCCCTAATTGGGAAGGCCCCTACCGAGCGGTCGAAACACTCGGGAAATGGGCATATCGACTGTCTACCATGGAAGGTGCACCTATCCCCTGGACATGGAACACGACAACATTATGAAAGTTCTATTTTTGAGCTTTTCTCAAAAAATGTAAGTGACATATGGCAATAACAGCTTTCCTTTTCCTTTCATTAATGTTTATTCATACATCAGATAGGCCACATCCAATACAATGCATATCCAAAAATAAAGATACTACATCCACTAGTACTATAGCACGAGCTGATTACTCAGCTCAGACACGGCTAGCACCCCTAAGCCAAGCCACTGACTCTACCTAGTGTAGAAATTGGCGAGGATAATGGGATGGCTGACCCTGTTGGCTAGGGAAGCTCAAAGAAAAGGTATCAGAGGAAGAGAGGAAGAAAGGGAAGGAATGCCCGGATGTCAGGAAAAGAAGAGAAGGCCTCCTCTGCCAACTCTTTGGAAGGGACAAGGCTGGAAGCCAAACAGAAGGCAATCACCCCGAGTGGCGCAAGCAAGGGTCAAGTTATAGGCATCCTCTAAAGAGTGAAAGAACAGAAGAGAAGTTGGTTGAAGAGCAAAAGAGGGGGAAAGACCGAGCACCCCCTCGAAGAGATGAAAGAGGCGACGGGGGTGGAAGGCAAGGAGAACCAATGACGTTGGGTCGTCACTCCTCCTCAAGTGGGGTGGCGGCCCGGAGAGTAGGAGTGAGCCTATCGCTAGTGCTCCTTCCTTCTCCTACACTATCTACACTGTCCTCCTTCCTTCTCCTACACTGCTCGTCTCGTCCTCCTTCCTTCTCCTGCACTGGAACAGCACGAATGCCTCGACGGTCGCCAGGGTCATCATCTTCCGAGTCGCCCTCCATGTTCCGCTAAAAACCCCCCAGCATGAAAGGCAGACGCTTTGCGAGAAGGGAGAAAGAAGAGAGATTGCAAGGGAAGCCTTAAGCGGTGAAGAGAGGTGGAGACGTCCTTCGAGAGCTTTTTATAGGCCGAAAGGAAGAACCCCCGCCTTAATTGACTCTCCCCTCAAAAAAATGCGAAAGGCTGGAACCTTTCCCTAAGGGTAGTTACTCTATTTCCCTCAGTGGTCCTCCCATAGGGACACATGAAATGATAAGTCATTCAAAGCATAGAAAGTGGAAAGGTGACAGTGCCACATCAGCCGCTTGGCCGATCAGCATGCGAGAGATGCCTACAAAACGTATAAAATCTTTACTTTTTCTAGTAACTGCTGATACGATAGTCAAATCACCCCAAAGGTGGCAAGGAAAAATCAATCTAGATCCTGAAAATTACTACCATTATATATAGAAAGGAAAAATCTTACATGGCAACATCCAAAAAGAAAAAGAGCTAGCACATCGAGATCATGTTCCTCCTAGTCTATGGACATGGGGGGACTCCAAGAGGCCTGTGGCCTTTCCTAAGGCTCAGCGAACGAAGGATCTTCAGCGCCAGGAGATCTACCCCCGGCATCCTCGGTGGCGACCGATCCAGGCACTGACCCCAGTCGTGTGGGAACTACCTCGATCGTGTGCCCTCCCGAGATAACCAGAGTTGGCGATCCCTCTGCTGAAGCGGAGGCATCCTTGCTACCCCCTTCACTCGACGTCGAAGAGGGAGAATTTGTGACATCTTCATCCGAGTCGTAGCACTGTCGGGAAGTAAAAATGAGCTCGTCGAGCACCTGCTGCTGGGCCTCGATGATCGCTCGATGGAAGCCTTGGGCGAAACCCTTTCGCAGCCCCCGACGGTAGCCTGGCTCATAGTACGAGATGATGACCTTCTGGAGAGTTACATAATAGTCCTCTGAGCTTCTATATTGGTCGATCGCCTCTGCCCCAGCTTGCTCCATTTTCTTCTCAAGCTTGGCCACCCTTTGCTTGGCCTCGAACAACTTCATCTCGGCCTCGGACAGCTTTGCCTCAGCCTCAATCCACGCCACCTCGGCTTCCCCCCACACTCACTCGGCT
This sequence comes from Amorphophallus titanum, assembly GCA_024336825.1. Classification (NCBI taxonomy): domain Eukaryota; kingdom Viridiplantae; phylum Streptophyta; class Magnoliopsida; order Alismatales; family Araceae; genus Amorphophallus; species Amorphophallus titanum. The sequence goes on from JANBPO010008741.1 coordinate 727,311, forward strand.
CCTCGGACCTGGCTATTGAGCTCCTCCCGCTCGGCCTTCCACTACTCGCAACGCTCGACTTGAGTTTGACGCTCCTCTTCTAGGAGCTTGCTCTTCAGATCGGCTATGTAGCGAGCTTGAGCCAGCTGCTCGAGCAGTGTCTGAGCCTCCTCCTGGCTTGACTGAGTCTGTGCCCGAAGCGAGGCTGCCTCCCGCCGAAGGGCTTCAAGCTCGGAAGTCAGTTGCCCGATCCTCCAATCGGACTCGGCGTGGACCCGAGTGAGGGACCTCTCCTCACTATCCAGACATGCGAAGAGATCGACTATCTCGGCCCCCAGCTGGGCCACGATCAAGCCACCCTCTATCACATTCTCGAAGAGTAGGGAGGGGGGACTACATCTGAACTCCTCCCAAACTAATGAAGGCGCCAAGGATCGACACCTTTGGTACAGAGAAGCTCGAACGACAGAGGCACCGGTCGAAGGGGGAAGAGTTATTTCTGGAAGAGTTGAGATTGGGGCATCCCCCCCGAGTGTCCCCATTCTTGGGATGGCAATGCTTGGCTCGGGCTGGGTCGTTTCCTCTCCCCGTGCCCCCTCAGCCTCGGTCGGGACTTTGGAACTGATCGCCTCTGCCTACTGTCTGGCAAGCTCAACAGTAATTTTTTCATCAGCGACAGCCTCCTCTGGCCTGATAGATGGGAGATCCAGATGGTGGATTTCCTCGACTGATGGCCCCTCAACCAAGCGGGCATGCTCCTCGACCAGGCAGGCGATCTCTGCCTTCTTTAACCACTTCTTCTCAGCAATCAGAGCCTTCATTGAAGACAACAACAGCCCCTCTCCAAGGTCCTTGTGTTTGGCCCCACGGCACTCGGGGGCATCACCCCGGGCACTCTGCTTGCCCTTATCTCGAGCGTAGGAAGGGACCCCTGAGGCTTGGGGCTCACTTGGAGCAGACATCTCCTCCAAGTCGGCAATCTCCTGCTCCAACGGTTGCTCCCCCTCATCGTCCGTCTGCCTCGAATCTGAGCGATAGAAGTCAAACCCTCAGAAGGAGGCCTGCCTGCCTGACCCAGAGGCATAATGCAGGACCCTAAGGTTCTTACCTTGCAGTGGCACTGCATGGGAGGTATAATGCTCGATACTAGCCACAGTCATCAATTCGACAGTCGATTGGCGATTCTCCTGGAGAATCCTGATCTCCTCCTCTAGCTCTGGAGAAATCGCCACTTGCTTCAGAGGGAGAGACAGATGGAAGTTGGGCTCCATCGGGAAGTCCCAGTAGACACCGCCTTTGGACCAGCCCACCTAGAAAAATTTGGTCTTTCACCCCTTGTGAGAAGAATCTCTAGCAGAGAGAGACACAGCTCCTTCCCCTCTTCGCCTGAAGATAGAAGAAGCCCTTGCCCACCTGGGTTTGCTCCTTCAACTCAAAGAAGGAATGGAAAATGTCCAACGAAGTGCGAAGATCGCACGAACGATAGAGAAAGATGAAGGATAAGATAAAAGTATAAGAGTTGGAGACCAACTGGATAGCATCCAGTTGGTAAAACTGAAGCAACTGCGTGACGAAGGGGTGGAGAGGCAGATGAAACCCACACTTCCAAGCCAAGAGAAAAGTGCAGAAGAGGCCTGAACGAATGTCCAGACTAGACTCATGAGGTTTGTGCGGAGAGAAATAGTACTGCCACGGCAGCCCATAATGCCTCTCCATTTTCTTCACTCCAGCCTCGGCCAACTCACTGCGCATAGGGTGCTCAGACTGCGGCACCAAGCTCCTTGTGCCCTAATTGGCTTCCTGCACCTCAGTTGCAGGGTATTACTCTACCATGGCAGGACGAGAGGAACATGGGAAGACGAGGAGGGTGCCGACTCAGGTGACTCAGGAGGAGGTGGGAGCCGACGGATCGCCACCACCGTGATCTCCGCTAACTCCGTAGAGGCCTCCACGATTCTTTGCTCCTCCTGACCCCCCTCACGACGCACGAGCCTTTTCTGAATACGAGAGTGATAGAGAGACAAAACCCTAAACAAAGGAGACATGGAACGTAATCCCGTGCGATGTTTATACTCCCATAGATTTGGCGAGAGGCGACGCGACATGCCAAACTCTGAAAAGGGACTCCTCGCATCGACTCAAAAGAGTCATCTTCACGAGCATATCCCCAAGACAACCACATTATATGGTCCCTGTTGGAGAAAATTCCCTAGCCAATTAGAGCCACCAACCCCATCCCTACAAATGTTACTCATCCAGGCCCAATTTTGGCTCGGGGTAGGAGGGGGACAAGTGGAGAGGGAGAAAATCCACTGCCCGAGAGTGCGGTCCAACTAGGTCTAATTTGACCGAACTAGGCCCAACTCCCCAAAGTGACAGCCCCATTTTGGGCCCACTTACTCCAAGCCCAAAACTCACTTAGACCAGCACTTCCTAGGTGACCCCCGGGTCTGAAAGTCTGAGCGACAGACCAGTCTAGAAGGCCTTTGCGGGGGCCCAGCGCAACCTGTCTGAGCTACGTGCCCATCGCTTGAGAGGACTCCAAGCAAGCGTCCCAAGCTCGGACCGACTATCGGAAGTTTATCCAAGCGTCTGTTACGCACCCTTAAGGTGTAGGGAACTCCGAGGGATAAGAGAGAGCAAGAGTGCTTGTGTCATAAAGAGCCTACAATGAGGACGTAACCCCCCTTAATCCCTTCGACTCCCTAGACTCCTACATTAAACAGATTGCTATATAAATCCTAAGGGAACTCTCCGAGGAGGTAAGCAACAATCCTGAGTAAGAACCACCACATCTCTTAGTGGAGAACAATCTCGCACCCTCTTCTTCTCCTACCACCTCCCCTCGTATCTGTGCTCTATCATATTCGCTGACTTAAAGCATATGAGGGTCTTCCCCAGGGATCCATCCCTGGGCACCCCTGATCTGTTTCCTACCTTGTAGGTTACATATATGTGGTGATCGTGATTAAGGATTCCTCCAGGATCTCACGACTTAGGATTAGCGCAAGATTACGCCTCTTCACTTGTATATACTTGTCTCTATTGATTTAGTCTATGTTGCTTTGCTATGACTTTATGACATTCTTTGTCCACTTGTATGATCTATTTTTGCCAAGCCAAATGGGACCCTATACTCAATGCGGGGACCTAACAATTGACATTCCAACCATTGGCATGTATTTCCACATCAATTTCTGAAATACTGGAAAAGGATAGCACATTGCCATGACTATCATACCATGCCACTCAGAGGTATGGTATCAAGGGAAGTGAATCTTGTGCTACTTCCTATAGGTATGTACGTCTCTCACTCTGTACATCCTGTGCTAATAATTTCCTACTTTACTCCTTTCCTTCCTAATTGTGCCATATATTCTCTCTATTATGTTATTTGGATGATGTCAAAGGGGGAGAGAATCATATGTGTCATTAATAAGGCTATGTATAATGGGGAAAGTCTTGAATGCATAAAGGGGAGATACCTATATGGAGAGAGAACGTCTTTGTGCTTCAATTCTTGATTATAATTCTTTGCACCTTGACTTACAATGTACTCATAATGACTCATAGTTGCCATCATCAAAAAAGGAGAGAATATTAGATATATGTTATTTTGATTATGTTTGACCATGACTCATTAATGAGTCTTATTTACATTTGATGATGTCAACACTCTTGTATTTCAGGTCATTGTAAGTAAAGTGTAAGAAATCAAGAATGGCATGCAAATCTAGGCAATTGGCAGCACTGAAATCAAGGTTGAACTCAAGATACAAAAATTCAAGACCATGAACCTTCCAAGTTGAAAGAGAAACTCAAGACACATGGTTGCATAGAAATTGAGGCAACTGGATACACAGAAATCAAGACAGTGATAATATTGGGTGCACAAAAATTTAGGCAACTGGCTACACATAAATCAAGACAACAGGTTTCACAGAAGTCCATGTAATTAGGTCAGTGCATATAACACTACCAAAAAATGCGGGATTTCAGACGGAATTCTATCCGTCTGCTGCAGATAAGATGGCATCTAGTTCTTCCTCGTCTGCTTCCCGGATTGCCGTGACGTGGGAGAATGTCAATTCCCTGAACCGTGGATTCAAGAAAGTGGCTATGGTTGCAGAGTCGTCTGACTCGAAAACTGACACGGTTGACACCAGTCGACTGATGATCCTCCCCGGGGATCACTTTAAGTATGAGCGGGGAGATGGAGTTCGGCCGGACCACCTGAAAGACAAACACCTGATAGACTTCATCAGACGCTTCAATTTGTATGGGAAACGCGACGTAATTTTGGCCCGACGCGCTGAAGGGGCATTGCTGGCTGACCGGGACAGTCTAAATGACTCGGTGATCCGGATGTCGCCAATTTACTTTCCCAGGGAAGCGAGGAAGTGGGATGCTATTCTTGGCGTGCAGGGACTGACCCCGGACGCCGGACTTCTGACAAGAGCTCCCCAATTCACACCAACTCGCTGGAACGAGGCCGGGGGGCACGTTGACCGAGAGAAGTCGAGCTATGGCTTATTCCTTGCCCCGTTGAAATGGGGGTATCATGACGAACCTTTCTTGCTAGACTGCCTGGCAGTTTGCTTCAAGCATCAGATTTCTGTGGGTTGGTTTGGAGAGCTGAAAGCCACCGACGCCCACGCCTTCCGCCCAGGAGCAGTCGAATTCACCGATTATGTGCTGCAGCAATACGCCCCGATTCTGGTGAGAGCAGGGGTGCATCATAGTGTTTATGCATCCCGATACATATATCTAATTTCCCGAGGACTGTGCTGCGGGATGATCGAAGTTTTCTGCCCCGAATACAACACTTTCTATACTGTTGAAGGGGAGACTTCGTTGAATCTTTGGAGCTTAGCCCAGCTGAGCGGCTTGCCCATAGACGGGGAGCCATATGAAGAGGTTTGCTTCCCGGACTGGCTGAAGGACCAGACGGACGGCGAGGGCAAATATTTCACCGGCTTCGCCTACCGGTATTTGATGAAGGCCTACCACGCCATGGTGCACCTGACGCTCGACCCGCGGGAGGCGCGGAAGCCAGGGGAGAAGCGACGCGTGCGAATGGGCGCGTGACTTCAATATTTCTTTAGCGGGGAGAAAAAGTACGAAGACTTCCCCGCAGCTGCTCCGACGACGGTCAGGAAGAAATCAAGAGCCCACCGCCAGATGACCCTTCCTCCGGTCACGCAGAGAGGTCGACAAGGGGGTCCGAACCCCACGGGAGTCGACGCCATCACGCACTGTGCTGCGTACTTAACTTATTGGCTGTGCTCGTTCGCCCTTCTGCAAGGGGACGAGACAGTGATTAGGCCAGAAGCCATCTACCCAGCATGCTTGATGGCTTGGGGGATGAAGCTGTCGCTCTGTCCAGTGGCCTTGTGCCTCATATATAAGATGTTGGGGGATCTGCACAAGTCACGCATCCCCCGGAATTCGCGGACGGCTGGTCCGCTTCATTTCTTCAACGCGTGGGTTTGCACCCTGTTCCCAGAGGCCACTCCGCGTTCTCTTCAGTCTGATCGCCTGATGCCGAGGATGGTCAAGTTTGCCAGCATCGAACCTCCTCCCTTGGCCGATCAACTATTCACTGTTCGAGGGAAGCTGACCACGGTCCCGATGGATTCGCCAGGAATCCTTCATTTCTGGAGCCTGGCAGCTAACTCCAGCCCTCTTATGAACAGAATGCGGCAATGCCGCTTGTATGAGACTGAGGAGTTTATTCACTCCCTCACCGGCGCCAAAAGCACAAGGCCAATATTGGAGCCAGAGTTGGTTGATTGGGCCTTGGCTATTCGCCCCAGCGTTCTAGTCTTCCGGAAGAGCGGTCTGCTATGGCTGGAGCAGTACTATCCCTTCCGATTCTGCCGAAACTTCGGATACGACCAGCAGATTCCGCCTTCCTCGGCCCGCTTCAGCATCCCCAGCCGACATCGGGCTGGCCAGACGACCGCGGAGGAAGCCCGGTTGTGGTGGGACTACTTCCACCGCCGTGAGGATGTATCTTTCAGGGTGTCATCCCCTGCTCATCTGCCCCGGGTGACGCCGAAATTCATTAAATGGTTGAATGCACGGACCGACTTCTACCGCGCCTCCCGTAAAGACTACTGGCAAGCTACCGAACGCCGCTTCTTGGACACTCAGTTGGAGCCGGTGTTAGATGTTGACCCCGCCTATCTGAAGAAGCTGAAGGGGTGGTCTAGCTCCGAGGTAACGACTTATCTGGAGGCGCGAAAGACCGCCAGGTGTAGCTCCTCGAAGGCTGACCCGAAGATGCCGCCAGTTCAGAAGGATGATTATGTCAAGACCCTTAAGGGGTTATGCCGAGTCAGCAGCGAGCGGGTGGCTCTTCAGGCAATTCCCATTCCGGTAGAGGAGTCACTCCCAACTGTGGCGGATTGGTGTCCAGAATCTGACCGTCTTCATCCATACCAGACCTTCATCAGCCAGAAGGATAGGCGGGAAGGAATGTGCGCCAACACCCCATGGATATTCGCACTGTTGCAGTCACATGGGCTGTCCGTGGCTAGGTCTTTGGATGTCATTCGGGACCATCCGCTGTCAGTGTCCTTCAAATACGCCGACGGATGGGGCCTGGACCATCTGAGCTTGGCATGCCACCTGTCTTCTCGCGGCTATGAAGATCTGGCGTCATTAGCCGAGAAGAGTGAGAAGATAGGGGATCTCTGTTGGCTTATTCGGGAGGCGGCCTCCCGAGATAAGGTGCCCCCGCTGCTACATTGGTCGCTCTCTCCCTTATACACGGGACCGCCAGGTGCGCCTGCTCCATGTCCTAGCATTGAGCATTTTCTCTTTATATTTGTTGTGCGTCTTTCTTACCCAGACGTCTCTTCTTTTGCAGCCCACCTCTCTCTAGAGGCGACCCGTAATTACAGGGAGTTGATTTCCAGGGCACAGAAGCCCTCTTATTTTGAGATCCCGGAGCCACCCCCGACTACGACACCGCTGCCTCCTGGTGACTCTCGGAAGCGGGGCTGGTCTCAAATCGGGGAGGCTATTAGTGAGGCCAAGAAGGCCAAAAGAACGGAGACCCGAGCTGAGCGGGCACATCGGAGGAGAGCCACAAAGGGAGGATCAGATGTTGTGCCTCCTTCAATTCCCTCCTTTGCTGATTTCGAGGCTTCCTGGTCACAGGGGCCCACTAAGGAAGGTAACTCTTCAACAGAAAGGAAACGCACACCACTGCGGCGCCCAACCCCAGCACTGGCAAGCTGGCACGCTACAGGTCCTACGACTGGGGCGGCTCCACTCCAAGAGAGCATTAAACCTGAAAAGCAGAGTGTGAGCCTCATCTCATTGGCTCAGTAGGGTTCCTGCGGATCCCCACCGCAAATAAAAGTGATAAATGACAGTAAATAAAACAACAGCAACAGCAGCGATATTAATAATAATAACAACAACAGCAATAACAAAATAGAAGCGGTCAGGACGGTAGAACGGCTAGCTAAAGAAACTTGAAAACTCTATAATAGCCTGGTTCCCAATTTGAGAACCTCAACCTCTAGTCAGGATCGCTGACCCACAATGAATCCACAACCCTACTACCGAAGGAAACCTCGCAACGGCGTGGTAGTAATCCATCTAACGGAAAAGCCGATGAAACCATGCGGCTAAACACACGGTCTCTGCCCTCGGGAGGATGACACACACTAGCCACCTTAGCCCCAAGCTAAGGCCAGTGAGGGAAGTCAGCCCACACGCAGGGCTGCACACAAGCCCAACTGTCGGAAGGGCCACGACGGCGCTGTCGGTATCTCAACCTCCCCTAGGAAGGGCCACGACACACTATCGGTACCTCAACCTTCACCGGCAATGGAATCTACCACTCAGCATACACAACATGGCCAGATGCATCCACTGATGACTTATACTACGCCAATGCCTCATATGCGCGTACACTACTCACACCCAGTCTCGGAAGGAGTAGAGGAGAGACTCAACCACACCACAGCCTCGGACTGGCTAGGGTCCGTGCCTCTGTGCCCGACAGCATGGCCTTGTCCTGCTATCTGACATGGGGTACGTGCCACTACGTCTATCAACCATGTACTCTAGGCCTAACCAAGGTACATATATACGCCTAGGTGGTCTGTGTAATGCCTCAGATTTTTTGAATATTTTTCAGATTATTTTGTGGGTCCCGGAGTGTGTTTTGTGTTTTACGTGTATTTTTCTCTGATGAGCCTAGCTCAGATCGTGCTCAAATTTGGAGGGAGATCTCCCCACATTTCCCCCATCCTCCACAAAAAAAATCAGGCTAGAAATCCTCATCCAGTATTTATCCCAGGTCCGATTTGACAGACTGGGAAAACTTCCCATTTAAATACCAAGAGTCAACTTCAGCGACCGCCCCTCCCAGGAGTCGACCAGGGACGTCCCACCAACGATTCAGCCAAGTGGCGTCTCCAGACGACATCAGGAAGGTGGCGTTCCTTCAGAAATTGAGGCTTGCTGTCCAGTGAGTTAGGACTGAGTCGGCACAGCACCGAGCTGGCGCAGGACCGAGTCGGACTAGTAGGCCGAGTTCACCCCGTACGAACCCCCAGATTACTATCCGTCAACCCAGGGTCAGTCCTCCCGGGCCCCACTGTACCCCTTTACCTCCCTATGTAGAGTGGGCAAAGAAATTACCTTTTGTAACTATTGTAAAATTATTTTAATCGGGAGTTACCGTAACTGGCCGGGATCCTCGTTCCCACGCCCGAAGCGTGGAGGTAAACTCGCCACCCTCCTCGTAGGCATTTGCTTTACTCGTATACATTTTATATGCCACTGCACATGATATGTTAATCTAGCTCGTATATTTTATCACTGCTGTGAGAGGGAGAGAGAGAGACCCGTCACGTGACTCACTCCGAGTATAAGCACAGAAGAGCCGATACCTGAGACTCATTGCCAGTTTCTCAACCGCGCACGGTCCCACGCATCCCTCGCTAGGGGCACCTGTGAGCTAGAGTCCCAGATTGCGTGTCCGTCCCGCATCAAATTGGTATCAGAGCACTAGTTGAGTCTAGGGTAGTCTTTGCATGAGTCGTTACGTGGTCTAAGTCGAGTCTAGGAGCATCATCATTTTAAAACAAAAAAAGGTGTATTTTTGGTTTGCATTGCATCCCAATACTCGGTATATCAAAAGGCATTACCGGACATCTAGGTTAAGCCTATTTGGAAGGTAGCCTCCTTGCGTCGAGAAGGTCTTCGGATTGGTTTCTCTGCCTGCTTGCTGTTCGCTGTGACAGGGGGGCAGTAATGGGGCCGGTACGTGACCCTCCGGACAGCAAATGGGGCGGGGTCTTCTCTGGTGGGTTGCTGACTGGTAGGTCTAAGATACGGCTGAGGTGGCAGGGGGTGTGCAGTGGCAGTTTTGGGCATGGGTGGGCCAGCAAGAGGGGGTCGCAGCCTGCACTTCAGGGCAGTCAGGTCTGTGACTCTGGGAAGCGATGTAGGGCCGTGGGGCTGCTAGAGGCTTTCCGGCCCGGGGTGAACACTGGAGAGGGGGTGGTATGTGTGGTGATGACCCTCCAAGTTTCGGGCCGACAGGGTGAGGGGAGATGGTGGTCCCTTTGGTGAGGACTGCAACAGTGTCCCGCCGGGTTACTGTAGCAGAGAGGCGCTCACAGAAAGTGGCTACAAAGGGAAGTTTCAGCCCCGATGGAGTTATGGGGTGACACCACCACGGTTGGTTCGGTGATAGGAAGGGGCACAACTGTTATGAAGGGGGTGTGGACGATTGGGAATGAGAAATGGGTGTAAATGGGAGCCCAAGTGAGTTCTGGTCACAGGAGAGACTGCCAGGGAGGCAGTCTGCGCGACGAAAGTGCCTGCAAATTAAAGGCAACTTTCTCTGTAGGATGAATTTTGAGACAATGTCGGCAGGGTTGGAAAGAAGACAGGCAGAGAAAGACAAGTCTAGAAGACCACCCAGAGATTTTCTGACAGGAAGGGGACGTACCGATGCGACCTTTGAACCCCTAATTCGCTGGCAGAACAGGCACCTCTGAGATTGAGCAGACCACCACCTAGCTCGATGCCGCCTTGCCGCCTTGATCTTCCTTGGACGTGGGATGCAGATCCTCTCACCACGGCACGCTCTACACCACACCTCGCTCTCCTTCTCATGGGAGTCGCACCCAAGAGCTGGAGATGGAGGACGAAGAAGAAGGGGGATGGAGAAGAGAGGGGCGTCGCACCCCTTGGAGGAGGAAGGAGAGGGTCGCCCTCTCCCTAGCTGCTAGCACTCAAGTAGCGTCTTTCTCTCCGTCTTATCCAGAATAAATTAACGTCCTAACAAAGGGCGTTAGTTATGAAAGTAACGCCTCTTATTAAGGCGTGACTTAATATTTTCTTAAAAATTTAAGTTTCAAAAATTCAGGGTTGCTACAATGCGTCATATGATCAATGGAAGTTTCATCATCGGCATTGGGTTTATGCTGATGCAAGGAAATTACTCATTTTCATCATAATAGACGGAAGGTCTATTCCGGATAGGTTTTAGCATTGATCAAGGTGATGTGTCATATGATCAATGGAAGTTTCATCATCGACATTGGGTTTATGCCGATGCATGGAAATTGATATGTTTCATCAGAACAGAGAGAAGGTCTATTCCGGATAGGTTTTAGCATTGATCGAGGCGATGTGCCATATAATCAATGGAAGTTTCATCATCGACATTGGTTTTATGCCGATGCAAGGAAATTGATATGTTTCATCAGAACAGACAAAAGGTCTATTCCAGATAGGTTTTAGCATTGATCGAGGTGATGTGCCATATGATCAATGGAAGTTTCATCATCGACATTGGGTCTTATGCCGATGCAAGGAAATTGATATGTTTCATCAGAACGGACAGAAGGTCTATCCCAGATAGGTTTTAGCATTGATCGAGGCGATGCGCCATATGATCAATGGAAGTTTCATCATCGACATTGGGTTTATGCCGATGCAAAGAAGTGGATAAGTTTCATTAGAAGAGACAGAAGGTCTATCCCAGATAGGTTTTAGCATTGATCGAGGCGATGTGCCATATGATCAATGGAGTTTCATCATCGACATTGGGTTTATGTCGATGCAAGGAATTTGATAAGTTTCATCAGAATAGACGGAAGGTCTATTCCTGATAGGTTTTAGCATTGATTGAGGCGATGTGCCATATGATCAATGGAAGTTTCATCATCGACGTTGGGTTTATGCCGATGCAAGGAATTTGATAAGTTTCATCAGAATAGACGGAAGGTCTATTCCGGATAGGTTTTAGCATTGATCGAGGCTTTCGACTTAATTTTGAAAATTGACAGAAACAGATAACTACCTATTTGGTAAAAATGTCATAATTTTTAAATTTTCTGTGAATCTATTTAGTATAATAACTTAGAAGTCTGAACATCCTGGAAGTTGATAACCCTAGAAATTTTGAAGGCCTTGAGCGTGGAGGAGGCGCAGACGCAACAGTGGTGATAAGGAACCGCCTGAGCTCAGGGGCCGTCGCTGGCATCGTGATCGGATTGATGGCCGGGGTGGGGGCGGTGGCTTCGCTGTTCATTGGGTGAGTGCAGGGGAGGCGGCAAAACAGGGGAGGCCAGGCAGCCGAGGAGGACGAGGAGCTGGGAGGAGGAGGAGGGAACGAGGGCAACAGGGGGATCACCGATGGCCAGGGCACCATCGCCCTGCGGCTGTCACCCTACGGCTGCTGCTCGCGGACGGTGGACTGGGTCGGGGACGGTGGACTGGGTCGGGGGGATCACCGACAGCCAGGGCACAGGGCACTATCGCCCTACGACTGCTGCTCGCGAACGGTGGACTGGGTCGGGGGGATCACCGACGGCCAGGGCACAGGGCACCATCACCCTGCAACTGCTGCTCGGGGACGGTGGACTAGGTCGGGGACGGTGGACTGGGTCGGGGAGATCACCGACCGCCAGGGCATAAGGCACTTTCGTCCTGCGGCTGCTGCTCGCGAACGGTGGACTGGGTCGGGGGGATCACCGGCGGCCAAGGCACAGGGGACCATCACCCTACAACTGCTGCTCGCGGACGGTGGACTAGGTAGGGGAGATCACCGGCGGCCAGGGCACCATCACCCTGGGCCCATCGCCCTGAGGCTGCTCACAGACCTCGTGGATGGTTTCAGAGGAGGCCAGGGCACCATCGTCGGTTTCGCTCGCGGACAGTTTCGGATGGGACTGGGCCGGGGGGATCACCGGCTGTGTAGGAGGTGAACATGGGCAGGGGGGCCTCCAAAGGGGGAGGAGGAGGAACTTCTGCCGGTGGGGGAAGGAAGGGGGCTGGAGAGGGGAGCCGTTAAACCCCCTCTCCCCTCTCTCTCCTCCCGTGACTCTCTCTCTCCCTCTCTTTCTCTCTCTCAAGCGCTCTCTCTCCCTCTCTCCCATTTCCTCGATTTCCGGTCGAGACGACGTCGGACCGGAGCATGGGAGGTGCCGTTGGAATGAGCTCGACGAGTAGGTCGAGGCAGTACCCTTCATTCCACGGTTCGGGGAGCGTGGAGACGAGATGGGTCGAGTGGAGCCGTGACGCCCCGTCGCCTGATCCGCACCGTTTTACGGGTTTCTTCGCGATTGAGGTATGGGGATGGGTTCCTCGTCTTGCCAGGAGCATTTTGACGCCTCATGCGTCGCCAACGGCGGACGTTTGCATCATTTTCCGTGTAAATTCTTTTTTGATTAATTTTAGGCCTAATTTGAGATTTTTTCTTCCCTTCTCCCAATTTTGATCGAAATGGCCGCTGATCGAGGCACGGGAGGTATCGTTGGGAAGGTCTAGTCGCAAGGATCGCGTGGATGTCCTTCTTCCCTCGATCTGCGGAGCATGAGGCGTGTGTTGTCGGAAGGTCGTCGTTGCCCACGTCATCCGTTCGGCATCGAATCGGCTTCCTCATCGCGTCAGAGGTAGAGGGATAGACTCTTCTCCTCGCTAGGATCATTTCCACACCACTTGCACATGCAGGCATGGCCGATTGGCCTAGATTCGTTCATTTTTAGGTTTTACCCTAAAATGTGTAAAAATATCATTTTAATTGTTTAAATGCATTTTAATTACCTATTTGAACTTCTGTGGACTTGCATGCATGCGGGATTGGTGGGTGATGGCTTGTTTTTCAGTTTTGTAACCGATTCCCGTCGATTTGATCTACTAGGGCACGACGCGGTTTGAGATTTAACCCGTTCGCCGCCCAACTCGCATGGCGGTCGGACCAGAGACCGCCATGAGCATAACGCACCATCGAGGGTGCGTTATGTGAGCATAGCGGACCTCTTGAGATCCGTTATGCCATTGAAACTCTCAGATTAGCCGTTAGCATGACGCGATTACCTCCGGGGCCCAGGTAGTACTTCCTTGGGTCGCCAGAGATTACTGGGGGCAGTGGCTTCCGCCTTCCGAGAAGAAGAAGAAGCTCGGCCCATATCTAGCGAGGAGTCGAGAAACCAATCGGAAGAGCGACGCCAGTCCCCTATGCGGGAGGAGGCACCACCCCGACGGTCGGTCTTCGACAGGCTGGTATTCCCGAGCAAGCCATCAGGGAAAGCAGCGAGAAGAAGTAGAGGCTGGAGAGTCTTCACCTGCAATACGGCAGGATTCTCTAGTCGGTACGGGGCTTTACCTACCGACCCTGAAGAAGTGGCTAGGCTCGCTGCCAGGCCCGGCCCCCTCACCAGGAGAAGAAGAGTGGCAAGAGAGGTGACGCAGGCGTGTGTCGAGGCGACCTACCCCGAAGACCCTCCCACTGTCTTGGCGGCCAATGTTATCACTACCGGGGCATGAGTGGCGGACCCTCTACGTCATCCGAGGACACCCCAGCCGAAGAGACAGGCAGCATGCCCGCTCTCCCTACAACCGACCCCACCATGCTATACATGATACAGCAATATCAGCGGGAGATCGAATTGCTGAAGAAACAACTCAGCGAGAGGCCCTCAACGTCTCGACAGACCGAGGTTTTACCAGAAGCGCCCGGGGGTAACAGGTAGTCTTCTAAAGCCACCTTGCAAGCTGCAGCATTCCCACTAACCCCTAGCTTCTCTGCGGGCGTACCCCTACAGCAAGCACAATACTCAGCCCTGCTACAGAGCCCGCCTCCCCAGGGGTCTCCTGCAGCCCCTCAGGCAACCGTGCTGACCACCCCAGCTGCGCAGCCCGCCCATTTCTATCCAAGCCCGGTCGACCCGACAGCAGTCAGCCAACTAATGTTGGAACAAATGATAGACATGAAGCTAGCAGAAAGGGGCGATGGGGATCAAATGCTATTTGACGTCTACTGAGTCCCCTATCCGGCTCATTATGCCGCAAGGAAGCTACCGGCTGGCATCACCAAGCCACCGAAGTTCGAGAAGTTTACCGTCTACATAATCCACGGTCAAAAGGAGACCGTTCAGTTTCAACATCACTCCCCTTATCACGGTCCCCATATGACGGCCTGAGAATTCAACGATTTAAGGTTAACCGTTCCAAACCTGTCCCTTCATATTCTAAACGGCCCAAAGTGGGCCGTCCTGTTTTAAACAGTTTGAAATCAACCGTTCCAATCCTGTCCTTTCATATTCTAAACGGTCCCCTAGGGGCCGTCCTGTGGTTTGAACGGTTCCATGTGAACCGTGTCATTAGGTCAGTTTGCAGGTTTTAAACGGCCACCCCTGGGCCGTGTTAAATTGGACGGTTCTATGTGAGCCGCTTGGTTTTATTGGACCGTCCCTGTGGAGCCGTTTCATGTCATTCTCACCGACGGCGTATCCCGTCGCCATGGGTGGCCCAATGGCCACCATTTTGGCCCACAAGGACCGTGATCCCCTCCCCAATCTCCTAAACTAGCATTGATGGCTTGAAAATGAGAATTTGGGGCTGGGTTTTGGCCACCTACCTCCGGGTCCTGGGCGGCCTTCGCCGTCACCTCCGTGGCCAGTGCCGCCTCCTCCGCGACCTTGGCACCTCCGGTTGGCCCTCCCTCGGCCGCGGGCATCACGAGACCCTCCTCCATGGGCCTCACCTCTGCTGGTGTCCCTTCCTCCACGGCGAGCTCCGTCGCCGGCCGTAGTGACGACGTTCCCTCCTCGGCCATCGACCATCCGCCTCTCCTTGGCACGCGGCGCTTCATGGGCATGAAGACCGAGGGCCGACGAGTGGATTGGGATGGAGAACGGGGGGAACGGTGGTGGCTCTCCTCCTGTTGTGTGGTGGTCGGTTGGGTTCCCCTCCTCCGTCGGTTGTGGTGGGGTGGAGGAAGACGAGCAAGTTTTTTATTTTGAAACGTGCAGGTATAGGACGGTCTATCGATAGACCGTCTTGTAAGGAAGCGGTCTATATTGAACCGTTTGAATCCCAACGGTTTCTTTATTGGAACGGTCAACATAGGACCGTGTAATGGTTAATCGAAGCCTCTCGACCACTGGAGGCAGGGGGAAAGCTAGCCCCTAATTGGGAAGGCCCCTACCGAGTGGTCGAGATGTTCGGGAGGGCATATCGACTGTCCACCATGGAAGGAGCGCTCGGCCCTCAAACATGGAACACAACAACATTACGAAAGTTCTACTTCTGAGCTTTCCTCAAAAATTTAAGCGACATATAACAATAATAATTTTCCTTTTCTTTTCATTAATGTCTTTTTGTATATCAGATAGGTTACAACCGATACAATGCATATCAGAAAGTAAAAAGATTACAATCCACTGTGGCACGAGCTGATTACTCGGCTGACATGGCTAGCGCCCCTAAGCCAAGCCACTAACTCTACCCCGTGTAGAAACTAGCTCAAATAATGGGATGACTGACCCTAGTTGCTAGGGATGCTCGGAAGAAAGATATCAGAGGAAGAAAAGAAAGGAATGCCCAGACGGTACATAAATAAGAGAGGGCCTCCTCTGCCAACTCTTTGGAAGGCACAGATCTAGATGTCGGACAGAAAGTAAGCACCCGTGAGCGACAGAAGTAGGGGTCGAGCCACTGGCATCCTCCAAAGAGTGAAAGAAAAAGGAAGAAGTTGGTTGAAGAGCAAAAGAGGGAGAAAGATAGCCACCCCTTCGAAGAGGTGAGAAGGGAGCCAGGAATGGAAAAGATAGGAGGAGCAACGATGTTACGCCATCACCCCCTCGGGAAAGAGGAAGAAGGAGGAGTGGGTAGAGGTGAGGAAGGAGCAGGACGAGGCCACCGTGCCAAATACCCTAGCCCTCAAGCCTCCTTCCGCTTCTACCTTCCTCCGAAGATAGTGGAGGCGGTCCAAAAGTCAGGAAGAGGTGCGTTGCTACGCGCCGTACCTTCTTCCACATCGTCCTCCCATCGCCGTCTCTTCTTCCACGCCAGAGTAGCAAGAATGCCTCGACGACCGCCAGGATCATCGTCTTCCAAGTCACCCTCCATGCTCCGTTGATACTCCCCTAGAATGAGACACATATGCTTCAGTACATGCACTACTCCTCTCGCAGGAGGGTTGGACAAGGGGTGGGGGAAAGTGGATTACAACAAAAACTACCTCCATACAGGGAGGGGCGCTAAGCCGGCCAGGCGGGGTGGGGAAGAAGACTGCTAGGATACTGAAAAGGCCACTCGGTCAGTTCTGCTAGCTTCTGGAACAAACAAACCGACAGTCACTGTTGACATCGCCACGGACTGTAACAAACTTGGAAGACGCCGAAACCAGTGCCAATCCTTCACTGACTTGTCCAGGAAGGCTCCAGAATTTTCGAGGAACTGTCTGGTGTCGTCGCTGGTCGTAGCTGGCTCTGGGACAGAGTTGCTCTGCTCGGACTGGGACTATTCTCAGGTCGTAGTAGTAGGAAGGTGACACCGTCACGATCACTCCCATCGTCGAAATGGTGCGAGAGACAAATGGACGCGTCCGTGAATGAATCCTCTTCGATCTCCAACCAGGAAGGCCACTAGGGGAGGTCAGAGTAGGGAGATAGAGGACATAGAGTGCAGGGGTGTCTGCTCTGATTCTGAGGGGGCTGACCTGCGCACCTAGGGAAGAAAATTTGGAACGGACAGCTCCAGACTCCAAACGAGGCTTCACCAGTTGTGTTGGATAGAGGACTGGTAGAGGAACGTCCCAAACAAACAGAGCACCCAGGGGAGCCGGGGTGTGGTTGCTGGAGCTTCAGTAAATCGCCTCTAGTTGCAGGCTAGATTGGTTCTGCGCAGTCTGTGGAGAATGGCTCTCTCACGCAGCTCTGAACCTGGATTGAGATGAGATCACCTCGCCTGCGAAGCTAACTGGGAGAGCTTTTCGCTAATATATGGTACACCTCCTGAAGTTGCCAAATGACCCTGGGGCATGCTCTGAAAGTCAGACTTCTACTGCTACTAGTGAACTGAGTGGACCTAAGAAGGGTTTTGATGGATGTGGGGTGGTTGGAAGTGGAGGGAGTGGATGGGGGAGGAAGGGCTTGCTGGCAGAGGTTGTGGGAGATGTGGGGTAGGGTGTACAAGTCAAATTTCTAGCATGTATTCCCCGTGAAGCATCCAGTGATCTCCTCAGAGCTGGCAGAGGAAATTAAAATTCTTCAGGACAATCGCCGGTCGACTGTGGAGCTGATGACTTTAGCCAATATTGAGGACTATCTGCGTCGTGCGTTACCTTCCAATGGTGAGGATCTTGGGGCTTCACTTCGCACATCCCTTTTCCAGTTGGTTGAGCATGCACTGATGGTTTGCCTTTTGGTGAGCAGAAGCAAGGTGCAGTGACGATGAAGAACGATCATCTGAGCAGGAGGTCACCGGGCAAGTGGAGGCGATCACTTCGGGTGTGCCTGAGTCCTCGAGGGTCCTTTCCCTACCTGAGATAAGGGCAAGCAGGTCGCTCGGGAAGATGACCTAGAGCGACGGGGGTTCAAGAGTAAGGAGTCCGAGGAGCGACTGATGTTGGCTTCGATGAAGGCTCTAACCGCTGAGAAGAGCAGGCGAAAGAGGATAAAAATTCCTCCTCCGATCAAAGAGTCTCCGTCCGAGGGTGCCCGTCGCCTGGGTCCCCTGGTCACTGAGTCGGAGATGTCTGCTTCAGTGGAGGGAACCACTACCCAGCCTGCGGGAGCGCGTGGGGAGGAGGTCGGTTCAAAAATCTCGACTGAGCCTACGAGAGCGCGTATGGAGGAGGAGGTCGGTTCAAGGGTCCCGACCAAGGCAGGCGTTGCGGCCCCGGGTCTGGAGACGTTCGAGGGAGGCATCTTGGCATCGACTCCTCCAAGGGGGGATTCTACCAGGCAACGGTGGCGATCCACCGTCCAGTCTTCCCTGTACAGTCGCTGTCGAGCGCTGGCACCTTCGTCCGTCCAGGATGAATTCCGGCACTGTTCCCCTCCCATGCTCCTAGAGAGGGTCATGGAGGGGGGCTTGTTTGTGGCTCAACTAGGGGCTGAGTTAGCAGATTACTTGGGGCGGTTGGAGAGCGAGGAGAGGGCCCAGGCCCGAGCTCGCGCTGAGTCCGACCGGAGGGTTGGACAGTTAACCTCTGAGCTCGGAGCTCTCTAACGGGAAGTGGCCACACTCCGCTTACAGGACTGGGCGAGACAAGAGAAGTCTCGATCGCTATCCGAGCTATTGTCCCAAGCTCGATATACGACTGAGTTAAAGGGCAAGCTCCTGGAAGAGGAGCATCAAGCCCATACGGCAAGTTTGGGACGGTGGACGGTCGAGTGAGAGGAGCTCAGGAGCCGCGTCCTAGAGGCCGAGTAGGCTAAGAGGGAGGCCGAAGCGACACAGGTCGAGGCTGAGATGAAGCTGATTGAGGCCGAAACAAAGATGGCCGAGCTTGAGGAGAAGGCAGTGAGAGTCAGGGTAGAGGCGATTGAGTGATATTTGGACTCGGAGGAGTATCGCGAGGCCCTAAAGAAGACCGCCTTTGCTTATTACGAGCCGGGCTACCGACGGGGGCTGCAGAAAGGTTTTGCTTATGGCTTCAGGCGGACAGTCAATCAGACCCAGGAGCAGGTCCTTGACGAGCTTGTCTTTAACCCCAGAAGATGAAGAGGCGTGATCTCGTGCTAAAGCCTGAGCCGTACGATCCTTGACCGACACTAGTCTTTGCCACCCCAAATAGGGATTCTGCAAAGTAGGAAACGGATCAGAGGAGCCCAGGGTTGTGACCCCAGGGAAAGCCCTCTGATGCCAAAGTCAGCAAGATGGTAGAGCGTGGTGCGGAGGAGAAAGAGAAGGAGATAGAAGAAGGGCACGAGATCACTCTCCACCAGTAAGTGTGGCTTCGAGTGCTCAGACCAGCTTACCTTTCTGGAAGGTTCCTTTGAGTTTATATAGCCTGAGGGACTAGGGGGTGTTACGTCATTGTTGAGGGGTCTTCATTGTTTGAGGACTCGTGCCCTCCCTTATCCTTTTGAGCTTCTTACTCCTGGGCGACAACGTAACATTCGCCTGGATAAGCGCCCAGTTGCGAGGAATACCCCCAACGCCAAGAGGACTCCGGGTGATGGTCTAATCCGTAACTTATAAGGGATATCCCCTATTTGCGTTGGAGGTCTGAGCGTGGGACGCCCTTTTTAGGGAGCACTTGGGCTTTTCCCGAGCGATGGGGGCGTCATCAGTGAGTTATGCTCGGATGTCGTTTGGGCTCTTCCTGAGCGACTGTTACTCAGACTTCCGGGCCTGGAGATCGCCTAAGAAGTATTGGACCAAGCGATTTGGGCTTCAAGATAAGTGGGTCCGTTAGTGGGACAATCACTTGGGGAGTTCGGCCCTGCTGGGTCGGGTTGGACCTAGTTGGGTCGATCCGGGTCACATGTCTTTTGGGCCGCTGATTTACCCCTCTCTAGTCGGGTGTGCCGGATAAAGTCAGGCGCCTTATGACGGAAGATAGGAGCCTGTTGACAGTTGGGCGATTACTGCTACAGTTGTAAGCCGTACAGAAGAGCCACGATGATGGCACCGGGGCGGCCTACTTCTGGGCTGTGGTATTCGGCAGCTCCGATCATGAGCTGGTATATCTGGTGAGCTCCTAAGCAGCAATTGCTGCGGTGGCCGACGGGGAGATGACGTAGAGGACTAGGACGGTGGCGAGGCAGAGGGCGGTGGAGAGGAAAAGGGGCCAAAAGAAGGCAACGTCAGTGGGGAAGCTGGGGTAGCGGCGGCCGTAGACTACGACGACGGCGGCCGCGTGGTCGCCTACATTGGATGGAGGAGCGGTGGAGGCCATTCAGGCGACGGCGGGCAGGGAATCCCTAGCGATGACCCAAGCAATGACGTGGGCCGCAGGCGGTGACCCCCCCCCCCCCACCCCAGGGCAGGTGGCCCGTAGCGCGCTGTCGATGCGGCGGTGCCTGTTCGGGGTAGGTGACTGGGGTGACGAGTACCGCTTGGGCTCTCCCGTGGGTTGTGGCGTACGAAGACTGAAGAAGGGGGAAGGAAGATGAACAGTGCGAGGGGGGGAAAACTTAGAGAAATGTCAAAAAAAAGGAATAGTAGGGGTTGTGAGATGCGATGGCAGAGGAAAAATGACTAACCGTAGGAATAGGGGAGAGGAAGAACAATAGGGGGTTTGGAGTAATGCCAGAAGATGAATCGGGGATTTTGGCATCTCACCAGAGCAAGAAGACAGCGAAGCTCTTAGTTTTCTTATTAACTATTACTTATCTTAATTAAGGTTAGCATCAATCATATAGTTTTGGGAAACGTACCCCAGTTGATCACAGCGATAACAGACAAGTGGCAAAGAGCATGGCATACCCAGATGACTGCCACCACACTTGGAACATAACCTCGGCTGAAAAGTAACAAAATCTTGATGCGGTCGAACAGAAGAACCGGACTGCTGACTCGGATCAGAAAATGCCGACTGATCGAACCTCTTCTTCTTCTTCTTAAATCAGAAACCCCTACTTTGAGATTGCGAGAAGGAAGCACCATCGGCAGGAGAGAAAGTGGGAGAAGATCCTAAAATAGATGACTGGTGGGGCGGCTAATACTGCACGGTCGATGGAACCATTCCAGTCTGAAGAAGTCCTCGAGTCCTCACCAACTCCAACTCTAGCGCGACGGCAGCTTGATATACAGAATCCAACTCAGTCACACGCGTAGCGAACAGTGGCAGGCTCAGCTCTGCTTTCAGTCCGCACAGAAACTGGTGAGTCCTCACAGTCTCATCGGCAAAGATGTGGGGTGCATACCAGCCCAACTCAATGAACTTATCTCGATATTACAGCACTGACATTTCGCCCTGGGTCAGCTCTAGAAATTGATACATCTTAGCTAACTTCAGGCAAGCTAGAGTATAGACACGTTCGAATGCAACAATAAACTCAGCCCATGTGATCTATCGAAGCAGACGGGAATGGAGGGCAACCTCCCACTCCGTGGTCCACCACGTGCGTGCAGTACCTTGAAGTTGATAAGAAGCCAACATAACCTTTTCATCCTCGGCGCACTCTATGCATTGGAAGACGTGCTCAGTGGCATCCAACCACTCCCTCGCTGCTTTTGGGTCTGATTGACCCTCGAATGTTGATGGATGGAATAGCAAAAATTCTTTCAGTGCTCGTCCACGACCACCAGGTAACTCCGTAGGCAGAATAGGAACAGGTGCAGCCTAGGCAGGAACCGGTACAGTAGGAGCAGGTGAAACACTAGCCTCATTCCGAGGAACTGGGGCTCTTCGCCTACGAGGTGGCATCTTGAATCTAGGGATTGTGTAGGCTCCCTTGGCCATGCAACGGGGCTCGCATGGGTACTCCTCTCCTTCATATCCATATAGAGGCAGCATTTACGGAGCACCAACTCCTTCGCCGTGGGCCTATAGGCTCTCATGGTAGTAGTGGCGCACAATGGATGGCACGGCATGGGTCGCGGCATGTGTGCAGATCTTGTCCCACGCCTGGCTCCTTCAAAGACTCCTCCCCCCTCTCCGATCTCTTCTAACTCTCTTCCCCTCCCCCTTCCTCTCCTCTCTGTTCTCCTCCTCTCTCTATCTCTCTCTAACACTCACAGCACCGTTGCACACCTCCTCCCTCTCTCTTCACACCGTGCCCATCCCCCTCCCTTATCGGATCCTATCTCTCTCTCTCTAGATCTCTAACCACCGCTCCCCCTTCCTCTTTTCTCTCTCGCTATCCTATGCACACCCTGTCATCGACCTCGTCGGCGTCTCACTCTCTTCTCTCTCTCACTGCCTTCTCACCTCCTGCTCTCTCTTCTCTCCCCTGCGACCACCGTAGACCACCTCCGGTTTCACCGTAGCCACTGTGGCACCCTCCACAATCACGTGCCAACCTACTCCCTCTGTCTCCCTCTCTCCTCATCTCTACCTAACCTCCCACTATGTCGGCCCCTCTCCTGCACACCGCTCTCTAGCTCCTCTCACTCCTCCCTCTCTCAGCGACAGCCATCCCCCGTTAACCACCTCCATCATCCGCAACCACACCCCCTCCATCTCACTATCTCACCCTCTCTCTCTTAACCCCGTTCTCTCTCTCTTTCTCTCTCACCCTCTCTCTCCTCCCACATGACGCAACCCCCTTCGGGTTAACCTCCCGTCGGTACCTCCTTTCTGTTGGTAAATGGCCAACAATAACGGTGCCGAATGGACTTTTAGTCCATTTGGTGCCTAACCTTTTGACATTGCCACCGATGATCACGGGAGATGAAAGGGAGGGGTGCAACTGGGGGAGGGACGGAGGATTGTGGGGTGGATGCACCCCTATAAATAGATGGGTTGTGTTGTGTATAGATGCTTCCAGGGTTGGTCTGGGTGCTGTGTTGATGCAGCACGGTAGAGTTGTGGCGTATGCATCATCGTAGTTGAATCCACATAAGGAAAACTACCCTACCCATGACCTTGAGTTGGCTGCTGTGATCTTTGCATTGAAGATTTGGAGGGATTATCTGTATGGTAAGAAGTTTGAGGTGTTCACTGACCATCAGAGTTTGAGGTATGTGCTCACTCAAAAGGACCTTAACCTTAGACAGAGGCGATGGATGGAGTATATGAAGGATTATGACTTCACCCTGTCTTATCAGTCAGGCAGGATGAATGTCGTAGTCGATGCCTTGAGCAGGAAGGTCATGGTCAGTGCGATGATGTTGAGGAAATAGAGGCTCTGGGAACAAGTGCCAGAAGTGACATGTAGGCTTAAGGTTCCCCGAGAGCCAAGGTTGGCCGTGCTTGCGAGTTTGACTGTCACACCAGCCATCAGTCGTCAGCATGTAGACCCTGAGTTACGATGGATTTTGGCTTTGGCCGATGTGGAGCTCGGCGAGGATGGAGCTGTGAGATTCTGAGGTAGGTTGTATGTCCCGGCAGAGGAGCAGGTGAGACATGTGGTGTTACTAGAGGCTCATGGGAGTAGGTACATTGTACATCCGGGCGCGACGAAGATGCATCGAAACTTGCGGAGGCAGTTCTGGTGGCCTGGTATGAAGAGAGATATTACTGAGTTCGTGGCCAGGTGCCTGACCTGTCAGCAGGTGAAGGCGGAGCACCAACGATCGGGTGGTACGCTTCAGCCCTTGGAGGTTCCCACATGGAAATGGGACCACGTGACCACCGATTTTGTGGTGGGATTGCGGAGGACTCTGAGTGGGCATGATAGCATTTGGTTGCTTGTGGATAGGCGGATGAAGACGGCTCGATTGTTACCAATCAGAGTCAGCTGGAGTGTGCCTAAGTTGGCACGCCTTTATGTGGAGCGGATCGTACTTTTGCATGGAATCCCCATTTCTATTTTTGTCAGATCGGGATCCGCAATCATTCTTAATACACTCATTCAATTTCAAACACTCAAGTAGGTGAGATCACAAGTTGTTAATCATCATTCACAGAATTTTTTTTTGTCACTTACATGCATAGAAAAAATAACATTCAACACAAATAAGCAATATGCAATGATGACATTTTTGTGTACATTAAGAAAAACAAACTGATTTTTGATTGAGTATCTCATTACGTAGAAAAATCTCATTCTGACATTTTTACATCAGATCAGAAACACCAACATCTAGACATTAGAAACATGTCAACATCAGCACTAGCATTAGTCATTATCTTCTCAGCAGCATCAACATCTGTCAGCATCAACATCTGTCACTCCAAACTATGAACTATCATACATGACCACCAAAAATTCTCCCCCTTTGTCATTATCAAAAACAATGGGAGGACTCTTAGAAATTAGCAGGACATGTGTGACCAGAGGAAGTACCTCTGTAGCTTCCCCTTCCTCTCGGTGGTGTACTGCTAGAACTGCCCCTCTGAGGTACGTCGCTTGGATATGGAATTCTTTCAACTTTAGTTCCGAGGGCTGCAAGCTTGGTCATCAATTTTTGGTCATTCTACTTGACTAAGGCGTAAAGCACTTTGGCAGTAGTTCTCATATCCATAAACCAATTTTGGATCATACTACCCAGATTGTCTAATTGTGAGGTCTGCTGGTTGTGTATGTCAGCCATAAAAGTAGAAGAACTAGTAGTTTGTTCTTTGATAACAGTTTTGAATCTGTCAACTAAGTTCTCCACTTGTGTCTGAACTATCTCAATTTTCTGAGTAAGTTGCTGCTGATCTTCTTTGAATGTATTCACCTGAATCTTTATCAGTTCAAGATCAATCTTAAGATCATAAGAAAAATCAAGTACTTTAGAGAGTTTCATAAAAGATGTAGCATGAGTGTCTTGCAGGTTAAGCAGAATTTCTCCAGCCTTGTTACACACTTCTAGTAGGGAGTCCAAAATGCCATGTAATATTGAATCAGACTTGTGCTTATCATATACAAACTTTGAATGTATCAGACAAAATAAACATATACTAGCAACAAGCGATCCTATGCATTCATCTAATCGCAGAGTAGAAGAGCCATTCAATCACACAGAAGATAATTCAGTTTTTAGGTGGTTTGATCTTGAGCTTGAGATCTACGTCCACCCCTTACTCAACCTAGTAAGGCTTCTGCTGCCAAACAACTTGAGTCTACTGATCCACAGGTTTGGGGATAAAATCTCTACAACCAACTGAGTCTCACAGCTTGCTGTCCGAGGATTACACCACATCGCTGATCACCATAGCTTGCTCCATTGATACATAGCTTACAAAGACGTAAAAGAGAAAACTAAAGATAAATGATGATAGAATATGAAAAATATAGCTCCACTAGAGCGATCTGACTCTGGATCGGATCCAGAAGTCAGGACAGAACACAAGCCTCTCAATCTCACTTTTCTCTTAGACCTTCTCATGACGCTCTATTTTTCTTCTCTCTCACTGGAACTGGCTCTTCCACTCTTGAACTCCTCTCAGACGCCTCTAGCTTTCTTCTCCTTTCCTTTTGATCTACTCTGATATTCTTCTTCTGCATTGTTAATCTTCTCATTTGAGTTCAGGCGCAAGATTGCCTTTTATAGAGCCTGAGTCCCATTGTCTCACAAACTCCTGATTTGGGCGTGTGGAAAGCATGTTCCCACGCATTTATGAAGTCCACGTGTCGGGCGCAGAATGTAAGATGATCCACATGGCAGGACTTTAGGATAGCTTCCCGTCTTGGATCAAGTGCCTTTATTCAGCCTCACTTAAGTTCCACGTGACGGTGATACGATCAGCCTTTATGTAACCCAGGCGTTTGAACATGGATCTGGGTTGTTAAGATAACAGATAAAGAAGTATTAGTTATGGAGCAATGATAAGCATAAGCATAAGTTCAATCTTAATTGATTCAACAAATTTAGATGTGTTAAAGTGAAAGCACACATTTCTGCAGAAGCATCGATGCATAGATGTGATGCATCAGCCTGTATAACTAACCCATGCAACTGAGCTATACCCGGGGCAGTTTCCCATCGCGAGGCGGTGGAACATTGCCCGGAGCGCAAGGTCAATTCAGCGATCGACTCGGGCGATCCAAGAGGACCTTGACTCATTCTCGCACGCATCGGTAAAAAGCTTGAACTCCCTATGTGCTCTACATGTTTCTATATGCTTTTTCAATGCTAATATGAATGCTGACATGAATGCTATATGTTGACAAATGATATGGCCCTTTCAGGTGCGTTGGACACCGTATTAGGATGAGGACCATGCGGGGCAACCGTGGGTCGAGGCCTCCCTAGCCTACCGAGGACGGGACATCTGGCTTCATTGTATTATCGTAATTGAGCCTCTTCATTATCGGCTGATCATGAGGACGAGGGGAGTACATCAGTCGGCAGTGAGATTCCCGCACTGACATGACAAGCGCCCGGGAAAATCTGCCAAAGGGATTGGCAGCGACATCGACTAGAGCGGCCGAGCCAGGAAATATGTTCAAGATTGGAAACATAAGGGCAAGGCCGTGACAGAATGGGCGGGCAGTGACGAGGCATATCTAAAAGCCTTTACCCATCGGCATGGCAGCCAGGTCTTCCGCGGTACCCAACGACTGGTATGAAAATGCTAAACTCAACATTTGTGCTACATGAATGAATGAATGACTGCTATGCATGACCCTCACTTTCTAAATGCAGCTAGACCCACAAGGGCGCATAGCCGAGCTCGAGGGACTTCTCCACGCTACCGTGCAGCAGCGGGACGAGTATCAAGTGGCTTTGGAGCTTCTGGTGAGCTTTCCTGGACTTAAAAACTGAAATGCTTTATGCAAACTTGACTGACCTTTAAAAATGCAATGGGCCGAGGGAACCCAGAGGACCTGACCGGATGCGCCGTCCTCCTCTACACAGCCAGTCGGGGATGGGCTGAGTGGGATGCAGAGTTTACCCGAGCTGTAGCTCGAGCCGAGGAGGCCGAGGCTACCCTCGCGGAGCGGGTAAGACACCAAACTCTTCTAAAAATGCTTCATGACTTAAGTTTGGATTTTTACATTCTGCGTGTTGGTGGTTTCCGTCTATGTCGATTTTGCCGGCAATCCACAAAATGGTCACCCAATCAGAGGTTTTAGGGTGTTGTGTCCGATCCATAGCCACCTCATGTTACGTTACACGCATACAGTGAGTTACATACGGACCAAGGGTGCTCCAGTGGCTTCCCGCTTCTTAGCGAGTTCTCACTTTTTGGTGACATTCCCCACTAGCCGTACCTTTCCTGCGTAAGCGTGTGCGGACCCACTTGGGAGTGGTGGAGAGCTTTCCCGATGTGATGATTTTTAGGTTGGTTACCATTGGGCCCCTCGTCTTTACAGCCTGAGTCTGGGCTGGAGGGAAAGTCAGCTAGAGGATCTAACCTAGAGTGCTTGGTCTATGTGTACACATGTGTTTGGGGGTGTCAGACACACACTGTCTAATGCAACCTCAGCTGGTCCTTGTTCTGAGGTTCCATGGTTAGTGTGTCTCAGTTTCTACCTAGGGCGAGTAGGGAGACACCAGGGGCACAGACTAAGACGTCAATGGACGCATCTGGCCTTGCTTCTAGTGGGTAGTGCTCCTATCACCTGAGAGATTTCGACACAGATTTTCTCCTGTTGAGTTTCAATGGCTTGACAGCTCGATGTTCGGGTTACTCGTGAACGTGGTGTGATTCCTCGTTGTCTTCGTGAGTCCTATCCGACTGCGTAGCTATGTTTCTTGGTTGACCGATCGAGGGTCTACCTAGAAGCCTAGATCCTAGCGTGTGTCCTAGGAGAGGTGTTTCGAGATAGGTCATTGTGGTCCAGCATTTTGTGGCCTTGTTTTGAGATAAGTCGTTATGCTTCAGCATGAGTTATGTGTTTGATACTCCAGGTGTCCCGACGGTGTGCAGGTTTTGGCAGTTAGTGATTTAGCATGTTCCCTTCTGTGCTGCGTTGTTGTTACTACTTTACTGCCTTACCTGCTTTACTGTCTTTTATTTTATTACTTGTTGCGCTATTTATTTTATTTTGTTTGTATGGTGGGGGTAATTACCCCTATTGGAAGAATGGGATGACTGTTTTCTTACGTGCACAAAGTCATGAAATATGGACTGTGATTAAAAATGGTCCATACACTCTGTCTCTTGATGAGGAGCAATGGATTGATCATATTATTAAGAGGGCCACTGTTAACTTTAATGCTTTGAATATTATTCAGTGTGCTATTCACCTAAATGAATATTCTCGTGTCTCCATGTGCAGCAGC
The DNA here is from genome assembly GCA_024336825.1 of Amorphophallus titanum. Taxonomy (NCBI): domain Eukaryota; kingdom Viridiplantae; phylum Streptophyta; class Magnoliopsida; order Alismatales; family Araceae; genus Amorphophallus; species Amorphophallus titanum. The sequence continues at coordinate 755,334 of JANBPO010008741.1, forward strand.
GCACAAAAAATGTGGGACAAGCTAAAGCTAATCTATGAAAGTACCATGAAAGTCAAGGAGACGAATGCCAACATGTTGATCTGAGATTACGAGTTGTTCCATATGAAAGAGGAAGAAAACATCTCCGAGATGTTCACACGTCTCATGGAGATCACAAACGGGTTGAAATCACTCGAAAGAGAGTTCAAAGATACAGATTTGGTAAGAAAAGTGCTGAGGTCCCTATCACTAAGCTGGCACACCAAGGCAATAATGATAGAGGACTCAAAAGACTTGTCTACCCTCACCGTGGATGCGCTCATAGGGTCATTGATGGCCTATGAGATTAACATAAAGAGAACGGAAGAGGACACGAAGAAGAAGAAGTCCATTGCGTTGAAAGCATACCCGGAGCCTATCTTGAGCCAAGAGGATTCAATGGGAACCACAGACGATGAAGAAGTCATCATGCTGACAAGGAGAGTGAGATAATTTCTACGCCAAAGGAGAAGATTTGGTGGAAAGTTCAACAAAGGAAGAAGACAGTCGAAGAAAAGGAATGAACCACTAAAAGCGACTGAGGTCATGTGCTATGAGTGTAAGAAGATGGGGCACATGAGAGGTGAATGTCCCGAGTTGCAGAAAAAGAAAGGAAAAATGGTGAGGACACCAGAGCTAGCCGTCATTATCAGACACGTGGCACGACTCGAGCGACGCCGACCTCTTTGTGACTGGGTGATAGCATAGAGTCATCACCTGGGTATTGAGTTTCTTTATGTTTATTACGAGTGTATTGGTGTGTATTTGAGCATTTATAAGTGTAATGGGTCTCCATAAGGCTAGGTTCATCAGAGTCATCCTCTATCCCAACTGGGTGGCTAACATTGTCCCAGTTATGAAGAAAGATGGGAAAGTCAAGATTTACATAGACTTCTGGGACCTCAACCGCGCGTGTCCTAAGGATGATTTCCCCCTCCCTCATATTGATGTTTTAATTGATAATACTGCAGGGTATGAGACCTTCTCTTTCATGGATGGCTTCTCAGGGTATAATCAGATCCGCTTGGCTGAGGAAGATCAGGAAAAGACTTCGTTTACTATGCCTTGGGGAACCTATTGCTATGTGGTCATGCCATTTGGGCTCAAGAACGCCGGAGCCACCTATCAAAGGGCCATGATGATAATTTTTCATGATATGATCCACATCTACATTGAGGTGTATGTTGATGATCTGGTGGTGAAGTCAAGGACAAGGATTGAGCACCCTGGGGTTCCGCCTAAAGTCTTGCAGAGATCACGTGAATATCAATTGAAGATGAACCCCAAGAAGTCCGTGTTCGGTGTTTCTTCAGGGAAGCTATTAGGATTTATCGTCAGTAAGAGGGGTATTGAGATCGATCCCAACAAGGCGAAGGCCATAAGAGATATGTCTCCTCCCAAGAATTTGAAGGAAGTCTGAGGTTTGATCAGGAGGTTGCAGTTTATACGCCGATTTATATCCCAACACTCACAAAGGTGTAGGCCGGTCTATGAGCTTACTAAGTCGGGAGTTAAATTCAATTGGGATGACAAATGTTAGGAAGCCTTTGAAGGATTAAAGGACTATCTATCTAGTCCCCCTGTCTTGAGGCCGCCAGTCCCAGGAAAACCACTCATTCTCTACATTTCTATCCTGGATGACTCAGGAGGTGTTGTCCTAGCACAAGTCGATGAAGAAGGAAAGGAGAGGGTAGCTTACTACTTGTCTAAGCTCCTCAACCCCTGTGAGTAGAAATACACAGCCATGGAAAAGACCTGCGCAGCCTTAGTCTGGGTAGTTCAGAAACTTAAGCATTCTTCTTAGCCACGAGGTTCATAGCGAATGAGAGTCGGATCAAAATAAGAGTGAAGACATAGGAGTCTTATTGTTTAGATCGAGTCCATGTATTTTCTGATTTATTGAGTCTAGAAAATCTGATTAAAGGATGAATTAGTAGTTGTAATTGAATATTTCGATTATCAATGAATAGAAGTTGAATTTGAGTAAACACTTGTGCAATTACATCTTATGTGTGATTACATCGCGCTCTGATCATGCTTTCTTGCGAGATGCTTACCATGCCGGCTATTCGCGTCTCCCGAGCGAGTCTTCCGCTGTAAATAAAGGCTCGGGGCGTGACAATGGGGGTCGCTACCTTGACCCTCCTCTCTTGTCGTACCCTTGGAGGGCGGAAGGTGTTGGGTCCTGCTTGGGCAAGTGAGGAAATCTGGGCTCCCTTGGGGATCCAGACTTGCTTAGATTTGGTCGGCCTGGGGGCTGGCGTATTCTTCAGTGCTGCGGCCGGGGCGGTGGGCATCACCTTGTCCTTCATCTTCTCTAGCACCCGAAAGGAGTTCCGCACTAGAACAGTAGGTACAACCCAGTCCGGGATTGCTTCAGACCTCTGCCCATTGAGATGGACCCGGATGCTCCCAACAACGACAGACTTGCCGGAGCTGGAGATCTGACTCTTAGGTGTAGCGGTGGTGCGATTCCTTCCAAGCCTTCTGCTGTGGGATCCCGACGCTTGGTGAGATGGACCGGTAGTTTGGTGTACATGGTGCACACAGCAACTGAATGTCACAGCTGGGATGGTGTTGGTGTTCCTGGCCAATGCTCAGCCAGCAGTAGCTTCGACGGCTCCCTGGGTGGGAGTGCCGATCTCGGACGCATAGGACGCCTCCATGTCCAGTAAGTCGACGAAGGCCACCCTGAGAAAATTGGGGAAGCCTACCACGGGAGGGAAGCTCCCGAAGGAAAGGGGGACAGCAAGGTAGCCATCCCTGATGTGGCTCTCGACAACCCGAGGACCGAAGGTGATCGCCATTCTTGACGTCGAAATGTGATTTTTCCTACATTTACAAAGATTAGGAGATTTTTCACATATATGTATAGTGCAAAGATTTTTTTTACATATATACCATATTTTAAGGGGTTACTTGAAAAAACACTTGAATGATTAGGGGGTTTTCACATATACCTATAATGCAAGGAGTTTTTTACATATGCGCCATAATTTAGGGGGTTATTTGTGAAAAACCCTTTTACTTATTTTTGCTTGGCCCCCGCCCCATGTCATCTAGTGACGTGGTATGGAGGTTGAGGAGGGTAAAAATGGCCTAGCGCATAACGGGCCCATCTGCAATGAGCTCAATTCGACCACGATCTGCGACGAGCCCAAGGGCACTCGATAGTTGCGACCCATGAAGGCGCGGCCCACTATGACTCGACATCAGATTCTACAGTGCAGGAAAGACTTCGGCCCAGGCACAATGACTGCCAGATGACCCTCCGGCGAATGACCATTACCCCCCATGCTGTTGGTTTCAACCCCGTAACAGGCGAGCACGCCTCACGAGCACTGTAAGACTCACTTAGGGATCAGTCAACTCCGGAGTAACCACCCCTCAATAGGAAACTCCCATCACGATCGTCGGAAACGTTACTCCACTACTTACACCCTTCCCTACTAAGGGATTGGCCTCTAACTCTGGGACAACTCCCAATAAAAGGGACCTTGACAGAGAAGAGAAGGACATGGTGGAATTTCTACCAAAAGTTACACATAGAGAATAGAGCTACTAGTCTTGCTACTATGAAAGAGAGGTCACGTCAGTCATCCCCTGAGAGAGAACCCCGCTGGCACGATCTTACCACCCAGCAAGCACTTTCTGAGTGACCACTGGGAGCAGCAAGCACTCATCCAGAGGATCTACACGTCTCTCAGATCTTCTACAATGACCTCCATCCTTCTCTCTCCCCTGCTCTTCTCTGTTCTTTTCTTAAACTGTTGCTCTTAAGCATCAGAGGGTTGTCCCCTGGGGTAACGCCTAGGGATCCTTCTGACGCCCTTTACTTCTGGTGTTTGCAGGCTTCCACGGGTGTCGGATGACTTCCTCAACAAACAAATAGAGAAGGTGGTACGTCGCATAGAAACCAGATTTCTGTCGTTACACTTTTTGGAGCCATCTGTGGGAACCTCGAACGAAAGGCCATGGCACCTCGTGGAAGCTATCGTAATGCCAGTAACCGTGGGCGTGGATCTCATCAAGCCCGTGGTTTCCGCCGGGGATCTCAGGAGGCTTCATCCTCCCCCCGAGTACGACCGTAGGTTGCCGCCAACGAGCTCGCAGAGATGCACCAGCAAATCCAATTCCTGATAGAGCTATGCTAGGGACTCATCAACAAGCCTGGTGAGGGAAAACATGCCCCCTCAGAGAATCAACAGAATGCTGGTGCTCCCACTATAGCCAACTCTCGCCGGGTGTGGGAGGCCTCTCATGCCTCTGTTGCAAGAACCCGACAATCATGCAGCTTGCCAGCACCAAGAGTGCGGAGCCCACCACACTCTAACCCAGAGATGGATCGACGGCTCCAGTACATCAACGAAATCGAGGACAAGGTCTGCTACCTGGATGATGTCCTCCTTGCCGCCAAGAATCAGGGCCTCATCGACGATGACCAGAACTTCCATGCTCCCTTCTCCAAGGAGATCATGGAAGCCCCTACTCCTCCCAAGCTCCAACTGATGTCTTTCATCCCGTATGATGGAACCACCGACCCGGCCGACCATATGCATAGCTTCAAGTCCCACCTGGTCTTCCACCGGGCCTCGGACGCTATGAAATGCCTAGTGTTCGTCACAACCATCCTGGAGAATGCTCGGGCATGGTTCGAGTCCTTGCCAACTGTGAACATCTCCTCCTTCCTGTAGCTAAAGAAGCTGTTCAAGGAGAACTTTATTGGCTATCGAAAGGTGGCCAAGTCCGCGGTGACCCTGCTCGCCCTCAAGCAGGGGCGAGAAGAGATACTTTGGGACTTCGTCTCCCGTTTCCGAGTGGAGGCACTCTGGATCCCATGCCTCGACATCAACATCGCCACCACCACACTCACTCAAGGGACGCAGGACCACATCCTTCAACGAGCGCTCAGAGTCGAAGCCCCGACAACCCTCATCGACGTCCTCTCCTTGGCACCGAAGCATGTGCGGTGCGAGGAGAACATTGCGGCCCTGGGCCGCCCGGTCGGAACCAATCGATCCGACCTGAATAGATCTGCCGACTCGCCATGCGAAAGGCGGAACAAGTGGGAGCGACGGGACCAAGATCGTTGTGACCGCCCAAAAAAGAAAAGGGGCAATTACCGCAACTACATGCCCCTGACGACTCCCCCCGACCAAATTTTGATGGAGATCTATGAGGAGCCATTCCTCAAGTGGCCTCCTTGGATGAAGTTAGATCCGAGCACGAGGAGCAAGAGGAAGTACTACCGCTTCCATCTTGACCACAGCCACGATACGGCTGACTGCATCAACTTGAAGGATGCAATCGAGGACCTCGTTCGCTGAGGACTTCTTGATAAGTTCATCGCTAAGGCCGTAGTGAAGCGACAATGGACCCCTCCACCCATCAACAACTGACTGAATGGGAAGGAGAACATGATGATCTCTGGAGGGCCGACCTCAGGTGGAGATAGTGCCAGCAAACGTCAATGGTACACATTGCCCATCAACCCCACGGAGCAGGGCGATAGTAGTCAACAGGAAGCTATCGCTCGGGAACACCAGAAGGACCCCATCGTCTTTTCAGACGATGACTTGAATGGTGTAACCACTCCCCATTCTGATGCTCTGGTGGTCTCGGCCACCATTAACCAATGTACCATGTGACACATTCTGGTCGATAATGGAATTGCTCCCGATGTTATTTTGTACGATTGTTTGGTAGTTATAGGTGTGGATTTATCGCGAATCACACTACTACACACATCGTTGTATGGGTTCTCTGGCACGACGGTCCGTCCGGAGGGACGCATCTCACTGCCAATCACGTCTGGGACTGCGCCTAGGGATGTATCCTTCTTGGGAGATTTCACGGTTGTCTGCGCGATGACCGGGTACAATGCCATCATAGGGCGAGGAATCCTTAGCACACTTCGCAGCGTCCCCTCCTCGTTGTAGACATGCTAAAATCGACATCATTTTGAGCACATTTCACATCACTTTATAATGCCCCAATCTGACCCTCAAGTTAGCCTTGGCCATGAAGTCCGTGCGAGACGAATCCTGTGTTGGCAAGGTGGTGCCAGTGAGAAGCGTTGCCCATTCCTTGATGTGTAATGGTGTTGGCACTGCTCCGGAAGGATGAGTGCCAGTTGGGCGGTGTTTGTGAGAATTTACAGCTAGTGTTGTGATTTCCAAGGCATTGTGAATCGGAGTCTGCGGAGTTGCAGAGGATGTGTAGAGCGTCGGAGGATTGGTTCTTCGGTGTGAGATTGTCTCGGTTGCGTGAGACGTGTTGTTACCGTGTCGTTACTTTAGGCATTGTGGTTTGTAGCACGGGCTGGATTGAGAGCTGGGAAGACATGCTGGCGAGGTTGTCACATGAGTACCCAGTTTCTGTGTTGGAAGCTGTGTCCTTAGGTGAGATCGTATTTTTAGAGATGTGATCTCTGACAAGATTATGGGTCCCAGTTAGTGGCCGTGAGCAGCTGCTGAGGTTGACCGAGTGATCGACCATGGTAAGAAGTGTATTATCTGGGGACCCGTGTGCATTGGTCGTGGTGTTATCGATCAGCTTGCTGTGGTAGCAGGTGGCACTTGTCAGTTCTACAGAAGTGTGTCGTAGATTATGAGAGGTTGTGTCCCGAGGCTCTGTGGTAAGAGCGGAATCGAGATTGACAGACGTCCTTTTGGAGCATTTTTGAGGTGAAGGGTTTGATGAGACAGGATGAAGGACGTGCCTGTGTGCGGAGGTCTCTGAAGAGACGTTGACATTGGATATGGTAATCCCCAGTCTGCGACCAGCCTGGGATGGCTTCCCTATAAGTCTGTGTCGAGTGAGGTAAAGACTGAAGACACCAGGTTCTTGTCATGTGGTTTCGCCGTGCTCCCCTGAGGGGGTAGAGTTGGCATGAGGCTCGAGATCAGTTGCAGTGTTTGAGCGAGCTTTGGCTCGAGTTGTGGTATTGGTCTATGGAAGAGTCAGCGGATGGCCTGTCGAGATTTGGAATGTGTCCTTCAGATCTGGTGCAAGACCAGGAAAGAAGGAAGAAGCTGAGCAAGTCGCAACTATGCCAGATTCGGGTCTGAACCTGAGTACCTTTTGGTAGCAGCTCCACCGCCTGCCCCTGTGCGAATCAGTTAGAGCTCTATTCAAGAGAGTTCTTCTTCTCTGAAGCGCCGACGAACCAGAGGTGGTCCTGCCTGGTTTTGACAATGCCTCCGCCCAAGGCGTCCAATCTCCCTTAGTCACGCCAGACCCAGAGCCCCCTGTTCACCTAGGACAGATTGCTGCCAAGTCAGCCCCGACACCCCCTCCTCCTCTCTATTTCATATTTTGCAATCTTCATTAAAGTTGTGGCCTTCGACGATATGAAACCAACGCAAGTGGTCTCATCTCGATATGATGTCGGCACTGGAAGTTCCACTATGGCTATCGGTGACCTATCCTGCTGTTCACCCAGGAACCTGACATCGACCATTCTAGCAACCACGTCCAGCCAGAAGATCTGATGGCCTCCATCTTTTGAGGGTCGTAGAGCTCCCTGTCTTCTACATCCACGACTTGGTCCCGCCATGTTTGGAGTTCGTCAACGAGCGTACCAGTCGCCGCACCACGATTGCGCCATCCTATCCTGCACGGTAGAACTGCACAGGTCTCCAGCTGTGACCCCCGCCTCCATCCAGCGACATCGGCTCGATGCCGGACTTGCAGGCATCCTTTGACATCCCTCAAGCTTCGTCCAGGCATTGACAGCACCTCGAGTGGACGTCGGAGCGAGGCGCACGGTCATTGTTTGGTTTCCCCTCCCTTTGTTCCCCCCTCCTGTGCGAGGGTAGTGCGTGTAGTGAATTGCCCCCATCCCCGTGATCCCCCTCCCTATGAGGAGTGTAGTAATTGTAATAGTAGGGACATCGCCAAGCCTCCTCGATGTAGCGTGACCGTCGGGTGCGCACGCTCCCCGACCCGCCTTCATCTCCGATCGGTGCCAGTCTCTTCAGACTCGGCAAGGTTTAGATCTGGCCCTTGCTCCTTGGCATTACTTTTCTAGTATCTTTTCACGCTCACGCCGAAGGTGAGGAGAGCTCGTTGCTTTCCTCTCTCTCTTTTTTTCTCTTTCTCTCTTTTTTCTTTTCTCTTCCTTTCTTTTATTTCTTTCCCCTTTTTATCCCCATTTTTTCTTTCTCCTTCCTTTTTTTCTTTTCTCTCTTTCTTTTTTTTTGCTCGCCCTATAAAAAGGGGGCGGGGTGGCTTTGAACGGACCACCCCCCTTTCAAATCTCCGCTTCCCTCTCTCTTTCTCTCTTTTGTGAGTAAACGGGCAACTTCCCCCCTTCTTCCTTCCTTCTTCCCCTTCGTGCGCAACCGCCATCGCGAGCACCGCCGCCATCGTCATCGCCATCCCAGTCGTGAGGGGACAATCGTGGAGGGCACTCCCTTCCTCCTCTTCTTTCCTTCCTCTCCTTTGTTCTCTTTCTCCCCCACCCCTTTCCTTTTTTTCTCTCTCCATTCTCGGAGGACGGCGGAGCCCTAGGCCCCCATCCTTCCCGTCCTTCCTCTCTCTTCTTCTTCTTGTTCTCCTATTCTCCTTATTCACTTCTTCCCTTCCTCCTTCTCCATCTCCGACGCTGTCGGCGGAAGAGCCGTTGCTGGCCATGCTGGTGAGGGGGCTTCAAGAGCGTCGGGGAGGAATACGCAGAGTGTGCCGGTGAACATGGCACATGGCAGGCCAGGGAGCATCACTCAGGGCGTGTCGGGGTGGCCTTCACGAGTGTGTCGGGGAAGCTACCCAGGAGGTGTGCCGGGCAAGGCCCTAAGGGCTGTGCCAGGGAAGAGCATGGGGGGTGCACTGGGGAAGCCCCCCACAGGGTGTACCGGTGAGGGGGTTTAGCGTGCCTGCGAAGACCCATGAAGCGGAGAGCGTGCCGGGGAAGGGCAACTTCATGCTGTGCAGGGGAGAGGCACAGGAACTGTGCCGTTGAGGGGCAAAAGATACTTTCTCAAGCATAGGACTTCCGGTGTTGCCCTGCGGGGCCCACCATCACTTTGTTGGGGCCGTCACTCCTTGTGGGCGTGCACCCGTGTTTCCCTTTACGCCTTTGGCCTAGGGGAAACTCTGAGATGCATGCTAGGGGTCATTTGGGGGCTTCCCCCTTGATTTCCCCCTCTCCCGTGGAGGTATGGGGGCGTGGTCGATGTTTCACTGCTGGGTCGACATAGCGGTCATCCCAGTGGCCATTATGTGCATAACGCGCCTAGGGAGGGGTGTTATGCTCCGTGGGTTTTGAGTCTAGCTTTCGTGGGTTTAACGGCCCCACGACTGACCGTTATGTTCCGCATAATGTCCCTGCATTTGTGCGTTATGATTTTCGACCATTAGTTTTCGACCGTTGGGGGTCCTGGTCACATAACGCGCCTAGGGAGGTCCGTTAAGTCCTATGACGCCCCAAGGAAGGTGCATTATGCTCAACGCCCTTATCTTGCACTTAACACACCAGAGATGGTCCGTTAAGGTCTATAACGTGCCTAAAGGACTGTGTTATAGTCTGTTTTCACTCCGTGACATAACGCACCATGGTTGGTACGTTATGTACATAACGCCCTAGAGGTGTGTGTTATGTTGCCTTTTATCGTGTCTTCTAATGCACTAGTCTTGGTCCGTTAGAGGCTGTGACGCCCCAATATGGGTGCGCCATAGCCAGAGTTGCCCTTTTCATCTAATGCTCCTGAGTTGGACCGTTAGGGGGCTATGGTGGCCTAGCTTTGGACCGTTACAGGCCGTGACGGCCCAAAGATAGACCGCCAAGCACCGTTTTGCACCGAGGTGGGTCTTCGTGCTTGCCGCGTTCGTTTCATGTTGCATGAATCCCTGGTCGACCCAGTTGTGACCCAGCGGTTGACTAGCGGTCTCATGAATGCCCTAGACACCCCAAGGGTTCTGTGTCTGTGTTTTGAGGGTGTCAGGAGGATCGTGCTACCTCGGTTAGTGTGCCCATGAGCCCTAGGGTCTGAGCGACCCCAAGCATGTTTTGAGTTCCGAGGGAGGGGCCGTATGTATGGCCTCGGGCTATGAGCCTAGTTGACCAGCCTGGGACTGGGGATTTTTTACGTGTCACCCTGATTTTGGACCTAGGGATTAGGCCAGAACACTGTGTCGATGCCGCTTCCCCTATGAATAATACAAACACTACTCCCCGCACAGGGGGGTTGGACGAAGGGATGGAAATTTTATGGTTACAATAAAATACTACCTCCACGCAGGGAGGGGCGTTAAGCCGGCCAGGTGGGGTGGGGAAGTAAACCAAGAAGTTGCGGAAGAAATGATTCGGCCGAATCTGCCAGCTTCTGGATCGGGCTGACCACCGGTTGCTATTGACGGCTCCACGGTCTGAGGCGAGCTCGGATGGTGGTGAAACCAGTGCCAAAACGTCGCTAGCTGGATCCAGAAGTCCTCAGAATTTTTGGGGAGCAGCTTGAAGATGCCTATGGTCGCAGCGGACTCTAGGGCAGGGCGGCTCTGTCCTGACTGGTTCTATCCTCAGGACGCAGCAGTAGGAAGGTGGAGATGGTACGAGTGATCCCAGAGTCAGATTGATGCAGGAGCAAAACCGGCACGTCCATCTACGAGTCTCCTTCGATCTCCGACCAGGAAGTCCTCCAGGAGTGGTCGGAGCAGAGAGATAGGAGGTTCATAGCAGAAGGGTATCAGGATTGTGTTTCTGTGGACTGACCTGCGTACCCTGACGAGAAAATTCAGAACAAATGATCCTATCCTCTGAATGCAGTCCCGTCAAAGGGGTTGGAAGGAGAACTGGTCGAAGAACGCTCCGGCCAAACAGCGCCCCAAGGGGAGAAAGGGTGTGGCCGTAGAAGCTTCTGCACTGGCACTCAGGTCTTCCCACGAGTGCCAGCCGCGCGCTCCAGCGAGATCGAACCTCCCGGACAGTCACGAGCTCGGATGAAGGCGGGATCACCCCAAGGACGAAGCCAACTGGAAGAGCTTTCTGACAGTGTAGGGTGATCTCTCTGGAGCTCCGATCTGCAGTGGTGACTAGCACTGTATCTGGAAGGAACTCTGCCGGGTAGCAGCAGGGCCCAGCAAACTATGGGGAAGAGAGGGAAAGTGTGGTTTTCTGTGGTGGGGTTCCTTGGATCTGCAATGGAGGTGGATGGGTGGCTTTTCCCTACGGCCTTCCCCCCCATCCATGTCAACCTAGTTCCCCAGTCGTTCCTTGGCCTGCCAGCACACTAGATTTTCTCTTGCTCTACCCTGGCCCCTTTAGCGGCACAGCCCCTAGCTTGCATAACATACCCCCCAGTTGCCCCCCTTCAGCAGTACACCCTCCTTTGGGTCCCTTGACCGACACACTAGCCCTAGCCATCAGCCCCAGTACCCCTGGCCTGTGCATTGGCCCTCTCCCTGTCATCCCCTTGGCGTTTTCCGAGGTTTGACTGAGGTGTTGTCGTCTGCGGACGTCCACCCCCGCTTGTTGGGTTCCGCCACTCCACGTAGGCGTGTTCCCTGTATCTCCCTTACGCCCGGGGTCAAGGGGAGATGCTGCCAAAATTTCGTCAGAACAATGGTATAACAAGGGCAGGAGAGGCAACAAATGAATGGAATAACACTCAATAAACGCCCCAATCAGAATAATCTTGAAAGGTTAATTGATTTAAAAATCACATCCAATAAAAGGTGGAAGAAAAGAAAGGCCTTAAGGCCACTAAAAGGAGGGGAACACTGGCTTTCATTTGGCCCTTCATCTCTTTCACTGCGTCTACGCACAGTCCCAGTGCGTGGACGCAGCCCCCCCCTTTGCCTTGGCCTCCTTCACTGGCACGCTGCCTCCTTAACGCTTTCAGCGTTGACGCACTGCCCCAGGTGCGTGGACACATCCCTTTGCCTTGGCCTCCTTCGCCGGCACGCTCCCCCTTATCTTCCTTCAGCGTGGACGCAGAGCCTCTTGGGGCATGGACGCAGCCCCTTGCCTTGGCCCCCCTTCGCCGGCACACTTCTCTTATTCTTCCTTCACTGCGTCCACGCACAGACCCAGTGCGTGGACGCAGCCCCCTCTTGTTTTGGCCTTAGCCGGCATGCCACCTCCTTAACGCTTTCAGCGCTGACGCCATTCCTCTTTCACTGCGTCCATGCACAGACCCAGTGCGTGGACGCATCCCCTTTGATCTGGCCTCAGCGGCACGCAGGTTACTTATATAGCATTATTTGAGCTTTACCATGACTTATTAACCCAATATTTATTTATTAATTTATTTAGGCCTTCTATAAATTTTAAATAAATTTTAAAAAAATTAAAAATAATTCATATAAATTCTAGGGCATTACACTAGAGGTAGGGAAATTAAAGTTATAACCAAAATTATCCTTCACGCAGGGAGGGGCTATAAGCCGGCTAAGCAGGGGATTGGGGAATTCATACAAAACCTGAATTGCCGAGTTGTGCTGGTTCTAGCCGTTTCTAGAACAGCATGATAGTGAGTCGATGATGGTGCCACCATGGTCTCTGCCGAGCTCAGAAAAGGCTACAACTAGTGCCAAAACTCTTTGACTTGACCCAGTAGAACGTCAGAATTTTCGTGGAATTTCCTGTCGATGTTGCTGGTCGGGGCAGGGTCTAGAATAGGGCTGGATTGCTCTGGTTTTGGTTGCTCCAAGAGTGATGCTGCTGGAAGGTGGGGGTGCCACGGATAGTCTCGTGCTCTGTTGAAGGCGAGACCAGGGCCGTTGCGACCGTGGTCGAGTCTCCTTCGATCCAGGACCAACGGTGTCATCGACAGATGTCAGAGCTGATCGTGAAGGCTAGAATAGTGGGGGTGGGTCGGTTCAGGCTCAGGGAAATTGACCTAGTGCACCTTGGAGGGAAAATTTAGAACTTTCGATGTCGAGGTCCAAAATTAGTTCTGCTTCTTGGGGATGGCAGTGGACTTAAAGGAGAATCCCACAACAAAGTTTCATGCCTATATCTGCAAGGGAGTGGTCATGGTTGCACTTGATCTGGGGCTCTGGTTCTCTGCAAGAGTAGTCTTGCACAGTCGAGGAAGAATCGCTCTCACAGGTGGCTTAGTGCTCTCTGGATGACCTTTCCAGAGGTATATGGCTTGCCACTAGAAAGATCGGGGAAGGACCAAAAATGATGCTGCTTCCAGGACCCTTACTTGCTACCTACAAACTGCTACTGGATTTGCAACTTTGTGATAGAAAATGGAGTCGGTATACATGTTTTGTCATTTACTGGATGAAGTTAATTACAGCTTCAAATGCAATATTCTTGGAACATATCCAAACAATATTTGATATATAAGTAAGATCTGTCACTCCCTTATGTAAAACCTCAACTAAGTGATGCGGGACGGACACGCGTCCTAGGACTCTAGCTCGCGGGCGTCCCTAGCGAGTGATAGTTGGGACCGTGCGCGGTTGAGAAACCGGTAGTGAGTCGGGTAGTCAGCTCTTCCGCGCTCGGATCGAGTCACGGGACGAGTCACTACTCTCGCAGCAGTGATAAAAAATATACGAGCTACATTAACCTATCACATGTAGCGGCATAAGAAAGTATACGAGTAAATCAAAGTGCCTACGAGGAGGGTGGCAAGTTTACCTCCACGCTCCGGGCGTGGGGACGACGATGCCGGCAAGTTACGGTAACTCCCGGTACAACGGTAAAAGTTAATTTACAGCAGTAAATTTTATTATCCACTCCACACAGAGAGGTAAAAGGCTATAAGTGGGGCCCGGGAAGACTGACCCTGGGTTGATGGGCAGCAAACTGGACGCGCTGTCGGGGCGAACTCGGCCTGCTGGTCCGACTCGGTTCTGACTCGGTGGACAACAAGGTGCGGCTTCCAAAGGGACATTGCCTTCCTGAGCTCTTCTACAGGCGCCGCTTGGCTGGATCGTCGGCAGGACGTCCCTGGTCGACACCTGGGAGAGGCGGTCGCTGAAGTTGACCTTTGGTATTTAAATGTGAATTTTTTCCGGACAGTAATTTCAGACCTGCACAGGGAACAGATCTGCGCACCTCGGCAGCACGAATTAAATCTCACAGATCGGGAATCAGATCGAGGCGAGGGCAGTGGGGATGGAAAGAAGACTCCCAGATTTACCACATATAGTTTTTTCAGCTCGATCCAAGGAAAGGATGAGAAATGGGAGGCTCTGCAAATAATGTGTTTTTCTGTGACTCAGGTTATAGACGATCAGGACAGACAGGGATCTGCCTGATAATGATTTTTGAACGGGACCCTGTGTCACGAGCAATCGTCCATCGCCGGGCGATGGGGATCCGCTCCGGATACAACTCGGTTCATCGCCCAATCCTTTGCAGATAGAGAAAAATCCAAAACTACATTTTAGAAATCATGTGTCAGCATATGGCATTTAGAAGCATAATTAGAAAGCATTTAGGAGCATTTAAATGTATTTACCTATAGAAAAGGAGAGAAGCCGCCCAGCATGGTCACCCGGTCAGTGGCGCTAAGGGAATCAAATAAGAAGGCTAGGGAAGTCGCTCCCCATGCATATCTACCCACCCTGCTCAGATCTTCCAACAATGGGAGGAGCCTACAGCTGATTACGTCAGCTCGGGTCGCGAATAGGAGTTTCCTAAATAGCAACATCAGGAAGCATCTCAAAACCCTATCTCCCTCTGGTCCCACCTTCGCCTCTATGCTCGGGCGCACCTGTTCGACCACCCGGTCGATGTGCTGCTCCGGTAGTTCTCCAACTACTATCGCTGCTCTTCGGAGTCCCAAGCTCTCCTGCAGGACTGATCTTGATAATTGGGATGATGGATGCCCCGGCCTCATGAAGTCCAGCCCAAGCAGCTCCTGGGCCAGCTCCCTGTAATCCACGTAACTCCATCCAGTCACCGCCTTCCCGTGTACTCTCAGCCTGTTGATTCTTGCCATATCTTCCAGTGTTGGTATCATATGCCCCCACGGGAATATGAAGGCTCGACTAATTGGGTCCCATCTCTCATGCAGCGCATACAAGAGGGCGGTGTGTACTCTCGCCACTTCAATACTGAGGACTTCCCTAAAGCCCATGACGACCAGTCTGTCTCTCTGATATTCTGGCAGTGCCAAGTACACCGCCCGTACTTGGAGCCAGGTAATCCGTGTTCTTCTCTTCCCCTACACACATTTGAAGTCATCAATTAGTCAGTTAGTCACACTACATTTGCATTGCATAAACAAAACAACAACAAAATCACATAAACAAAAACTCAGAAAATGTCTTTTTTACTCTGGCTCATTTAACGCGTAGATAGACCGTTTAACCAAATTAGCTCATTTCCTACCTATTAAAAGCTGATGGTTTGTGGATATATTAGCTGCCTTGTACATGAAGGAGATTGTTAAGTGACATGGTGTCCCTGTCACTATTATTTCTGATCGAGACCCTCAATTTACTTCATAATTCTGGAAGGGTCTGCAACATTATTTAGGGACCCAGTTGAATTTTAGCACAACATTTCATCCCCAAACTGATAGATAAATCGAAAGGACCAATCAGGTGGTAGAGGATATGTTAAGAGCATGTGTATTAGACTTCAGTGGAAGTTGACACGACCATTTACCTCTAGTGAAATTTACCTATAATAATAGCTATCAAGATAGTATTCAAATGGCACTAGTTGAGACACTATATGGGAGAAGTTGTTGCTCACCTATCTGCTGGAACGAAGTTGGGGAAAGACAACTTCTAAGTCTAGAGTTAATAAGGGATACTACTGAGAAAGTCAAGCTAATTCGAGAGAGACTCAAGATGGCCCAAGATAGACAAAAATCATATGCTGATAATCGAATGCGTGACCTGGAATTCCAAGTAGGTGACCATGTATTTCTCAAGGTCTCTCCGGGTCGAGTTATTTGAAGGTTCGGCATCAAAGGCAAGCTTACGCCAAGGTTCATTGGCCCTTTTGAAATTCTTGAAAGGGTTGGAGAAGTGGCTTATCGATTAGCTTTACCTCCTCAACTAGCTGGAGTTCATGATGTATTTCATGTCTCAATGCTCAAAAGATACGTACCCGACCCATTCCATGTTATAAGTTATGATAACTTGAAAATTCAAAAGGATATGATGTACGAGCAAAAGCCCATCAAAATAATTGAGCAAGAAGTACGTCAACTTTGGAATAAAACCATTCCTATGGTCAAAGTCTAATGGAACAAATCTTGGTCATATGAAGCGACATGGGAAACGGAGGAAGCTATGCGTAAAAGATTTCCTGAGATGTTCGAATGTAAGTACACTTACCCTTGAAATCCATGAATTGAATTTGGGGACCAAAATAATACACTTGCTACTTAAATAACCATTAATGTGCATTTTCTTCTTTAGAGAAGAAATAGTTATTTATTGATCTATTTATTTATTTGTTTCCATGAGTTAAACATCTACCCAAAATGATGTGCCCTACATCCATGGTGATGATATCACACCACACCTTGTCCTTGTACGTAGCAAGCTCAAAGGGAATCATGCTACACTCCTTAACCTCAATAGATGTAGTGTCGATCCAGGACACTGTGGGGTTTTGGGTGAGGCTTAGATTTCAATTTGAGAGTGGTCAATAGGTGGGATGAGACAACACTGATGCAACTACCAATATCTACAATCACGTTGCAACTCTTCTCTTTAATTTTGGTGAATGTGTGGAAGATGTAATCCTCTTCCAATCATCTGTCGACTGGGGTTGTGCTAGGGTGCACTTAACTACGCTCAACCTAGGGTCTTCACAAGATGAAACAGGGTGGCACGGGACAACACTCTCAATGCACCCCACAAACTTTCTCTCATCAACCAAGTCGTCTGAGACTCCCTTAACTTGGTGAACAACCTCCTCCACATCCTCTTGTTCTCCCTCCTCATGCTCACCTTCAAGGTAGAGGGATTTAGTTTGACTCGGACACTGGCTCGTCACATGGTCATACACTTAACATCAGTAGCATTAAGTCCTAAGGTTGACTTTGAATGGTTCACTAACAGCTCTCCTTTCAACAACAAGAGGAGGTTTGACACTAGAAGAGCTAGCGACGGGTTTACTAGAAGAAGAAGAGGGGCCATAACAAAAAGAAGTGGACTTGCCCGCAAGCACAGACTTGTCATGTAGGTGGCAGACCTTGGTAGCTCGGGGAAAGGGAGCACTCCTAGATTTATCCAAGTCGACCAACTAATAGGCCAACTCCAATGTAGGTGTACTCCAAGCAATGAGCTCCCGACGATAGTAATCCCGCAACCCAGATCGAAAGCGAGACAAAGTCAGTGTGGGAGTCTCAAACTCCATTGCACTAGACTGGTTCAGAAACTCATCAAACTTAGCAACATACTCAACAGCTGATTTGCTGCCCTGGATCAACCAGTTCCATTGGTTAAGCATCCTATGGTGGAAAGAGAGGAAAGAAATTTCACCTTAAATTGCTCCTTCATCTCATCCCAAGTCATTATAGAGTCTTCCCTTCTAAGAGCCGTTTTGATGCGGGACGCTATGTAAGCTATGACTCTGCGCGATGTCGGGACTAAATGACAACTATGACCAGCAACGACAATAGATCGAATGGCATCGACTCGACACCTACAATTCCCAAGAGGAAACTATGCCAAAGAAACAAGCAACCACAAGCTCGCAAGCGCCCCAAGAGAGGGAAGCGTGCCGATCCGCACGGTTGAGAAACCGACAAGATCTAGGGTAGTCAACTCTACACTCGTGACTCGGATGAGTCACGGGACGATCTCGCTCTCTCACCGTGACAGTGAAATAAAATATGCGAGATAGGAACCTAAAGAACTCACAAGCACCGGCATCCAGAGACTATACTAAATAAGCAAGCTAACCGAGAAGGTAGTGGACGCGTACCTCCACGCTCGAGGCGTGGGGAAAAATCCCGGCCAAGTCACACGATCACCCGATACATGAACTAAAAGAATACAACCCAAACATAGCCCACTCCTCGCAGGGAGGTAAAAGGCACATAGCGAATCCAGGGATGTGTGACGTGGGTTGACGGGCCACGGGTCGGTGAAGCTCGTCGCCCACGAGGTGCTGCGAGCCGAAGTGGTCCGAACCGCACTCACGGGTCGATCTGGGTCCAGCAGCGGGGACGGCGTGTCGCTGAGGCCGAGGCTAGTACCGGGATGACAGACGGCGAACAACGAGGGATGGCGACTGCTCTAGGCGAAGACGGCAGCCGGGGAAGCCGGCTTGGGTCCTCGTAGCCTCCGGGAACCGGCGGTCTGAAATCTGGCCGGCCTGCACAAGTGCAGGCAACCAGCACGAAGATGGCCTCGAACGGCAGGTCTGCAGGCGTCCTCCGGTCACGAAAATTGATGTGGACGTGGTCAGGGATGTCCCTGCAATGCTCGAGGAAGGAGGGCCGCAACGGAGCACCGAGGAAGCCGGGACGACGCCGAAAGTGGATCCCTGTGTGGTCTGCCCGGTCTGCTGGCAGCAGGGGAGCAGCAAGAAAAGGGGCCTGGGACGTGGCCTTCGGGTCGTCCGTTGTTTAAAAAACTTGGCGTGGACGCTGGTGGGGACGTCCTAGGGACGCCCGTGGAAGATGAGCTGCAACCGAGCACTGTGGAAGCCGGGGTGAATTTTGGAACAGACCCCTGTGCGTTCTAGTCCGTCTGCAGGCAGCAAAACAGAGCGTGGAAGATGGGGGTGGTCTTTTGGGACGGGGTTTTCTCTGGGGGTTAGGGGAGGGTCGTGGGAGAATGGAGATGGGGTGGTGGGGCGTCATGTAATGGGAGTTTTGGGCGTGGGAGACAATGGCAGGCGTGCTCTGTTCTGCAGATCTGTGCAGACAGAACTGATAGCAGGGATGGTGGGCGGTGGTACGCGGGGTAAAAGGGCTCCGAAAATTATAACAAAATCATGGGGGATGGGTCAGGACGTGGGGAAGATGTGCTCCGAGTTTCAGAGCGATTGGGTCTGGTTTCGGGGGCGTGATGGGGTCTGTGGCTAGGCTCTGTCCTTGCAGATCTGCACAGGTGCAGTCTGCGCAGGTAAATGAGCTGTGAAGGGAAGTTCGGCCACAGAATGAATTTGGACATGAAAATTTATGGGGACGTGGGGGACATGTTGAGGAAGAAATGCTCAGAAGAGGTGGATGCGATCAGAGGAGGGGAAAGGGGCGGACCAACCCTGTCTCTGAAGCTCTGCCCGGCAGACAGACACACAGGGTGCGCTGGACAGCAAGGGGAAACCACAGCTCTACGCAGCAGCACGAACTCGGACCAGGTTCTCCAGGATCTGAGGGACGTCGAGGAGGTCGCCTCCTAGCCACACGAGCAGCAACAAGCCTGAAGGAGATGCTTTGGGCGTCGCACCCAAGAGGAGGAGAGAGGGGGAGATGGAGGGAGTCGTACCCAAGGAGAGGGAGAGGGGAGGCCGTGGCCTTCTCACAAGCTTTTCTCAAAAAAAGTTTTCTTCATTCTATTTCCAGAAGAAATTACATGGTATTATATTAATAAACTAACTATAGAGTTTAGTCTATAAAGTATAGTCTATAGGGAAAGAAACGTACTCAATCACCAGGTACGCCCCCGACTCTGGTAAGCTGGCAACTATGAACCTCCGCAGTGCTCCTCCAAACATCAAGGAGGAACCGCAACACTTGAAAAGATAGGGGTGAGCCTCATCTCATTAGCTTAGTAGGGGTCCTGCGGATCCCCACCACGAACAACGATGGTAAACAGTAGCGATAACAATAATAACAATAGCAACAGTAACAGGAGTAGTAACAACAATAATAACAATAGAAGTAACAACTGTAGCAAGAACAGTAGCGATAGCTGTCGGTGGAACCATAGCTCTCTAAGCTATTCCTAACGATAATGAAAAGTAAAGCCCAATCTCACAGTTGGGGACCGCCGAACCAATAGAAAACTCTGGCTACACTACCAGGAAGAGAAAACCATGGCACCTCTGTTATGAAGACCCATCCTTACAGACGAAGGCCCAACCAAGGCCACGCAGTCCAAGGGTATAGTCACAACCTCACCATCGTGCCCACATTATCTACAGGTGAAACCTTAATAACTCCATGTTTGCGACCGCGGGGAATTTCCCTTTATGGTTCTTTTCCTCGCGACGGGGGTGTACACTCACCTTTTACAGAAGGCCGAGATCGGTCGACTTAGCACGCGGGAATGCTAGGGGTATTGAAATGAAGGTGGAAAGAACGATAGGAACGCACTGGAGGGAGTGGCGTATGGTTAATCGTTCTGGGAAACTAGAACAGGGATGACTGGATGGAATGCGGGCATGCCAGTCGATTTCTTGACGATCACCTGTGGAACCAAATGTTTAACTGTAGATGCGTTGCCAGGAGGGGGCACGTGTGTAACGTCCCAGAGTACACAATACCGATAACCCGATACTAGGTATCGAATTACCGCCATTCTGCACTGAGGGCCCATGATAGCGATGACCCGATACTAGGTATCGACTCACCGTTACCATGAACCGGGGTCGCCACCCAGGCGGCTGAGTGCTTTGAGAACTGACAACCCCTGGCTAGGGCCAAATTGCGTGACTGTGCTTCTACCAAGGTCATACCCACGGTTTTGTCTAGTCCTAAAAAAAAAAATAGAGCATGGGGATAAGCTTAGGCCAGGTATAGAAGTTTTTAGGGATTGATTTCCTCTCTAGGCAACCCGTTCAGAGATTTAGTCTGTTACGCCGGAGCTTTGTGTCTGTCATCGAACCTTTGTCCACTCCAGGCACGCATACGACCAGGCTCATAACGTCCCACGGAGAAACTTTACTGCCACTCTTACCATGCCTAGATCTTTTATTTTCTGAGAGCTTTGGATTTGTGAAGTAGAGACTAAGATGACTGCTCCTTTCTTTTCTTTTTCTTTGCTTTTCGTTTCTTGTCTTTTTGTGGCATAAGGTCATAACGGACTACCCCTATTTGAGACCTCCTCTCATCAGGGTGCCCAGATTGGTCATCGCCCCCTTATTTACTTCTTGCCCCTGGGTTCAGCCGAGGAGAGAAACATATAGGGACCTTGACTTCCCCCCAGGCATGGCCAAGGAGAAAAGGTGCCTACAAAGTAGGAAACCCAACCAAGGATGTCGTGTAGTGTGTGATATTGTCGTGCTCGTGGTCCTCTTTCATCGCGAAAGGGAAGAGACACCTTGCTATCGGGGTGGCACTGGTTTGACTCTAATGAAAGAAACGCTTAAGATACAGCCCATTCCAAGCGTGAGTGAGCTCTTCACCTTCTGCGTTGACTAAGTGAAAAACGTTCCCTGGATAAGCCTCCTTAATGACAAACGGCTCTTCCCAATTAGGCTGTAATTTAGACCTAGGACCTACAGACCGAATGAACTTGCATTTCAAAACCAAATCACCCTTTTAAAATTTGCGTTCGATTACCTTCTTTTGAAAATAACGTGAAACTCTCTTTTGATAAATGGATACGTGATTGGTCGTGTTCATCCTCTTCTCGTCTAAGAGTTCCAACTGGACGAGCAACGCCTCTCAATGTTCATCGACATTAAGTTCCTTAGACCGTGCCAGAATATCAAATGGCATGTGAAGAACCGTTTCAGTTCTGAGGTGGTCCATCGACCATCCGTTTACCCAGGAACGGCCCAAGGTGGACCGTTTACTGTGGTCTGTCTAACCGGTGGTTCCTTCCATGTCGAATTGAGTCCCGGATGAGTAGACCTCGATCCACGTGCTGACCTATGGTCTGACTGATGCTGGGCATCATATGGGGGGCATGTGTTAGGGTGCCGTGGGGTCCCTGGAGTTTGTGTTCTCGGCTCGTGTCTCTGTGAGTCGGTATCGGTACGAGGAGCAGTCCTCATACTTGTTCAGTTTAGGCATTATTTTTTGCTGACTAGAGAGTCCACACCTCTGGTGACACGTCCACTAGTTGTAGCCTTCTTACGGCACGCGCGTGCTGACCCACCCGGGAGTGGTGGAGCGACTAATCCGAGTGATACGGTTGTTAGGCTGGTTACCATAGGGCCCCCACGTACAGCTGAGTCCAGGCTTAGAGGGAATAACCAGCTAGAGGACAGTCCTAGGGCGTATGGTCTGAGTGTGCACACGAGGTTAGGGGCGTCAGACAGCGCTGACGAGCGTGACCCTAGCTAGTCCTTGTTTGTGGTACTGATTACTGAGTGTGTCTCTATCTCCGCCTGTGGCGTTGTAGCTAGACACTTGTGACGTGGTGTAAGACGTCAGGGGACGCATTCGGTCGTTCTTCTAGTGTGTGGTGCTCTTGTCTGGTGGCAGGTACGGACTCGAGTTTTGACGGACCGAGGTTCAGTTGTTTGGTACGGTTAGTTCAGGTGGCTTTTCCATTTATTTATAACTGCTTGTTGGTTCTACCATACCCCCATTAGTAGCGTTTCCTTCGTACTGCTGGCGTTTCCTGCCTTGTTTCTTTCGTGCGAGGTGGGGGTCCGCGGGATCCCTATTGAGCCTATGAAATGAGGCTCACCCCTGTGGTTTTCAGATGAGGCGGGGTCATCGCGGGACGCTGTAGTGGTTCAGCGTGGTTCTAGTAGCCGAGGTTAGTCGCCTTCAGAATTGCATGTGTGTCTTGAGAATTTTCTTGAATGTCATTTTCATGCATGCCAGTCAATGAATCCTGATTGCATAAAATGAAAATCAATGAATGTTATTGAAAACTTGTGATCACACTTGATTAAGTGCTGAACTGAATGATTGAGTTTGTGAATAAATACACATGACTCATAGTTGTCATCATCAAAAAGGGGGAGAATGTTAGATCTCTGATTTTGATGATGACACACTATGTATCATGTCATTGATAAAGTGCTTGTTTACATGATTCATATGCTTGATGTTATGCATAAGCTAGGATCGATGCTAGTTGCATCTTCCATCAAATAAGGTCGGTGCTAGTTGTGTCTCTCATGAAGTAAGGTCGATGCTAGTTGCGTCGCTCTTGTAGTGAGGTCAGTGCTAGTTGCGTTTCTCATGAAGTAAGGTCGATGCTAGTTGCGTCGCTCTTGTAGTGAGGTCAGTGCTAGTTACATTTCTCATGAAGTAAGGTCGATGCTAGTTGCGTCGCTGTTGTAGTGAGGTCGGTGCGAGTTGCCATGATTTCATAAGTAAGGTCGATGCTAGTTGTGTCGCTCATGAAGTAAGGTCGATGCTAGTTGCCTTGTATACATATAAGGTCGGTGCATGTTGTGCCTTGCACAAATAAAGGTCAGTGCTAGTTGCCATAATTGCATAAGTGAGGTTGATGCTAGTTGCGTCGCTCATATAGTGAGGTCGGTGCTAGTTGGCTTGCATCCATATAAGATCGATGGACGTTCTTGTAGAAATGAATATAAGGTCACTGTATGTTTTGAATCTTCACATATAGAGGTCTGTGCAGGTTTTGTCATTCTCATACAAGGTCAGTCTTAGTGTTCATGCTTGCATATTCAGGTCGATGCGAGTTACCTTGTTAGCATATAGACTCATGCATTAAAGTCGGTGCTAGTTTGCATTAGCTCATGAACAAAAGTTAATGCCAGTCTTCTTATCTTCTGTATAAGATCAAGGTCTAGGTCGATGCCAGTGGTGCTGTCATGCCCCTTGGTGCGTCATAGTCCCTGACGCGCCTAACCCCGTGCGTCAGGAGACAAGTAGAAACAAGCTGTGACGCACACCGCTCGGGGCATCACAGGCTCTGACGGACCACCTTTGGTGCATCAGGAAATAGGATGAAATCAGCTGTGACACACACCCCTCGGGGCGTCACAGCCTCTAACGATCCTACATAGGAGCGTTAGGGTGAAGGGCAGCGTCAGCTCTGACGCTCCCTCACTGGGGCATCACAAGGCTCTGACGCCCCACCCTGGGCGCTTCAGAGGCCTTAAGCCCCCAACGGTCAGAAACTCAACGGCCAAAAAACCATAACGGTCGGATGCCAACGGTCGGATTATCACTCTGACGATCCAACCTAGGCGAGTCACACACCCTGGCTGTCTATCGTGGGACCGTCAGGCCCACGGGCCACCCAGTTGGCAAAGCAGTGTCTTGTGATGCACCTACCATGGGGCGTCACAGTCTGTAACGCGCCCACCCTGGGGCGTCACAAGCTGTTGGAAGGACCGTCACACCGTTCCGACGGCGAACCGGTGGGAAACTGCCAAAAATACCAACCACGCCCCCATACCTCTATTGGAGAGGGGGAAAACAAGGGGGAAGCCCCCTGGAGACCCCTAGCATGCTTCTAAGCCATCAAAATGTGGAATCCCAGCTCAAATCCCTTGATCGGGCGAACTCTCCCCAAATCATGGAAAACTCTAACCCGGCATGAAAACCCATCTCTCGGCCTCCCCTCAGGTTAGAAATCGTGGGAAAGGAATGCGGGGAGCTAGGGAACGTCACCCTACCTCGATCTCGCCTCGAGGGGCGCCGGATTGACCACAAATCGCGAAGAACGCTTTGAAACCCTGGCCCCTTCACGATCTCCCACAAGCTTTACGCCTTCACGATCGCCTCACCATCGCCGTCGTCACCACGCCGTCGCCCCATGCCATCTACAGCCGGAGGGGATGTCACCGCGAGCTCGCCAGACGAAGAGGAGGAAGAGAGGGGCGCTCACGTTGGGGAGAGTAATTGTCAACTACTCATCCCGTGTATGTTCTATATGCTCATGCTGCTGTGGGAATGAGGCTAGTGGACACTCAGAGGCGGGGTCACTCTTAAAAGGAGGAGATGACTTAAAGTCTCACTAGGAATCACTGCTGGGTCCCACTAGGTGACTAGATCTGAGACACTGAAGGTAGAGCTGATCCCTCAATTCTCAGACAAGTCCACAACATGCGCATTAGATTCGACTCGCCTCAATACTCGAAAAGGACGGGCACCATGAGCTTGCATTAGACCGACTCGACTCGATGTATGCAGACTCTGAACAAACTATACAAATAAGGAAAAAAAGCACACTCTATATCCTAGTCACACCTAATGCTATGCAGAACCATGCAATGGTGGACCAAGACATCCGAATGTGTGACTAGTATACACTTGACGTAACTGGTGGTTGGCAGAGTCATGGAATCCTAGGCATCCTAATATGAACCAATCATGTACTGAATTATTATTGGACTTGGGTGTGGGAGGGCCAGGAGAGCCAAAATCACTATCGCCATTACCCCTATATGTATGTATCTCTTGCCAAAGGACAAGCTCATTGCTACACGTAGGTTGACTGGCCTGTGTGGGAGGGGTGTGATAGGGGACTTCCCTAACAAGGTGGAGTAGATAAGGTGTGTCATAAGGTTCACTTGGGAAGCGGTCAAAAGGATCAAAGAATGTATGACCCCTTGAGATGGGTTCCATCATGACATGGTCCCATGTTTGGAATTTTTGAAGGTGTAGATGGTCACCTTCATCCATCATGGTAGATGGGACAGTGATCTCGTATAGAAGATAAGATTCCTCCCTCGGGATAAATGGAATGTAGTCAAGCTCGGCTGGCATGGGGAGGAATAAAAGAACCTCCGTGGTGACATGACCCACAGTGCACA
Organism: Amorphophallus titanum; assembly: GCA_024336825.1. NCBI lineage: Eukaryota > Viridiplantae > Streptophyta > Magnoliopsida > Alismatales > Araceae > Amorphophallus > Amorphophallus titanum. The sequence continues at coordinate 780,868 of JANBPO010008741.1, forward strand.
CGGAGATAATGTGTAGCACCCCGATATAGTATTGAATAAAGTTAACAAGAAAATTTAATAAGAAATTCTACGAAAAATACGATATGTAAAATTTTAACCAACATATAATTGACCATTGTTTTGAGCTGAGAAAAAGCATTGAGTTAATGAAGGGGGTGACCAATGCTCTGGTTCCAAGCTTGCAGGCCATTTATGACAAAGTGAACAATCTCTTGGTTGAGCTCACTACACTCAGCGACAGGTTTCAAAATTTTCAAGCAGGACAAGAAGATGTGACATCTCAGGTGGCAACTGTGCATAGCACAGTCTAATACTGGCTTACAGAGCTCTCAAATGATCTTAAAGAGCTTCAGTCAACTATTCTCTCTAGCACTCCCACTCCAGGAGCATCCTCTAGTGCCAGACCAGCAGCCCAGCCTTCTATGCCACCTCTTGTCCAGCCACCACCAAGAACTCAACCATCTCCATCTCAACCTAGCTCAGCACCGAGTTCTAATTCCCGAGCTCCGCATCCTCCAACCAGACGGAGAGGAGCATCTTCCAGATATCAACGCTACTTCGAATGATCTGTGCTGTCATGCTTCTAATGAACTATTTTGTGCTGTCGTGCTTCTAATTTGTTCATACAACCTGGATGCATTTAATTTTTTTTTCTTCTTTGCCTATTTAGTGCTACTAATTTGTTCCACCCCTTTTTGCTGTTGTCAAAGGGGGAGACATACTAACATAGTCATTGTTCATTGCACATTCATTGCACATTTTCTCATTGAGATATATTGATATAGTCATTGTTCATTGCACATTCAGTTTGAGTTGCGCATGACCCATTGTGTTGCCATCCATCAAAAAGGGGGAGATTGTTAAGTCTCTCCCTACTTTGATGAATAACATGTTTTGATGATGACAACACTATGAGTCACTCTCTTTGATCATTCTAAATGCCTAGCACTTATATTGAGTTTCATGTTTACTTCGTGCACATTCTGGTTGAGTAAGAGCCAACCTCGCGTAGTTTTTGGTCGTCAACAGTTTCATACCTCGAGCAGATTTCAGCATTCTATGTGCATCTCTTTGTTTAGACAACCTCGTGTAGCTTTTGGTCGTCATCTGTTTCATACCTCGAGCAGGTTTGCCTGGCTTAGGCAAATTGCCATGACGCCGTACAGCTTGGCTTAGGCGGAAGGCCATGACGCCAAGGTAGGGTATTTAACGACTTAGACGTATGGTCATGACGTCGTATGACTTGGCTTAGGCAGAAGGCCATAACGCCAAGGTAGGATTTCAAATGGCTTAGGCGAACTGCCATGACGCCGTATGACTTGGCCTAGGCAGGAGGCCATGACGCCAAGGCAGAATGCTTAAACGGCTTGACTTAGGTGAAAGGTCATGACGCCAAGACAGCATTTTTTAGACGGCTTGGATAAATTACCATGACACCGTACAACTTAGCTTAGGCGGAAGGTCATGACGCCAAAGTAAAATTTTTAAATGATTTAGGTAAATTGTCATGACGCCGTACAACTTAGCTTAGGCGGAAGGCCATGATGCCAAGGCAGAATTTTTAAACGGCTTTGGCAAATTGCTATGATGCCGTACAACTTGACTTCGGTGGAAGGCCATGATGCCAAGGCAGAATTTTTAAATGGCTTAGGCAAATTACCATGACGCAGCTTAGGCAGAAAGCCATGACCCCAAGGCAGAAATTTTAAACGACTTAGGCAAATTGGCATGACGCCGTACAACTTGACTTAGGCGGAAGGCCATGATGCCAAGGCAGAGTGTTTATCGGCTTAAGCATAGGGCCGTGACGCCAGACAACTTGGCTTAGGCAAAAAGCCATGACGCCAAGATAGCATTATCAAATGGCTTAGACGAATTGCCATGATGCCGTACAGCTTGGCTTAGGTGGAAGGCCATGACGCCAAGGCCGAATAGCGGGTTTCATCATCGCTATTTGGTTTATACCGATGCAGAGGAGTTTTATAGGTTTCATTAGAATAGACATAAGGTCTAATCTGGGTAAGTTTCATCATCGATCAGGCGATGTGCTGGTCGATCAATAGTTAGTTTAATCATCGATATTGGGTTTATACCGATACAAAGGGGTCTTATAGGTTTCATCAGAATAGACGTAAGGTCTAAACTGGGTAGGTTTCATCATTCCGAGGACCAGCTGGCCCCAGCACTGCGACCCCTCCTGGTCAGGGAAAGGCCGGTCCACCCACTTTGTCCTCGGCACAGGCTACCACCTCTTCGACTATTCCTAGCATAGTAGATCCTCCACCCAGGAGATTGATGATGATCAGTCTGAGAGAGATGGAGCAGGAGGTGACCGAGGGTGACCCCATTCTAGCTGTTGTTGTCCGGGGCATAGAGGATGTCGTCCCTAGGTCTGAGGATAAGCATCCCCCTGAGATAGCCACAATATTGTGAGAATTTTCTGATGTCTTCCCCGAAGACCTCCCTGGAGGCCTTCCACCTATGAGGGACATTGAGCATGAGATTGACCTTATCCCGGGCTCATCTTTGCCCATCCTACCGCACTATAGGATGAGTCCCACAGACCATGCCAAACTCCAATGGCAGCTCGAGGACTTGATGAGTCGGGGATCCCTTAGGGACAGTAAAAGCCCTTGTGCTATTCCAGCTTTATTGGCCCCGAAGAAGGATGGCACATGGAGGATGTGTGTTGATAGCCGTGCAATCAACAAGATTACGGTGAAGTATCATTTTCCCACTCCCCAATTAGATGACATGCTTGACATGATGTCAGGGGCCACTATCTTTTCAAAGATATATCTTCGTAGTGGCTATCACCAGGTTTGGATCAGGCCTGGGGATGAATGGAAGATGGCATTCAAGACCAAGGATTGTCTTTATGAGTGGTTGGTTATGTCCTTCGGGCTTTCCAACGCCCCTAGCACCTTCATGCTGTTGATGGCCCAGATTTTACGCCCTATGATAGGGGCCTTCTTGGTCATCTACTTTGATGACATACTTATCTACAATCGCACTAGGGAGGACCACCTAGACCATCTTAGGCAGGTCTGTGTTGTCTTGAGCCGCGAGAGTTTATTTGCCAACCCAAAGAAGTGTGCATTCATGTCTGATTAGATTACCTTCCTTGGGTTCATTGTGTCGAGAGATGGAGTCTCCGCTGATCCGGAGAAGATTAGGGCCATCAGGGAATGTTGGCATTCCTTGCTTAATTAGTATTGCTTCCTAGCTCCGTCGGTGGTGAGGGAGTGCCCGGTCCAAAAGGCCAAACGATCGAGTGACCACCGCAGCGTGTGTTGTGAGAGAGACCCTTCATTCCACGCCCTCGGCGTGCTGTCCACCCATCAAATTGGGCATCTCAACTCTTAGGGGTTCAACCCCAAGCAAGCCGAGCCCCGGAACAGCGAGGTCCCGCCCTGGACCCTCTCCACCATCGTCGAGTTGCCCACAGGCACTAGTGTGTGCTACGCGAGTGAGCTTGCCCGAGTGAGTCCGCCGTCGAAGTTGCATGCTTGCGGGTTATAGGTCCAAGGTCATCGGTCGAGTGGCTGCCACCCCCAAGGTGGTGTCACATCATTCATCTACTAGAGGAATAAGGGGGAGGAGGAGCGACGACATCTCCGAAAGGAGGAGAGCAGTGCCACGGAGCCACCAACGAAGTAGGATGAGGGTTCAAGCGATAGCAGCGGCCCAGGGGAGGGACCGACGGAGTGATTTGTACTTTTTCTTTTCCTTTTGACACACTTGTACATGACCTTTTTGTTAATGGAATGAATTTTTTTTTCTCTTTTTATTAATTTCAAATGAATGGATGTGAATGCTGACCTACTGACTCCTATCCTAGGACTGATAGAGAGATAGAGAGAGAGAGAGAGATGGAGAGAGAGAAAGGCAGGACTGACGATTAAAAGAAAAATAGTCAAAATCTGGCAAAAACTGACAAACGGTCTAATCTGAGGCCGCTTGAGGGCAAGAAATAGCCTACACAAGGACTGTTAAGGGAGAAAGAGAAGGCAGTGGACAAAGGGGTGAAACGGTCTCATAGTGGACCGTTTGTGGAATCCTAGCGGCCGTACGATAGACCGATAGTTCAGGAAAACTGTTGAGTCCGAGCGGGACTCTTCTGTGAGTGTCCTACCCCGAAGGTAATGGCCTCTAACCTGCACTAGAACTCATCATAACTTGAATTGGGGCTACCCAACCCCAATCCTAATGCAACGGTGGCGTCCCCAGTTCTTGGTAGCGGTAGTCCGATACTTGTATCGGGTTATCGGTACCCTGAGCTCTGGGTCGTTATAGTTGGTATCAGAGCGGTGTTGGGGAATTGTATCAGGAATTGAAATTCACGTTGGTCCAGAGCAAGTCCCTTTAAGTCATTCGTTGCTGGCTTAGGGTGTTTCTTGTGATTGCTGATGTGTTTTCCATTATCGTGTTTCCCTAGATTCAAGATGCCACCTCGTAGGCGAAGAGCCCCAGTTCCTCGGAATGAGCCTAGTGTTTTACCTACTCCTGCTGTACCGATTCCTGCCCAGGCTGCACCTGTTCCTAACCTGCTTGCGGAGTTGCCCGGTGGTCGTGGACGGGCACTGAAAGAATTTCTGCTATTCCATCCACTGACGTTAAAGGGTCAATCAGACCCGGAGGCAGCGAGGGAGTGGTTGGATGCCATTGAGTGTGTCTTACAATGCATGGAGTGCGCTGAGGACGAAAGGGTTATGTTGGCTTCTTTTCAGCTTCAAGGTACTACACGCACGTGGTGGACCAAGGAGGGGGAGGTTGCCTTCCATTCTCGTCCGCTTCGACAGATCACATGGGCGGAGTTCGTTGTTTCATTTGAACGTGTCTACACTCCAGCCTGCCTGAAGTTAGCCCCTCGAAATTTAAGACAAACATCAAGCCACAAGGGGAGAATGTTTGGATCAACTGACGGCGCCGCCAGAGTCCCAACCAAACCTCGATACTTGCAAAACCATGATCCTGAGGGACGCAACCAGACAATGATCACGGTCAACGCCTTGGTGACAGTCCAAGACACATCGATCATCTGAGCAGGTACCATGCAAAGGAGTACAAGTCTAGCGTCGTCTCAGCCAACACGAAAAATCAACCACGACATCACAGCCACCATCTTGCTCACTGAGGAAATGCACTCCTTGTCACGAGAACCAACCACCGATCAACGCCCATGCTCGGCGGACCAATCAAACCCCAGCTTCACAACCCGCTGACCGTTCTCACGCCCTGCACTAGGGATAACTATCACTGAGCTTCCATCAGCTCACACCTGGCAAGCCGAACACCCTCAGCAACACGGTCAACTCTGCCAGAAGACAAACTTCTAGCAAATCCCAGATCCAATCCAGGAAGGGGCAACCTCATGATCGGCCACCCAAGGCCTCGCTGGCACACGGCTCACGCCATTCTCGAGCCCCTACAACCAGCATCTTCTGTCTGTGAAAGACCATCCACCAGTCACTAGACACTAGTCAACGGGAAACCTTGACTTGCTTAGTTTCTTCCTTCTTTCCTGGTCCTGCACCAGATCTGAAGAGCACATTCCAAATCCCGACAGGTCGCCCACTGACCCTCCACAGACCATTACCACATCTCAAGCCAAATCTCGCTCGGACACTGCATTCAATCCGAGCCTCAAGCCAACTCTACCCTCTCAGGGGAGCACGGCGAAACCAGATGACAGGATTCCACAATCCTCGATCCTTACGTCACTCGACTCAGGCTTATAGGGAAATCCTCCCTTGCTGGTCACAGACCATAGATCACCATATCCAACGCCAATGTCTCATCAAAGACCTCCACACATAGGCATCGTTCGATTGTTATCCAATCACAACTTACCTCAACCATTCTAAACAGATGCCTGTCAATCCCGGTTTCGCCTTTACCACAGAGCCACGGGACACAACCTTTTACAATCCACGGCACACTTCTCCAGAACTGACAAGTGCCGCCTGCTACCACAGCAAGCTGGTCAACGACGTTGCGACCAATGCACACGGGTCCCCAAACAATACACATCTTACTGTGGTCGACCACTCGGTCAACCTCACCAGCCGCTCACGGCCACCAACTGGGACCCACCATCTGTCAGAGATCACTTCTCCAAAAACACGACTTCATCCGAGGACATAGCTTCCAACACAAGAACGGGGTACTCATGCGGCACACTTATCCACATATTTTCCCAACTCTCCATCCAGCCAGTGCCACAACTCACAATGCCTCCAGTAACAGCACAGCAATGGACACGGCCTACACAGCCAAGACAATCTCACACCGAAAAATCAATCCTCCGACGCTCAACTCATCCTCTGCAACTCCGCAAGCTCCGATTCACAACACCAACCACGAGTTCTCGCGAACACTGCCCAACTGGCACTCATCCTTTCGGAGCAACGCCAACACACCCTTACACACCAGTGAATGGGCATTGCTTCTCACAGACAGCCGCACTCTGCCACAGCGGTTAAGCTAGCGGCTGCCACACGCTCCTCTCCTACGCCTACCTCTGACCTCAAAACCAATAACATGCCTACCGAGGAGCGAAGAAAATCCACCAAAACACTAGGCTCGAAGGCCGCTACACTTCTAACCATTGGACATCATTCTCTCGAATCTGTCCGTGCTAACGCCAATCCATTCTCGAGCTGCCACCGCGTGGACCACCGCGCCACGAGCCGCAACACGAACCATAACCGGCACCTGCCAACGCTCATCCTCGAGCCCCGAACTCGCCACTATCATACGATCTCGAACCAAATCCAGGGCGACCACAGCCCAATCTAAAAAGATCCTCTGCTCATCCGAGCACATCTCTCGACTAGAGCACCAGCTCTGCAACCTCAAACCACGATCTCAAACCTCAGGGGCTGCATAAACCTTAAGCTGGGGTGGCCAACCCGATAACAGCTCCCTCAGAGCACACTCACGGCCACTTAAGCACGAACAATCCTCGCCAGCCACCTGACCTCGCTGCAAATTCCTCGATCGCAGCACTGCGAACTCACGCCTACCAGCAACTCTACCCAACGCAACACGACCGGGGCCACCATCTCAAGGGGAGAAGGCTCTCGATCTCGATCCTCAGGCCCCACGCCGGCGCTCCAACAGAACGGCAACCGCCTTCACAGCGCCAACTCAGCGCACACAGGCTCTTACGTAAGAAACCAAGCGGAAAATAAGCATGAAACCCTTTGCCAACTGCCGACTGTACTGGACCTTACGGACTCTGATCACTACAATATCTCGAATTCCCATGTACTTCCACAACCATGGCTCTGATACCACCTGTGACGACCCGGGATCTGAGTACCGAAAAGGAACCGGCGCAACTCGAACCTCGGCCCGCCTCCCACGAGCCCGAAGACTCGGAAGGCCCAAGCTGAACAAAGCAACAAAGCAACAAACACCCTCAATGACACCGGCAGAATCCCGACTCCGTTCTCAACATAGAACCATGGGACACAACTGCAAGCTAGGTCAACAAGGCACAATTACAGCTAAACACACGGCTAAATGAGACTAGCCACGCAAAGCTTACCAACAAGGACCCTTAACAACTCTTAGAACAGTACATCTCTAGGATCACGATCACGTCTCGAGAGCACAACTTCCAAGAAATGCAGATAAAGAAAGGGTACTCAATCAGCATATCTACCAACAGATTTCCCCAATTCTCGAAACTGCCAGTGCCAACAACCACAAAGCCACAAGCAACGACACGACAACCAACAACATCAAGGCACATATAGTCAAGATGAAGACACACTGAGACAACAATCCTCTCGGTCGGTCGGAATCTTCCAAGCAATGATCCTCAACCAATGGGTAATAAGCCCACACACTTCTGCTGCGCACTCTACACAACACACAAAGGCAAAACAAACAAATCGGCATACGCATCTCAGCATATCTCTCGATGCCATCGTGACTGTAACGACCCAGAGCTCTGGATACCGATAACCCGGTGTAGCATCGGATTACCGCTACCAGGAACTGGGAAAGTCACCCAAGGCTAATGAGGCCCCTGAAGGGTTGGGGGAGTTTGTCGAGGGAGCATATAACGAATTAGAATTACACCACGCACAAAATAAATTAGAACAGTATTTTAAACTAAAATACGGAAGTAATTAAAATATATCAGAGTGATAGTCAATATACATTAGTCCAGAATTGCCAAAAGAACAAGTCTACAACTATAAAAAGTCTGAATGTACAACTACACGGGGCATACCCCGGTCAAAAGTACAAAGGAGACTCCACCGACACAAGCTGGCTGGCTAAACATGATCGGGAAAAGCACGGGGACCTCCGGTCGAAGGCTGTGGTTGCTCACCTGAAAAGGAGAAGGGTGAGTCACAGCCAGACTCAGTAGGGGTCACGCGGAACCCTACCACGCAACTGTTTCCAGATTCATCAGTTTTATTTCTAAAGACCCATTTAGTCCCAATGACATTGCAATGATCAGGATGTGGTACCATGGCATGCCATACATCACCAGAAATCTCGTCAAGGCGGCTTCGCAGCCGTGGTGGTCTTGTCGGCATCCGACATTCCTACTGCCCGAAGGACCCGTTCTTCCCAGACTGTGCAGATCAGGCCTGGCCAGTGACCTAAGGTGACTTCTTGGAGCTCTCACGACCACATCCCATGGCTTTGGAGGCGCCGCTTGGCCGAGAGCTTCTACCACCAGTCGACGTCCATCAGTAAAAATCCGCGTCCCGTTCGGCATCTGGAGGAGCATTTTCTAAATTTTCCTCCACAGGTGATTCGTTCTGTCCATTCCTAGACTGAACAGACACCCGTTCACCTCTGAAACTGCTCCGGACTGCTCTGACCTCCGCCGATGTCCCCGCAGGTGCCGTTTCGAAGAGGACTTGAAGACAGTTCCAAAAACCCCATCCATGTTCAATTCTGAGTTTTGGTGCATTCGTGGTGACCGCTCCTTCCTGCTACTGAAGTACCCTCACTGTCAAAACTAGGAACCTAGGGTCCTGTTCACGACCCATCCGTGACCAGCATCGGTGCCCAAGGGATTCAGCAAAATTCAAGAGGCATCCAGAGGCAACCCCAAAGAGAATCCAACTAATCTCATCACCGGCAAAATTTGGGAGTGGCCGCAGCTGCTACATCTCGGACAGCCTGTCCCCCATTCCAGAAGGAGGGCAGAACCAATGTCGCTTACCGGTTCGTTTCATTTAAGCCTTCCCCTTCCCCGCTTGGCCGGCTTAGCGCCCCTCCCTGCGTGGAGGTTGTGTTTGTTGTAATCCACAATCCCCACCCCTTGTCCAATTCTCCTGCGTGAGTAGTAGTGCATATAAGTTATTAAATAGAGAGAAGCTTCACCGACGCGGTGTGCGGGGAACCCACACTTCCCCGCTCGCCCTCGTCTCCGAACGGGGTCGGTTTCTTCAAACCGACCAGGTAAGCGGGGTTAAATGAAATTTGAGTAAATTTTTCAAAAAAAAATAAAAATCAAAAGCTTTTAATAAAACTCACGCACCCCCTCTCTCTCTCCTCACTCTCTCTCGATCCCTCTCTATCTTCCCCTCTCTTCCTCACACTCTCTCTCTCCTTCTCTCCCAATCTCTCTCGGTTTCAGTCCAAACAAGGCCCGATCGAGGCGTGGAAGGTACCGTTGGAACGGGCTCAACGCGTAGGTCGCGGTGGCGCCCTTCTTTCTTCAGTTCGGGGAGCGTGGAGATGAGACGGGCCGAGAGGAGCCGCAACGTCTCATCGTCTGATCTGCACCATTTTACGGGCTTCATCGCGATCGAGGTAGGGGAATGAGTTCCTCGTCTCGCCAGGAGTGTTTTGACGCCTCATGAGTCGCCGATGGCGGATGTTTTCACCATTTTCCATGCAAAACCCTATTTGGGGGATTTTAGGCCTAATTTTGAGATTTTCTTCTCCTCGCTCGATTTTAGTCCAGACGGTCGCTGATCGAGGCATGGGAGCCGCCGTTGGGAAGGTTGTGTCGCGAGGATCGCGTGGACGTCCTTCTTCCCTCGATCCATGGAGCGTGGAGGTGCGTGACGTCGGGAGGTCACCGTGGCTCTCGTCGTCCGTTCGGCATCGGACCAGCTTCCTCATCGTGTCAGAGGTAGGGGGATGGACTCTCTTCCTCGCTAGGAACCCGCCGGTACCACATACACCGTGGTCCGATGCCAGTTGCATTATTTTCTGTGCATTGTTCCATGTTAGCCTAATTTAGTCGTTAAATTATGAAACTGCATCCATGGGCTTCATCTTTACATTTTTGTTGATGTAAATGGATGTATGGATGCATGCTTGAGCATGTTAGTTTGTTTTCGCGCGTCCCCCGTCGATTTCAGTCGACCGGGAGGGAGTTCGGTATCGAACTCGTCCAACCCGTAACTCAGTCGACATAACGCGCCAGGACTGGTGCGTTATAGTCTTTTAACGCGCCTAAAGTGGTGCGTTATGTGCCCTTTGAGGAAATAAACTAATCTTGATCTAATGATAATAAGTTGTGAATCTAATCAACGCATGCTTGTTTGACCGAGTCCCTCGGTATATCAAATGACGTCTGACAAAAGGTCGGGTTACACCCGACTGGAAGCTCTTGCTATGCACGATGGTGATCTTCGGACCTATGTTCTCCTCCCCATCCTGAGGCTCAGACATAATAAATGGTGCTTGCCTTGCATGAAATCCTATGCATTATCATTTCAACCTTGCTTTGCATACATTTTATCTCAAGCCCCGATGGCATCATATCTTGGCAATTAATCAAGGGTTTCCTCCTTCTTGGAGGATGTAATTAACGTCATTATCTTTATGGAATGGCGGACTTCTGGTCCCGACCCAGAGTTCACATTCGTTTGACCAAGTCAGATTGAACGCATAATAAATTTGTCACCTATGTGACTGGCACGCCTATGCATCTAATAATAAATGAACAAATAATAAATGATAAAATCCACCCGCCAATAAGCTTGGCACGCCCGGTGGGACTGAGTCTCCCTTCATCTCTTTCCCAAGATGGGATGCCTCCCCGGGCTCTCCCCAAGAATACTGATTGTTTGCGTGTTTATTGCAAGAAACGATAATGTCGACGGGATTGGTTGCTCTGACTTTTGGCCCTGTAGTCATTGCTAGCCATGCTGTGCATGGGTACCTAGCGATACCCACTATTTTTGACACATTCCCACCTGATGTAGGCTTCCCCAACTTTTTGGGGCTTGCCTTTGCTGATTTGCTGCAAGTGGAGTCCTCGGAGCCCGGTAGGGAGAAGACTAACAAGAAGGCCAGGATCCCAGAGGCCCGACACTATGCAGGCCCGCTGACAGGCCCGATGTAGGTCTCCAGCTACCAGGTGCACCACATCACTCACGGGGCATGCCCCATCCACAGCAAGAAGCCCGGTGGGCGTCAGTCGAGGGGCTTCCGGAGAAATACTACCACTCCTGTTATCGGGCATCTCTCCGTGTCTGGGAAATCTATTCTTATTGGGGGGGTCTGACACGGATCTAGAGGTGGGTGAATAGATCCCTCTATAAAAATTAAGTCCAATCTGAAAACTTTAGACGCCACACAGCTCAATCTTATCAAACGCTTGCATATCAAGATGTTTACACACGATGAATAGAAGAACTTAACTAAACGAGTGTGTGAGAGAATCTACAATCCATGAAAAGTGTAATTATCAAACCAACCTGTGAATGGTGATAGGAGATATGGAGCAATCACACAATAGTTCACAAGAATACGATGATTTTTAGGTGGTTCGGGACCACGACAGGCTCCCTACGTCCACCCCTCACCAACTCAGTGATGCTTCACTAACACGCTACGCGGAGTAGCACACGGGGATAAACCCTAACACCACACGTGCTGCTTTCATAGCAAACCACACATGAGGGCTAGCCTCAAGATGCTGCCACGCAGCACACACACACACACGAACATGGGGAGCTCACCCCAACACTCAGTCCTCACACGGAGACATGGCTCCGTACACACACACTGACATATCAAGTTTAGAAGGATGAAATCGAATATTCAATACAAGCCCAACATATGAACTTATCATATGACAAATGCAAAGAGGAATTTAAAGAAAGTTTAGCTATCTCCTGATGGGAAGATGGTGAAGATGACTTCTACATTGACTGGACTCCCTCTTCTTTGCTTCCCTTTCTTTTCACTCATCCCCAGGATGAGAATCACAGTAGGTTCTCTAATGAAAGGTGAATGACGCCATATTCCCTGTCTTTAATCTTCTTCAGCACACTAGATGATGTGGAAGAGATGCTGCCATGGTGCTCACCAGCAGGTTCACTTCAAGATGCTGGATGAAGGCCTTTTCCTGCCGTGAATCATCCTCAGCATGCCAGGAGAGGAGGAACACGAGCTGCGGCCATGTTCTTCCTACAAAACCCCCAAAACTAGATAAGAAGATAAAACCCTTTCTGCTTCTTATGAAATAACCCTATCTCATTCATTATATAGCCCAATGGATGAAGGGCCACGTGGAGGGAACATTCTGTGCAGTGGGAAAAATGCAAGAACAATGGAATGAAAATAAACACCAGCAGAGTTGATAGATCAAGATATTGAAGCTGGTGTCTGTAGCTACAAAGTTCAGATCTGAAGATCTGGATCTTCAAGCTCAGGTAGACTGCAGGGCTGCTCTTTCTCTCTCAAGGCTTCTCTATTCTTCTATCTCTTACAGTACTGGACTGAGTCAAACTGATGCTGGGCTGCTCTCATGCGGTTCTCTAGGATGTTCTTTGTAGATGCTCAGGTGCGTGGCTCTCTATGGGCAACAACAGCTTCTTCTCTTGTAGAAGCTTGATATTTATAGCCAAGCCTTTAAGCAAATGTGATGAAGAACTTTCCCTCCAAAATCTTTTCTTGACATTGAGTAAGATACTCTGCCAGAGGTACGACTTGAGCTGGCTAGAATCAAGTCCAAGGATAGGACAATAGTGGTAGAGAAGAAAGGAGCTGACCAAATCTTCCATTAGTCAATTTCAGGTCTTCACATTAAATGTCACTGGCTGGAATCAAGTCCAAGGATAGGACAGTGACGGTAGAAAAGAAAGGAGCTAACCAAATCTTCCATTAGTCAATTTTAGGTCTTCACATTAAATGCCCTTTAGACATGTGGTCTTCTCACTGACTGGAGTTAATTCCGTCTTGCAAAGGATTGCTAGGACAAGAGTCACATGGGGTGACAGTAAATAAGGTGGCAAACTGTGATGTGTCCTTTCTCGAGCTGGATTTCTAACATAGGTAGCTCCAAGAAGGTAGATTAGATAAGACATGTTGACAGGGACAAAAGTCAAACATGGGTACTCCATCTAGACCTTAAAATCTGTGAATTTAGACATTTGTGGTACCTATTTTCTCTCTCTGGATGGCCCACTTGATCTGACAGAAAATTGACCTTGAATACTTCTGGGAGAGCAGACAGGTAGACCTTCTTCAATGAGGCATTTCATCAAACAGATGCTGCATGTGCGTCAACCTTGGTCTCTATATGTGCACAGACCCTTTTTATCTGAAGGCAGGAAGGCTCCATAGATGGTGGACGTGTAATGGAAGATGTTGGATAAAACACGTCGAGCTTCTCCCCTTGCTTGGAAGCAGTCGGGGTTGACTCGAGTGTAAAAAGGGGTGGATCCTACTCAGGATTAGCCACAGGTAAGGGTGAAGGGTTAAGTGGTGGAATAAGGGTAGTTGGGTTAGGGGTTAAAGGTGTAATGGAGGGCCGAGGTGGCGGTAATGGGAGGTTAGCTGGAGAAGGTTTAGTGGTGAGTTTGGCGGTGGCCGGTATTGTGGAGGCTAATGGTATAATGGGTGGAGGTTTAGTGGAAGGTTCAGCAGAGGCCAGTGCCGTGGCGGTTGATGGCATGGTGGGAGACGTAACAGGAGGTGGTTTAGTGCGAAGGAAACGTCGGATGGGGCGAGAGGTATTGGGGGTAGGAGACGTGTCTTGGTGCGCCGGTGTAGGTGATTGGAGTATCGGCCCATTGTCGTAACACCAATAAGTCTCAAAAGTGGGGGTTGGATTAAGGACAGTGACTTCATCTTGAGCAGGAGGTTCCTCTGATGGTAGTGGAGGGAGAGGAAAATGAAGAAAACTCGGAAGGGGTGCCTTTGGAACTTCATCGTGTGCCATCTTCAATTCTTCAATCGCCGACTCTTCATTAGCAGGCTCAAGTGGACGCCGCGATGGAGGCGTATATGTGGGTGGTGGAATGTAATGGTATTGCGGATGATTTTGTGAGCGTAAGTGTCTATGCATAAGTGGAGGCGGAGGGCCATATGAATGAATGGTGTGAACAGGTGGAGAGTGGATGTCATCCACTTGATCATTAAAACTTGCCGACTCTTGCTCTCTTGAATCGATGCCATAGTTGTCTCTCCTATCCTTCCAATCTTTCTTCATCTTCGTAATGTTGTTCAGAATGGCGTGAAGGGGATTGACTGGGGAAGGAGGATGAGGAGCGGGCCGTGGGCTCGTGACCCTCTTTAATTGTTCCTCCAACGAAGTGACTTTGTCAAGAAGAGTTTGTTGGAGGGGTGTAACTTGATAGTACCTTCAACGAGATTTGAAGTCACAACCTCAACCCGCAAGATATGAGTCACCTTGCCCTTCTACTTTCTACTGGCAGTTGCAGAGGACTGGAAGGAGGATGCTGCTGAAGCCTAAGGATGAATCTGCTAGAACTGCTGAGATGGCGGCGGTGGTGGAAATGGAGGCCTGAACTGCGATTGAGATGGCTGAGATTGAGCCACCGGAGTAAATTATACTGGGATCGCTCGCAAAGGACAATCTCTCACCACGTGACCTGGCTGGTCACATCGAAAACATACCACCGGCAGAGAACACGATTTGCCTAGGTGGCTGCCACCACACTGTGCACAACCCTTAAATTGGCTCTTAGCAGAACCCTGGCGTTGCTGGAAAGAAGGAGCTGGCTACTGCACTGCACCGGATGATGCCTGCTGGTCAAATCACTTCTTAAACCTCTTCTTATTCTTAAATTTCCTAAACTGGGACTTGCCCGAAGTAGCAACACCACTAGCAGTTGGAGTGGCAGAAGAAAAACCTGGAACAGGAGGCGGATAACCAGAAGGAAGCTGAACCGTCAGCTGTACCGACACTACCTGAGAAGAAGTCTGGGACCTCGCCAAGTCCAACTCCAATGCTGCCGCAGCCTGATACACCTCATTCATATTAGTCACACGAGCAACGATCAATGGTTGCCTTAATTCAGCACGGAGGCCACGAAGGAACTGCTCCGTCTTTAAAGCTTCATTCGTCAGCACATGGGGCGCATAACGGCCCAATTCCATGAACCTCTTTCGATATTCGAGCACCGACATTCCTCCTTGGATGAGCTGCAAAAACTGGTGCATTTTATCCATCCTGAGGTAAGCCGGACTGAAAGTAAGTTCAAAAGTGGCGACGAACTCAGCCTACGAAATCTATCGGAGTGGACGAGACTGGAAAGAAATCTCCCATTCCGTATTCCACCATGTCAGCACCGCGCCCTGGAGCTGAAAAGTGTCGAGCATCACTTTCTCATCTTCCGCGCATTCCATAGAGTGAAACACGTGCTCTCCCATCCCAGCCTTCATTCCCCTCCATCCTAGCTCACCCCACCACCTCCACCTCTTCCCCCACAACCCTCCAAGAGGTTCAACCACGTCCTTCCCACCCCCCACACCAGCAGCCACCATCCCCTTGCATTGCAGCCCCCCCTTTCTTGCTTCTTTGCCCATCACAAGGTGGCAGCTTCAGTGGCAGGTCACAGGCAGACAGTAGGGTCATGGAAACTACAGCTTATCTAGCACTTCCCTAGCTCTTATGGTGGCAAACCATAAACCACTGGAAAGGTCGTCCAGAGGGATTTCCAAGTGAGGTGGTTTCGTCTTCATCCGAGCTCGGAGCTGTCCGTGAGAGCGATTCTCCCCCGACTGCGCAAGAGTCTTCAGGCAGTGAACCAGCGCACTAGAAAAGCTTCCACTACGATCACTCCCTGGCAGATCTGGATGTGAAACATGGCTGGGAGAAACTCCTACCAGTCCTCTGTCATCCCCAAGAAGCAGAACGAAGATCGGACCGCGGCATCAGAAGTTATGAATTTTCTACCAAAGTCGCGCCAGGTTGGTTCCTCTGTTCCTGAACGGACCCACCTCCACTCTTTTGACAAGTACGATCGACCCTGACATCCTAAGAGGTTGCTGTCAGTCCCATCTGAAAGAAAACTTTTCCACGGT
Organism: Amorphophallus titanum; assembly: GCA_024336825.1. Classification (NCBI taxonomy): domain Eukaryota; kingdom Viridiplantae; phylum Streptophyta; class Magnoliopsida; order Alismatales; family Araceae; genus Amorphophallus; species Amorphophallus titanum. The sequence continues at coordinate 797,140 of JANBPO010008741.1, forward strand.
CGTCACGGTACCAGCCACGCCTCCATCCACGTTCAGGACTGCCTATGGCACCTCCATCTTCCAGTAGTAACACTCTGGGAGCAGTCAGTACTAGTATGGTCTAGCCCTGTTCCAAGACCTGTACCAGCCAGCGATCATCTCAAGGTTAATCCAGAAAATTCGAGCATCTTCCTGGGCTAGATAGGAGTGTTTTGGCTCTAGTCTCGGTCCATTTGGAGTTCGGGAGCATCCGTGGCAGCGTACACTTTGACCGGCTGTCCCGCAATTCCAGAACTTGGCAGCATCGGCGAGGAGCCCGGCACCTTAAGTTTCTAGCTCCATCCCCTCCCCCGCTTGGCCGGCTGAAGGCCCCTCCCTGCGTGCACACCCGTAGGTCGATAGTTTGAGAGGTAGGTAGCTGATACCGTGACAATGAAGAGAAGGTGTTATATGTTGTAGTAAATCCCTAGAGGGATCAAAGGTTAGTATGGAACCAAGGGAGGGGTCTTTTCATTCATTGGTTCAGACGATAATTTCGGGCCAATAGTAGGGTGGTGGTGAGCCTTGACTGAAGGTCGTGACGCTGAAAGAGTTGGCTTGGCTGTAAGGCCATAATGCCAAGGTAGAGGGATCTTTTTGTTCATTGGGTTGGATGATGGTTTTCGGACCAATGATGAGATGACTTGTCGGCTTAGACAGAAGGTCATGACGCCGAATGACTTGGCTTAGGCGTAAAGTCATGACGCCAAGGGAGAGCATTCGTTGGCTTAGGCAAGGAGCCATGACGCTGGACCACTTGGCCTAGACAGAAGGTCATGATGCCAAGGGAGAATATTTACCGACTTAGGCATGGAGCCATGACGCCAGATAACTTGGCCTAGACGAGAAGTCATATTTTCAAGGCAGAATATTTACCGGCTTAGGCGTAGAGCCATGACGCCAGACAAAGATATGTAATGGCTTAGCCATAGAGTCATGATGCCGTACAACTTGGCTTAAGCGGAAGGCTATGACGCCAAGGTAGAATATTTACCAGCTTAGGCAGAAAGCCATGACGCCGGATAACTTGGCCTAGATGGTAAGTCATGTTGCCAAGGCAGAATATTTATCAGCTTAGGCGTAGAGCCATAACGTCAGACAAAGAGATTTAACGGCTTAGACATAGAGTCATGACGCTGTACAACTTGACTTAGGTGGAAGGCCACGATGCCAAAGTAAAATATTTACTGACTTAGGCGCAAAGTCATGACGTCGGGTAAGAGTATTTAATGGCTTAGACGTAAAGTCATGACGCCGTACAACTTGAATTAGGCAAAAGGCCATGACGTCATGACAGAATATTTACCGACTTAGGCATAGAGCCATGACGCCGGACAAAGATATTTAATGACTTAGACATAGAGTCATGACGCCGTACAACTTGGCTTAGGCGAAAGGTCATGACGCCAAAGTAAAATATTTACCGGCTTGTTGGCTGGCGGGTGTCTTGATATTTTTCAGGATCCGACAACATGGTGGGAGGCGGAAGCTTCAGCCTGAACTATTCCTTTTGGCATAAAGCAGATTTCTTCATCCTCCTCATCAGTAGCTCGAGTCACACTGGACGATGCTGACAGTATGTTGCAGGAGAGAGCAATATATTTTATTTTAGCCCTTGTATTCTTCTTTTCCTTCCCCTTTATGGTTGGCATCTACCCCCACAGTGGGCTGCCCGGTGCATTGAACACCCTCTCCTTTTCTTTAATTCTATTTGTTAGTCAGTGGGGCTCATTGCATCTTTGTGGGGTAGGCTTCTTAAGCTGCACGGGCTAGCCATTGGGCTGCTCATGCTTATCTAGCCCGTTTATAATGGTCTGTAGCCATTCCTCAGCTGGGTTGATTTCTTCATGCATCTCAAGAGCCGGGCGAGGTTCCGGCCTTGTTCTTTTTCTTGTTGGCATTGCTTGTCAATTCCTTTGTTTTTCTTTAGGAGCTGGAACACAGTCCTCATTGGTGCGCCGGTTGTAGGCCTCTGACATTTCTTCGGGTAGCTGTTGACATATAGATATCATGTTGATTGATGCCCTTAGAGCAGGCAATTCATGCGGGCATGGAGGATTGACTTTGTTCTCCCTCAGCTGTAGTTCCCCTCTTTTTATTAGGCCCTGGGCGATGTCCTTGAATATTTGGCAATCCTCAATGGGGTGCCCGAGGATTCTATGGTAGAGGCAGAATCAAGGATCATCTCTTTGCCTGAGATCATCAGGCCTCTTCAGCTTCGGAAGAGTAATCTCGTTATACTTGATAGCCCATTCGAACAATGCTCAAGTCCTGTCCTTGGGGAAGGCATAAAGCTTCTTTTCTTTGTTCTGTTGGAGGGGCCTTTCTCGACATTTAGTAGGTTCATTTGGGGGAGGATTGTGCGCCCATTTATGCCATTTTGTCGTGAGGCTGACAGCATGAACCGCTTTCAGCATTGGCCGTTTATTGACCTGCTTGTCTTGGTGACTTGGACCGACAGGAAGTGAGGGCTATCTCTCAAAGAAGTCCTCCACTTCCGTGGCAACAGCAATTAATTAGTCAAAAGATCGAATTTCTATTTCGATTATCTTTTCCAAGATCTCTTTCTTCAGATTTTGTTTACACATCTGCATTGCATCCTTTGGATGCTGAGGGCACCGACACTTCATGCTGAGATCCCTCCAACTCTTGATGAATTCTGCAGCAGGCTCATCTTCCTTTTGCTTGATCGCCAAGAGCTCGGCCACTGTCACCTCTACCTCGGCGACGTAGAATATTTTAGTGAACTTTTACTGCATATCTTGTCAGTCCTTGATAGATCCGACCGGCAGGCTAGAATACCATTCAAAGGTAGGTCCTGTTAGTGAAGACCCAAAGAACTTCAATAGGTATGACTCGTCTACTGCCAAGTCGCCCATGACTGTGATATAATGTACAATATGTTCTTTCGGGGAGCCATGTCTATTGTATTTGTCAAATTTGGGGGTTTATTGATGCCTGGTGGCAATCTTTTGATGGCATGATGGGCTGGTTATGGCACTTCATATATGTCGAAGGGGGAATGATCTTCACTTCCCCTCTTTGCCAGTCTTGCTTCGATCAATTGCTCCACCATCAGCTCATTCACCATAACCGACTCTGCGCAGAGGTGGGTGGGCTGCATCAATTGTGAGGCTGAAGCCGCGTCATGAGGTGGCAAAGGCTCTGACAGTGGAGCCTATTGCTGCTTTTGAAGAGGCGTTGGCTGTGCTGGCTGAAGCCACTAGGCATATTGCTGGGGAGTAGCCCAGTTCTGATCAGTAGTTTGTAAAACGACCGGTGAAGGAGCACCAGTGGGGTCGGAACCTTCCCGTGATGGCTTAACTCGTGCCCTTGGTTGCTCGGGTGACATAGCATGCTCAATCTTTTCATTTAATTATCTCTTCAACAGTTCCATCTCCCGTTGGTACTTTTGCAACATCATCAGGACGGCGGGGTCCATAATTACTTCATTACTAGTGCCTTTGAGCGTGCTACCAGAGGCACACTTGAATAGAGGAGACGGGACTACTCCTTCGCGGGGAGTGTGGGTTCCCCGCACACTGCGCCGATGTAGCTTCCCATGTTCAATAATACATGCACTACTCCCCACACAGGGGGGTTGGACTAGGGGAGGGGAAATCAATATTACAGTCAAACACTACCTCCACACAGGGAGGGGCGCTAAGCCGGCCAGGCAGGGAGGGGTGATTAGCTAAGCTAGTGCCCGGCGAGCACTTCTCCGATTTTATCCAGGTCTGGGACTACAGGATAGTGAGTCGCTGTAGCTGCCTCTGTGCACTCCCCCGAGCTCGAAAGCCACCGAAACTGGTGCCGAATTGTCGCTGATAGACCCTGGTACACTGGAGAATTTTCGTGGATGAGCCTGTTGTCATCACCGGCCGGGGTGGTTCCTGGAACAGGTCCTCTACGCTCTAGTTCTCACTGGCCCCAGGGTACAATAACAACTGGATGCAGGCGCCACGGCTGCTCCCGAAGTCTAATCAAGACGGGACCAAGTCGAGGATGACTATGGATGAGTCTTCTTCGAGCAGCAATCAGGGGGAGCTCCAGATGATGTCGGAGCAGGGAGGAGGAACCCGTTGAATGAGGGGGGGTCAGATCTAGACTTGAGTGGCCTGTTCTGCGCACCTGGGGGAAGAAAATTGGTTGACGCTCCTCCGAATGCAGAATGGGATGCCACCTTTTCTCGATGGATGCCGATTGGTTGTAGGAGATCTCGACAAAGTGGCGCCTTCAGAAGCCATGGGATGTGATCGTGGGAGCTCTAGGAAGTCACCTCAAGTCACCAGTAGGCCCTGATCTGTACAGTCAAGGGAGATTGAGCTTCTCGAACAGCAGGGATGTCAGATGCCAGTGACACCATACAGCTGCTAAGCTATCTTGACGAGCTTTCCGTCGATATATGGTGCGCCTCCAGCTGATGCCGAATGACACCGAAATGGTTTCTGCAAGTTGACCTCCTTTTGCTGCCTGCGAACTGAGTGGAGTGATGGAAGCTCTTGATGGATGTGGGGTGGTATGAAGTGGAGGGAATGGCTAGGGAATGTTCGAGATTGATGATTTACCTGACCCAGGTCTATTTCCTCACAACCTTAGATGGTATATAATAGAACACCTTGGAACCCTATCAACCAACTACGTGACGCTGACCCAGAATCAGACGCCGCTACACCTACAGGTGATGCACTTGCATTGGTCTAAGCCCGAGGTTAAGAAGACAACAAGGTGGTAGATAGAGGTCTTGACCGGCCAGAAACAATGAGACTCTTTCGCGGCGATGGCTTTTTCCTCCCAAAATGGACAACGATGTGTTTTTTAGGGGGGCTAAAATGAGGTTGCATGCCTTGGCGGGGAGGACCTTTTCGGGTTCTCCATTGAGCTTTCATCTTTAGGGGAGAAGGAATAGTGCATGGGATAAACCTTCTAAGAGGACCAACAAAACCGTTAGCCCGGTGAGTCAACAGGGGCCTACTCAACTTTCCCCTTTCAGGTAGTTTCAGACCATGCCTCGAGCGTAATTCCGCTGCCCCCCTTTTGTTGAACTTAACTTTCATTTTAAGGGCTTGTTGTAGTCAGACACGGCTACAACCATGCTTTTATTTGACTCCCATTCACCTTTTCTACTTTTTGGGGAGGGAGATAATCATCTGATATTTTGGAACCCCCCTCGCATGCCTGCAAGGACACTGCCCTCCTCTCGTGTCCTGACTCAGGTTGGAGAAAATGAACCCTACTCTCACCTTCAAGGTGTAGTACTTCGGTTCTCTTATGCTCAGTGCTCTAAAGGCGTCGACTGTCTCATTAGGTAGTGGAGGAAGAGAATAAAAGATTACGACTTTCCTGGAGACCCTCGAGATGTGACCCCACCACAGGTAATGCTACCAATTTTCTTGGCTAAAATACATTTGTGTGTGCATGTTGTCTTTTCTTAGTAGGCATAGGTCGACATGACCGGACAGGGATCTCGATGGTTCTGATAGACCAAGACCCAAGACCTGCCAAACCTTAATGGGCCCTATTCCAAAATGAAGGATGGGTGCAATGACTTGACTTCATGATGACCACCAAACACTTAGAACAAACAGGTTAGTTAATCTGTTCGGCTTGGCCCCTTGCTCTATAAGCAAGGGGTTGATCTTCTTTGACCTTGATAAAGAGTCAAGGGGCCAAGCCTTTAATCAATTGAGGTAAAATAAACCAAAAAGAAGAGGAAAATGCATCATGCAAACAAGAAAATGAATACTAGAAAATGATCAAACATCGTGCGATCAAGCAGATGACACATTCATTATTATTATTATTATTATTAGTGCTTAGTTTATTTCCTTTTTTTGTGGATGATAAAATGTGCATGTCACGGAAGACTTACTCGTTCACTACCTGAAATTCATTGGTCATTCTTAAACAACTTAATAAAGGGTCAATGTGTTTAGATATTACTTTTACTTGACTCTCTCGTACGATACCTCTTCCTAGGTTTATCTTTACCGTCCCTTGAGCTTAGAGCGTGCCTTAGGGTGGGGGAGACGGAAGACAATAGTGTGGGAAGCTTACGAGGAGAGTAGAAAGGGGCTAGTGGACGCCCTTGCCTTACCGTATTGCCTGTTGGGGTTCGGTCTTTGGCTTAGGGTGACTTTAATTGCCCATATCTTAACTACACATGCTTACGATCAGGGTTTTTCCTGTGGAGACTTTGCCCTCTTAACATGTTTGAAATTTTGAAGGGACTTCTTCGTGCATGCTCACACCTAGGGTTTGCCCAGCGGGGACTTTGCCTTCTTGACATGCTATTTTTACTTGAGGGGAGCTTAAGACTTCTGCAGATGTACTCTTTTGGGCCTTGACTTCTACCTACTAGGGCGGCGGGTAGGTTCAGTAATCTGACTAAGTCCCAACTTCCCTCCTCGTAAATCGAAGAGAAGAGAACGAGTTACACTTTTCACTGTTGGTCTGGTTCAGACTTGCCTCTGATTTCGTGTCGTACGAGGTTCAAAGGTTAAGCGTGGAATGCGTGTGGGTATTGACCCGTTGTTAAATTGATAAGAGTAAAGAATAAATTAGAGATATTGACCTTTCCATGCTTCTCGTAATACGCCCCTACTTCTTGGGTGTGGTCCCCATGGCGGCCCCACCGCCACCTCCAGCTCCTGTTTCCTCTGGTGCCACCAGGGCGCCACGCCAGCTACTAGTCTCGACAGCCAGGTCGAGTGTTAGGCTCAACTCTCCTGCCACCGGTGCCCATAGGGGTTCCGGAACAGTCCCAGCCCGGGCAAGCATTAGTCCATGGGCCCAGTCTCGACCAACTTTCGACGCAAGCTTTGCATCCCAGGTTCCAGTCTCCAGTCTTGCAGTTCGCTCGGGCCTCCAACCCCGAGCCCTAGCCAAGCCAACTTCTAGTGTGGGTCTCCACGCTATGGTGTTTGGCTCCTACTTAACTCGGGCCGTCAACCCTGAGCTCCTACCGAGCCAACTCCCTACACGGGCCTCCTAGCTCGGGGGTAGGGCTCCCCAGCACCCCGTTCGGGCCTCCCGACCCAAACTGTAGAAGTGCGACCGCCTCGCCTAGGTTCCCAACCCCTGGCACGAGGCGTCCTAGCATCCAGACCAGACGTACAACTCCGGGGTTTCCCGCGGATGATGTCTGTTACGAGTGGTCCGCATCAGGCCTCGGATCTCTCTGCTTGACCTCGGGGGCATTCCTCCCGCAATCCGACAATGCCGATCCCCAGCACGGGTTTGCCTTTGTGGGACGTGGTGACCTCGGTATGTACTGAGCGCCCTCTGTCGCGCCTTCTGATCCTACCAGCTCCCAGTTTAGGCTTAAGGACTTGGGTCCCTGGCATCCCGGTACCCCCAGCAGTGACAACTTCGGGCACGGACACGTCGCGGTGAGTGTCCGCAACACTACTATAGGCTCGGGCGAAAGCCTACACTCGAGCCACCTAGCCGCCCGCCTTCACTATAGACTTGGCGTCTTGGGGGTCCACCCCGGTATTCTCGATGAATGGCCCTGTGCCACCAGCACCCGCAGGCTGGGTTTTCTCAGCCTACCACCTTGGAGGGGAGTCATCTTCCGCTCCCCAGAAGAAGCACCGTCGTAGCCGTAAAGGCAAGCGACCCATTTAACAATTATACCAGAGTCTAGCCCAAAGGAAAGACAAGTACAGTCGACAGAAAAGAAAGACGTACACTGAGGTCGAGGGAAGCCCAACGCAGGTACCCCTAGCAACTACAAACACGCCACACCAGGAATCGCGAAAGTAAAACGACCCACCTGAAAAGTAGGAGTGAGCCTCGTGTCACTGGCTTAGTAGGGGTCACGCGGATCCCCACTAAAAAGTAACCCAGTAACACGGAATAACAGCCAAAACAACTGGAGTAGTAAAGCAGGAAAAGCTAAACTACAAAGCTGTAAAAGAAAGCTGGAAACGGAAGGAGTAGAGACAGGTAGAGAAAAGGGAACAGAAGCCGTACCGAGCAAAACATGGCTACCGAACTAACCTCAACTCCCAAGCTACTCCAGATGACAATAGAAGGGGAACTCTAAACTGACGAAGTCAGGAGTCACCGATCCGTCGACAAGACACCAGGCAAGCGAAGGCCTACAAGAAAGAGGCAAAAGCCCTAGAGAAGACCTAGACTGACAAGACAGACACTAAAGTACACGTGACTCGATTATCGTGCACCCTCTCCTAGACACAACCACACACACATGACTAGAACATCGTGCACACGACACAACATTGACCTCGGGTAAGGCCACGAGAGGGCTAGCCCGGAAAGGTCATGACGTGTGAGAAACGTGAGAGTCACATGCCATGTGATGGAAGCATCTCCTCACTAGAAGAACAACTAGCTACGTCCACTAACGTCTTATGCTACGCCTCGAGTGTTCGTCTACGATGCCAAAAACACGATAGAGATTGAGACACTGTCAGAACAAAACTAGGAACTACAGTAACGAGTGACTAGTCGGGGTTACGCCCGTCGGCGTTCGTCCAAATGCCCCTGACCACGTGTTGATGCGGGACGGACAAAGGGACCGGCTCTAGGTGATGCGAACCTCAGACTCTAGGTGGAGACGCTACCAGCAACACATGAACACTAGAGATGCCTTGGCTCTACACTAAGAGCTCCTATGGGCTATACCCTCTGCTCCCGCTGCCGCTGCAACCCTCGATCTAGCTCGAACCACGAGCCTCTGCAGGTGCTGCTCGGACAGCTCGTCGGTCGCTATCCCGGCACCTCTAAGCCCCACGCTGTCCTGGAGCGCCACCCTCGTCATAGTTGTCGACTGCTGCTCCGGGCGCAGCAAGTCCAACTCGAGCAGCTCCCGAGCCATGTCATGATAATCGGGATAAGTACTATCGGTCACTGGAGACCCATGCACACGCAGGCCCGTGAGCCGTGCCACATCCTCCAGCGTAGTGACCATGTACCCCCATGGGAAGAGAAAGCACCGACTCACCGGGTCCCAGCGGTCGTGTAGAGCATATAGGAGAGGGGTGTCAAAGCGACACACCTCAATGCTCAGGAGCTCAGCGAATCCCATCGCCGCCAACCGCTCACGCTGAAAGTCCGGTAGTGCCAGATACACTGCACGGACCTGCAGCCACGAGATCCTGGTCTGCCGCTTCCCCTGCATTCATTTCAGATCTCAATAAGCAGAAAAGAACCAAAATCTCACACTCTGTAATCCACACCGCTCATCATGAACCGCCCTGTCATTCAGCGGTCACAGTTGGACCGCCCTCAACATTGAACGGACTAGGGAGGACCGTTTCCCTCCGTCTCACTGCCCACGGGACGGTCTAAAGAAAGACCGTCTGCTCCTCCCCTCATCGTCTTCTTCTCCGTCTCAATGCCCACGGGATGGTCTAAAGGAAGACCGTCTGCTCCTCCCCCATCGTCTTCTCCTCCGTCTCACTACCCACGGGACGGTCTAAAGGAAGACCGCCTGCTCCTTCCCCACCGTCTCTCCCTCCCTCTCACTGCCCATGGGACGGTCTGAAGAAAGACCGTCTGCTAGTCCCCCTATCGTCTTCTCATCTGTTCGAAGACAGTCTGTCCGTAGACCGTCCTACGTGGCACGGTCCTCCTTCCAACCGTTCCACAACCGACCCTACATATTCTGAATGGCCCATGGGAGGGCCGTCCTCTGGAACATGGTCTCAAGATTACATTGCAATTTTCTAGGATTGTGATGACGCCTAGTGTGTACTGAGGTGCGGAGGCTGAGGTTCTTTCTGATGCCTTCGTGCGTTGTTGAGTGCGCAGCGAAAGTGTGTGGGCTGATGACCCACAAGTCGAGGATCTTTTCGTACAATTCTACTTGATCGAGAGAATTGCCTCTTCTCGATGCGACCCCATCTTAGCTGCATGTGCATAGACGTTGTTGTGACCGTACCATTGTTGGTCATCTTTCTGGTTTTAGTGTTGGCATTTGCGAGTGTTGGGAAAATCATTAGCTTCCATGCTGATAAAGTACCCTTTACTCTGTAGTCATTCTCATAGGTATTGTGCTCTCGAGGCGTGTTTGTAGTCCTTGAGATACGATCCCTGAGATTATGGTGTCTTTTGTCATTTTGCAATCGATTTCAATTGTTGTGGGTCTTTCTTTGGTAAACGACCTGATGCATGACTCTCTCTCTGTAGTCGTGTGCTCAGCTGCCGCGCGCCTTGATACGACCCTGCTTGCAGTGTGTTCCATGGTTCTATGTGCTGTACGGAGCCGGAATCTTGCAAATGCTGCTGTCGTTGGCTGTTATTTTTGGTAAATACTATTTTCGTATGATTCTGCATTTATGTGCTAGACCATTATCTTGTCAGTAGTTTGCTATACTCCTTTTCCCAGTGGAGTAGCTCATGACTCGATCAGATGTAATATCTGAGTGAGGACTGACTTAATGCTGTGTGTGGTCTTGTGTTGTCGATTTTTACTGTCATTCTTCCGTGTAATCGTCATTGGCATCCTGCGTGCCTGGTGTTCCCTGTCTCCTTTGGCACTGGAACCGATGATGTCGTCAGGCGATCAGCCGTGAGGACTATGTTTCCTTGTGTAAACTGATGTTGGTTGTGTCAGTCGCTTCTGTCGATTCGTTTCTCAGTGTTGTTTACTCTGGCAGTCATGTCTCTTACCTTGCGAGACGTAGACGACATTGCCTTGTTTCAGAGGTGTCAAACTTGTGTTCACTTGTGGTCGTGGTGACTCGAGGCCACCTGACTCTGGATAGCCCACTAGACCTACTAAACTCAATGGTCCTTGAGTCACGAGACTCGGGGTCAAGACCGTTGTACGTGATAGTACTGAGCCGTCAATCTGGTCTAATCCCTAGGTCCAAAATCATGGTGACACGTGAAAAATCCCCAGCCCCAGGCTGGTCAATTGGGCTCGCAATCTGAGGCCATACGTACGGCCCACTGATCTGAAAATCTCTGGATATGCGGGACAGACCCTCCGCACACACACGCGGGCGCACACACACACACACACAGGGTCACCTAGACCCTCCAAAACACCCTCAAAACACGGACACTCGTCTCACGGTGTCCGAAACATTCTCAAGGTCGAAGGACAACCACTGGATCCCAACCGGGTTGACCGAAGACCAATGCAACACACGACAAACCCAGTAACACAGAAAAATCGCCTGGCTATCCAACCTTGGGCCGTCACAATCTCTGACGGTCCAACAATGGAGAGCCACAGTGCAAGGCGAAACTGGCTCTAACGCACCTACCTCGACATCACAGCTCCCTGACGCACCTCCCATGGTGCGTCAGAGGACACAACGACATGGTCTCTGACGCACCTTCCTTAGGGCGTCACAGACTCTAACGGATCACCCTTGGTGCGTTAGAAGACATAGAAACACGGGCTCTGACACACCTTCCTCAGGGCGTCACAGCGCTCTGGCACGACCCAAACAGTCAGAAACACGGTAATGGTCGAACCCAGGCGTGTCACACCCTCTGGCGATTTATCGTGAGACTGCCAGAGCGACCAACGCCCTGCCGATAAAATCAGACCCTGTGACGCACCCCTCTTGGGGTGTCACGGCCTGTAACGCACCCACCTTGGGACGTCACAGCTTGTGACGGTCTCTGAAACGACCGCCACACCGTTCCAAGAATGGAACGATCGAAAAATCTTAAAAATCTTTCCCACGCCCCCATACCTCCACGGGAGAGGGGAAAAATAAGGGGGAAGCCCCCAAATGACCCCTAGCATTGTTTGTTTTGTTTTTTGATCTCCCTGGCTCAGACTTGTCTATGGTGCGGGATATTTATTTAGTGGGACTATTGGCGAAGTTGACTGGTGGGGCTAGGGGATAGCATCCCAAAGTCTTAGCCAAAATGGGGTGCCTCAAGCCAAAAAGAAGGGGGTTGATAGGCCCAGCTCCGCGAGATTAGGGGCAGTTTTTGAGCTCGACGAGGGCGGAGTGCCTCAAGCCATGAAAAGGCTTTATGAACCCAGCCCAGTAGGACAAAGGGTAATTTTGGGGTTCGGCGAGGGCGGACTGCCTCAAGCCAAGAGAGGCTTTTATGAACCCAGCGAAATGGGACAAATGGTAGTTTTGGGGCTCGGCGAGGGTGGAGTGCCTCAGGCCAAAGGAAAAGGGTTTTATGAACCCTGCTTCGTGGGACAAAGGCTATTTTCAAGCTCAGCGAGGGCGGAGCACCTCAGACCAAGGAAAAAAATTCTGTGGACCCAGCCCGATGGGATAGAAGGTAATTTTCAAGTTCGGCTAGGGCGGAGCGCCTCCGGCCAAGGGAAAGCTTTATGGATACAGCCCAGCGGGATTGATGGTCAAAGTGTTGAGCTCAGCAAGGGCGGAGTGCCTTATGCTAAGGAACAGGAGATTTTATTGGTCTGACATTGGGCAAGAAATCTAAACCGGCTGTGATAGGAGAGTCCTGTGGGACAAATATGGCATTATTGCGGCTAAATGCCGAAAGGCCATGAGAGTACATTGGCTGGGAGCATAGGTCCCAGATCAAGGGTGGAGGGTTAGTCCCAGTGGGACGAGTGCGGAGTACACCCCTAGGATGGGGAGATGACATGGCACCATGGATTCCGGTGGGACCAGGGGTGCTGAGACAGGCCACTAGAAACCAAAAGGTGCTTATTTGTTGGCTTGATGAGGAGGAAGGAGCCGAGGGTGCAGATGACTCGGCAGGACTTGTTCTTTTCATTCCCTAGTAGGGTTTGGACCCGTATTTGAAACGGGAGGCCTACTGGCCAATGAAGGTTCTTGGCGGCAAGGCGATGGCGAGGCAGCGACAGCGGCGGTGAGGTGATCATGGCAGCGTGCGGCTCGTGGGAGCTCGAGGGTTTCAAGCGGGTTTTTTCTAGATCGATAGCGATTCATGGATCAAGCGACCTTGAGGTAGGGTGACAAATCCTTAGATCATTATTGTTTACCTTCCCCGTGATTTCTAGGCCGATGGGAGGTCGAGAGAGGGTTATTTCACACCGAGAAGGGAAAATCATGCTTTGGGGATCGAGCGTCGGATCTAGCATTTTGTCACGTTATTCCATTTTTTGTTGGCATCAAACGATGCTCTGGGGCATGGGGATGGGTTTCCCACTTGTTTCCCCTTCACTTGGTGGTGAATGGGGCGTGGAATGGCATTTTAGGGCCGTTCTTGCCATTCTCAATTTTCTGGGAAGAAAATGGTCCTAACAGGCGTGAGGGGACCGCTTATGGTTCAAACGGTCTGAAGGAGACCGTTTATCTCCTTTAAGCGGCGGACTGTAGGTGACTGTCCCTCCTTTTCATGCAGTCTAGTGAGGATCCTCTCTCTCCTTGAGGCGGTCCAGCATCTGACCATTTGTGCCAGGGACGGTCCAGATTGGACCGCCACCTATGTTCTACTCGATCGGAGTCTGGTTCTTGCTGATTTAAATCTCGGGTGAGTAGATCTCGATCCACGTGTTGACCTGTGATCTGACTGATGTTGGGCATCATGTGGGAGCCATGTGTGAGGGTGCCGTAGGGTCCCGAGAGGTAGTGTATTCTTGATTTGTGTCACCATGGGTCGGTGTTGGTATGAGGAGCGGTCCTTGTACTTGGTCTGATTTAGGCGTTGTTTCCATTGGTTAGAGAGTCTGCTCCTTCAGTGACCCTCCACTAGTCATAGCCTTTCGACACACGTGTGGTCCCACTAGGGTCTGGTGGCGAGGCTACTCGTGAGAGACGACTTTAGGCTGGTTGCCGTGGGCCTCCTACTGTGGCAGCTCGAGTCTGGGCCGGGAGGAAGAACCAGCTAGAGGGCCTGACCCTGCACGACTTGCTCGAACAGGGCTTGCATGCCGCCATCCGCGACGGCTCGTTCGACAAGCTGTTCGAGCAATACAATGGCGAGGCTTTGCGCAAGGCAAAGCTGGAGAGCCGCCGCGTCTTCGAGCTGAAAGTCCCTCAATAAGACAGTCGATATGGCTCGCGCACCGTCCCGGCGCTGGCTATGATGACAATCAGGTGTATTACAGCTGATTGCGCTGAGGGGAGCCATCATGACCGATCCCGCGCGCCGTCAATTCGGACGGCGCATTGCCATCCTTGCCGCCTGCATGCTGCCGCGCATCGTGCTTGGGCAAGCCAGGCCGGATGTGCTGGTCTTGCGCTGCCCCGGCCCGCCGCGCAATGGCGACACCCGCGCCGGGTTTTATCTCGAATTGCTCGATCTGGTGATGAAAAAGACCGGTGTCGCCTACCGTATCGAGCCGCGTTCCGACATCCTCAACGGCCGGCAAGTGCTGGAACGCCTGCCTGATCAACAAGGCCTGGATGTCGCCTGGGGTACCGATTCGCGCACCTGGGGAGAAACCCTCTGGCCGGTCACCACCCCGCTGGACAAGGGCATACTGGGCTGGCGCCTGCTCTTGATCAGAAAGGGCGAGCAGGCCCGTTTCGCCGCCGTACGTAGCCGCAGCGAATTGGCGCAAATGCTGGCGGGGCAACAGCGCGACTGGAGCGATGTGGTGATATTGCGCGCCAACGGCTTGAAGCTGTCCGAATACCCGGGTTACGAAGAATTGTTCCCTGCGCTGGCTCAGGGCCGCTACCAATACCTGCCGCGCGGCATCGCCGAGATTTGGGACGAGGAAACGCGCTTTGCCAAGCTCGGCCTTGTGATCGAGCCCACGCTGGCGCTGCACTACCGGCAGCAGACACGCTTCTTCGTCAGCCGCAAAAACCCGGCCCTGCACGCTTATCTGGAACAAGGCTTGCGTCAAGCCATCGCCGACGGTTCTTACGAAATCCTGTTTGACCGCTACAATGGCGAATTCATCCGGCGCGCTAACCTCGACGCGCGCCGCGTGTTCGAGTTGAAGATGCCCGATTGACGCCTTCAAGGAGCCGTGTATGAGAATTGCAGCCACCCTGCCGGGATTGATATTGTTTGCCGGTTTGTCGAACCAGGTGGCTTGCGCTGCGCCGGCTGACGCAGACTTTTCCGCCATGCTGATGAAGCAGGGCATCGAAGCCTACTCCGAAGCGGGCGCACGCGGTGACGAGAAAACCACCAATGCCCTGACCGACGAAGACATCCTGTTTGCCGGCGGCGACGGTAGCGTGGACCGCGACGACAAGCGCGACAAAAACGATGCCGTCTCCGCGACACTCAAAGCGCAAACCATGGCTCTGCGTCAGGTTGACAAGGCCGGTGACTTGGCCGCAGCGCGCAGTGTAGTGACTGCCGACTTGCTGAAAATCGATCAGGACGGCAAAGTCAGCGAAGGCGGGCAATTGGTTCCGGCAATGGATCTGCCCGTGCCCGGCACACCAGTGCAAGATACCGTGAGCGATTGGGTCGTGCATCACGACGCTCAAGTCGCCGTCACGACTTACATCGGCGAGCGCGCCATACGCTATGGCGGGCAGACATTGCACTTCCGCTCGCGTGTGGTCGATACCTGGGCCTGGTTGGATGGCAAGTGGAAACTATGCGCCACGCATACCACGCCCTTGTTCGACGATGCTGCCACCGCAAAACTGGCTGACGCGGCCATGGATGCCTATAACGGCAGCTACGCCATTGGTCCGGGAGCCAAGGCTGTATTGACGCGCGACGGCGCAACACTCGTCTCTTCGGTCAACGGTGGCAAGCCGACGCGTTATGCGGCCGAACTGCCCGACGTGTTTTACGCACTCGGTGCCGCACCCGGTTCGGCCCGGACGCACATGATTTTCCAGCGCAATGGCAAAGGAGAAATTGCAGGCTACGTCAGCAGCAGCGGCCTGCGCCTGGAGCGCGGCGATGCAACTGCAGCTGTGCCAGGCCTTGGCGTTGAATCACAGGTCTTGCCGGCTGCGCATCTCGTGGTACACCGCTTTGGCGACATGGCCGTCGCCACCTTCATTCACGAGCGCGTCACGCAATTCTACGGCCAGACCCTGCACACGCAATACCGTTCCACCGAAACCTGGGTCAAGCGCGGCGAGACGTGGAAGATGCTGGCCTTGCAAAGCCGCGCACTGGAAAATGACATGCCGGCGCATGCAATCAGCGCCACCGATGCGCAAGCCTATGCGGGCACCTATGCCGCCGGTGCCGACGTGGCCGGTACCGTTGCTGCAGATGGCGGTGCCTTGTCGCTGCGCTTCGGTGACGCGCCCGCCTTGCGGCTGGAATCGATTGCCCATGACTACTTCGCCATTCATGGTTCGCCCGGCACGGGCTTCCTGTTTCAACGCGACACCGCAGGACGCGTGACGGGATACATCGCACGCCGCGAAGGGCGCGATTTGCAATTCGTGAAAATCCGCGCCTAGCCGCGCGGCTTGCACTTCAACTCAACAGCCGGAAAGCATCCACGCTCTCGGCCACGAGAACGCCCAAGGTGGCCACGATGCCGAAGGCGCGCAGGGGATTCGGTGCCTTCAGCGGCAGGCCGATCGCATGTGCGACGCGTGCCGCAATCAGCACGCCGCCTATCCACAGCAAATGCGTCTGGCTGGTTCCGGAAATTTCGAGGAAACCCATCATCAGCAAGGCGAACGGCACGTACTCGATAAAGTTGCCATGCACGCGTATGCGTATGTGCAACTGGCGGTCGGCTTGCGCATCGGGTGCCAGCTTTTCGCCGCGAAAGCGCGTCAGTATCACGCGCAATGAGAGAAGGACATAGATCAGGGCGCAGATGCCCGAGATCAGCAGGGTGGCATGCAGCTTCATGTGGTCCTCTCGAGGTTGTTTCCCCGAGAGCATACCGCATCCGCCTTGCCAGCAAGCCTTCATGGGCCTGGTTGAAGCCCGGGTGTCCGGTTTCAGGTAACATGCCCGGCTTTCGCGCCGCGTGCCGGCGCAACCTGCTGCTGTTGGCGAAAAGGAAATCATGGGCATCACGATCAATGAAGAATTGCGGAAATTTATCGATCCGCTGATGGAATCCGAGCGCGCCATGCTCGAACGCAGCCTGCTCGCAGAAGGATGCCGCGACCCGCTGGTGCGTTGGGGGAAGCTCAATGAAGATACTATCTAGTAGCTACGAACTCGCACACTAGGACCTGCGGAAGCAGAACAAACAACGACCCACTTGAAAATCTGGGGTGAGCCTCGTGTCACTGGCTCAGTAGGGGTCACGTGGATCCCCACTGGAAAACGCACAGTAATACGGAACAAGTAAAACAACAGGTAGTAAGGCAGGAAAACTACACTACAACGTTGTAACACTATGCTAAAAAGTAGTAAAAGAAGAGACATGGAGTAGGAGCAGGGAACAAGCTCAGGAATAGGGGGGAAGCTGTATCAGACAAGCGGCTACCAAACTAACCTCGATACCCCAAACTACTCCAAGCAGCAATAGGAAGGTGACTCTAAGCTAACGAAGTTAGGAGTTGTCGATCTGTCGATGCTGCAAGGGACCTACAAAACAGACAAAGAAACCTAAGAAAAAACCTAGACAGATGCAAACCCAGACGACACGACCAGAATGTCGTGCACACTGCCCCACACATGACTAGAACATCGTGCATACGACAGGGCACTGACCTCGAGTGTAGTCATGAGAGGGCTATCCCGGAAGGTCACGACGCCCAAGAACCATGAAGAGAACCTCGAAGAGTCACGTGCCATGTGACTGGTGTACCTCTCACTATAAGAATAGCCAGCTGCGTCCACTAACATCTTATGCTATGCCTGCTAGTGTCTTATCCGCGTGCCCTACCGCAAGGACTAGGCCGAGACCAAGGCACTGTCAGAACCAGAACCAAAGTACCATCGCGAGTGACTAGATAGGGGAACACCTATCGACGTCAGTCCAAAGCCCCTGACCATGTGTGCACACACTGACTTTTGCATAAGCCAGGCCTCTAGCTAGTTTTCCCCCTCCGCTGGACGCGATGGTTGGACCGGGGGCCCACGGAACTAGCTTAAAAATCGTATATCGGGAAGGTGCCCAGCTACAAGAGCCGTCACGCCGTAACGTGACGTAAGGCTACGACTAGTGAAGGCTCACAAGACACAGAGACTCAAAACCGTTTATTGTAGAGGAGTGGGTCGTTGAAGGGCTAAGGAAGGGCGTACCGGCAAATTGGGGTAAGTGTGCCGGTGAAGGCACCAAAAGGGTGCACCGGGGAAGATAAGACGGGCATGCCGGTGAAGGCCCAAGGGCAAGATGATGGACTGTGCCAGGGGACGGGCTCGGCTGGAGGGCGTACTTGGGAGGCCTAGCCGACCGGTGTACCGGCCATGGAGGTGTGTCGGGGAAGGGCGTTGGAATGTGTACCGGGTGAGGCGATGGAGGTGTGCCGGTGAAGGCCTGGCCGGGTGTGCCAGATAAGGGGCTTTGCAGAAGGTGCACCAGGGAAGAGGCTTCGCTGAGGGAGTGCACCGGTCAAGGAGCGTGCCGGCGAAGGGCGCTGGCAAGCTATGCCGGGCTGAGCTGGGGGAGAAGTGTATCGGGGAGGCCAGGAGCTGGGCATACCAGGTAGAGAGTGATCAGGGCTGTGCTGGGCAAGAGGAGGGCTGAGGTTGTACCGGGGAGGCCGAGGCCGATGTATGTCGGGTGAGGCATGCCCAAGGTGTGCCAGGGAAGCATGGGGTGGGTGTGCCGGCCAAGGCACGGCTGGGGTGTACCGGGTAGGCCTTAGGTAAGGTGTATCGGCCAGGGAAAGTGGAGCTGCACCGGGGAAGGCCAAAGTGGACTTTGCCGGGGGAGGCCTAGTAGGCAGGTTGCACCGACAAAGAGTTGAGAGAGGCACACTCCCTTTTGACCTCTTAAGGCCTGTCTTTTCTTCTTTATCTTGATTTTGTATAGTCCGTGGGGTTTTCTCTTCCTATCTCTTAATTATCTCCCCTTCTTCCTTCCTTGTAGGACGAGTGGTCAAGTTGTTTAGTCGTCATTCAGTTTGGTTCTCTTCGTGCTATCCATGGTTCTTTTGCTTTGGTTGAAGTACCTTATCGTTATTCGGTTCGTTTGTTTGTCGCTTCATTTTATCTTTTACGTGTTATTGTCCCATTTGTTTGTTGCTCCCTTTGATCTTTTAACTTGGTATTGTCCCGTAGCCTCTCAAGGACCGACTGGTTCTCCGTGTGTTCTGGGATCTGATGTTCCCATTTAACAAAGACAATGATGATCTAGGAGCATATAGTTTATTGTTGGATAGGCCGTTAGGTTGAGTCGAGTGTAGGACGATAGACTCTGTCTCGCACGCTGTGGTTGCAAGAAGACTCTTGACCCTATCTTACTTGGTCTAGCAATATTATCCTTGAGTACTTTCTATTTTATCCTTTCTTTACATTCGTTTTGATGATTTTTTTATTTTAGGCCAGCACGCATCATGTCATTTTTGAGCACTCACACCTCGTTATTCTCTCAAGATTTTCTCCTCAGTAATGGTTAATTGCTCTTCAGCTCTCTTGAATAAGAGATCTTCATTCCACTATGGATTTGAACGTCTTCTCTGATCTGCCTGCTTTGTCTGATTGGCCTACGTGATTCCTATCTAGAATTTATCTCATATTTACTTTCCCTTTTCCAGCTTTTCAGCTATGGCTCTTTTCGATTCCCTCATTGTCTGTGGATTGTGTCCCCGATGAGGTTGATCGTGATCCCTTTTCCTCCTTTAGTTTAGTCTCTCCAAACATGTCTCATCCGTGTCAGCCATTCCTGGTAGTTAGTTCGGCATTTTTGGGAGAATTCCTGTCACTTGTTGGTTGTGATGGGTGTCTTTTACCTTGATGCTCACTTTTCAGTTCACTCTACTTCATCTCCACGTCATCTCCATTTCATGTCACTGTCGCCTTCACTCCATCTCCATTCCATTTCATCTCAGCGTCGCTTTTGCTTACTCCCTTGCAAAGTAGGCATCAAGGAGGGGCATCTGTTGACACCCGTTTTCAACCTACAAGTTGAGTTATTCTCTTATTCATCTTTTGTGATGCTCCAAATTACCCATTATTTTGGGGTTAGTCTTGAGGATATTTCGAGCCTATTTCCTGGTCATTTCTTGAGCTGGTGCGGACACCCGAGCACATGAGCGGCCCGGTTCAGGGAGCCGTCGGTACCACACACGGAGCACCACGCGAGCAAGGTCTCTACCTCTTCCAGCAAGACGGTGGCCTCAAAGGATGATAGCATGAAGGTATGGGTCTGGGGATGCCAGGTTTTGATCAAAGCTGAGATACTATGCCAATCTAAAGACAATTTGGGGTAGTTGTTGCCTAAGACTAAGAGTGGGCATAGGTGCCAGGAGTTAAGGATGTGGGTCACCCCCAGGGGCAATGCTCGGATCATTGGGGCCATCCACTACAAGGTGGAATAGCGCCTAGGGCCAGGAAGGCGCTGGAAAGAAAGAAAAGAGGAAAGAAGAAAAGAGAGAGGAAAGACAAGAAAAGGCAATGATAAGAGGAAGTTCAAAACTGAAATTCAAATGAAGTACAAGCTTCCCTCTCTCGTAGGGCTTGAGCATAGATGCCGAGGGATGGTGGCCAGCTGTTGGAGCACCTCTCGCTCCTTTCTTGCAGCCCTCGGGCCTCCAGAAGACGTCCCCTCCATGGAGCTTTCTCCTAGGCTTCTTTTCATGATGAAAGGGTGAGAAAGAGCACGGTTTTAGAGGGTTAAGAGAGGAGAGAAGGTTGAACTCCGAATTTAAGATCCCCCTCCTACGTATAGGGTGTGGTTAGAAGTTGAAACCTCTTAGGATTGGGTTAGGATAGCATTAGATCGAGTCGGGTCGAGTCTAGATAGGGTCTATCCAAAGTCACCACGGGTTGGGACTCTCAAAAGGAGAGTCCCGGTTGGATTCTCAGTGCATACAATTGGACGGTCTTACGATAGACCGCCCCACTATCTGAACAGTCCTACATGGACCGCTCAATGTTTGGACGGTTCCTTCATGACCGTTTCATACTGAGCGGATGGTCATTGACCGTCTATTATCAAGTAAGCGGTCTTTTATAGACCATCCAATACCCCGTCGTGCCTTCATTTCTGTCTCTCTCGTCTCACTCAAGTCGGCATCGCTCTCCGTCTCTCTCGTGTCACTCAAGTCGGCGTCTCTCTCTGTCCCTCTCGTGTCACTCAAGTCGGTGTCGCTCTCAGTCTCTCTCGTGTCATGGCAAACTCTTCGGAACTGGATTTGGATGAAGTCCAATTTCTAGGAATTTTCCCAGTCAATGATGCTGGTTGGGGAAGGGACATGAACTGGGTCCCTGAGTTCTGGGTTTTGACTACTATGGTATCTTAGCAGCCTAAAGATAAGGCCGCCATAAGTGCTCCCCACCTCTGAATTGAGTGTGGCTGGAGTCGTTGGAACCATTGTCATCTTCGAAATGATACCCACGGGGACACCAGAGAATGTCGGAGTAGATTGGGAGATCCCAAACAGTGGACAGGGGTCGGATCAGTCCCAGAGGGGACAGAACTGCGCACTTTGGGGAGAAAATTAGGAACTCACTTGTCCGGGGTCCAATCTGGAAGTTGCTTCTTGGTACCAAAAGATGACTCAGCATAGTAGGTCTCGGCCAAGGCCCACCTCCAAATCTTTAGATGGCTGGTCGTGGGAGTCTCTGCAAGCAGCCTCAGGTTGGCAGTTTTGAGGGAGACGCGCAGTCTGGGAAGATCTACTCCCCTGGGCAGCCACGAGCTCAGGTTGGGACGAAACCACAGCCGTTGCGAAGAAGACACAGAGACGCTTCCAACGGTACCACTTGAGACTTCAGACACATTGCTATGAAGTTGTGGTTGGCTCTACAAGTCATCAGTGATCTGCTACCAGCGAAATGGGAATTGCAGGCTAAAGATGGGAGGTAGGAAATGAGGTAAATGGGAGGGAAAATGGGGTGGGTGGGTGTGGAGGTAACCCTTGGCTGTTAGGGGGTCTAGAAGAGGCCAAACTAAGGTGAGGGAGGGGGATAATGGGGCCAAGAAGGTGGTCTAGAAGTAGGTGAGAGAGGGAGCTACGAATTTGGTAGTTGGATGAAGAGGGGGAGGGATGATGGCTTCCCTATTTAGGGTTGTCTAGGGCTAGTGGGAGGAGAGAGTAGAGAGAATAATTCAAACTTCTCTTGGGAGTGGGAGGATTTCATGGGGAAGAGGGAGGATTGCATTGGGAAGTGGGAGATGGAGTTTGAAATTTGAATTGGGATTTGACAGCCCGGGTGGGACATATATATCAAATCCGTAGGCCGATAGGCAAATAGGGTTGGCAGCCTGAGGAGGCATACATATGCCAAGCCCGTAGAGACAAAAGAATGAACTTGACAATCCTGGTGGGATAGATAAGTCCGAAGCCAAGAGGCAAGATGGGTTGACAGTCTGAAAGGGGCATGCATAGGCCAGACCCAACGGAAAGGAAATGGTGGATTTGATAGCCCGAGTGGGACGTAAGAGTCAAACCCGAGAGTCAATGGGCAAAGGATGGATGGGTTGGCGGCCCTGAAGGGACGTGTATAGGCCAGACCCAGTGGGACAAAAGAGGGTGGATTTGACAGCCCTAGTGGGACGTGGGAGTCAAACCCGAAAGTCAATAGGTAAGGGATGGGTTGGCAGCCCGAGAAGGACATGCGTAGGCCAGTCCCGATGGGACAAAGATAGGTTTGACAGCCCTAGTGAGACGTGAGAGTCAAACCCGAAAGCCAATAGGCAAGATGGGTTGGCAGCCTGAGAGGGCATACTGAGGCCAATCCCCTAGGAGGTAAAATGTGCCGAAAGGCATGATGGGTTGGCAGCCCGAAAGGGCATACTGAGGCCGAACCCAAAGGAGGTAAAATGTGCCGAAAGGCATGATGGGTCGGCAGCCTGAGAGGGCATGCTGAGACCAAACCCAGAAGGGGCAAAGGATGTGGATTTGACAGCCCTAGTGGGACGTGAGAGTCTAACCCGAAAGCCGGTAGGCAAAGGATGGGTTGGCGGCCCGAGAGGGACGTGTTGAGGCCAAACCCAAGAAGGTAAGATGAGCCGACAGGCATGGTGGGTTGGCGACCCGAGAGGGCATGCTGAGGCCGGACCCGGTGGGGCAAAGGAAGGTAGATTGGATAGCCTGGAAAGGCATGGGATCCAAAACCCTGAGAGACTCGAAAGATGAGTGGAGTTGACATGCCAAGGGGCGTACGAGTCAACTCTTGAAAAGAAATGGATAGACTTGACAGTCTGAAGGGACATAAGAGTCCACCCCCTCCCTTCTCTTTACCAAAAAAAAAAAACTCAAAACATTTTAACTTACAAATGCTAGTAGAAAATGCTGAAGTATCTCTATGCATAAAAAACATTGTAAGCATCTTCTAGAGATGATGAAACCCATCCTTCGTAAAGACAGCGCGTGCTATCTGATAGCTTCCAAATTCCTTCTTGGTTCTTTTCCCCATGGCACAGCCTCTTAACTGATTGAAACGGTATTGGTACTTTGAAACATGAGCAGTTAAATGAAGAGAATAGCATTGGGGACTAGGTTTGGACGACAAAAAAAAACAGAGCTAAAGATGATAGTAAGACCGGAAGTTGCATGTGCTGCTATCACATAATGAATTGGCTTAGGTGCTCCACTTTAGTATCTTATCTTCTGCAACTCACTGTCATCTCTGTGAATTTGAACAGGAACATTCTTTGGCAGATTCAGAAGGTAGCACCATTTTATCCAGAATGATTCAGGAGGTAGTCCCATATATTTATGGCATAAACCGGGACAACTACAAAGATTCCAATTTGATTTCCCATCGGCACCAGTCTTGGGCAAGTGAAGTGCCGCCTTGTCTCTGACAGTGTCTGCAATCTGTAAAACAAGCATTACATTTCCCTTGGCCATGTGCAGAATAAGCACAAAGGAAAGAGTAGAGAACAGTTGAACAATACGGCTGATAAGGAACGGAGGCCGACATCTGGAAGTATGAAGCAGAGAATTCAAGGCCTAGAAAAATGTCTGAAGGATCGAGAGATGCATGAAGGAACTAGGTGGTGATAATAGTAGCTACAGCAAAGTGGAGTAACAAACCAGAATGACACAGGCCCTTTAAAATAGGATCCACTGCTTCACATTTTTGCTCCCTGCACCCACTCCAGTCTGCAAAGAAATCTGAATTCTAAACTACAAAACGCTTAAGACAATCTCTATCCCCCCCCCCAGTCCATCCCCCATCACTGCTACTCTTTTTCACAAGGGTCATGGAATGAATGGCTGGGTCTCCTTGTGGAAGTTATTCATGTCTAACACTCTGAGTCATTAACATTCTAATTTCTTAATTGTTGATGATGTCAATGCTATACCAGAAATTGCAAGGGATGAAACCCAATGAACACGCCTAAGATACATCAATTCAATTCATTGTCAAGTATTCTGATGACTGGTGTGAAGCTAAGGCAGAACATCAAGATTCTCAAGATCAGCAGACTTCTGAAATCCAGAGGAAAAGAGTCGACACCAGTAGTCGACTCTTAATTATCGAAGTTCTGCCTGGGAACAACCAGAGGAAGAATGTCGACACCAGGAGTCGACACCTTTTTAACAAGGCTCTATCTGGCGTCTGCAACGCTCATGGCATCAATGCAGTAAGCCAGTCCTATATGTCGAGCTACTGTAGCACTCCGAGCACTGTAGCAACCGAGCTACTGTAACAGTCTGATCTAAAGCTGGAGAAAACCGAACTACTGTAACAGTCCAAGCCAAAGTTGGAGAAGACCGAGCCACTGTAGCAAACCGAGCTACTGTAGCAGTCCGAGCTAAAGTTGGAGAAGGCCGAGCTACTGTAGCAATCCGAGCTTCTGAAGAAGTCCGAGCACTGTAGCAACCCGAGCACTATAGCTGACCGAGCAACTATAGCAATCCGAGCTCCTGAAGAAGTCTGAGCATTGTAGTAATCTGAGCTAAAGCTGGAGAAGGCCGAGCCACTTGTTGACACCCGTTTTTTGCCGATAAGTTGAGTAATTTCTCTTATTCCCATTTGTTGATGCCTCGAGTTAGCCATCACTCGTTGGGCTATTTTTCTGGTACGTTTTGGACCTATTTTATGGGTAGCCTCCCTCCCTGCCTAGGTCTGCTTCAATTTAGGGCTTAATGGGCCTGAATTTGGGTTAATTGATCATTTTTTGTGAATTTTAGGCGTCCAACGCTTATGCGGCCAGAACACAGCCGTTCAATCAGTGAGGGGCCATTTGTGGGCCGTCCATATATTTTCTTGAAGATTTAGTTAATTTTCTGGAAATATCACCGACATACTTTATACGGCCTGACTTAGTGATGCCTTTGTCCTGTGTCTGCTTAAGTGTGGACAGCTTTATTCTGAGCCTGATCTGCTTCCTTGCTTTACAGTTACATGACTATGGACGCATTCTTGTGTTAAGAGCTGTTGCATATCATGTTCGTCGTGCCATGTCCAACGGCCGATGTGTTGTGAGGGCTCATTTATTATTTCAGGACATAAAGGTAAGTTGAGATTTACATTTTTCCTTGGGCTTGGTGGTGAAGCTGGTACTCATCTCTGTTGCACCTAGGCTTCTTGTGATCGGTTGTTCGCTAGATTAGTGCTCGTGGCGTGTTATTTACGATTCTCATTAATTACGATGGCGTCGAGTGTGTACTGAGATACGGATACCGAGATATCTTCTGTTGCTTAGGTGCATTATAGGAGTGCGCAGCGGAAGCATGTGGGTTGATAACCCACAGGTCAAGGATCTATTCATGAGGTTCTGGCCAGTCGAGAGAATTGCTTCTTCTCATTGTGACTTTATCTTGGCTTTCAGTGCCTTGATGTCATCTGTTGCCATGCTATTCCTGGTAATTTTTCTGGTGTTGGCATTGGCACTTGTGAGTGTTGGGGAATTGGTCGACATTCCTACTGATTGAGTACCCTCTACTCTGCATTTCTTTCTCTTGGGTGTTGTGTTCTCGAGGTGTGCCTGTAGTCCTTGAGATGCGTCCCTTGAGATTGTGGTTCTTCCTGTCATTTCTCGTTGTCGTGGGTCTTTCTTGGTAGGCTGTCTGATGCATGACTTGTTCCTTGTGGTTGCGTGTTCAGCTGCTCTTGTGCCTTGATGTGACCCTGCTTGTAGTTGCCTTCCGTGGTTCTGTGTGCTGTACAGAGCCGAAAACCTGCAGGTGCTGCCATGTTACTGTTTCGAGTGCTGTTCCTATATGATTTTGTGTTTCTATCTTGGACCATTGTCTTGTCGGTTAGCATTGTTATACTCCTCTTCCCGAGTAGAGTTAGCTTGCGACTCGATCAGATGTAATATCTGAGTGAGGACTGACTTGATTGCGGAAACATGAATCTTAATCATAGTTATGTTGGAAAGTGGAATAATGATACTAGGAGTGTTCTGACAGTCACTCCACTCTGGTGGAACTGACTGACTGCTATTCATCTATTTTTTTAATGTTTCATAACCCTCAATTCTTGTAGTGGTTGGGACTCTCTACCGGATACTCCTTTCGTTAGACTAGGACCTCCGTTATGAGACCTCCGTCAGTCACCATGAGCCTGGGATTCTCACTAGAACATCGGGCAGGTTGTACCTCAAATCCTGCACCTGTAACTCGATTTGGATCGCTTGTTTGGCTCTATCTGGAGTCACGGCCCACAAAGGACCGTCTGACTCACTACACGGCTGGAATCAGATTGTTTGATCATTTGAACAGCTCGGTCAAGATCGTGTATTTTTGGCTAAGTGCCAGCTCTTACTGGTCGATTATCTTTGATTTTTCTTCGACCTAGCCTTGTTAAAGTCGGCCTAAAGCCTCTAGACTAGCCTGAGAATTGCGGGCTGAACCTTCGTTCGGTTCCACTATGCCCCGGGCGACCTGGGAGCCCAATTAGGTTGATTACCCCAGCCTACCTTGGCCCATTCGATACGCGGTTATACTTGGACCGTTCCACCACTGAACAGACTATCGAAGGACTGTGTGGTGTTGGGGCGGCCTAGTACGGACCGTGTACCTCTCGACATAGGCTCAATTCCTTTTTTTTTGGAACGGCCAGTTATGGACCGTCGTTATCTGACAAGCAGCCCATTTCAGACCGTTCGAATCGTCACACGGCCCATAAAGGACCGTTTACCCTTGGTACCGAGCTAAGTCTTCCCTTGGCCTAGTTCATCTACCACGGTCTAGTATAAGACCATGTATATCTTAAGCGGCCTCAGTCTGACTGCGTAACTTCTAGAACTTGGTTTCTGTGATTTATTGTGTGCTTCGCTGGCTGAGTCGTGGTCGGCTTGTACTATTAAAACCCTGGATTATTCTTGTTTATTCCAGGTTATATCTTGAGAACTTTCTCTCCTGGCCGAGTGCTCGTCCAAGGAGAAGGCCGACTTGGCAGCTGCATAATGAGTGTTAAAATAAGTAAAGGAGTCATAAACATCATATGAAGATAATAGACTCCTAAAATTACCTAGGGTCATCCTTATCTCCCCATCCTTAGAACAGCTCAATGAGGAGGAGGAGGATGCCTCGTCAGAGGAAGAACTAGAAGTCCCTGCGCTCCATGAAGTGTTGGAACTTCCCCCGCATGAAGACCCAGAGGATGAAGAGCCCTCCTTGTTGGAAGAGGACTCACCCCCTTCTTCAATAACAAGGAGAGTGGGCTAGACCCCAGGCTCCCTTGCAACAGGCAATAGTATGTTAATCAACATATACGCCATCTCCTAGGCACGAAAGGAGAAGGAAGGGGGGATATAAGAAACTCTTACCTAAAACCTGGGCAGCAAGGGTCCCCTCTGTATCAAGCACAGGAGAGGCGACAATCACCGGTGTATAATCATCGGCGGAAGGATCCAAGCCCTCTATGTCTAGCCTAACATCCAAGATGGACTCATCGAAGTCCAATCCCGCCTCTGTGAAAGCATTCCCTGGACGGGGGGAGAAACTCATTGCAGCTCGAACTTCAAGTGGAGCTGTATCAAAAAAAAGGGGGTCATGTTTACGAAATTGTGATTTAAAATGAAGTTTTCTTTCACTCACTGGAGACATCCGCTAGAGCGGGAGATTCTTCCCCAGAAGGAAGACAAGTAGAAGGCCGTGTGTCATCCTCTTGGCTTTCAATTCGGGGCCTTTTCTTAGGAGCATTGACTCTAGTAGGGGCTGCACCTAGAGAGGTCTCTCGCAGGAAAATCCCATCCTCTTGGCCACTGATAAGTATCTCAAAATGCAGAACAAGGAAATAAACAATAGAAGCAAGGCGAAGCTAGACAATCAAGCAAATTCCTGGCACCCCTATGGCCTTATCAGGTCTCAATATGAGCTGCTCATGCTTCAATCGGAGAGTGCGGGCCACCTTGTTAACAATGTCCAAGATGGCATCAGGAGTGGCAGCCACCTCCAAGTCTGAAATGTACTCTACCGAACCAACGCAGCCCACTTCAGCGATCACATGGGCTCTCCACTCTACAAAAGCATTGCTTGCAAATGCCCCTTCAAGGACCGACTGTGATAACCGGGACTTACTCTTCAGATCACAGGAAGCCCTCAAATCCTCCCACCAGGAGTAAGTCATCGAAGACTTAAGGGCTGCCCCGAGCGAGAGGACCTAGAAGTCGGGGCTGCCGCTAGCGTGCCCCTCGAGGGCTTCAGAACCCCAGCATACTGACTCTTGTCCATAGGAATGGGGGAGTCCCTCCTCCCTCCAACAGATCTCAATCTCCCTGATGGCTCGAGCAACTTCATAGAACTGGGACCTGATGAAGCCTGAGTACAGGAACAAGGGAGGTAGGTCCTCCCTCCTCATGCGTCTCTCCTTGACAGCCCAGATGGTATCGCCACACTGTCTGAATACATTACAAACTTTGAACCACCAACGTGCATAATGTATGTCGAAATGACCCTTGTGCATTTGTGTTGGAATTAGATAGTCCTCCTTCACATCACAGTAAAGGAAGACCAACCAAGCTGCTGCAACTAGATGCACATCCCTCTGTCTGTACTATCGAAGAGCCAGAGGGAAATCCACATTCGAAGGGATGGCTTGGTCATACCCAAAGTTCCGTACAAATCGATGTGGATAGTATGGCTCAAGGACTATTGTGCTGGAGCAGCGATAAACTAGAACACCTGGCCATATGCAGACGACCCACTCAGCTAGCGCATAAGAGGAAGGCAGAGCCCACGAAGACGGTCTGCAAGCAACTGAATCCCCTTGCCGCTCTAAATAGGAGCGATAAAGATGGGAGCTGTGGTCGAAATCCAGACTCTCGTCCCTCCCAGTGTGGAGGAAAGACAAAGCACGGCGGGCACTGACCAACTACAAGACAGCAACCTGATCCAGGTGACCGGCAAAAGCAAAGATAAGTAGAACTACTACATTGTCAATCGGCGTCCTCTGGGAGAGCTCTGGCAAAAGCAAACCAACCCACGCACTCAAGTAATGGTCAGACATCAAAATGGCCTTATCCCTAGGCGAAAAATGTGAAGACAAGGCCCCAAAAGAATGATAGATATTCGCCAATACAGTTGGGGCAATAGCAACTCTGCGCCCACAAGCCATCAAACAAGCTGGGTAAATCACCTCCGCCCGAAGAACTCCCTCCTCTCTACGAGGGATCACAAAACTGGCCAACCATTAGGCCAAATAAGTTGCCAAGTATGTCAGCGGTGGCAGCAC
The DNA here is from genome assembly GCA_024336825.1 of Amorphophallus titanum. Taxonomy (NCBI): domain Eukaryota; kingdom Viridiplantae; phylum Streptophyta; class Magnoliopsida; order Alismatales; family Araceae; genus Amorphophallus; species Amorphophallus titanum. Next base: position 826,696 of record JANBPO010008741.1, read on the forward strand.
CCTCGAATTCCACACTTGTGCCGAAGCAGGCAAGTGGCATGGATGTGAAGCAAATTTCAACATAACTTCCTTACACTGCTCCCAAGTCATGTCGGAGGAAGCAAACTCTTCATAGAAATAGTACGGGCCGCTATAAAAATGTACCACCTAGGCAAATGTCACTCTCGGTGTTTGTGCAGCCTTCTCCTTACCCACTAGGGCTAAGTCCCTCCATGTCTTCGTCAGATATCGGAAGCAATAGGGAAGAAGGTATCAACCAACCCCATCTGAAGTGCTAAGATGCATATCATCTAAGGACAGTTCATAGGGCTGTCCACAAACCGGCAGGCCAGAGATCCTGTGAAAAGCTCACAGGTCCAGTGAAGTCTCCCCCTCTACAGTGACAAATGTGTTCCAGCGGCGATTGAACCTCGTGGTTAATGCCTGAATCAATCCTGTGTGGCAAGGATAGGAATATAATGTTGCGGTCACTGCATGGCAGATCCCAGCCCCATCAAGCACTGTCCTATACACAGTCAAGATGCCCCACAACCATTCCGCCGCACCTCGACGATAACAATGAGAGGGAATAACAGCCCACTTCCCATACCAACTGGGAATCTTCTGTGCTAATATCCTCTCCAACAAGCAGTCATGGTCGTAATCATTGTGCAAAGGCAGCCCCAGAAGGAGTCAAAAACATCTCGTCCACTGTGACATCTACGGCCCTATGGTGCCCAAATAAATGCCAGATTGCTAGTGACGATGGCCCCACTCGAACTGTAAAGCTGTCAAACTATCTGAAGAAGCCCAAACTCTTCTAATCAAGGTATTGTCTTTGCCGAACAAAATCCTCTAGAAAACTCGAATAAGAGAATGTGCAAGTGCTACATCATTTGGTTGATAATTTTGAATACATCAAGAATAAAATTCAAATTACATTCAATGTTTTATCTGCGCGAGGCTGGATCTTGCATAGTTATTTCACGTAGCCATGGTATTCTTCCTCATCCTCTCCCACTTCTGCTTGCCAAGGGCACACCTTGCTGACCTCCCACATGGTCAGAGTGCTCCAGACTGCTCTCTCATCCTCCTTGGTCCCGATCTTCCTAGCTTGAAAGGGAGGGGGGTGTGATAGTGCAGGAACCATAGTACGGGGTAGCCCGACTTGAAGGTAGCACCGGTGCGGGTTGTAGATCGCCAAGGTAGTGTCCCCCACTAGCTGAAGATCTAGGCCTGGTCATCGTGGTACTCTAAGGGTGGTGCTTCGAAGAACTCTTGGTCGCATCACGAACTTTTCCTTAGGCAAGGTATTAAGATAGAGGTGCCAGTCATCCCGTGTCTTCTTGTCTGCCGTCCGGCACTCAGCCTGTGAAGAAAACCTGAATGCACCTCCTATGAAGAATAGAGGGTGGCTCCCAAAGATCTGGCTCGCTGAAGGTAGCTCCTCCTTGGGTAGGAACTTGATTCTCACTCCCATCCAACTCTCAAGGATGATCATTGAGCCAAAGAGATGTCCTCCTAGAGAAGCTAAACTAAGCCCTTCATAGAGGTATGAAAGGACTACTTGAGAGATGGATAAATCCCACCACAGCCCATTAATAATGCTGAGATTTTGGATATCCAAGAGGTGGTCGGTGGTGGAGAAGATGAAGACCCTGCATAGGCAAATCGAGGTAGCTTTGGCTATAGCTTCAAATCTTCCGCTCTTATTTTTACAATAAGCGGTTATCCATTGAACCATCGATATCAAATGGATATGACGTGGGCTAATCATGGTCCTGACATCTTTTGGGTTGTGAATGAAATCCCCTAGAATGAGTGATGGTTCTATGGGGTCAACCGTGTGACACACTAGATCTTCATAGGGCTAGGTAGGTCTCTACCTCCTCTAATAGGACTGTAGCTTCAAAGGCTATGTCTTCGTTCACTATCACTCTTTCAAGATATTACTTTAATGCTCTTTGATGTATAGTGGATCTTTTAATAAACTCCAAAATTGATATCCGAGCCGGTGTTCTGTCAAGATGCTTTAACAAATCATACTCCGTGCCCGGCACGGATTCCTGCTCTTGCTCTTGCTGGTCTTGTGCGGGCTCTTGCTCCAGCTGGGGAAATATTATGTGAAACATGCACCCACTCCGGAGCACCATAGTTTTCGACGCCTCTGTCGGGGTGAATGGAGGTTGAGAAGAAATGGAAGTTGGTGTATTAATGGCTAGTGGAGGGGTGATTGTGGAAGGCCTTGCCATCGAGAGTGGAGGGTGAGGTTGGGTAGATGGCGTGCGGAGTAGGAGGGGTCACGGAATCATGGTGGAAGGTGGAGTGGGTTGTTGTGGCAATGGTCGTAGTGGAGCTGGTTGTGATGGAGAAGCGGATTGTGGGGGAGTGGTCGCCGGCAAGGGGAGAATAAGGAGAGGCCTGTTTGGCGTAGGGTTGGTAGAGGGTGGTGTATGTGTTGGTGGGTGAATGAGCAGAGGTCGTGCGGTAGTAGTGGGGCGAATAAGGGGACGGGAAGGTTGCAGGGTTATTTGTGGAGGAATTCTGAGTAAACGGGGAGGTTGGTGGGTTTCTTGGTTAATGGCTCCGACACAGGCGCTTTCTTCTTTCCATCCCTATCCTCTTTCCATCTCACGGATCGAGGAGACAGGGTTAACTTGTTGATTTTGGGCCGGATGCTCCGGCAGTGGATTCTTAACAATCCCCATATTAGGCTGGGGAGCAGGAGCCTGCTGCTGCTGCGGGCCTTGTTGCTGCTGTTGCTGTGGATCTTGCTACTGACGGGGTGGCCTTCTCGCCTTCATGGAGGTGACCACCTTCTTCATTTCTTCCCAATCAATACCTCCCTGGTCGTTCAAATCATATATATAATCTTTGAAGTGAAAGCAGTGGGTGATGCTATGACCCGGCTGCCTGTGGAAAACACAATACCGGGAGGTATCGGGCTTAGGGTGTGCCGGAATAGGGCACGCCAAAATAGAGCTATTTAAAATTTTTGTAGATTAAGTCTAGTGTTATTCCGACGCGGGGGCATACCACACCGTATTAGGGCATGCCGATTTAAGGCCGCATCAGTTTAAGTGAATTTTTGTGTAATTTTGGTTTATTTTGACTTATTAAGGTGTCTTTGAGGGTTTTCGGGTTAATTGGGTTAGTTATTTGTTGAGTTGGAGCCCTGGGCTCCCCAGCAGTAGAGTCATAAGCTCGTGCGACGTTCGTACTCAAGCACAACGTTCATTCTTTGTGAAACAAGTTTTATTAAGTCCGGATCACGAGGATAACTTAATAGTTAAAACCCGATGAAAATTCGACAGCATCTCCCCATCCCCGAAGGGTTGCGGGGGGAAAGCGGGGATATGCCCACGTGGCAGAGCAAGCCCCTTAGAGTCGAATGGCACAACAGCGGTCGGCATACCCGAACGGATAGGAAACCCTGAGGACTAGCCTAGTAGGGGCACCATTGCTCCGTGGGTTGGAATCGATCGGATGAGGTGACCAATGAGGGAGGTGAGGATCCCGAGGACTAGCCTACAATGGGAACACGGCCCATAGTCAGCACATAATCCAGCAAAGGGACGACTAAGAGGGAAGGAAACCCTGAGGGCTAGCCCACGAGGGGCACACATCCCATAGTCACCACAACGTCCCGAGGGGCTGTGGATTTGATGTCGGGCTAAAACCCTATTGATGTTCACCCTCTGGCGGCCTATAGGAATACTTGTCATGAGAGGACAAAACCCTTTTGACCCCAGGTGACTTAAGCATCCGTAGGGAATGTTCCCCTCCCCGGTCATGAGGCCATTGTCTTCAGGCCGACAAAACATAATGATGTGAATCATACACGGGAAAGAAAAGATATAGGGATTAATTGTTCAGCAACTATACTGGTTAATTAGGGGCGGAGGGGAAATCCATATGTTAGCATACAGAGGATAGCATATTAGTATATGAGGCCGTAGACTCAGCATGCTTGCATTAAGGGGGAGAGAGAGTTGCATTAAGGGGGAGTTTGCCTTCATTGCATATTGTACTCACAGCATATCCCTGTTACATATTTTCTTTTGGGTAAGCACATGACTCATTATTGCCATCATCAAAAAGGGGGAGAATATTGAGTACATGTTATGTACATGTTGTTTTGATGACGTCACCATGAGTCACTAGTCAATTGGCACAGAAATTTATGCCATCTTTTGATGTGTCCAGGTTTGAAGACATTTGGCCCAACTGCCTGGTGCATCGACCTTACAGAAGAATGTTCTCCATGTGCGTTGACCTCTATGATTCAGACATAGAGATGTGCACCGACCCTTATAGGCAATTAGCCAAATGTGCATCGACCTTTATGAGCTTCAGAAAATGTGCATCGACCTTCCATTGGCAAAAGAAAAAGTTCATCGACCTGCCTGTACTGAAATGTCAAATGTGCACCGACCTTCGTTATGTGCACAGACTTAGTAAATACATGTGCACCGACTTGGTTTTCAAATGTGCACTGACCTCAAATGAAGGAGTTCCAAATGTGCGTCGACCTCAATGAAGAAACTTCAAATGTGCACCGACCTCAACTAAAAGATTTTCAAATGTGCATTGACCTCAATGAAGGAGTTCCAAATGTGCGTCAACCTCAATGAAGGAACTTCGAAAGTGCACCAACCTCAACTGAAGGATTTTCAAATGTGCACCGACCCCATGTGAAGACGCTCCAAAGATGCACTGACCTTTCCAAAGGCCAAGGACCTAATGTGCATCGACCTATACGTGATGGAACAAGATGTGCATTGACCTTCATCTGCCTCAAACAGTAATGTGCACCGACCCTGAAATGAGCACCGACCTTGACAAGAGTCGACCTTGGAATGTGCATAGACCTATATATTGTCAAACAGTAATGTGCATAGACCCTGAAATGAGCACCAACCTTGACAAGCGTCGACCTTGGAATGTGCATCGACCTGTATATGGTGAAATAGTAATGTGCACCGACCTCTATTGACCCACCTGAGGGGGAAGTAGATATCACCGTTAAGCACCAGAGATTGATGACTAGTGGACTGGAAGAAGACTCTGGCCTCACTAGTTATGAAGTCAACAATATGGAGGCAGACAACTCCTCTGAAGAAGACTGGCGAGAACCCATAGTCAAAATAAAGAATGGGTTGCTTCCCCCAGACCGGGCGCAAAGGGTCCAACTGTTGCGCAGAGCAACATCATATGAGCTGATAGAGGGGTCCCTTTATAGACTTGTTAATGAAAAGGACAAGTCAGTCCTCCTACAGTGTGTTTCCATATCAGAGGCTAAGGCAATTATGCAGAAAGTCCACTCTGGTTTGTGTGGTGCCCATCGAACCGGAATCAAGATGAAGAGTAATATTAAACTGAAATGCTTTTATTGGCCAACCATGCACGTGGATTGCCATCAATATGCTCGCATGTGCCACCAGTGCCAACATTTGGTCTTGTGCCCCAGAAGCCCCCTAATCTGTTACATCCGACAGCTCCCACGTGACCATTTGCAGAATGGGGCATGGATGTTGTAGGACCTTTCCCACGTGGCTACATGCCCGAAGCCGTTGTAGTCACCGTCGTTGCGGTCGTCCTCTTCTGCCGACCAGCCACCTTCCTCCCCCATCGTCTCCCTTCTCGCAGGCGGTAGCAGCGGCGGCGAGCAGCGCCACCTCTCCGGCCAACCGTTTCACTGTCCCCTGGTGCCTGCGTTCGAGTGCGGCCGCCAACAGCACCACCCCCTCCGTCCGAGTGACGCCTCCGTTGGGCATCTGGTGCCCGGCGACGGCCAACCGCAGTGCGGGCGCGACGGACCCTCCCGTCGAAGGCCCGACCAACGGCCACCCCCACGTCGCCTTCTGTCGCCGCAACCAACCGCGGTCCGTCCACCGCGACGCGGCCCCTGCATCGGCCTACCAGGCCTCCACACCGTCTAGCGCGACCCCCAGACGTCGTAGTTCCCGCTCCTCGCCTGACCCCCCCCCCCCTCAGGCGGGGCGTCGAACCCCCCCCCGATGGAGTTTGTTTTTTAGCCACTTACCTTGCTCCGTTCGGGGGCAATCCCTCCCCCACGCATTGGTTGGCGAGGGGGGGGCTTCCTCTCCTTCGTCGTCCTCTTCACTGTCGTCCTCATCACCGTCATCTTCACCTTCTTCCTCTCCTCCTTCTTCTTCGTGGTTTCCTTCCTCTTCACCTTCGCCTTCTTCTTCTCCGCCTTCTTCTTCTCCTCCGGCTCCGCCACCGTCGACGGACGGCCCTTCGTCGCCGGGCGCCACCGCGGGGGCTTCCTCCTCGGTTATGGCGATGAGGTCCTCCACCGCGAGGCCCTCGTCACCGGTGAGGTCTACGACCTCTGGGCCAGTGACCCGCTGTCGTTTGTGGGGGCCCGTCATAACAACGACGGAGGAATTCTAGGCTAGGGTTTACGGTTTACAGAACGAGCGGCTGTGCACGATGAAGGTGAAAGGAGATTAGAGTACTGACTGAATGGAGGGAATTGGGAAAGATAGGGCTTTTGTTTTGAGCATTTTGAAAAGAAATATCACCCTTATGCATGCCGTTATTTTGTTTATTGACGCCCCTTCGAGAAGGCGTCATTTGGATATATGACGACACTCAGACGGGCGTCATTTATAGAGGCATCTGGGAATTTGAACCGTTGTCAGCAATGAATGACAGATTGATTGATCCGATGGTAGTAATGATGATTTTTTTTAATTGACAGCGTGAGCAGGGGCGTGAATAAAGAAAAATATAGGAAATTATTTTTTAGAAATTGAAGCACAATAGCGCCTGTGGGAGGGGCGTGATTTGAATAGCGCCATTACTAAGGGGTGTCAAATTAGAGTTTTAATCATTTTTTAGAATATAATTAATTATGATTGACGACCTTGATAGGGGCGCGAATTGGGTGATTAACGCCTTATAAGGAGGCGTGTTCTCAGAACAGAAATTCATCGAAATGTTATCCTCCTGGTTTTGATGATGACCACCATGATGTGACAGATTGATCTGTTATTTGATAATTTGCTATGTGGCGAGTTCTGATTGATTGATTCTATATAAAAGTTGTTGCGCCACCGGGTATCTTCCGCGCTCGGGGCGTGACACCTACTCTGGGTACCATTAGATCCGGATGAACCCCGAGGATATCGAGAAAATCACCTTCATCATCCACTTCGGCGTATACTGCTACACTCATATGCCGTTCGAGTTAAAGAACGTCAGAGCAACCTATCAGAGGCTGGTCAACCAGATCTTCGAAGGCTAGATTGGGCGGAATGTTGAGGTCTACATTGACGACATGCTCGTCAAGACACCCAAGGTCGAGGACCATTTTGTCGACCTGGCCGAGACCTTCAACACCCTCCAGAGGTACAATATGAAGCTCAATCAGGCCAAGTGCGCCTTTGGAGTTAAATTTGGAAAGTTCTTGGGATTTCTGGTGACCCAGCGAGGGATCGAGGTCAACCCCAATAAGATCTAGGCCATCCTGGACATGCGGCCACCCGCCTGTGTCAAGGATGTTCAGCGCCTGACAGGAAGAATTGTCGTACTCAACCATTTCCTGTCCCGAGCGGCTAAATGATGCCTGCCCTTCTTCAAATTGCTGAGAGGGCCCAAGCTGGCATCAGCTACCTTCATCTGGGACAGTGAGTGCTAGAAGGTATTTTTCGAGCCAAAAGAGTTCCTAGCCTTACCGCCGGTATTATCGAAGCCCGTACCCGGAGAGACATTATACCTCTATCTCCCGGCAACTCCCTCTACAGTAAGTTCGGTCCGAGTTTGAGACAACCAAGGAGTGCAGAAGCCCGTGAATTACGTCAGCAAGGTGCTCCTCGAGGTCGAAAGAAGGTACCCCACAATCGAGAAGCTTGTGCTAGCATTGGTGACCTCGGCTAAATGCCTCTGGCCCTATTTCCAAGGACACACTATCGTGGTGCTGACTAGCGAACCCCAGAAGAAGATTTTGGCTCACCCCGAAGCTTCTGGTCACCTCGTCAAGTGGGTAATTGTCACGCCCCGAGCTTTTAATACAGCAGAAGGAAATTCGAGAATGTGAATAGCCGGCCAATGATTAGAAGCTTGAGGTTCATTTTGGTTTATTAGTTCAAACGAGGATGATAAAATTCGTGTTTATTAGAATACTACAGTGCCGCAGAATGAATCCGACAGCATATCCCCCTAATCTTGGACTATGCCAAGTGGGGATAGGAAACCATCAACGCAGAGGCAGGATGGAGTCCACAAAAGAGCGGACTATACTGATGCCTGAATATCACGAGATTGAACAGAATCAAGATAATATACATGCATCAACGTGTTTGATGCTTATTATTCCCCAAGGAAAGGGAGTCAGTAGAGACCATGCAGAGGCAGGACTCTCTAAACTCGACGCGGGTTCGGAGGTAAAGCGATATGGCACAGATCGGGTTCGTTTCGGCAGCACATCCCATTATCCTGGATGATGCCAGGAAGATATAGGACATCCACCCATGGAGTTCCGGGATGGAAGTCGAAAGAAAAGGGGTGGGCATCTAGCCTGAGATCCAAAAGGATCGGGTCATGGTGATGTTCACCATCCTGGCGTTTTGTTGATATTCCCCCTTTAAAGGAACCATCGGAGTACATGTAGTGGCAGAACTTCGTAGGCCATTGGGGTTGAGAAATGTAGGGGTAAAACCCCATTGATCTAGTTCCCGGGTTCATGAGTGCAGAACCATGGTCCCCGTTGACAGATTCAAAATCTGAGGGTAGCTTAATGGAATTGGGAGGTTAAGCCTAAGCTAAAGCTCACCAGGGTGAAAATTTTAAGGTTTAAAGGGCTATCGGTGCTAGCAGAGGGGAGATATAAGGTCTCCGTGCGAGCGGGGTGCAACCCTGGGGGCCTCGGCGCGACGTGGGATATGGCCTGGCCTCGGCACGATACGGCCTCGGCTTGGGGAGTAGCCCTCGGCGCGTGAATTTTGGCGCCAAGGGGAAATGGGTGTGTCGAGAGAAAATGGCGCCAAGGGGTTTTATAAAGGGTTGCATGGGTTGTTTTAGGCTTTTCAGGGTCTTCAGAGAGCTCTAGGTTTTTCTAGCTTTGATTGTGGGGAGCGGGATAATTTTTCAGAAGTCAAAAAAAAAAAGAGAGGCAAAACTCATAATAAAATCGCCCTCCTTAAAAGAGAATTACAGATCCTTCCCTACCAAACATCCCGAATCCGACTCTTACATACACTCCTATTGCTAGCAATTAGTCTATGCTATGAGAGCAAGTGGACATAACCGGTTGTGTTCGTTCTTGATCATCAAGTAAACGAGCTAAGGTTAGATAGTTCGGATGTTATTGACTTTTCAAGTCCGACACATTAACACGTTGAATAGATTTTGCTTCACATTCTTTCATTTGAATTCCTTACAGGGTTATTGCTCTGTTGTTGACTTTTCTGTGTCTTTATTGCTTTGTTTTTGCTACTAGTATTTCATGCCTACACAACCTTTTCATTTTTCTTCATTAGTCGGCTATGGACATGCCACACGGCACTTTTAGATTGTTGCATTTCATTTTACTAGTCAAATCCTCCACCCAGGAGGTATGGACCAATGTGACGACTGTGTTATCAAAGGCATTTGAGGCATGAGGTGACCCTATAGTTACCTCTGTGACCTTTCGACTCTGACTACAATCTACATAGGGTGACAAGTAGATTTCCTGGTGCCTGGTCAACTCAAGATTGTGTGCATCTCCTCATACGAATTTGGCATAGGCAATGGCACCTGAAGGGCGATCACCACAGTTGGTGGCTCTTCCTACATGCCACCTTCTAGATTGTTTGGGTAGAAAAGGAGAGAAGCTACAGTGGTGGACAAGGTTGTTTCTTTGGTTTTGGAGAGAGAGAGAGAGAATGGGCTTTTGACTCTATATAATGTGAACCTATAGAACTCCTCCGTTTTGTTTTTTTTAGGGGGGGGATATAATGGGTCCCACACTGTCTTGGCGTGGTCTTTTTGTACAGGGACTTTTTGAGAGCTCACAGTTTACACTTGTATATCTCTTCTTTTACTTTAATATAATTTGTGGTACCAACCACTTTCAAAAAAAATGTTTATGGATTTTGGGTCCGAGCATCGCATTTTGATTATCTTTGAGAAGATAGTGGCTCCCGACATCATGTCAAGCAAATCATCCAATCGGGGAATGGGAAAATGATACTTTATCGTGATCTTGTTGATTGCATGGCTATCAACACACATCCTCCATGTGCCATCCTTCTTTGGGGCCAATAGAGCGAGAACAACGCAAGGGCTCTTGCTGTCCCTAAGGGATCCCCGACTCATCAACTCTTCGACCTGCCGCTGAAGCTCGGCATGGTCCGTGGGACTCATCCTATAATAGGGGAGGTTGGGCAAAGATGAGCTCGGGATGAGGTCGATCTCATGTTGGATGTCCCTCATAGGTGGAAGGCCTCTAGGGAGGTCTTCTGGGAAGACATCCAAAAACTCCCGCAATATTGCAGTTATCTCTGGGAGATGCTCATCCTCGGACCTAGGGGCGACATCCTTTACACCCCAGACAACAAAAGCTAGAATGGGGTTACCCCCGGTCACCTCCTGCTCCATCTCTCTTAGATTGATCATCATCAACCTCTTAGGTGGAGGGTCCACTATGCTAGGAGCAGTCAAAGAGGTGGTAGCCCGTGCCGAGGACAAAGTGGGTGGACCGGCCTTCCCCTGACCAGGAGAGATCGCAGTGCTGAGGCCAACTGGTCCTTGGATAGGTGGGTCCTTCGACTGGACTGGGTGGAGGGTAATCCTGTGGCCACCATGGTTGAAAGTGCAAGTGTTTGACCTATCATGAAGGGTGGCATCTCTATCAAAGAGCCAAGACCTACCAAGGATGATACTACCCACCTCCATAGGTAGTACATCACACCAGATCGCATCACGGTATGCCTGGAACTGTAGCGGCACCAAACACCTTAGTCTGACCGGGATGGAAGTGAAATCCACCCAAGAAACTCTATAGGGTGCAGGGTGATCCATGGGCGTCAAACCAAGACGTTTGACGGTGCTGTGGACGCACTTTTTCATCAGATTAAATTTGATGCGTTCATTCGTTTGTTGGTTTTTGTTAAGTGCGTGGACGTGCCAGTCACCAAAGTGACGAGATCGCTAGATCAGTACTCTTGGCGTGCTACATTGTGATTTTTATTAATTGTGATGGCGCCTAGTGTGTGCTGAGATGCGGATGCCGAGCTATTTTTCTGATGCCGGTGTGCGTTGTTTGAGTGCGCAGCAGAAGCGTGTGGGTTGGTTACCCGTCGGTCGAGGATCATTGTTGTTAGATTCTAGCCAGTCGAGAGAATTGTTCTTCTCGATGTGACTTCATCTTGGCTTCCTGTGCCTTGATGTCGTCTATTGTCGTGCTATTGCTGGTAATTTTTCTGGTGTTGGCATCAACGTTTGTGAGTGTTGGGGAATTGGTCGGCATTCCTACTGATTGAGTACCCTTTGCTCAGCATTTTATCTCTTGGGTGTTGTGTTCTCGAGGCGTGCTCGTAGTCCTTGAGATACATTTCTCAAGATTGTTATTTTCTCGTTATCGTGGGTCGTTCTTGGTGAGCTGCTCGATGCATGACTCATTCCCTATAGTTCCGTGGTTCTATATCATGTACGGAGCTGGGATCCTGCGAGTGTTGTTGTTGTTGTTTTTGCAAGTGCTATTTCTCTATGATTTTGTCTATCTATCATTAGCACTTTGTGGACCAACTCTCATCGGTTAGCTTTGCTACACTCCTTTTCTACTGGTAGGGTTAGCTTGCAACTCGATCAGATATAATATGTGAGTGATGACTGACTTGATTGTACTCGTGGTCTGGTGCTGCCGTCGTACTGTTGTCTCTCCAAGAATTTATCATTGGTGTCCTATGTGCCAGGTGTTCCCTGTCACCTTTGGCACTGGAGCTGATGATGTTGTCGGGCTGTCAACTGAGAGGACTGTGTTTCCTTGCTTAAGCTGCTGCTTTATGTGCCTGTCGTTTCATTTTCCTCAGTATCTATTGTTGTGGCAGTCGTGTCTCTTTTCCTGTGAGACATAAGTGACGTTGCCTTGTTTCAGAGGTGTCAAACTTGTGTTCACTTGTGTCGTGCTCAGTCCTGAGCGTGTGCTTGTGATTATGGTTTGACTGTGTTCCATGCCAATGGTTGAGAAGCTATCGGCTTGGGTGCTAGTGGTTGCAATGCTGTTAGCTTAGATACCGATTGTTGAAATGCTATCGGCTCAGACGTCGATGGTTGAGAGGCTTGAATATCTTCGAGCATCTTTGAACAACTGTCAGCCTGGACATCGATGGTTGAAGAGCTATCGGCTTGGATGCCGATGGTTGAAGAGCTATCAACTCGGATGCTGATGGTTGAAGAGCTGTCGACTTGGATGCTGATGGTTGAAGAGCTTGAATATTTTTGAACATCTTTCATATTTTTGACATCTTTAAACATCTTGCACATCATCGAACATCTGTCACCCCGGATGTCGATGGTTTAAAGAGCTATCGGCTTGGACGCTGATGGTTGAATAGCTATCGACTTGGATGCCGATGGTTGAAGAGCTATCAACTCGAGTGACAATGGTTGGAGAGCTGTCAGATTGGATGCCGATAGTTGAAGAGCTGTCAGCTCGGATGCTGATAGTTGAAGAGCTGTCGGCTTAGATGCCGATAGTTGAGGAGCTTGAATATCTTTGAACATCATTGAATAGCTATCAGCCTGGATGCTGATGGTTAAAGAGCTTGAATATCTTTGAACATCTTTGAATAGCTGTTGGCTTGGACGCCGATGGTTGAAGAGCTGTCGGTTTGGCTGTCGATAGTTGAAGAGCTTAGATATTTTTGAATATCTCTAAATAGTTATCGGCCTGGATGCCGATGGTTGAACGTTTTGCACATTTTGCTGAATCTCTTGACCATCCTTAGACATCGTGGAGCATCTATCAGCCTGGATGCCGAAGGTTGAGTATTTTGAACATCTTTGGGTGTTACTACGTATCTGAAACATATTTGAACATCTGTGGCCATTTTGCACATTTTTGAACATCTCTGAGTATTGCTGAACATCTTTGAACATCTGTGAACACTTTGCAGATCTTTGAACATTGTTGAATACCCATTGGCTTGGATGTCGGTGATTGGATATCTTGAACATCTTTAGATGACTATGAATATCCACAGGGAAGGGTGCTAAGCCGGCCAGGCGGGGTGGGGGAGAAGACTACTAGGGTACCGAAAAGGCCACTCAGATGGTTCAGCTTGCTTCTGGAACCATCAGACCGACAGTCACTGTTGATGCCGCCACAGACTGTAACAGACTTGGAAGATGCCGAAACTAGCGCCAATCCTTTGCTGGCTAGTCCAGGAAGGCTCCTGAAATATCGTGGGAGCGTCCGGTGTCGTCGTTGTTCGTGGCTGGCTCTGGAACCGGATTGCTCTACTTGGACTAGGACTGCTCTCAGGTCGCAGCAGCAGGTAGACAACACCGTCACGAACACTCACGTAGTTGAAATGGTGCGGGACCAAAACAGACGCGTCCATGAATGAGTCCTCTTCGATCTCCAACTAGGAAGGCCACCATGGGAGGTTGGAGTAGGAAGGTAGAGGATGAAGAGTGGAGGGGTGTCTGGGCTGTTTCTGAGTGGACTGACCAGCGCACCTAGGGAAGAAAATTTGGAACAAACAGCTCCGAACTCCAAACGAGGCTCTACTGGCTGTGTTGGACAGAGGACTGGTAGGGAAACGTTCCAGCCAAATGGCACACCAAGGGGAGCTGGGATGTGGATGTACCAGCTTCTGCACCGGTGCTCTGGTCTTCCCTCAGATGCTAGATGCGCGATCTGACAAGAATGGTCCTCCCGGACAGCCCCGAACTCGGATGAAGGCGGGATCACCTCGTTGACGAATCTAACTGGACGAGCTTTCCAGCAATATAAGGTGGGCCACCTGGAACTCTGGGCTGTGGTGGAGGCATGCGCTGCAGTAGGTGGGGGTTCCGCAGGGCTTCAGCAGTGCACAGCTAGTAGTTAAGGGGTAAAGAAAAGGGGGTGCTTCTGTGGTGGGGGGCTATTGGATCTGGGATGGTGATGGAAGGAGGGGTTGGGATGAGGATGTAGGAGAGGAAATGGAGAGGAGGGGATGGGGGATGGAGGTCTGGTGCAAGGAAGGGTGATGGTGGTGGTGGGGCTAGCAGCCAAGAGGGAAGACGAACATCCAAGCCCAAGATTTTCTTTCCTTTTTTTTATTACAGTGACTCATTCCACAGAGAGAGAGAGGGAGGGAAGAGAGGTCACGGGGGGTTGGCTCTACATTTCTTTATGTTGTTTTTTTTATTATGCAACAGTAACATAGATAACGTGGAGAGAGATTAAGAGAGAGAGAGAGAGAGAGGCCGTTAGCGAGGGTGGGGCGATGGTGTGCTCGGCGGCGGTGAAGCCGTGACGAGTTCGGGCACGGGAGTGACGCCCCATGCTGTGCTCGCCAAGGGGAAGGACGTGCTCAACGGAGGTGGGGTGGTGACGAGGCTGGGCATGGAGGGGGGTGCCGCTGGTGAGGACCGGCTGGGCAGTGACGAGTAGGGAAAGAGGAGGCACGAGCAAGCCATTGTCTGTGCTAGTTGGTAGCGTCCAGGGGCTAGCTGGCTTCACGGTGAGATAGCAGGGAGGTGGAGCACCGACAGTGGTCCACGTGTAGGTGAACCTGGTTGGCGGAGGTGGTGGAAGCACGCTTGCTGTCATGCTCGCTAAGCACAGAGGGGGTGTCGACGTGCCCAGGAAGATGCATGTGGAGAGAACGTCGTGCCCAAGCAAGGTGCTCGGAGGGGGCGCCGCCATGCTTGGGTATGAGCTCGCCACACTCAGGGGGGGGGAACACCATGCTTCCGCTGGGTGTGGAGGCATCGTGCTCACCCTGCTCGAAGAAGGGGGCCTCAAGCTTGCCGCGCTCGGAAGGTGGAGTGTTGAGCTCGCCACGCTCGAGCGGTGCTTGAAATGATGAACGACGGTGGAGCTCACGGCAGCCGATGGAGCTAAGGGTGGAGACCGACTGGGGTGGGGAAGGCTCTGGCACTATGGTGACGTTGTCGGGGAAGGAGCAGTGGAGAGCGAGCGGGCAGCGTCCTGCATGCTTGCAGTGGTGAGGAGGGAGCTGGTTCTGGGGTGTAGGGCATACGCATATGAGATGGAAGGAGGGAGTAAGAAGAAGATGGGATGCTACATCGTGGGGGAAGGGGGGAGGGAAAGAATAGAGCGAGGAGCTTCAACGAACGGCGGAGTCGGTTCTATCCTCTTTCTGGAACAGGGGATAGGCAGGCGATATTGGTGTCGCTGTGACCACTCCTGAACTCCTTTCTTGACGAGACTAGAGGCAAAATCTCCGTGACTGGACCGAGATGTTGCCTGAATTTTAGGGAAATTCCAGGTTGCCGGTGTGGGTCTGGGAAGAGCCTCGAACGGAGCCTCTGCTCTTGGGTTCTGATAGTTACAGGAACACAGTAACAGCAAGCCGAGGCCGTCACGGGCAGTCCCGAACTCCAAATTGAGCGCGGAAGGAGGTGTTGGAACCGTTGACGAGTCACCGTCGAAATGAGATCCATGAGAATGCCAGCTAATGTCGGGGTAGGCCGGGGCAATCAAAAGAGTGACAGGGTGTTTGTTTAGTCCAAGAGGGGACAGAACAGTGCACCCTGGGGAGAAAATTAAGAAGTTGCTGCTCCAGTCACCAAATGGAGTCCCGCTTCTTGGAGGGGGAAGGAGACTCATTGTAGGAGGACCTGAATGAGCTCTGACTTCAGATCTTCAGGTGAGCCAATGTGGCAGTTTCTGCAAACTATCTCTGGTTGACAGTCTGAGTGAAGTTGCGTAGTCGAGGGAGATCACCTCCCTCGGACAGCCACAAACTCAGAAGGGGACGAGACGACCTCCAATGCAAAGAAGACTCAGAGACGCTTCCACCGGTACCTCTTGAGCCTTTAGGAATGTCAGGATGAGGTCGCAGTTGCCTCTTCAAGCTAATGGTTCTCTGCTACCTATGATCTAAAGGTGCAGGTTGAAGATGGGAGGAGGGAAGAGGAGGTGAATGGGAGAGGAAAGGGGGTCGATGGGTGTGGAGGAAGCCCTTGGCTGTTACAGGGTCTAAGAGGGGCCAAACCAAGGTGTGGGAGGGGGAGAATGGGGTCTAGAAGGTGGTCTAGCAGGTGGTGAGAGGGGGAGCTGCGAATTTGGGTTGGGGGGGAGAGAGGAGAGGGGGGGATATCTCTGCAAAAGTGTCGTCTGGGCGGGGAGATGCCCAAATACCCACCACCACCACTTCCCCGGCCCGGACCCGCAGGAGAGAGATCACCCGGGTGAAGACGGGAAGCCCCTGGAGCTCCTCTTCGCCAGCCTCTTCACTGCCATCGCCGCCGTCGAGGCCGCCCACTCACAATTTCACCTTGCCTACGCATCACTCGACCCAGAAGCCATTCGCTCCGTCGCCCGGGTCATCTGCTCCCAGCTTACCCACATCAACCTCCTCGAGCGTTCCTACCAGAAGTGGGTTGCCAACGCCGGCCCACGGCGCTAGGTAGGCCTGGACGTGCAGGTCTGGGAGCGGAGGGACTGCCTTAAGACCCTCCACCTGGACATGAAGCAGCTCCAGTACGAACTCCGGGACAAAGATGAGGAGGTCGTCGGCCTCCTGGCCGCGCTATCTGCGGCGGAGTCGCGGAACGCCGCCCTGGAGACGAAGCTCTGCCTTCTCGACCTCGACGCCTCTTAGTTCCTCTCCGCTCTCCACTACGCCCTTGCCGCCGTCTGGCGCTTCGTGGAGCTAACAGCCCGCCACATGGTTCTGTCCCTATGGCACCTGGACGTCGAGGCGAGGACGCTCCAGCCCGATGTGCTCTGTGCCGGTGTGGGGCCGGAGCACGAGTCGCTCGCCTCCGTGTCGCTCGTCTGCCAGCGCATGCTTGTCAGGTTCCATCGCCCCGACTTTAGGATCCCCCGTGAGTCAGCGCCGTCGGATCGGCGCCAGGCGTTCACGGAGTTCTTGGTGCTGAAGGGGGCGACGACAAGGGAGGTCCTCGACGGAGTGGCCGTGGAGGAGGAGGGGTGGCTGTTCGGAGCGTTCTGCCCGGAGAGATACCTGGCCTGGTTGAGGCCAAGATGGAGACCTCCTTTTTCGACAACCTGGAGCAGAGGGAGATGGTGGCCTCCGACAGGGGGTTCCTAGAGTCAGAGGGGGAGGGGGACCACGCAGCGTCGGGGGGGAAGGGGGAGAACGAGAGTGACGAGAGAGCCATCTCAAATGAGTGTGATGTGAACAAATATATAACAATAGACGCTTATGAACTGGCATGGCCTATCTTAATGAAGTAGAATCACCCCATGAGGTGCTTCACCTTGGCATAGTAAGGGAATAATCCTGGCTTTTGGACATCAAACTCCCCTTGTATCTGCTTGACAAGTAGCATTGAATCGCCGAACACTTGCAGCATTCGAATCTCCACAAGGAGGGCAATCTGAAGACCAATGATCAAGGCTTCGTATTCTGCTTCATTGTTTGTGCATGGCTTGTTGATCGAGCACGATGTATGTAACACTTCTCCTTCTGGGGACCTGAAGACAATGCCTACTCCAGCTGCTATCCTTGCATGCCCTGATTGGGATGCTCCAGTTCTAGATGCTCCGTCAAAGTATAACTGCCATATGGCTTGACGGACTTGGTCCACTTCAAGCATTTCATCTTTTGGGAGTTCCATAATAAGCGGGGAATCGTCAGACACTGACAACGCTGCAAAGAAATCTACTATTGCCTGACCTTTAATAGCCATTTGCAGCACATGTGTAATTTCAAATTCGATCAAAATAATGGCCCACTTACCTAGTCCTCCCTTTAGTTCTAGTTGGGACAAAAGGTACTTGACCAGATCATCCCTTGATATCAACTATATTTCATTTGAAAGCATGTAATGCCTCATCTTCTTGACTGCAAAGATCAAAGTGAGGTAGACTTTCTCGATCGGGGTGTACTTTCCTTCAGCCCTGATCAATCTTTGACTGAGGTAATAAAAGGCTTGCTCTTTCCCCTCGTCACTATTTTGGGTCAACATTGCTCCCAGTGAATATTCAGTGGCGGCTATGTAGAGAATCAATGGTCGCCCCTTGACAGGTGCCCCCTGAACTAGCAGGGTGTTCAAATATTCCTTCAGCTGGCCAAAGGCCTTTTGCCATTCTTGATTCCAATAGAATGGTGCATGTTTCATCATTAGTTTATGGAATGGCTGACATCGCCTGGACATGTTGGAGATGAGCTTGCAGATGTAGGCTAATAAAAGAAGAGTAAGAGGGAAACTAGGCAGCATCATACGACGGCGGTTGGACTCTGACAGCCCAAGTTATGGGGACGACCTTCTTGGCCTGATGATGGAAGCATGCAGAATGGACTGTGATGGTGGCCAAGGGAACCTGAGGCTGGGCATGGATGAGATCATAGATGAGTGCAAGACGTTCTTCTTTGCAGGGCACGAGACCACATCTCACCTCCTAACCTGGACGGTGTTCTTGTTGAGCTCAAACGCAGAATGGCAGGAAAAACTCCGGGAAGAGGTTCTGAGGGAATGTGGGGTGGGGGTTCCTGATGCAGAGAGGCTCGGCAAGTTGAAATTGGTACATGACAACTGACACCTAGCTCCCTGTTGCCCTTGTTTTTTTTTTAAACCTCTAATCATACTGATCAATAGCCACATAGTTTATGAGAAATTAATGGCAACCAGAAAGGAAGAAACCAAATTAAGTTTTTGACAGTCTTCTCCACTGGTAATCACACAGCAACTAATTAACCTCTTGGTTTGTGTGATAACCTCTTGATCGCAGACAAACATGGTTCTCTTGGAAGCCTTGAGACTGTATCCTCCTGTGACCATGATGATAAGACAGGCCGGTCAGGACATGAAGCTGGGAGGCCTGGCAGTCCCCAAGGGCACGGTGATAACAATACCAGTGGCAATGATACACAGGAAGGAGGAACTCTGGGGTGCGGATGCAGGTGCTTTCAATCCCCTGAGGTTTGAGAACGGAGTCTCCAGGGCGGCCAAGCATCCCAGCGCACTCCTCGCGTTCTCGGTGGGTCCAAGATCATGTGTCGGTCAGAATTTCGCCATGTTGGAAGCGAAGTTGGTGATGGCCATGATCCTCCAGAGGTTCTCATTCGCCCTCTCGCCCAATTACAAGCATGCGCCCACACCCAGCCTCACGTTGCAGCCACAATACGGCCTTCCCGTTGTGATAAAGTGGTCGACAAGCAATCTTGGCACTTGTCTTTTTGCTGATTCAACTTGGAGTTTAGTAAACCTGCAATTTCTCTCTCCTCTCTCTTCTTCCTCTCATCTCTAGTGTAGAGATCATGGAGATGCCGCGGAGGAGATCATTTGTGGGGGCGTTACGACGAGAAGATTCCATCATTCATGCCCGTGTGGATACTGCTAGAGGCCATTCACTTGCGCGGCTAATTACCGCCACGAGGGCTTATTTCCACTTCGCTGCCATCTGAGAATCGCAGAGGTAATATCGAATCTCGTAGTTCTATATTATCATCTGGAATCACACAAGAGCGATCAACATGGTCTGGTTAAAATTTTAATTTCTTGTTTTCGTTGCATTGTTTATGATCCCGACCTAGATCCTTATAGTAGTATCAGAGACAGGTTGATCACTCGTGATGCTCTAGTGTTTTTGGAATTTTTTTGTATTTTTGAAGTAATTTTTTTGGGATTATTTCATGGCTATGAATGATCCCATGGGATGGGATACGATCTCCATGGAGATGGAGATCACATCGTCGGAGATGGAGCAAGGGGCGGCTGGCCTACAGGGCTTCACAGCGGCTCTGCGGTGGTCGTGGAGGGCCGTCCCTACAGCCAGGCCATCCGCAGCCACCAGCGAAGCCCACCGGACATCCGTGAGCGGCCCCTGTTTCGCTTAAAGGTCAGGAGTTGAGAACTCCCCCTTCACGGCGCCTTGTAGCAGTGTCTGATGATGGGAGGGTCACCGGTCGGTGGTCGATGGACCCACAATACCTGCTAGTGTCTCCAGGCTGCTGGCCATGGCCGTGGGGGCCTCCAATGGGGCTGGCGGCGGCGGCGACGAAGTGTTCGCGCAAGGGGCAGATGCCTAGGTTATTGAGAAGCCACTTCTTCACCACTACCCGCGGCAGCAATCGGCACCAACGATTCCACCAGTCGGTCATCGACGATCCCACGATGGCGTTGGTGCCGTCCGATGGCCGGCCATGGTCGCTGCGAGCAGCCCTAGGGTGGTGGCGGCGAACGGCTTCCATAGGGCACGCTAGGTTTTTCGTGATGTATTGGGGAGGGAGACGATCGATGCCCGTTATGCAACATAACGCACATCTATTGATCCGTTATATTCTCTGTATACGCTTTTCGTAGTCTGTGAACCATAATGGATCCAGAACAGTCTGTCATGCATTATGACGCCCCTGTATCAGTCCGTTATATAACCTGTGTTCTGTCACACATGGGACAGGATTAAAAATGATTTATTGACTTATAATTATGCCTAGTTAAGTAGGATTTACCTGTTTTCATAATTCTATATTCCAGTATTACATCATGATTAGAATTACATGTTTCTTGATATTTAGAGTTATTTTGAAACATATGTTATTTTCATGCCAAAACTTTATAAGTTGTATTACATATGCATGATTTGAAAACCATTGTAATGACGGAGTTTCATGTGGATTGTTACCGATACACATTCTTTCTTATCTATAGAGTCATTTTCTTAAGTACATGGCACATATCCCGGTATGTGATCATTAGTTTACACTTTGCACAATAGGAACACTTTTCTTGGGCATGAGGACCTCTCCATTAGATATTCCTTCTAATGGACTAGGAAATCTTGTTTCAAGGCCTCCGTAAGTCATCGTGAGCCTGGGATTCCCACTAGGACGCCGAGCTGGTTGTACCATGAAAGCCCAAATTGTCAAGAAAAGTACTACAAAAGTTTTGAATTCTATCCATGTAACGGCCCATTACTCGACGGTCTAATATAGATCCGTTACATAACCTGAGTCTAATTTTATTCTTTCTGGATTCAGCCCACTATAATGGCCCAATAATAGACCGTTATGTTCATGTAACAGCCCATTTATAGACCGTCACAATTCTTGAGTAATTTAACCCAAGGTTTGACCCAAGGGTTGATATTTCAAAGTTCCTAGATGGATTATTGATGGTCTAGGACTTGTCATATTGTCCAAGATACTTAATTTAAAATTATGAAAGATAAGCAATGTATCGTTATGCTGTCGAATTATTTCCATGAGCATAACATTGCCTTAAGTCATTCTTGGTTTCTCAAGATCTCAATTGAAGCATTCATCCATCGCCCACAAGGAGTGACGGCCCCAACAAAGTGGTGGTGGGCCCCGCAGGGCGACACCGTAAGTCTTCAGTGCAAAAATCGGCCTTAGGCCCTTCACCGGCACACCCCCGAACCAGTCTTCGCCGGTGCGCTCCGCTTGGAGCCTTCGCCGGCACACTCCGTCCGAAGCCTTCCCCGGTACACCCACCAGTGTGCTTCCCCGGCACACTGGTAAAGCTCCCCCGGCACCCCCCCTGTGTGCTTCACCGGCGCGCCCTCAAGGAAGAGCTTCCCCGGTACGCTCCGCTTGGAGCCTTCGCCGGCACACTCCACACGGAGCCTTCACCGGCACACCCAGTGTGCTCCCCCGGCACACTCCCCATCGCGCTTCACCGGCACGCCCTCAGCGTGCTTCACCGGCACACACTTGCTAGTGGGCTCGCCGACACACCTCTCAGCCGTCTCTTCACCGGCACACTCGTGCCATCCCCTTCCCCGGCACACCCCGTGCCATTCCTTCCCCGGCACACTGAAGCCCCTCAGCCTTCGCCGGCACGCCTACAGCCCTCGTGCTCACCGGCACACCCTCGGAGGCCCTCTTCCCCGGCACACTCTGCAAAACCCCCCAGTGCCCTTCGCCGGCACATCCGGCAGAACCTCCGCCGGTACGCTCCGGTGCACCCCCCGTCCGCGGCACGCCCCGGCGGCCATCCCCGGCGTCGGAGGCGAGCAAGAAGAAGAAGAAGGGGAAGAAAAGAGAAGAAGAGGAAGGGAGAAGAAGAAGGGAGGGGAGAGAGGGAGCCTTAGGGCTCCGTTCCCCCCCGTCGGACGAAGAGGAGAAAGAAGGAGGAGGGGAAGAGAAGAACAGAGAAGAAGAGGGGAGAACAGGGAGAGACGGAGGGAGAGGAAGAAGAAGAGGGGAGGCCCGTGGCCGTCTCCTCACCACGACAACGACGGCGGCGGTGGCGTCCGGCGGCGAAGGAAGAAGAAGGAAGAGGAAGGAGGGGTTCGTGCGACGGAGGAAAGAGAAAGAGGAGAGAGGGAAGGAGGAAATAATTGCATGGCCTCTGGCCTCCCCATGGATGGACAAGGAATAGCCCCCAACATGTTTCTCTGCTACCGCTTCATCTGCAACCTACCCGGGTTTCAGTCGCCCTAGTAGCATGCTAGCTCTGAGCACAGCCCGTCTATCTACCTCCTGCAATTCCTTGGCCTGTCCAAGAGCTTTGCTGACTGAGCCTGCTATCTTTGTAGCCTTCCAATCCCTCCAACTGACCTCTTTCCATCTCTATCTTGCTCACGGGTCTTTGATCCGATGGCAGGCACATTTTTGAGGCTGAATAAGACCCTGCTACAATAGCCACCGTATCAGAAGCCATCTGCCATCAGCCGATGTATCAGAAGCCATCTTCCCTCAGCCGCCGTGTAGCCCCTAGCCGCTGTATCAGCCCTCACTAATTACTCTCTTCTACTGTGGCGTGTTTTGTCCTTAGCGCACTATTTTGCTTCCCTGGTCGCCGCATCAAAAGCCGGCCAACATCTCACTCTCACATACATTTGCCCCTGGCCGCCATATAGCTGTGCCCGCCGGATCAACTTGACGCCTCAGCTGCCATCTGGGCCCCATGTTCTTCAACCCTTTAACCCACATGCCCATGGCTAACTTTTGTACCCCTTTCTCTTGCTATTCCTGCTTACTGGCCAGCCCCAAAGATGTAGAGAAGTTACATTAATGGGGTTTCTACCCCTACATTATGGTTTACTCTCCATTTTTTTTATTACCCCCGCCGAGTCCCGGAGGTTCGCTATTAACTAAAGCATGATCTCCGACGACTCTGTAAGGGGAATATCATAAGTGCCGCCTTACGACAAATAGCATTTCATCATCCCTCGACCCTCTTGGTCCCCGGGTTGTAATATGCCCATTGGTTATGGACCCTATCTCGGCACTCCATGGACGGGTTTCCTATACTTCTCCTGACATATTCCGGGGTGAGGGGAGTTGCTACTGGAATTATCCCAGGGGGTTGTTTGCTAATAGCATACCATACTCTCTTGGATTCTTTCGATTACCCTATCCACAGCCATTAGCCTCTCATTTCCCTTTGCTGCACCTCCACCCCTTGCCACCCCATCTCCACCAACACCACCCTGCACAGCCTAGCTCAGTGGCAGCAACAGAGGCCCGAGTTGCAGATCCTGTCCCGGAGTCATTTGGCATCATCTGAAGACGTACTATACATCGCTGGAAAGCTCGTCGAGGTATCTTCGCATCCGTGGTGGTCCCATTGGCATCCGACATCTCTGCTGTCCGGAGGGCCCGTTCTTCTCCGACTGCACACAGTTGCCCTGATTGAAAGATAGAGCTGAAATACCGAAGCTTCCATGACTACATCCTTACTCTTATGGGTGCGCCGCTTGACCGGGTCGAGGTACCACCAGTCCTCAAAGCAACGTAGCAGGCGGAGCCTCGCTCGGAGTCCAGAGCCTCCCGTTCCGATTTTCTTCCCCCAGGTGCGTAGAATAGGCCACTCAGGACCTAAACTGACACCCCTTCACTCAACGAGCTCCCTCTCTCTTCCCCGACCTTGTCTAGTGTCCTTCCTGGTTGCTGCTGGAAGAGGACTCGATCACGATCGTACTCGTCTTGGTCCCGCCACGTTTGGACTTCGGGAGCAGCCGTGGCAACTACTTCCATTTGCTATAGTATCCTGGGTCCAGTTCAATCCAGAGCACTGAGGTTCAAATCCAGAATCTGCCTCGGCCAGTGACGACACCAGGACCGCCCACAAAAATTCACAAGCGTACCTGGCCCCTTCAGTGACATTTCGGCACCAGTTTTGGTGATTTCTGAGTTTAGCAGACTACGTGGCGGTGTCTACAGCGACCCCCTGTCCTGCCATTCCAGACTTGGGCAGAACCGGGAAAGTGCCCATACGGCACTAGTTTAGCTTGTTTTACCTCCCCGCCTGGCCGGCTTACCGCCCCTCCCTGTGTGGAGGTAGTTTTGGATGTAATTTTAATTCTCCCACCCGTAGTCTAGCCCTCTTGTATGGGGTGTAGTGTATGTAACTATTGTAATGTGGGCATTCCTCGCCCCTCCGATATAACTTGTATGCAAAGCTTTGGCGGTCTTCACGTTCGCAAGGTGGCCCTGCAGGCACGGACGCGGAGGTGGCGGGCGAATGGGCTTGGCGACGCAGGCAGAGTCTTCTTCGCAAGCGATCTGTAGCTGTTCGCATAAAGGCATGGGTGTGGCCACCTCGACAAGGGCTTTACATGTTCGGCTTCTCACACGCAATGCAAGGTGGCCAAGGCAGGCTTCGACGTCGGCACGAGCGACGAGGGGCACCTTCTCACGACAGCGACAGTGGCTTCACGTAGGCCATGCAAACGCGGTGATGGCGAGCTTCGGGTCAACAAATGGCGATGAAGGCGGAGGCTACTGGGCCAGCTTCTCGATGCGCAGGGCACAACTGGTGGCACAGTTCGCAAAAGGGTTCGCAGGAGGTCAACAAGCATGACGTTCCCACTGCGGTGATGACGGGAGGTCGGCATGCCCTTCTCGTGGGTGGCTCGGCCAAGCAAACGGCCAGCATTGGCTGGCGATGGCTTCACAGGACACGGGAAGAAAGAGCTGACGTGGGGATGAAGGGAACACGGGCATCAACGGTAACATGGACGATGCTGTGGTCAGTGCAGCGGAGGAGAGGGAAAGGCAGGTTGGAGGGCTTCTTCGCAGCTCACACGGAGGAGGGGAGTCGGCTAGGTCAACATGCACATGCGACCTTCGCAATGGCGGGTGCTGGAGGTCAGCCTTCTCAGGCATGGCTTCAGCAAGAGGGCGACCACCTCTTCACGCAGGCGGCTTCACATGGCAGGAGAAAAGAGGCCAGCGGCCTCTCTTCACGGACGAAGGTCAGCGAATGCGGTAGGTTGGCATGGTTATGTCGGACAGAGAGAGAGAAAGGCAAACCGATGCGAGAGGACTTCAGGCGTGGATGTCGACAAAGCAAAGAAAGAGAGAGAGAGAAAAGGATGGATTGGAGGCTATAAAAGGAGGGGATGGCAGGGGAAGAGCTCTCCTTCCCTCTCTCACATAGATAGCATGCTTTCATTTTGTTTTCTCTCAACCATTGGGTTTGAGCCCGTTTAGTAAGTTGGATTTTGGCAACCCAAGTCTTTTCGTCCTCGGACATGGGATACCAAGTGAAGTATTGGTCCATTAAAGTCTCTCAATCTAAATAGTCATTCGGATGATTTCCATCAAAGGTGGGAGGTTGGGGAGGTGTCCTTCTATCGTCCGCCCGTTGGGCGGGCCTATTGTCCCCTAATCGGGTGAGTCGAACCTTTATGCTATCAAGCCGCTCATAGGCATTGGTCATGGTTCCCCTGAGGTAGTCGACATGGCCAGGGAGGTCATGTGTGTTGGTGGTGGGTTTCCCTTGGGGGTTTGGACTCATGGAGAGGGCTGATGGGTAAGGTCGGTATGAGGCAGCCATGCTAGTGGACAAGAGTGATGCACCGAGAGACTATAGATGCATATGTGTGCCCTAGGACCAACTTGTAGAGACAAGTTGAGACCTTGCTCTGATATCACTTGATGTGGCACGACCAAGGGATGGCAACCACTAGGCCAATGCTCCTTGGACATATGACCCGCAAGCATGCAACATTGACAGTGGACTCACTTGGGTGAGCTCACTCGCATAGCGCACACAATTGCTCATAGGCCAACCGGCAATAGTGGTGAGGGTCCGAAGTGAGACCTCACTGTTCCGAGATTTGGATAGCTTTAGATTGAACCCCTAAGGGTCTGGGTTGCCCAAACCAATGGGTGGCCAGCACGCCGAGGGCGTGGGTTGTAATGACTCCCTCACGACTCAACCGCGGTAGTCACACAAATGGTAGCAATTCGGGATCAGGCACTTAACTCACCGTCCGATGGCACTAGAGGTGATACTAAACAAGCAAAGGAAAGAACAGCAAGGGGGTAACCAAGGCTCATCTGATCGGTGTGAAAACACCGATCCCAACTGGAGACGAGGGCGTGCCAGGAAGCGTGGGCATACCCCCGCACGCCGCGGTGATGGCGCTTGACCTGAAAATAAGTGGGTTACAACACAACACCTCTCACCGGCGGGGGGGGGGGATCTCCATGCATACCAAGAACTCCTATGCAAAACCCCATGTTTCAAAATAAAACTATGCTTCATATTTCTATTGTGGGAAGTTTGGACATATGATGCATGTTTACCTGATGCAGGACGGACATCGAACCTGGGACTCTAGCTCGCGGACGTCCCTAAAGAGGGAAGCGTGCAGACTGTGTGATTGAGAAATCGACAATGACTCGAGGGTGTCGACTTCTGTACGTGCTCAGATCGGGTCACGGGATGGTTACACTCACTCACTCACAGCGGCAATAAAATTAACGAGCTAGAATCCTACCACACTCATACAGCGGCATACAAAAATATACGAGAAAAGTAAAATGCCGAGTAGGGAGCGAACACGATACCTCCACGCTACCGGGCATGGGAAAGATGACCCCAGCCAAGACTCGTACTCCTGGTGTACAGTAAATAAATAATTAAAGTAGTGAATTTTATTACCCACTCCACGCAGGGAGAAAAAGGGCTACAATGGCTACCCGAGAGTAACAAACTTGGGTTGATGGGCAATGATTTGGGCAGCTCTGGTGGTCGCTCGGGCCGATAATCGTGGGGTCCACATCCTGGTCGGTGGGCCGATTGAGCCAGGAGTGGTACAACTGGGCTGGGGACTCTTGGAGGGACGATCCCTAGGAGGGGGATGCGCTGGTTTGCATTGTGGGAGGCGAGGCGGCCGGCTTGGGGGTCGTTGCTGCTTGCTGTCCACGAGTTTGTGTCACAGTTTTAGAACTACGCGACCCGGCAAGAACGCTTACTGCGATTAGACCCGATGTCAGATGGACGCGAGACTAGCGCCATTGTGAAGCTCCTTTGAGGTTCTACGAACACCAGTAGTTATAGGAATTTTCCTGTCCCTATATTTTTCTTGGTGAAATTTGTAACAGATAGACTTGCAGACTCAGGATTGACTAGGTAGATTGAGATCTACCTAAGAACTATCTTTCACTGAAGGGAAGATGGTGAATCTAGGTGCTAGAATTTTTATGGGTGAAAGAGGGGGAAGTAAAGAAAGTGGCGCAGCATGATAGAGCTTCAGGTGTTTGCCATTGAGGGGTGAGAACTGCACGTCTCCACGGTGGTTAACAACTACGTAGGCTCCGCCTTCATAGACTCTTTGTACTACGTAAGGGCCTTCCCAGTTTGCGGTCAACTTCCCTTTTGGGTTGGAAGCTATGACCTCCTTCTTCTTGACCATAACAAGGTCGCCCATCTTGAATTCTCGTCCTTTCACAAGTTTGTTGAAGGCATTCGTCATGCGAGCCTGGTACATCTGGATATTTTTCTGGACTTGAAGGTGCTTCCCTTCCAATTCAGCCAGTTCTTCAAGCCTTCTCTCGGCATTGGTTTGCTCGTCACGAGCCATGCTATGCTGGACCGCAACCCTTAGTGACGGCACTTCCAGCTCTATAGGGACTACTGCCTCATAGCCGTACACCAGTGAGTAGGGCGAGCAACCCGTGGGGGTCTTCTAGACAGTACGATATGCCCATAGTGCTTTGTACATCTTTTCACCCCAGTCCTTCTTATTAGAGCTGACGACTTTGGCCAGCAAGGTGCACAAGGTCTTATTAAAGGCTTCGGCTAATCCGTTTGCCTGAGGATTGTAAGGAGTGGAGGTCCTCCATTCAATCTTGTATTTCTCGACAAGCCGATATATTTTCTGATTTTTGAAGTGACTTCCATTATCAAATATTATTCGACTGGGGACCCCAAACCGAAAGATAATATTTTGTTTAATGAATCTGGCAACCAACTCAATAGTCACCTCTTTGAGTGCTACTGCCTCTGCCCATCAGGAGAAGTAGTCTGTTATAGCCAGGATATACTTGTGTCCAGCTGAGGAAGTCGGTAGCGGCCCGACAACATCAGTTCCCCACTGAGCGAAAGGCCAGCTAGGAATTGTTGGTTCTAGAGGTACAGGAGGCCTCCTAGGTACAGCGATGTGCTACTGACATTTCTAACATGATTTTGCAAACTGGCAACAGTCTTCAAACATAGTGGGCCAATAATAACCCAACTTCTTGATTTCAATCTTCATACCGTGCGTCGTATTTTAGTGGACAATGGAAGCGGACCCGATGTTATTGCCTACGACTGCCTTGTTCTCTTGGGTATGGATATGTCCCGACTGACGCCATTAAACACGCCACTGTATGGGTTCTCGGGAATGACCATCTGTCCGGAAGGGAGCATCTCACTCCCGATCACGTTTGGGACCGCTCCGAAAGAGGTAACCTTCCTCGTTGACTTTACGGTAGTACGTGCGATGATGGGGTACAATGTCATCATAGGCCAAGGGATCCTCGGCGTGCTCTGGGGCGTCCCTTCCTCCTACCATCAAAAGCTTAAGTTCCCCCACCCCCCAGGGGGTAGGGGAAATCCGAGGAGACCAAAGGGAATCCAGGAGATGCTACCTCATCTTCACGCGTGATCGACACCCTGAAGGCGCATTGCCTGAGAAGAGGGCCAAGACCCAAGATCCAGGCCCGAGCACGAGCGCCCCGACAGAAGACTTATACTTCATCCAGGTGGGAGAAGACCCCGGCAGAACGCTAAAGGTTGGCGCGAACTTATCCGAGCGCGACAGACAAGCCTATACAAGCTTCCTCACTGCCAATCAAGACGTGTTCGCCTGGTCTGAGGACGAGCTCCTCAGAATCCCGCCAGAGGTCATCACGCACCAACTAAGGTTGGACCCCACTTGTCGCCCAGTCCAGCAGCACCGAAGACGTTGTAACCCCGAGCGGCAAGCCATTATCAGAGAACAAGTCAACGAGAAACTACGCTCCGGGCTGCTGCGACCTACTCAATATCCATACTGGGTAGCCAACGTGGTCATGGTCCCCAAGATCAACGGGAAGTGGCGGATGTGTGTCGACTACCCGACCTCAACAAAGATACCCCCAAGGATAGCTTTCCCATGCCTCAGATTGACCAACTGGTCGATGCGACAGTCAGGCACGAGATGCTGAGCTTCTTAGATGCCTACTCTGGGTACCACCAGATCAGCATGCACAAGACCGACCAGGACAAGACCGCGTTCGTCACCGACCACAGCATCTATTACTACACCCAAATGCCATTCGGGCTGAAGAACGCAGGGGCAACCTGCCAACGCCTTATCAATCACATGTTCGACTCACAGATCGGCCGCAACATGGAGGTGTACATCGACGACATGCTTGTCAAAAGCCTCCAACCCACCGAGCACCTGGACGACCTGGCAGAGACCTTCGCCACACTTAGGAGGTACAACATGAAGCTAAACCCAGCCAAGTGCGCGTTCGGAGTACGTTCAGGGAAGTTCCTGGGCTTCCTCATCACCCACCGAGGAATCGAGGCCAATCCTGATCAAATTCGAGCAGTGTTGGAGATGCAGCGACCAGGCTGAGTGAGGGACGTACAATGCCTCACTGGTCGCGTCGTCGCCCTGGCTCGGTTCCTATCCCGAGCCGCCGAGTGGTGCCTTCCCTTCTTTCGGTTGATAAGCCAGCCAACTGAACGCCGGAGAAGAAAGGGCACATCGATTGGGACCAAGAGTGCGAGCAAGCGTTCGAAGAGCTAAAACGCTACCTAGCGTCCCCTCCCATCCTCGCCAAATCGGAAAGGGGTGAGGAATTACTCCTGTACCTATCCATGACACCGAGCACCATGAGTGCCGTCCTCACACGGGAAGAGGTAGGAGTTATGAGGCCCGTCTACTACATCGACCGAGCACTCTAGGGCCCAGAATTTCAGTACTCACGAATCGAGAAGTTCACTCTCGCACTCATTACAGCTGCTCGCAAGCTACGACCATACTTCTTGGCTCACCCTATCGCCGTCCTCACCAATCAACCACTACGGTAAGTCCTCCAGAACCCTGACGCCTCGAGAAGGCTAATCAAATGGGCTATCGAGTTGGGGGAATTTGACATCAAGTTCCACCCAAGGACTGCGATCAAAGCCCAGGCCCTCGCCGACTTCGTAGCTGAATGCACTATACCTGCTGAAGACTCGCCCGAGCAACCCTCCGGGCCCACGTGGGAGTTATACGTCGACAGATCTTCCTGTGCCACAGGAAGTGGAGCAAGATTGGTCCTGCTCTCACCGGAGGGGCTCAAACTTCAGTACGCCTTGTGATTCAATTTCTCGACCACAAACAACGTGGCCGAGTACGAGATGCTCCTCCCAGGACTACGCATGGCGAAGCATTTTGGAGCGACCAATGTGCGCGCATACAACGACTCCATGCTCATCGCCAACCAGGTAAAGGGGGAGTTCGAGGCACGAGAGCCATCCATGATTAAATACCTGGAGCAGGCTAGGGCCGCGGCAAAAAAATTTTCCCACTTTGAGGTGGTCCACATCCCATGGGAGGAAAATGTCCGAGCAGATGCACTGTCTCGCCTGGCATCAGCCACCGCGGTCTCCAACTCGCGCTCGATCTTGATAGAAGAGTTGTCAGCACTAAGCATAGATGAGCTGGCACCCCAGGTAAATGCCATCGACTACAAACCCTCCTGGATGGATCCCCTCTTGGATTTCCTTCTTCGATAACAACTCCCGAGCAACCGCACCGAGGCTCGACGCACGCGGGTGAGAGCAGCCCACTTTACCGTCGTGGATGGCAGGTTGTATTGCCGCTCCCTCTCAACCCCGCTATTGAAGTGTTTATTCCCTACGGAAGCCAACCAGGCCATCTAGAAGATCCACGAAGGGCTCTGCGGAAGCCATATTGGGGGAGATCACTCGCGAGGATGCTAATCCGGTAGGGGTACTGGTGGCCCACCTTGTAGCAAGACTGCCTCAATTATGCCCGAAGGTGCCCTCAATGCCAGAAGTTCTCCCATCTGCACTACCAGCCAACTATGCAGATACATGCTCTGATGGAGCCTCGCCCATTTGCTCGGTGGGGGGTGGATATACTGGGTCCCTTCCCAGAGGCACAAGGAAGAAAGAAGTTTCTCATAGTTACTATTGACTACTTCACCAAATGGATCGAGGTTGAATCATTAGGGAAGATCACGAGTGAGGCCACCTAAAAGTTCATACTACGAAGCATCATCTGTCACTTCGGGATCCCGCAGGTCCTTACAACAGATAATGGCAGACAGTTCGCGAGCACCTCTTTTCAAGAGAAGTGCTCGGAGCTTGGGATCTGGAACCACTACACTTCAGTGAGACATCCCCAGGCGAACGAGCTGGTGGAAAATGCCAACCGGACGCTACTTGACGGCATCAAGACTCGACTGGACCGGGCAGGGGACTCGTGGGTGGACTCAATCCCGAGCATCTTGTGGGCCCACCAAACCACCGCTAGAGCTGTCACCAGAGAGACACCCTTTCACCTCGCCTACGGCGCTAAAGTAGTGGTACCGGTGGAGATCTCCAACTCCTCACTAAGAGTGGGACACTTCGACGAGGCTAGGAATAACCAAGCAATGCTAGAGAACTTGGACTTGCTCGAGGAAGACAGAGCCAATGCCCAAGTAAAGCTCGTAGCATTTCAATGGAAGTTGGCCCAGTACTACGATACCCGAGTTAAAGAACGACACTTCTTCCCAGGAGATTTGGTACTACGGCGAGCAAGTGTGGCTGACCTAAGGGGGGGCGTCGGGAAACTCGCGCCAAACTGGGAAGGCCCATACAGGGTAGCAGAGACCCTCGGCAAAGGAGCGTACAGGCTAGTGACGCTGGGGGGGGGGAAGAGATACCTAGGACATGGAACTCCATCAACCTCAAGAAATTTTTTCAATAAATCTTCACCAGTCGTACTCCACTAAGGTAAGTTACCTACACATCACTGGGAGGTAACCCAAGGGTTCCCTAAAGGCGAGTACCGCTCCCCTTGAAAACAAGAAGGTAGCCTATGGGTTCCCTAGAGGCGGGCACCGCTCCCTCAACTTCAGGCGAGCACCGCTCCCCTTGAAAATGAGAATGTAACCTACGAGTTCCCTAGGGGAAGAGATACCCAGGACATATGTAACGCCCTGGATCCTTAGTGGATCTTTGTCGGATCTTTATCAGGTCTTTCCGATCCGTTTGGGAGAGTTTCGGTTCGCTTTTATAGCTCCCGAGTTAAATTTTACGATCCATGTGGGTTTTTCTCCCGTAAAGTCTAAAGAACCCTATGGTGAGTTTAGTTCTCAGTTCCTCGACTCGCGGACGATACAGTTGCGATGTACTCTTCGCAAGAATCATTTCAGCTATTTTTATATATTTTTCTGAATTAGTGTATTTTCAGAGCATTTTATGAATTTTTAGAAATTAGATAAATATCTAATTTCCTATTTATTAAAACCCACCCCCTCTCTCTCTCTCCTCTCACTCATGTTCTCTCACTCTCTCTCTCCCGTTCTCTCACCCTCTCGCCTCCGGCTGCAGATAGAGGGGTCCACTGGTGAGGTGGTGACGTCGGGGAGCTGCTGAGACGCGTGGTGGAGCGAGGAATGGTACAGTTTGGGCGCGATCCTGAATGGTGGATTCAAAGCTGACAGTTAGGTTCGTGATGTTGTTTCGACGCAGTTTAGTCGCCTCAGCGCTCGATTTCTTCGGTGGAGGTAGGGAGATAGACTGCCACTTCGTTCTGCATGTTTTCCCTACCCATGGGCACGATTTGGTGCTCGATTGGGGGAGATCGAGCCGAGTTTATGAAAATCGTCATTTTTGGGGTTTGTAGGGTTTGTCGAAAAATGACAACCATTCTCGATCTAGTTAGTGTCAAAATGACCGTCGGGATGTTAGGATCACGTTCACGTCAGTTTCGTGTCATTTGGTCGTCCTTTGGGGCAGGTAGGAGTCCGGGAACCCCGGTGACTCAGTTTAGGGTCGATTTCAGGAAATCGCCCTATTTTCGCGATTTAGCGCGTGCATGTGCCGTTTTTGACTGCCTGGAGTCTTGTATGCTCGTGTGTGTCTATTTCCCCTACGCTATGACGTGAATGGGGCGTGGAACGGACCCATTCAGCCGTTCCCCTGTTTTAGCTATCGGTTTTGTGTAACAGTCGTTCCAGAGACCGTCACATACATGTAACGGTCCCACGATAGACCGTTACGCTTGCGTGTTGTTTCTGGTCTTTCAAGGCAAGTGGAGTGTAATGGACCAGACTGGTCCGTTACATGGGCCGTAACGCACCGATCCTGGTGCGTTATGTGGGGCGATTTACGAGGACAATCGTTGTCAGTCTCTCGTTGACCGTGCCCTCCTCAAAGATCGGGTCGATCGATTCGCTGTAACAGACCTGTCCCTGTGCATTACGATCAGGTAACGCACCTGTGCAGTCCGTTACGTTGCCTGATCGATGTTTGGTCTGGCCACGGGGGCTGGTGTAGTGGACCTGACCCCGTGTGCCAGGAGGCGGTAACGGACTTAGCCAGTCTGTTAGGCTTCTGTAATGGACTCAGCCAGTCCGTTAGGGTTCTGTAACGGACGCAGTCGGTCCGTTACCTTCTGTTTGGTCTGTGTTGAGGTTTTGTGTTCGTGGGCCCTAACGTGCCTATCTTGGTGCGTTAGGCTACGTAACACGCCTGGCCTGGTGTATTATGGCGTTCGATTTGTGGCTTTGGACCCATTGGCCGTAACGCCCATGTGCTAGTGCGTTGGGTGGTGTAACACGCCTGCGTCAGTGCGTTACATGGTCTTTGGCCTGTCAGCCCTGGCGCACCTGCCCTAGTGCGTTAGGCTCGTGTAACGCGCCTAGGGCGGTGCGTTACAGCCTTGCTGGCCGTGATGGCCTGGGCTGTTCGGTTCCATGTCCGTGTGTTGGTCTGTCTCACGTGGTGTTCTAGGGCGGTGTCTGTGCGGTGGCGATTGTCCAGATCTGTCGGTTTAGGTAACTAAGTGCGGTCTTCTCTTTAACTGCGGTAGTTCCCTAATGACTCAATCTGAAAATCTCCAGTGTCCTTGTGTCTGGTTGCGTGGTGGTTGCTCCTTGACTGCCGGGTCTGCCTAGCGGTCGAGTGCTGGTTCGCCTGCCCAGGGTATTGTTGTTAATCGCTCCTGTTTCTGCGTGTCTTGGCGTGACCTTTTAGTTTGCCCGTGGATGTCTGTTGGCATCCTATGAGGGTTGTGACCATGATGCGATGGCCAGGAGTGCTTGTGCTACTGTGGTTGTGGCTGTTGTGTCGGGTTTCAGTCAACCCGGGGTTACCCAGGGGTTGACAGGTGACCTTGCGCGTCTCGACAATTCTGTCCAGTCTGAGACAATGGTTCTGGATGCTTCGAGGTATTATCCTACCTCGATCCGTGTGTCCAAGCTTTCTGAGGGTGTTCGGTGTTCCCTCAAGTCTCCGAGTGTCATTTCTTGCGGAGTGCGTCATTTTTCTTCTAGCTTAAGATTAGATCAATTGGCGACGTGTTCCGCTGCTTGTGACTATCTTGCCTTCGAGTCGCCCGACTCAGGGATCGTTGCGCCTGTAGGTCTAGTTGCCTTGTCCTGAGTCTGTCGACAGTTGCTGGTGCTGCCATTGGTGCTTTGAAGTACGGGTGACAGTGCATGAATATCTATCTGTACTTCGGCACCTGTGTTTTGAGTCCTTTGTATTTCGTGAGCCTCCCTTTTCTTCACCCTCGACTTTCAGTTGTCGACCCACCTCAGGAGTGGTGGAGGGTGGTCCTGTTAAACGGTTCTTAAGCTAGTTCCGTGGGCTCCCGGCTCATACCGTAGCGTCCTACGGGGGGAGAATACTAGCTAGAGGCCTGGCTTAGGCGAGAGCCAGTGTGTGCACACGTGGTCAAAGAAGATATCATCTCTTAATTGCTACAGACAAAACATATGTAATATCCCAGATCCTTAGTAGATCTTTGTTGGGTCTTATTGGATCATTATTAGGACTTTCGGATCCTTTTTGGAGAGTTTCGGATTACTTTTGTAGCTCCCGAGTTGAGTTTTACGATCCGTGTGGGCTTTATTCCTGTACAAGTTACGAAACCCTGCGGTGAGTTTATTTCTCAATTTATCGACTCGTGGATGATACAGTTGCGATGTACTCTTCGTGAGGACCGTTTCGACTATTTTTACGTATTTTTCTGAATTAGCACATTTTTAGCGAGATTTATGGATTTTTAGAAATTAGGAAAAATTCCTAATTTCCTTTATATTAACCCACCCCCCTCTCTCTCATCTCACTCGCGCCATCTCACTCTCTCTCTCCTGTTCCCTGTCGTTCTCTCATTCCCTCAGCTCTGGCTGCAGACGGAGGTGACCGTGGGCGAGGTGACGATGCCGGGAAGCTACTGAGACACATGATGGAGGCATGGCGTTGGCGCGATCCCATTTGTGGATTCAAAGCCGACGTGGGCGGTTCGCATGATGGTTTTTGGCACGATTTAGTCACTTCGGCGCTCGGTTTCTTCGGGGGAGGTAGGGAGATGGATCGCCACTTCATTCTGCACGTTTCCCCTGTCTCTGTGCGCGGTTTGGTGCCCTATCGAGTGAGATCAGGCCAGTTTAGGGAAAACCATTATTTTTAGGGTTTGTAGGGTTTGTCGAAAAATGGTGACGATTTGCATTATAATTACTGTCAAAATGACCGTCGGGATGTCAGGATCCCGTACCTGCCAGTTTCGTGTCGATCGGTTGTCATTTGGGGCCGGTAGGAGTCCAAGAACCCCGTGATCCGATTTGGGTAGATTCATCGAAATTGCCCCATTTTTGCGATCGGATGCTTGCATGTGTCATTTTTAACTTCCAGATGTCTTCTATGGTCATGTGCAACTATTTCCCCTGCGTTTCGGATTGAATGGGGTGGGGAACGGGCTGATTCGGCCGTTCTACTATTTTGCTCGCTGGTTCGGTGTAACGATCGTGCCAGTGACCGTTACATGTGTAACGGTCCCGCGATAGACCATTAAGTCCGTTGGTCGTTTCTGGTTCTTCGAGGCTGGGGTGGTGTGACGGACCAGTATAGGACAGTCACATGACTGCAACGCGCCAATGGAGGTGCATCATAGTCTGGTCTTTCTCAAGGACTGTGCCTATCAGTTCCTCGAAGATCGTGTCTTCCTCGAAGATTGTGTCGATCAGTTGGCTCTGACGGGCCTCCCCTGGTGCGTCAGGGTGTGTAACGTGCCTATAGTAGGCCATTACAATTTGTTTGACTGATGTTTGGATTGGCTATGTCGGTTATCCGTAATGGACCAACCTTCATGCGCCAGGGTGTGTAACGTGCCTGGCTGGGTGCGTTACAGTGTCCGGGTTTTAGTTTTAGGCCTATTCACCCTGACGCCCCTACCTTGGTGCGTCAGAGCTGTGTAACGTGCCTATAGTACGCCGTCACATCGTTCGAGTGTATGTTTTAGGCCTGTTCGCCCTGACGCCCCTTCCTTGGTGCGTCAGAGCTGTGTAACGCGCCTATAGTAGGCCATTACATCATTTGAGTGTAGGTTTTAGGCCTGTTCGTCCTGACTCCCTTGTCCTAGTGCATCAGAGTGTGTAATGCACCTATATAGGTGCGTTATAGTCTTGTTGTTGGCCGTGATGGCCGTTGTTCTGTTCGGTGCCTATTTGTGAGTTCGTCTGTCTTAGGTTTGTGTTCTAGGGCGATGTCTGTGTGTCGGTGGCTTTTGGATCGGTCGGTTCAGGTGACTGGGTGTGGTCCCTTCCCTGACTACGATAGTGCCCTAACAACTCAATCTAGAATTGCCAGCGTCCTTGTCTCTGGTTGCATAGCGGCTAACCCTTGACTGCCAGGCTCACCTAGTGGTCGAGTGGTGGTTCATTTTGCCCAGAATGTCATCCCCTTTACTTGTGTATTATTGTGTATGTCTGTGTGTGTGTCGTGTCTGGTCTCGGTCAACCTGGTGAGACCAGGGGTTGACAGGCGACCTTGTATGTGTCTCGACAGTTTAGTCCAGCTCGAGACAGTGTTCTGGATGCCTCAGGGTACTGTCCTATCTCAGTTGCGGGTCCAGGTGTGCTGAGGGTTCTTGGTGTCCCCTCGGGTCTCCATGAGTCGTTTCCTGCGGAGCGCTGTTTCCTCTGGCTTAGGAGTAGACTGATTGGCGGCTTGTCCCACTGTCTGTGATGATCTTGCCTCCGAGTCGTGAGACTCAAGGATCGTTACGTGAGTAGGTCTAGTTGCCTTGTCCTGAGTTATTGGCAGTTTCTTGTGCTGCCATTGGTGCTTTGTAGTATGGTAACAGTGCATAATTAGCCTGTCTGTACTTTAGCACTCGTGTTTTGAGTCTCAGTGTCTTGTGAGCCTCCACTAGTCGTAGCCTTACGGCACGCTTCGGCGTGACGACTCTTGTAGCGGGGCACTTTCGTAGTTTATGGGTCTTAAGCTAGTTCCGTGGGCCCCCGGTCCAACTGTAGCGTCCTTCGAAGGGGGAATACTAGCTAGAGGCATGGCTTAGACAGTGGGCCAGTGTGTGCACACGTGGTCAGGGACTTTGGACTTGCGTCTTTAGACGTGACCCTGACTAGTCACTTGCGTTATGGTACTATTTTGGTTCTGGTAGTGTCTTGGTCTCGGCCTAGTCCTTGCTGTAAGGTATGTGGACAAGACGCTAGTAGGTGCATCATAAGATGTCAGTGGATGCAGCTGGCTGTTCTTCTGGTGGTGAGGCACTCCAGTCACGTTACATATGGCTCTTTGTGGTTGTCTTTGCATTTCTTGTGCGTCGTGACCTCCCGGGTTAGCCCTCTCGTGGTTGTACTCGAGGTCGATGTCCTTTCGCATGCACGACATTCTGATCCTGCGTGGGGCAGTGTGCATGACGTTCTAGTCGTGGCGCATTTGTGTCTACCTAGGTATTTTCTAGACTTTTGGTCTGGTCTCATAGGTCTTGTCCTTGGCCTCGTAGTTGTCAACAGATCTGTGACTCCTGACCTTCCGAGTTCAGGGTCGACCCTTCTGCCATTGTTAGGAGTAGCTTCGGGTGCTGAGGTTAGTTCAGCAGCCTTGCTCTTCATCTCCATCCACTTCATCCTCCTACGTGTTTCCATATACCTCTCTCTCGCCCATACGATCGCGACGGCCTCCGTACCGGATGCAGACTGCAGCGGGGCGACGGCGCGAGGACGTGGGTGATGGCGAGGCGGTCGTGCGGACGGGCGGCGAGCATGGGAAGTGCGGGAAGGCGAGATTTTCAATGGCGTTCTTCGCGAGATCGAGCTCGGATTGACGTCTCATCGCGAACCGGAGGTAAGGTGACGATCCCTAGCTCAGTGTCATTCCATTTCGGTGATTTGTAGGCCAAGGCGAGGTCGAGTGGGGTCTTTTTTACGTCGGGAAGAAAAAATCATGTCACGGGGTGAGTTCGCCCGATCCGCCGTTTTACGTCGCGATTCTGTGTTTCAAGGGTATAGAAGCATGCTACGGGGCTTGGGGGTTCTTTTCCCATCGTTTCCCCCTTCGTGGGGCTCCATTTGGGGCCGAAATGGGCGATTCCGATGAGGTTCGCCACTTTTACGCCGGTGAGTCATATGCAGTCGAACTAGGGCCCGCACATCCCTTGTGCGGTCCTGTCCTGGCCGCCCATCGGCTCGGTGTGCTGCGAGTCAGGCTCGGCGCGCAGCGGGGTGGAGCAGTCTATAGGGGGACCGCATGTCCCTATTTGCGGCCCCAAGGTGACCGTCCATCTCCCGGGGTTTTGACCGTTGTTTGTGACCGTTATGTAGTGCTTGGGGTGTGCAGCTAGGGGCTGGCAGTATATCCCCCACGTGCGGCCAAAGTCTAGCCGTATGACCCCTCGTGCGGCCAGGGTCTGGCCGTACGTCACTTGGTGCCTTTGGCAGGCTGTGCGGCCAGGGTTGGACTGCACATGCCTTGTGCGGCGAGGTCCTAGCCGCCCTTCCCTTGTGCGGCTAGATCCCAACCGCACTTGTGTTCTTACCGTTGGAGGAGGCGCGGCCAGTGGTTGACCGTTCATCCCTTGAGCGGCCCGAGACCAACCGCGCATCCCGTGAGTTTTCGACCGTTGGTTGTTACCGTGAAACCTCTGAATAAACTTTTCTTTAACCACCTTAAAACTCTCGGCATCTTCCAGCGACAGAGAGTAAAACCATTCTAGAGCAACACCATCCAACGAGTGGCGTAATAAGTATGCCATAAGACGATCATCATACTGAAATTGCGTCGACTCGGACATAAAGTCCCTCACATGAATGAAGGGATTGCTATTCCCATCGTATTTGCGGTATGTGGGGAGCTCAAACTGTGGAGGGAACCAGATATTCTGGAAACTAGGAACTGGAACATCTGCTAGCGATTGTGGGCCAACCCGCTTCTGAAGGAAATCGAGTTGTTGTTGCATGGTGGCCTATTTATCAAGTAGTTCCTACTCCCTGGATGGAATAGGGGTAGTGAAAGAAAGAGTGGGCTCAAGACGAGGAGCTGAGGGATAGACAGAAGGAGGGGGAGGAGGCCCATAAGAGGGATACTGGGCCAAAGGATGACCCAAATTAGAATGGACTTGGGCCGCCCCTTGCTAAGGGTGCATGAAATCAGATGGGCCGACAAGAACTTGCGGCACTGGTGGAATGGACCTATAAGAATCCACCTGGACAGAAGGAGGGAGGGCGGTCTTCCCTTTGTTTAAGGCCGAACTAGAAGACTGGCCTGTTTCCAGACTAGAAAATTGAATGGTCCTTGGCTGGACTAGAGTACAGTCAATCGAAACGGGCTGAACTCTAGGCCCATCAACTCTAGGTTAGGCAATGGAAGGATTGGACAGACCCTGTGCAATCATGGGAGACGGGGCATTGGACCCCTACAAGGCCTGATAGACAGCCTGAAGTTGGGCCAGATCTAACTGGGCCATCATTTGGAGGACATGACTGGCAGAATTCAGGGAAAAGAGGGAGGGCTATGCGCCTTCCATGGAGATAGAGGATGGAGGAGGGGCGATCCCTTCTCCAGACTAGAAAGAGATGACCCGAGATGGGTCTTCTAGAAGCCCCTGAGGAAGAGACTCCTCCTGGGAATGGGGAAGGTCAAAGGAAGACATGTTTGACTCGAAAAAAATATAATACACTCAAAATAAATACAGGGAAATAT
The DNA here is from genome assembly GCA_024336825.1 of Amorphophallus titanum. Taxonomy (NCBI): domain Eukaryota; kingdom Viridiplantae; phylum Streptophyta; class Magnoliopsida; order Alismatales; family Araceae; genus Amorphophallus; species Amorphophallus titanum. The sequence goes on from JANBPO010008741.1 coordinate 867,238, forward strand.
CAAAGCTCTGATGGGAGCTCCATGCTATCGCCTAGCCATAGGGATGTCGGCGTGCTACGGGTCTGGTATCGGCGGCTGGCTCTAGTGTCCCCACCAAGAGGCTTGGCTCAAGACATTAAGCTTGTGTGTGCACACGTCGTAAGGGACGTTGGACCAGCGCCGACGGATGTGACCCTGACTAGTCACTCGTTTACTTGGTTACTTGTTACGGTGTCTCAGTTACCACTTTCGAGGCAAGTGGGAGACACCCGAGGTGAGATGTAAGACGTCAGTGGACACATCTGGCCTTTCTTCTAGTGGGAGGGTACTTTTGTCACATGACACAAAATTCTTACGACTCATGTGATTTCTCATGCAGCGTGAGCTCCTTCACGTGGTAATTTGGGTAGTCTGTGTTCTATTTTACTCATAGTCAGTGTAGAGTACACGATGGCAAGGTCGTGCATGTATTGGTGCTTTAGACCGTGTGGTCGTGAGTTGGGTTTGTCTTTGTCGATGAGCCTACACGACTGAGGTGTCATGACGTGTTCTGACAATGTAGCCAGCATTTCCTTCTATCGATTCAGTGATTCCCGACCGTGAGTGTGGGGATCTGTGTTTCTTATCGATAGGAGTAGTTTGAGGCTCAGCCGTGGTTTCTTCGACTGTTGTCATTGTGGCTGTTATTGTTGTTGTTGTTGTTACTCCTGTTTTTGCTGTTGTCATTTATCACTATTATTTTATAGCTGTTGTTTCGTGGTGGGGATCCACGGGACCCCAACTGAGCCAGTGAGACGAGGCTCACCCTTGACTTTTCAGGTGTAGCTTCTCTTCTGCCTCGTGATTTGGAGGTGTGGTGCATGGTTCTTAGCGCCAGCTTTGCCAGTGTCAGGTTTTCCCCTACTTGAGAGTACGTTTCTCTTTCTATTGTACTGTACTTTAATTGGAATAGACTCTATTAGTAGCTTTATTTAGCCGGTGTAGTTAATTTATTTAATTAAAAATATAATAAACAAGCTATCGACCGTACGCCGAGCTCAGACGTCCGATCGAGGTGAAGCCAACTCCTAGATGAAGGTCGAGGGATGCCGAAGGACGCCTGAAGGTCTGACGCTGAGCTGATGTCACTGGATGGAGACGGCGACCGTAGCTGTGGGCCTGTGCAGTTCTACTGTGCAGGATTGGTTGGCATGGTTGTGGTGCGTCGGCCGGTACGGGCGTTGTGGAACTCCAAACGTGAGGGGACTGAGTCGTGGATGTTGCTGACAGGGATATCTATGAACCCTCAGAAGATGGCGGTCGTCTGATCACCTCGCTAGATGTGGTCGCAGGAATGGCCGGTGTCAGGTTCCTGGGTGAACAGCTGGACCAGTCACCGATAGCTGTGGTGCAACTCCGAGTGCTGATGTCAGATCCGGACAAGGCCACTTGCGTTGGTTCCATATCATCGAAAGCTGCAACTTTGCTAAAGACTGTCTGACCTGAAACTGAGAGGAGGAGGGGGTGTTGGGGCCGACTTGACAGTAGCTTGTCCTGGGTGAACAGAGGACTCTGGGTCTGGCGCAACTGAGGGAGAATGGACGCCCTGGACGGAGACGATGTCGAAACCAGGAGGGACCACTTTGGTTCGTCGGCGCTTTGGAGAAGAAGAACTCTCATGAAGAGAGCTCTGACTGAATAGCACAGGGGTGGACGGTGGAGCTGTTACCAAATGGTGCTCATGTTCAGACCTGAATCTGGCGCAGTTGCACGAGAATGGGTGACGCGAACGGAGCTGAGGTCGGATCTCAACAGGACCACTTCTGGAACGAAGTTGGCTCGACGACGTACGACTCCACAGAAGACAACTTCGGATGGTTCACACAGTGGACACCGGGGTAGCCTCTGCAAACTCATCAGGCAGGACTTCCCAAACCACGGGAGGACGTAGCGACGATGGGCGACTCCGGGAATGCCGTGGACGCACGAAGCAGGGGGGGCGAACCTGGGTTGCAGAGGGAGAGGGGGCTGGGGCGTGGGATGCTGGTGTCAAGGGTTCATTTGGGGGATTCTCCCTTGTTTTTCCCCTCTCCAGTGGTGGTATGGGGGTGTGGGAAAATTTTTTGGGGTTTTCCCACCGTTTCGTTCTCAGAACGGTGTGGCGGTCGTTTCAGAGACCGTCACATGCTGTGACGCCCAAAGTGGGTGCGCCCAAAGTGGGTGCGTTACAGGCCGTGACACCCCAAGAGGGGTGCGTCACAGGGTCCGATTTTGTCGGCAGGGCATTGGTCGCTCTGGCGGTCTCACGATAAACTGTGGCGACCCGGGATCCGAGTACCGGAAAGGAACCGACGCAACTCGAACCTCGGCCCGCTGCCCACGAGTCCGAAGACTCGGAAGGACTAAAAAGATAGGTGTGGTGTACATAGAAATAAAAAATAAAGCAAGATAATAGATATAATAACAGAAATAAATAATATAACTACAATAGAGTCCAGTCCAACAGAAAGTATAGTCTAAAGTAGTAAAACGTATCACACACCAAGTGAACACTCGGCCCGGCAAGCTGGCAACTAGAAGCCTCCACGCAACACCCTCAAACCTCGAGGAAGGACCTCCGCACCTGAAAACCAGGGGTGAGCCTCCTATCATTGGCTCAGTAGAGATCTCGCGGAACCCCAACCGAGAAAATGATGATGGTACAGAAAATAGTAACTACAGAAAAGAACAACGGCAACAGTAGGAACAGTAACTACAGCGGCCGGTGAAACCTCGGCTCTACAGCTACTCCTACCGTACTAGAAAATACGACCCGATCTCCCATTGGGGGAACAGCCAAGTCACGCACCCGACATCCCGATCCCACGGTTAGGGGACAATCAGACACGAACCGCCCTAGTCACGCTACTAGGAAAATGACACGACGCCTCGGTCGCAGAGGCCCGCCGTCCCTGAAGGGTCCAAGCTAAAACCTCGCAGTGTAGAACACAATCACGACCTCGCCGTCGTGAACTCAACGCTATCTAGGGAAAACCCTCGGTGACGCTCACCGGAGACCCCAGATCTAGGCTACGGGACCGCTCTCCTCTTCGAGGAAGACCGATCGGGTACCTACTGGGCCAATGGAGGAGGCCAGTTGAGAGAGGGCATCTGCCCAGGAGTTCTCCTCTCGAGCTATACGGATGACCTAAAAATTCCCAAAAATTGGGGCTATTCCTGTTACCAGTTGAAGGTATTTGAATCGGTGCTTCCCGAGCTTCATAGTCGCCGTTGACTTGGCTGGCGACCAGATGGGAGACAATGTGGATCCTGACTCGTTCGGCCCCCAATCGTCGTGCCGTCTTGGCCCCTGAGATGAGGGCCTCATACTCGGAGACGTTGTTGGATGCCTAGAAGTTGAACTTCAAGGAGTATTGTAACTCTGCTCCTTCTGGAGACTTGAGGAGGACAACGACGCCGCTGCCGACCGAGTTGGAGGACCCATCAACAAAAAGTCCCAGGTGGACTCGGGCATCAGGTGAAGGGCCTCTCCAGTTGGAACGGTGCTCTCCGCGATGAAATCCGTGAGTGCCTGTCCCTTGATGGCCAAATCGGGGTGATAAGAGATATTGTACACCCCAAGCATTATGGCCCACTTGACAAGGCGACCCGCGGCTTCAGGGTGAGCATAGATCTTCTTTAGGGGCTCGTTGGTCAGCACGATGATGGAGTGCCCTTGGAAGTAAGGTCGGAGGTGCTTGGCCGAGGTCACCAATGCTATCACGAGTTTCTTGGTTGCGAGGTACCTTCTTTCGGCCTCGTTGAGCACCTTGTTGGTGTAGTATATCGGCCTCTACACTCCTGTGTCATCTCAGACCAGGACCGAGCTCACCGTTCAAGGAGTTGATGAGAGGTACAGGTACAGAGTTTCACCCGGGATTGGCTTTGACAGCACCAGGGGTGAAGCTAGAAACTCCTTTAGCTCTGTGAAAGCCTTCTAACATTCCTCGTCCCAAGCGAATGTAGCAGATGCCAATTTGGTCCCCCTCAACAACTTGAATAAGGGTAGGCATCGTTCGACCACTCGAAACAAGAAATAGTTGAGGGCAGCAATGCGCCCTGTCAGGCGCTGGAACTTCTGTCCAAATAAAAACAGGTCTTGTCATTTTTTTTGAGTGAGGAACTCGCGTCTCCTCGTGTCATCCCTCTTCCTTGTCATCATCCACCCCACCTCCCCATTGACGGGCTGAGGAGACAAAGGGAGAGAGAGACACATAGAGCGAGTGAGTGCGAGCACAATTTGAATCTGGTTCGCCACCCCCCCTCCCCATGCCGCCGTCCCCAACACCGCCACTACTGCGATTTCCACAAACCCCCTTCTCCTCTGGCTCCGACAGCTGTAGTCGGGCACCCATGCGATCCCCGTCGAGCCCAGCATTTGCACCCCCAGTAGAAGATGTTGTTGCACTAGTAGGTGTAGAAGTTACTGGCCCACGTTGCCGGCAGCATCAGCAACACCCGCCAGTCCCCGAACAGCCACGCGATCTAGGTGATCTCAGTGGAGACATTCGAGTACTTGATGGCTGGCACGTGGCTGACGTCGTCATGCACGACTCTATTGGCAGGGAGGATGCCCTGGGCCAACAGTGCCCCCATTGACATGAAGCATATGAAGGCGATGTAGGTGTCGTCGTTGACGGAGTCGATGGTGGTAGTTGAGCACGAAGGGGATGAGGCCCCCGACAACGCCGTCCATGTTGAAGATGCCCCAGAATACGATGATGTAGGTGCCCTTGCGCCCGAGGGGTGGGTATGACGTCATGATGGCCCCCTCCCTGGTCCAAAGCAACCCTGTGAGGACTCCAAGAACGGTGCCAGCGACTATGGCAAAGGCTTACTCGTGGCAATGGTTGTAGTTAGGGATGTCAAAAATATTCACAAATTCGATTATCCGTATCACCCGACTCGTGATGGGTCGGGTAATACCCGGATAAATGGACATGGATTCGAGTTTGGATATGTTTAAAATACCTGTTTCATATTCAGATAGGGTATGGATTTAGTGCACCCGAATTTATACCCGATCTGAACCCGCTCTTAATAACTTTTTGTGCATGTTTGGCCTATGATTTTGACATGAACTTAATCCGTTGCCTGTGTGGAGCCTTGACCTCTTACACCTTTGTGTCGGGTCTATCACCTCGGTTTGCACCATTGGTTGCTGGAATAGAAAAGACTAAGGAAAAGGATGATGGAAAGTTTATTTAATATAGCCATCGAAAACTGATTTAAGAATCTCTTTAAAAGTTCATGTGTACTTTAGAAAATGAAAATCATATTGCACGCTGATGACATAAGTAGGACAAGCCTTCTGTTATTCTGGGTATGATGTCTGATATTCTGCACTTCCTGAGGAAGAAATCTTTTTATAGCTTTCTGCCAAGTTATCTATCAAATAAGTGCAAAGCACAAAAGAAAAAAAAATACCATGAAAAATATCCCGAATCTTAGTAACCAGGCCTACTTCACCTAAGACATGTTGAGATTCGCGTAAAATGGAAAAGGGAGCCCTGATCTTAGTAACTGGACCTGCTTCACCTAAGACGAGTTGAGGTTGGCACAAAATAGTGAAGGGGTAGAACGGCATCATGCGTGAAAAAAAAATCTGAAAAGAGGCAAATAAATAAGGCAGACAAAAGGCTAATATGCTTAATGCTCTGATTAAAGTGGTGTAGGGTTGAAAGGCGCTAACGTGGAATAACAAATGAGGGATGCAATTGTCTATGCTATGGATTTAGTATTACATTTGCACAAGTGCTATTGAACTTTGGGATGAATTCTTAAGTCATGTACCTTAATTTCCAATCTAAGGCTAGCGCACATTAATGCTTCTTGATTCGTAATCTTTAGTTGATTATGTGAAGGAAGAGTTAGATATGGAGGTATGAACTTTGCAAACTCTTGTTGGTCCTAAATTGTAATTTAACTACATTACTAAGGGACTAGCAGTAATTAAGTTCGGGGGTGTGATGAGTGCTCATAATTCGATGATAATTTACATCACACGCATCACTTTAAGTGCATATTATTTAGCAATTATGCATATTTGATAGTTAACTTCAACCTCACATGAATCAAGCCTTTTATGCAAATTAACTAAATTTGTGGATAATAAATGAATAAAAAGAATGTTCCATGGTCTACTTATGCATTTTCATTGACATTTCTAATTGATGTACTTCTATTGAGTGTGATCAAACGACCATATCAAGTGAGATATATCCCAAACACCCATTGTAGAGGAATGGTTAGGGCTTACTGAGTAACCCAATGCATTTCACCTAAGACGTGAGGTGGTTCACGTCAAAAGGTAATGTCTTGGCTAACTCTGATCTGATAAAGTCTACTTACAAAAAAAAAAACTAGAAGGGCTTAACAGAGCAATGGCTCTTGTCCACTGAGAAACTATACCCCTTCATCAATGAAGTGATAGTGGGTTAGGCATGAAGTGGCCAGCTATCTCTGATCAAAATGAGGCATGACAGTTAAGTAACTGGGGCATTTGCATCTAACAAATGTGACTCCTCACGTAAAAAGGTGTTAGTTGAACTTGATTGTCAGTACGACCACTATGAAAATCAGAGGTGCATGTTCAGATAAGTTCTCATAATTCCAGCCTGTTTGGCCTCAATACTCATGGTAGTTAATTTTGAAAAGTCATTGGATCTCAATGAGTCAGACTAAATACAGAATGTCCAGAACTTCCACTTACCTTTGTGCATCAGCACTAGTAATCTTGATTGAGCACCTTCTTGTTAGTTGCTAGACTTCTAATACTTCTAACAGTTATTGCTTTTAATCCATCCATTGACACTCTACTACCATGACATGCTTGTGTGCTGGGAGATATCTACGTTTGGAGCTGATCTAGTCATTTCCTCCAACGTGTCTTAGTCTTGAGTCTCTCTTCTAAGATTTTCTCCACATTTCATTCTCCACACTACTCTTTCTCCTGCACCCCTCATGTTTTGCTGATGTCAAAGGGGGAGAGGTAGTTTGTATGTCAAAGGGGGAGAGAGAAAAGTTTTGTCATAATTTGTATGCATTACATATCATGATTGAGTTCTTCATTGCTTCATGGTAGTTGTGTTCAAATTTGATGTCAAAACTGTGAGCACAATGACTCATAGTTGTCATCATCAAAAAGGGGGAGAGACTACGTCAGATGATTGTGTGATTCGGGTCGGGACCAAAACCCCGTACCATAAAGGTCACGACGTTATTTACATCCCCCAGACGAGAGAAAATCCTTGATTAATTGTCGAAATTAAGAGCCCTGCGGCCTGAAGAAGTAATACTAATTGCATAAAATAAATGGGTGCAAACGGAGTTGAAGTGCGATGCGAGCGTAGGCTCGATTATTAATCAACATGATGCCGCAGAATCATTGTCGGACACATGTCGGCTCCTTTTAATATTCGGGTGGTGACCCGTCATGAAAACACAAAAAACCTGGGTCACGGCGACGTGTCAATGTATGCCCTGTCAAGAATATATTTAATGTCTGCCTCTCGAGGGCATGAGGTCAGCTCCGAATGTGGATAAGTCAACCTCCGGGGGATGTCAGCCCATTGCGTTGTTTGAGCAAAGACCACGACGAGTAGGATTCCCAAGGTCTAGGCCCACACCGCGGGGCACTCTTAATTTTCCCTTTGGTGGAGTCACGAGGAAATGGGATGCCGAAAAAGTTGCAAAGGTGGCGCCTTACAGGTTTTAGGCCTAGCTTGCCTTAATTACGTTCGACTGGTTTTAGTTCTATTGTGGTGTGGATTTTATTCTAGTCATAGTGTGCCGGCGATTCCATTAATATTTCACCCTCCCCAATTTATTAACGGTATTCAAGCACACGAGGGTAAGAACATGCATAAGGTGGGGTTAAATGTACGGGACTGGCCCTTAGTACGAGCGGAGGTGGGTCCTCACGCATAGGGGCAGCCGTTAGTCGGGCGTGGGCCGGCCTTCCGCATACCGCCATTTCATATACCGCGGGGGTCATGCCAAACAAGCACGAATAATGTAATGCAATGGTTAAATACATGCAAAGATAAGTGTTCTCCTCTCTTTTTTTTTTATGTATATGGTGAGGTGTACGGGATGGTACTATTTTATTAGTGAGATGCATGCAGGGAAGCCTCTTAGTTGACCAATTTTCCTTCCCTTCATTGGGTGATTCGCAATATTCAACCCAGTTCTTCAAGTCCTTCACAGTTCTCTTGTTTTAGTTGAAGTGTTTTGTCATTATCTGTTCCATTTGTTTGTTGCTTCCTTTTATCTTTTAATGCATTGTTATTTCTGGCAAAAATTCGATAGCATATCCCCTTGACCCGGATGCTAGGGGAGGTGTAAGGGGAAGACGCCCACGAGGAGTGACGTGACCCAACAATTCGAGGTGCGTGCCAAGATAGCAACACCTGTAAGAAACTCTGAAAGAGCTCAGAAATCGATGAACGGAGAACACCACATAAACACTGGACCTAACAATTGGGACACTGGGTTAGATCTTCACTAACCTAGGGAGGACTGGTGATTGAATAAGTGGGGAATAAGGCCTTCGGGTCACAGGCCTCAGGTGTGCCGGACAAAGCATATTGGAGTGTGCCGGGCTGGCGCGGCTGGGGAGTGTGCCAGGAAAGGCACAAGTCAGGGGAGGTGTGCCGATCAAGGTCAGCTAGGAGGTGTGCTGACCAAGGCAGGCTGGGAGGTGTGCCAACCAAGACAGGCTGGGAGGGGTGTGGGCCGGCCAAGGTAGGCTAGGAGGTGTGCCGACCAAGAGAGGCTGGGAGGGGTGTGTGTCGGTCAAGGCAGGTTGAGAGGTGTACTAGGCAAGACAGGTTGGGAGGGGTGTGTGTCGGTCAAGGCAGGCTGGGAGGTGTACCGGGCAAGATAGGTTGGGAGGTGTACCGGGTATGAGAGCAAGGTGTACTATGCCAGCTGATGATGACCAGGGTGTACTGGGCAAAGGTCAAAGGTATACACCGTTGGCTCTAAAGGACTGGCTGGGGATCACTTTGGCTAGTGGAGAGGTCCAGGGCGTTGAGTGTAAATAACGGACTCAAATGGGCTTATGCTGCTCAAAGAAAGGAGGGAGGGGTGACTCTGCTACAGAAAACCATTGAAAGGAGGCCAACCCAGTGCCTTCATGCTAGGGACACCACCCATTAGATCGAATGAACTCTGTAGCACCCCGGCGAGCAAGCAACCCACCAGGTAAGGGAACCAAAGGGAAAGGAAAGGGCAGTTCATGGAATGCACCATAAAGTGAAGACCAGACAGACAACAAGAAGAAGGCATTCTCTTTCATTTATAGCAAACAAGATGGCAAGAACCAGGCGAAGGGGCCAAATACAAATGCAATACAAAGAAAGAGAAGCGACAAGTGAAAAGAAAGAATAGAAAGAAAAAAGATCTGGGGAGGGAATTGGGTCAAGGAGGGGCAAAGGCCCTTTCCTCTCTCCTGTCCCCTCCTGCTACATCTAAAATCTCTCTCTCCCTTTCGCTTACTCTCTCTTTATTGGCTTCTTCCTCCTCAAGCTCTTTTTTCAGCCGGGATGACTCTTCCCTCTTTTGATGCCTCTGTGTGCTCTTCTCTTCTCTTTTCCCTTTTTCTTCTCACCCTCTGTCTATCTGCGTGTTCTTTGCTTAGGACGTGAGTGGCTTTTATACCTCCGATCGTGCTGACCTCCTTCACGATGGGAGTCAACTGGAGGTTGGCCCCTGGTCTTGTCTCCTGGCAGGGATGCCTACGTGCTTGCACCAGAGGGCGACAACTGGGCAAGCTCCTAGCTGGCTAGACGTAATCCCGCTGCGCGCCAAGGGTCACATGCAGTGACTATCGTGTTTGTCACCGATTAGCACCGGTCCGAAGGCTGGACCGTGTCACCGGGTGCAGAGGAGAGGCTGCTACACTGGGTGGAGGGGCCTAATAGGTGTGCTGCTGGAGAGGCTTGAAGGGTGTGCCACTGGAGGGACTTGAAGAGTGTGCCGCTGGAGGGCTTTAAGAGCATGCCGCTGGGGCTTTAAGAGTGTGCCGCTGGGGGGCTTTAAGAACGTGCCATTGGGGGCTTTAAGAAGTGTGCCGTTGTGAGGGCACATTGAGTGTACCACTGATGAGGCACAGAGAGTGTGCCGTTGGAGGCACTTGGGAGTGTGTCGTTGGAGGCACTAGGGAGTGTACCGTTGGAGGCATCAGGGGAGTGTGCCGTTGGAGGCACCAGGGGAGTGTGCCATTGGAGGGTCCTTGGGGCATGCCACCAAAGACCAATTTTAACCGGTTGCCAGCAATGGTTGCAGTCCGTTGATTTTCTTTAGGGACTCAATGGTTGTGAGCTACTTCACTCATATATCCAAAGAGTGGGAGTCGGAATGAAGTGACAGAGGTTCACAGATTTCTATTTTATCATGTTATAAATAGAAATTTAGTCAACATGGGTCGGCTCATGATGGACATGATTGGAATATGCAGAACCGAATTGAGGACATCTTTGTCTTATGCTTCACAGTTGACTGGAGTGTTCATATATGTTGGGATAGATCTTGGTGCTAAAATGTTTATTCGAGCTAGACAGGATGATATTCACAATGCACATAATATCTTCACAGATATGGGATAGTACTGGGGTCCCAATGGTGAGCTATGTCATGATGTACTAGTTTATGAGGACGAATCAGAAAGTGAAGAAGAGCAAGAGCAACAGTAAGATCAAGGGGAAGCCCCCCTCCAGTTCAGGTAGAGGATTAGCCTCTTCCACCTTCACCTCATCATGTACATCTAGAGATGCCTCCTCCACCACAGTTCTAAAATGGAGAATCCCCAGCTCAGGGTGTTGGACAGTCCAATTGGGGAGACTATGAGACTTTTGATAGGCGTATCTCAGGCATGGAAACCCACATTGACTCATCCCTTGGGCGGCTTGATATCTTCTTGGACACAACGACTGGTCGTATGAACACCTTCTCCCACACTTTGGACACCCTTACTGCCCACGTAGCCTCTCTCACTATAGACTACGAGGATACTCAGCGTGCTTTTCGGACCACCAACCGCTCACTTCTTCACATTGAGCATCTTCTGCATGACATTGAGGCCCGTATCTCTCTTTCTCCACCTCCACCTGCTGATGATGATGCTCCCGAAAGTGAGGGCGATGGTTCTGATGATGATGATGACGAGGGGTCTCTGGATCCTCCTACTCCGTAGTTATTTTTTGTGTCCCCTAGTGTTACTTTTCGTCCACTACTCTTGTACCCCACTCCCTCTTTTGATGATGCCAAAGGGGGAGAAGTTGTCACACCCCAAGCTTTTAATACAGCAGAAGAAAATTTGAGAACGTGAACAGTCGGCATGGTAAGCCTCACGACTTTCACAGTGGGTGGCATAAGGGACCCCTGGGTAGCCCGCGGGGTGGAAGCAACCATACTAGCTGAGAGGGATAGCCTGAAGGGTTCTGTTTACCGAGGTAAACCCATTTAGCTCCCGGGGGAGCAGCGGGACTGGGATGCTGTCCTCGGTATAACTGAATTGGAGCCTGAGAAGAAAATGTTAATCCGAGCTCCTGAATTCACTCCTGCCAGGTGGGATAACATAGTAGCCTGAGTCAAAGGGGAGACACCTGGCTACAGGCTATTTCTGGGGCCAATGAAGTAGGGCTACATGGATGAGCCATTTGTCATGAACTGCCTGGCTGTCCACTTTAAATTTCAGCTGGCTGTCGGATGGTTTGCAGACATGAAAGTGACAGATGCACACCTGTTTTGAGTAGGAGCAGTGGAGTTCACTGAGTTTGTGTTGAAAGAATATGCTCCGCTGCTGGTCAGAGCCGGGGCATATCACAGTGTGTATGCACCATGATTTCGCTACCCGATCTCCAAGGGCCTATGCTGCGGTATGTTTGAAATTTTCTGTCCTCAGTTTAATACATTTTACACATCGGAGGGTGAAACCTCTCTCAACCTCTAGAGTCTGTATCAACTTTCGGGCCTGCCCATCGACGGTGAGCCCTATGAAGAGATTTGTCCGGAGGACTCAATGAAGGATGCATCTGACGGCGAGGGCCGATATTCCTTTAGTTTTACATACCGTTATCTGATGAAGGCCTATCGCTCCATCTATTTGGCATATAACAAGGGCTCCTCAAAGGGCTATCATACTTGGGAGAAAAGTAGCAGGCTGAAAGTCCATGTAGGACAGTGGATTCAATATTTCTTTAGCGGACCTCTAAAGTATTCAGACTTCCCCTCAGTGGACCCTGCTGCAGGAAAACAAGTCAGAATGCCCAGGTACAAGTCAGAGTTGCCAGCGGCACTTCGTCGTCCTGGTAAAGAGGGACCCAACCCAGCTAAAGTGGACCCTATTACACATTGTGCAGCTTACCTCACCTTCTGGAAATGGAACAATAAATAATAAAACACTTTAACTAAGGTAAGTGAACCATGGGCACCACAAAGAGATTTGGACTGGGTAATGACTAAGTACCTCAAACACCCTTACTGGGAGAAAGAAGGCCTTAAAATAAGAAAAGAAGGAAGAGAAGAAGAAAAGAAGAAAAGAAAGGCTTTAAGAAAATGAAGGAGGAGTGGGCCCCTCATAGCCCTTGTCCTTTGCCGGTACACCTACCAACAACCTTTTCCCTGGCACGTTCTCTAGCTGAGCCCCTTTCCGGCACGCTTTCAGCTATGTCTTGGCCGGCACACCTGCCTTCACCGGTGCGCTCTCCAGCCCCTTTGCAACCTCCACCGGCATACCCATGGCCTTCACCGGTACACCTCATTCCCTGAACCTTCGTCGGTACACTCTACCCCTAGGCCTCCACCGGCACAGTCCATCTTTGCCTCCACTGGCACACCCACCTTCAATTCCTTCACTGGTACGCTTTTAGTCTGCACACACACACTTTTCCTCCTGTTTAAAAAAATATCCACATGAACTACACTTTGGCAAAAACTGCACGAACCTCATTCTGCTGAAAGCTGCACGGGGTTTATCCCCTTCTTTGAAAACCTACACAGACCACGCCCCTACCCCGTGCACATTCTACATGGGGTATGTCCGAACCCCGTGCACAATCTTCACAGGGTATGTCCCAACCCCGTGCACTTTGTGCACGGGGCACGCCCCTACCCTGTGCACATTTGTGCATGGGGTCGCCTCTTCAAACCCCCCTTGCTGCCTCTTTTTCTGCACGGACCTGCTTTTCCTCAACCCCAAAATCTGCACGCGTACAGACCTGTTCGAACCCTCTCTCTCTTTCCTAAAAGCTGCACGAGGCACCACCCTTCGCCGGTATGCCCCCTCGCCGGTGCACTCTTCTTCCCCTTTACCGGTGCACCCCCTGCCTTCACCGGTACGCCCTTTTCATCCAACGGCCCACTCTTTAATAAAGGAACGCAAGAAGATAAGAGAAAAGAAAATTTGAGGCTAGTATGGTTGGGCATTAGCCGCACAACTACTAACGTCAACATGGTCTAAAGGCTAGGGATGTTAGGATTAGGCCGCTCATGGGGTTGAATGGATTGGAGTGAGCTGCTCTTCCACCAATGCCAGACGGGGTTAAAAGGGATGCGCGGCGGCGGATAGGCCACTCATTGGTTAGGCGGTTAGGGTCTAGCCACTCAAAAGGGCATGAACGAACCAAGGGAAGCCATTCTAGTTATACCACCTTACTATTCCAGAGAGATGCATAATATGGAGTGTACCGCACATGGTCATAAGTGGTTCAGATTGAACCACTTATAGGGTATAAATAGTCTAGAGTTAATCGCACAAGGATAAACGGTCACATGGTGGCCGTAATAGTACCGTGACGGCGGGTCGAGTTTAGCCTCAGCCAAAACTTCTCCCGGTGGGCTCAAAATGAATGAAATCAAAAAGTAAACTAACCTGCCATGCTATACAAGCCATTCCACACCTACACATGCCATTAAAACTTAAAAACGATAGCCATGCTGAAATTAGGGCTAAATTACACTAACATGGAATTTTGCACAAAAATTGAGAAAAATGGCGTCAGATGGCGGCGCATGTGGTGCCAGTACAATCCTAGCTAGGTGAGGAGTCCGTCCCCTTACCTATTGCGCTACGAAGATAGCAATTTAGTGCCGAATGGACGACGGGAGCCACGACGTCCTCACGACCCCCCACGCCTTCACGTTCCACGGATCGAGACGAGGTTAGCACCCACACGTTCCTTGCGACGAGTCGGTCCCGTTGGTACCTCCCGTGCCTCGATCTGCAGCCGATTGTGCCAAAACCGAGAGAGAGGGAGTGAGGCAATCGTGAGAGAGAGAGAAAACGAGAGAGAGAGAGGGAGAGAGTGAGTGATCGAGAGTGAGGAGAGAGAGGGGGCGATGGTGTGTTAAAACATTTTTTATTATTATTTTTTTGAAAAAATTCATTAAATTGCATTTTAACCCTATAAGAACTAAAATTGTTTAAATGCCTTCTTCCCTCCCCCATTTCACCCTCCTACCACAACAATCCCACCTCTCCAGCCACCCCACTACAGATCCATAGAGCACCCCTCCCATAAACACCACCATCGTCCCCTATTTGCCTTTGCTTGCTGCGCCCTGCTGCTACCCAGCAGAACCACTGCATCCTCTGCAACGACCACCATTGAATAACAAAGCTCCAGAAGGGATATCCTACATTACCGGAAATCTCTCCCTGTCAGCTTCGTCCTCGAGGTGTTTTCGTCGTCATCCGGCTTCGCCACTCTCCGGGAGGTTCATTCTCGCCAGACTGTGCAGCTGGGACCTGCGGGGAAACCTGAGCGCCAGTACAATAACTACTGCGACGTCATCCCTGCTCCCCTTGAGGCGCCACTTGGCCGGAACGTCCTTCGGCCTCTTCTCCACCCGACCTCTTTGACAGGTCCCCATTCGGAGCTCGGGAGTAATTGTTCGAGATTTTACTGTCAAGGTGCGCAGGTTAGTCTTTAGAAAAATAGTCCTGACACCTCTCTGCCCCGATCCCCGTATCTCTCTGCCCTGACATCGTCTGGAGTCCTTCTTGGTCGGAGCTCAAAGGAGACTCAGATACGGACGATCTGGTCCTGGTCCCGCCCCAATCCATTTACGTGAGCTTTCGTACCAGCGCCATTTTCTGGCTGCTGTGCTCTGGAGGCAGAATCCAACCAGACAGTGAAGCCCGGCTCCAGAAACTGCTGCGACCAGAGACGACTTCGCACTGCTGTCCTAAAATTCTGAGTGCTTACAGAACCTGTTAGGAGCAATTTGGCACCGGTCTTGCCGTCATCCGAGTTCGCTACCGCCCGTGGCACCCCCGATAGCGACTGGTGGTCTGCGTGTTCTGCAACTGGCAGATTCGACCGAGCGTCGCCACCGACGATCTCTCTTGCTTTCTTCCCCTCCCGCCTGGCCGGCTTACTGCCCCTCCCTGTGTGGAGGTAGTATTGTGTTGTAAAATTTAATTTCCCGTCCCCTAGTTCAACCCCCCTGTGCGGGGAAAGTCAATTTTCTTTAAAAGAGTATGTACCCGTCATGGGCGATCATCAAGATCATTAATGTCATAACAGATAGAGGCAAAATGCGTTCTTTGACAGTTAATCAAAGATGTTTGGACTTCTTCTGATGTAAATTAACACCGGCTCCGGTCGGTGGGGAAAGATCCAGTACACGAATCCTAAATCGTCTGATAAACCCAAAAGTACGGAATTAACAAATATGTCGAAATATACACATGTTTAACCAACGAAATGGATATCGAAAATTCCTCGTGTAAACGGGGAGGTAGTAAGAAGATGCAAGATTGATATCTTGTGTCTGCAGGAGACTAAGTGTGAAGGGGAGAAATAGAGGTTCATGAGGGAGATTGGGGGAGCCAGACTCACGAAGGGGGTGGCATCCCCGGTAGAGGGGAGGGCAGGAGGCATCATGATTTTGTGGAACCCATTTGAGGTTGAGGAGATGGAGATAGGTAGGTTGGTAGGGGGGCTATTTCTCTTCACTTCCGCAATATGGGAATGGCTTCTCATGGGACTTCTCTAGAGTCTACGGTCCCTAATCCAGGGAGAGGAAGAGAGCACTTTGGGAGGAGCTACTCCTTTACCACTGTAGCTCGAGCCAGCCTTAGTGTGTGGGCGGTGATTTTAATGTAGTAACAATGGCTTGGGAGAGGACGAGGGACAACTCCCACACAAGGGAGACAGAACAATTTCTGTGCCTTCATAAAGAAGGTAGCCTTGATCGACATTGGACTAGTGAATGTTTAGTTCATCTGGTCCAATTTGAGGGTGACACCGACTTGTTCCAGGCTAGATAGGTTCTCGATTTCAGTGGACTGGGAAGACCACTTCCCTCCTGTGTAGGCATCCTATTTGGTTAGACCGATATCGGATCACAAACCTATTCTCTTGAAGACCAGTCGTAGCCAGGAGAGGAGACGAAGTTTCAGGGTTGAGAGGTTCTGGTTCGAAGAGGTAGATTGCATGGACACAGTCGGTGGGGGGGGGGGGTTATAGTGTGCAAGGAGCGCCCCTAGTCCATCCCTCCTGCGTGAGGAGTAGTTCATGTAACATTTAAATAGGGAGAAGCTTCACTGACGCAGTGTGCGGGGAACCCACACTTCCCCGCTCGTTCACGTCTCCGAACGGGGTCGGTTTCTTCAAACCGACCGGGTAAGCTCTAGCCCCTTCCTCTCTTTTCAGTTCTTGTTCATTCAATATCCATAGAATTACTCCATTGGCAGTGAGAGAGCGCCCGACCCTGGAGCATCCAGCTTGTGTGTGGGTCACCGTGGAATTGTGAGAGAGAGCGACCCAGTGCCCCTTTGGCACCTAGCCAGCCCCTTAAGTGTGTGCACCGTACCCTTGGGAGGGCAACCTTAGCCCTGCTAGCCCTCTACCAGCAAGAGTGTTGTTCCACCACCTCCACTCGGCATCGTCGAGTCACCCTGGGAATTGTGTGCGCAACGGTGGTTTGGCCAGTTACGTGATTCTCCGCTCTTGTGCATTGTGTTTGCGTGGTAGGTCCAAGGATCCTCGGTCTAGTTACTGCATTCTCATAAGCGGTGTCACATCAAGAGGTCTTGCTGGTCACTTTGGACGAAACAAGACCATCCATTCTGTAGAGGAGTATTTTTATTGGCCTAGCCTGAAGAAAGATGTGGCCAAGATTGTAGCCCAGTGTAGGACGTGCACAATGGCCAAACATGTCAAACAGAGCACTGGTCTCTATACTCCTCTCCCCATTCCTGATAGACCGTGGGTTGATGTGAGCATGGATTTCATCCTTGGATTACCTCGTACTGCTCACAAACATGACTCCATCTTCATGGTCATTGATAGGTTCTCTAAGATGGCCCATTTTATTACACGTTCCAAAACATCTGATGCATCTAGAGTAGCCCACCTGTTCTTTGATGAAGTCGTGCGTCTGCATGGTCTCCCCCAAATCATAGTGTCTGACCGAGATGCCCGGTTCACTAGTTACTTTTGGAAGACACTTGGCACATAGTTGGCACTAAACTCAAATTCTCCACTGCCTATCACCCACAAACCGCGACATTCAGTTCCTGGAATATCCGAGCTGGTGTCACTCGGATGCCATCTTGGATTGGTGATTTCCCTCGAGTGGAGACTTGTCGTGGAATGGCCCCTGGCATTAGTTTATCTTTGTCCAATAAGTGCTTCGTTGCGCTCTCGGACCGCTCTGCATTCATGGGTAGGGTGACATACCCTAACATGGTATTCACAGAAGAGGGGATGCCCCCTATTCGCCTTTGTGAATGGTTTTGGAGGAGCATGTAGTATTAGGCGTTCTTCCCTTACCAGTATGTCAAAAATCCTTTCGTATCCTCTCGACGGAAGAAATATTCACTGGACATTTGCATACAAGGGTTTCTTTGGAAGGGTCTGCTTTGGCTTAACCCTGCTTCTATTGCCTCAAGTGCAGGAAGTGTCGATGCGGCCGAAGCACGAGTTACTTTGGTTGAAGGCTTTGGTGGAGCCCATAATTGGGGCTGTGGGGGATCAACTCGATAACTCATCATCTAGATCACCTTTGATTGTATTAATCCTTCCACTTCATCTTTAAAGACATAGCAGTCCTGTGGCGTGGCTTGCCATCCGGTGATATAAGCAGTATCTAGACCCTTTGATTCTACCTCCCTTAGTTGACTTTCGGGGCTCTGGTAGAGTTATGTGCTCTCGTGCCATGCACAGCTCAAAACAGTTCTCTAGTTTGCTCTTTGATGAAAGAGTATGGTGTTTTTATCCACTGTGCTAGAGGTTCTCATTATAAGAGAGGAGTTAGCAAAAGCAATTCGCTCCCACACCAGGTATTCATGAGTTGCTTCATGCCTATGTTGGTTGGGCCTCTCCACTTTTTAACTTGAATGTTTAGTTGGCAGTATGGTTCAGTAATAGGTGTCAAGTATACTTAGAGTAAAAGACACCGCAATGAATGAAATGTAGTAATTACAAAAATCATTTCGATGAATATTTCCATTTATTTTTTTCGTGAAATGTTTTTTGATTAATGGTATCAAATATTTGTTTGCTCGTAAAAGATCTTCACATTGCACGTACCCGGGGGGGTTTAGGCAGGTTTGACTGGGGGTTTTAGCCGGGTTTGACTGGGGATTTAACTGTAGGTCTGACTGGGGATTTGACTGGGACTTTGATTGGGAATTTGACTGGGGGTTCAGGCTACCAAAAGATAGAAATGTCCTTGTTATAAAAAGAGATTTTCTTTCGGTGGCGAACCCCGCAAGGGGCACTGCCCCCTTGACTCCCACGACCTGACCCCTCAGGTCAATCTGCGCGACCTGACCGCACAGGTCGATCCACGTACGAGGGTGCCTGACGGTGGTGCAAGTCGCCATGGATTGCTGGGAGTCCCGAGTTGGGCTCTAGCTTGCTGTAGAGTGGCTGGAGGCATACGCATGCCACCAGGTGCCCGGGGAACTTCCCGACATGCGCGTATGGGGGCGGATAAGGGTGCTATGAGCTCTTGAAGCTTGTGGTTGGCCTAGATGGGTCTTCCTTTGACTTCAGAGGGTTGGACAGAGGCGACTCAGGGGTAGAGCTCGGCCTCGTTGTTGGGTGCCACATGGCGTGGCTTGTAGTCAGGGTGACCCCGGGTCGGCCCGGGTAGCTATGTTGAACGCGGGTAAACCCACCAGCTGAGTGATCGGGAGCGGGCCCGATCAATTGTTGATGTCGCCACGGGTCATGGCTAGCTGGATAGAACCCTTGGTTGGGTCGGGTGACGGGTGCAGTGCCCTGTGCTTGGGGGCGATCCCCAATTGTTATGCCGTGCCGCCTAGCCTGGTGACTCATCTCGATTCCCGAGGCCTACTCAGCTGGTAGAGCACCTTTGGCATTGTGCCATTTTACTCTTTTTAGGGAGTATTTCTCTATGCTTAATTCTTAATTAATTTAGAGAGAATAAGCGGATGCCAACATCCATTTAATCACATTGTCCTAAGTTTCTTTCCCTCCTTGTGCTTCTCTTATCTTCAGTTGTATAAAGTCTCCATTCACTCTCATGGAGCACCACTTTTCCCCTGTATACTACCCTTCTTCTTCCCCATCCTCCTATCCTCGTGTGGATTCCTCTTCCCATGCGGGCCCATCACCCCATTCATCCAATGGGCCTTATCCTTTTAATGGGCCCCCTTCCTTCAATGGGCCTGCCCCCTCTAGTAGGCCCTTCTCTTCCATCCATGTTGCTGCTGGCCCAATTGGCCCTCATTCCCACCTTCATGATCCTTCCAGACCCACGCATCTTTCCATCCCCGGAATGGGCTTTTTTCTCCTCGATCCAGATCCCCTTATTTGGCCCAATACAATAATCGTGGTCCAAGTTCACACTCTTTTGCTAAGGTTGGCCCACATCCTCCTCGATCGCTCCTCATAGAGGAGATGATCGTTCAAGCCCAATGCCAGCTTAATGAACTACAACGCCGAATCAATCCTCAAACCTCTTCTAGTATCCCATTTGCCTTCCAAGGTCTTCAGCTTCCACCACATTCCTAGATTCCTACCTACCGTTGCTATGGTGGAGTAGGTGACCCCTATTTATAGTTGAAGGAGTTCTTGTACGAGTCGGCCCAGTTTCAGCACGATCAACACTTGATGGCCTATTTGTTTGGTCTGTCTTTAGAGGGCCCGACTCGAGATTGGTTCTTTACATTCATGTAAGAGCAAGTAGTGAGTTTTCATGCCGTTCAAGAGAAATTTATTCAGCAATTTCAAGACCAGATAGGACCCAAGTATTCCATGGTTGATCTGGCCCATGAGAAGATGAAGCCCGATGAAGAATTCTCTACATTTGTCGACCGTTGGCATCAGTTAGCCGCTCAAGTCCCGAGGCACATTCCAAAGGGAGGGCAGATTAAAATGCTCATTTCTAATGCAACACCGGAGTACCGCTTCATCTTAGCCTTGAATGTTATTACCTCCTGGTAACAATTGTATAGCCAATCCCACTTCATCCGCCAACAACTCTTAGTTTCCGTTGACCCCGAGTCCCCTCCACCTTCTATGTCTGCGTACGCCTCCTATCCATCACTTTCCATGAGTCAGCCATCCACCACATATCTTTTCATGAGTCAGCCATCCACCACATATCTTTCCATGAGTCAGCCATCCACCACATATCCTTCCATGAGTCAGCCACCCACCACATATCCCTCCAAGAGTCAACCCGTCGCCATCTATAGCCAGCCCTCCGCCATTTTATACCCGCATGAACCTCCACCTCCGATCAAGGGAATATCACACCCCGAGCAAGTGGATGTCGTCCACTACATACCTCCTCATCCCGCTCCACATGTTCCTCCACCTAGTCCCTCCACCAGTCACCATGCACCATTGCCTACGCAACCCCCACAACTATCTCCATTACCTTCCCATACCCCTCGACATCCACCTTTCCCGAAGCAGGTTCCTCATTCTCCATTGCCAGAGTCATTTAGGGCTTTGATGGCTACTCACGCGTTGCAACTCCCTCCGGTTATGCCTTACCGACCCGCGGTCAGAGATTTGCTCCAATTTTATGATTTTCATCGTCAGTAGTGGCATTTGGTCGAGGATTGTCCCGAGTTATGGGAGTTTATTTATGGCCTGAAAGATCAAAAAAGGATCGATTGGTTTGAGATGCAAAAAGTTATTTTAGAGCTCCGTAGCAAGTAGCAGCAGCAGTAAGCGCCGCCCAGGTAGCCGTCTCTATTTCAAGGCCAGGGGCACCCCTGTGATTCTTTAATTAATGAAGTGCCCGCTCCGTCACCTGTTCCGTCACCTACCCCATTACCTCCACTATCTCCTACCCTATCTCCACCTCCACAGACCCAAGCCTCTGCTTAGCCAAGTGCCTCTACTTCTTCTACTCTCATTTCCACCACTACTTCTACTCCCAACGCCGCTCGACGCGTCGTGCCGACACGTCGAAGATGGGCACCACGACCCGCCACTTCTTCCATCTCAACATCGCTTTCTCCACCTCTATCTTCACTACCTCCATGGACCACATCACCCTCTCCGCCATCTCCATTACCCCCATTACCATCACCATCGCCTTCTCCCCCAAAGATCCTTATTCCATCTCCACCATCTCCATCGCCTTTGCCACTCCCTTCGTCATCGTTGTCCGAGCCTGAGCAGGCTAAACCTACACCTCCACCTCCACCCGAGCCTATTCCCTCCGCTTCTCCATCCACCTCCATCCCACGGAGCGGGTGTTTACTACCTTTGGTGCCATTATTTTAATTTAATCTGCGTGTAGTGTAATTTCAATTCGTTATACGCTCTCTCGACAAACTCCTCAACCCTTCAGGGGCCTCATCAGCCTCTTGGGTGACTTCCCTAGTTCCTGGTAGCGGTAATTAGATGCTATATCAGGTTATCGGTATCTGGAGCTCTGGGTCGTTACACCACGCCCGGATCAGGATGATCGGTATGGGAGGAAACCCCGAGGGCTAGCCTACGAGGGGCACACAACCCGCGGCCATCACGATATCTGTTAAGGATTGTGGATTTAACTGTGTCGGGTTTAACCCATTTTCTGTTCACTCATTAATCCTTAGGAGATTCGTCACTGTTAGACGATCCCCCATGGGCAGAGTGGTGTCAGGCGAAGCATTTGGGGGATGTTCCCCTCTCCCCGGTCACCAGATCTCCTCGAGGAGATGGCAATATGGCACGGTTGTAAACATACACAGTTAGCAAACTAATGATAATATCTATAGATACGCATATATGCGAATATATACATATTAACAGGTTGACAGAATGCTCATTAGGCATACACATATTAACAGGTTAGCAGGATGCCCATCGAGTTAATGCTTAGAAGAAGATGACGCGGAGTATAGGGACGATCTCCTCTCCTCCTGTTCATGACTGAGAATAGGAGGGGGATAGGAGGACGGGGCCAGAATTAGCCAGAGAGACACACATATATGTTCGTCTCTGGCAACAAAACCTTTGGCGTTCGAGCGGAAGAGAAACCTTGGGGAGAGGGGAATTAATATAGCCCGTAGCGTAGCTGGGCACGTCGGCATCGGAGAAGATGACCATAAAAACCATTCACACGGTGAGACAACTAAATGCGCAGACAGGAACAGGGGAAGCAGATGGAGGGGGGTGGCCACGGCGCCGACATGACCACCTTCATTACCTTAGGCATAGTGGATGGGGGATGCACATAGGTTGGCATCTCATCACGGCACCGGCATTGTTACACGGCACCGTCTCACTGGCCAAGAGAAGAGATCGCGGGAGGAGGTTGCATGTGGAGTTGCTTCACACCCATAGGATCGTCTCCTAGGGGCAATTCCCATTTCATCTCCTACCTTAATCCTCTGTTCGACTCCTCACCTACTATGTCTTCCTACGATTTTTCTCACTCCTGCGAGGATTCTCTTCCTCAGGGACTCTTGGAGGACCCGCCTAGGGTCACGAATGTGCAAGGAAAGGAGGGGTCCGCCCCTCTTCTTCCGTCTATTGCTATTGAGGGCAGTCAGCCCTCTCCCGCTGATTCATCTACTCATAATTCACCCAATTAAATTCTCCATATGATGGCCCAACTGGATCCAACCCAGCTCCATATTCTCCGCCAGGCTTTGCAGGGGTCGGACGCCCCATCTTTTGTTTCTTTCTAGGGCATGACTACTGCCGCCACCACGTCTTCATCTCTAGTTAGTGGGCCAGGGGCCTCGTCTGTCACTCCCATCGATCTTACCCATGTCCAACCCCAGACCCTTCGATTTCCCAGTTTGGAGGTGGGCCAAGCTTCTAGCTCGGTTCATCAGGTTCTTGATAAAGGGAAGACCCCACTCCCCTCGTCCTCCTATGCAGATCCGTATGGGACCACTTCTCCAATGCCACAGGCTCTCGTGGCATCAGTCGATTTCTTACGCCATCAAGCTGGGACTGCCCAACTAGCTCACGCAGATATGGGCCCATCCTTGGCCCATTATCCCTCTTACGGGCTTCCCCCTCCATCGGTCTAGCCCTCGACCCCTTACACCGGGTCCGTCCTTCCAGTCTTGTCTCCTCCATCCCGGGAACGGGAACTTCTCGACAAATGGGCTGCCGTGCAATAGCAGATTGACCTCCTTCACAAACGGGTCGGCCCACAATCCCCTGCTGACATCCTAGTTCCCAATTTCCATAATATCCGTTTCCCACCCTAGTCCGAGCTCCCCACATATCGAAAGTACGATGGGAATGGCAACCTCTTCATTCATATAAGGGAATTCTTATACGAGTCGGCACAATTCCAATATGATGATCGCCTCATGGCATATCTACATTTATACTTTAACTAATTCATTTAAATACCCAAAAATAGCCCAAAAATCTGTAAAAATTACCTAAAATCACGGGATAAATTCTATACTCAGACTGCTACGGATCCACTAAAATACGGGAGTTACAAAGGGCATGTGGGGACCACTACCAAGTTCATTTTTGGTTTCTCTCCTTTCATCAAGTTTTGGACTTCCATGAGTTTCCTCTGAGTCTCTAAGGGTCAGTTCAGTCCATGGGCAGGTCTGTGCATATATGCTAAAGTCCCAAGTAAGGTCTGAGCACATTTTGGGTTGGCCATAGTAAGGTCTGAGCACCTTTTGTATTGTCCAGAGTAAGGTCTGAGCACATTTTGGGTTAGCCATAGTAACGTCTGAGCACCTTTTGTATTGTCTAGAGTAAGGTCTGAGCACATTTAGATTGGCCATAGTAAGTTCTGAGCACCTTTTGTATTATCCAGAGTAAGGTCTGAGCATATTTGGTATTGTTCATAGTAAGGTGTGTGCACATATGTTAAAGTCCCAAGTAAGGTCGACGCACATCCTGTTATGGTCTTTGGGCATGTCTGAGCATGTCCAAGTATGGTCGACGGACATCCTGTTAGGGTCTTTGGGCAGGTGTAAGCATGTCCAGGTAAGGCCGACGCACATCCTGTTATAGCCTTGGGCAGGTCTGAGCATGTCTAGGCAAAGTCAACGCACATCTTGTTATGGTCTTTGGGCAGGTATGAGCATGTCAAGGTAAGGTCGACGCACATCTTGTCAGGGTCTTTGGGTAAGTCTGAGCATGTATAGGTAAGGTCAATGCACATCCTGTTATAGCCTTGGGTAGGTCTGAGCATGTCCAGGTAAGGTCGACGCACATCCTACTATAGCCTTGGATAGGTCTGAGCATGTCTAGGGAAGGTCGATGTACATCCTGTTAGGGCCTATGGGAAGGTCCGAGCATGTCCAGGTAAGGTCGAGGTCGACGCACATCTATTATAGCCTTGGGCAGGTCCGAGCATGTCCAGGCAAGGTCGATGCACATATCTCCAACTGTTCTTGCTGTTGTACCAAAGACTGCATTGCTAATGGCAACTTCCCTTCCATGGGAATTAGAAAATCTACCTATTTTGATGGCCTGGGACAACCTAGTCTGCACAAGTAAGTCAGCCTTATGAACATATTCTATGACAATCGACCAGGGTTTCTTGCATATTTCCCGGGCAGTGTGATCAACAACAGTCTTTCCTCTGAGGCTTAACTCATATCCATTGATTCCTTCATTGTTACATATTCTATTTGAGAGCATTATCTCATCTTGCGAGTTTTCATAAACACAGATAATTTTGCATCCACCAACTCACAAACTGTATTACCATGATCAACGGTTGTCACTGAAACTGATGTTTCAGCAGCCTTAGATGAATGTTGGTTTGACCTGGATGCCACATTACCAGATGTCAAAGTTTTTGTACCCTTACCCCTCCGCTTCGTAGTGAGGAATCCAGATGCAAGATCTTCCAGTGCTTTGGTAGTCAACGGTTGATTTCTGGTGCTCTGTCGCCATGCATTCATAGTCGGATGCTGCTCAACAGAGACACCATTAGAATTTTCCCAAGGCTGGGGATTAGCCAGATTCTGCCTGTTTCGGATGGAAGTGAGCTCAACTTCAAGCTCCAATCATCCTGATTGTCTGCCACTTCTGCACTAAATGTTTCACAAATGTCCAAATCTGGAGGAAATTGTGGCAAACATAGATCAATCAAATCTCTAGGACAATGCTTTTCAGGTGGTAACTTCACCTCTCCAACACTACAAGCACTGAAACAATTGCCACTTTGGATACGCTCATTGCTCCCACTCGGACTACCTTCGGCAGACAAGTTAGTCAATACTTTGCCTAGAGATGGTCCAGCATCTGCAACTACTGTGTCACTTGATTTGACGGCCTTTGACAGGTAGTTGACCTCCTTCTTCACCAGCTTCCCCAATGAGAAAGAAAAATCATGACCACCAAACTCTGAATATCTGCAGGCAGTCAATCTCTAGCGTTTAGAGATTGGTGGTAAGTGGCAACGTTAGATTTATACCTGGCTTGCCTCTTGCCACTATACTATCTTCTGCCAAAATTTCTTCCCTCTTTTCTTAGAAACCTTTTGAACTCTCTGGTCAGCATTGCAAGTTGATCACCTTCGAGCTCTGACCCAGAGAGGCTTTAATCACTGGACGATCCACTATGACTGGATCGACTGGACTGACTGTCGCTTGCTTTCAGAGCAATCGACTTCTTCTTCTTCTCATGCTCCTCGATCTTCGGCAGATTCATCTCATATGTCATCAATGACCCGATGAGCTCATCAACTTTCATATTCTATACATCTCTTGACTCCTCAATCACTGTTGCTTTGGTATGCCAGATCGGAGTCAGAGATCGTAGAATCTTCCTGACAATCTCATAATCTGAATAAATCTTCCCTAGATTTTTGAGACCATTTGTGATGATGGTGAGGCATGCGTACATCTTCGTAATGGTCTCGCTGGGCTTCATTCTGAAGGCTTCATATTCTGAGACCAACAAATTCGCCTTGGTCTCCCTCACCTGTGAGGTCCCCTCATATATAACCTCCAGCTTATCCCACATCTCCTTTGCAGTCGTGCATGACGAAATCCTGGAGAACTCTGTGGGGTGAAGAGTGCACTGAATGGCGTTGATGGCGCTCCAGTTGAGAGTGGACTTACGGATCTCTTCTTTTGTCCATATGTCCTCATTTTCAGACAGATTGAACAAACCTTTGCTGACCACTCTCCAAATCTCAAAATCCTTCACCCTTGGGAAGACTTGCATCTGATTCTTCCAGTATGTGTAGTTGGTTCCATCAAAGTATGGGGGCTTGGTGGTGGAGTGTCCCTCAGCCGTCATCCCTCTAGCTTCCATTGCCATTTCCTCTTTAGGATGCTGATCCCTACAAAAGAGTTAGGCTCTGATACCAAGTGAAAGGATTTACTGGACCAATGGTATGTTCTGATACCAAGCGAAAGGATTTACTGGACCAATGGTATGCTCTAATACCAAGTGATAGGGTCCTACAGGATGATCTTAAAAACTTTATTTTACAAAGTAACCCCCAAGCTCTCCAAATTATATAAATACCCATAATATTTACATAAATACTTTAACTCAATCAAATAAATGTCAGAATATAGCCTAAAAATCTGTAAAAATAGGTAGATTTCAGAGAATCGAATCCAGATCCGAACCACTAAGGATCCACTAAGGACACAGGCCTTACACACACAGCTTCAATCTGCTGATCCACAGCTTTGGGGACTAAATCCCTACAAATAGCTAATCCACAGCTTTGGGGAATAGATCCCAGACTGCTGAGCCTCACAGCTTGCTGTCCGAGGATTCAACCTCGCCCACTGATATACAGCTTAAAAGAGAAATTTAAAAATCAAACAAAAACACAAAGATAAATAAAGAAACGATGTAGCTCCCTAGGAGCAGATTGATTCTGGATCTGATCCAGGAGTCACTTACAACAACAGATTCTCTCAAACTCTTTAACACTTAAACTTATGGTACTCTATTTCATCTCTCTGAACCTAATAGACTCTTCCTCTCTATCTTCTCTCTGACACTTCTCTCTCTTTCGAACTCTTGCTCTTTTGCTCTCTGAATGCTCTTCTCTTCTTCTTTTTCGTTGCTTCAATTTGAGCGATCGGGCCTTTATTTATAGACTCGGGAGAGATGGCACGTGGGGAACATGTTCTCGCCCAGGGACAAGTGAAACAAAGTGCTCTGATGAAGTCCACGTGTCAGGAGATGAAGGCGCGTTGTCCACGTGGTAGAATAATTGTGATCAAAGGAGTGCCTTGGATCATGTGCCACTAACTATCCTGGGATCACGTGCCAGATAAATTTCATGAAGAGCACTGTGAGACATATAGATGAAAGCCTCGAGCCACGTGACCTTACAGAGTGTAAGGCAAGCTACCTTTCACGTGTTCGTTCCTGGGACTTCCAGTGACTTAAGTTCCTGTCAACACAAAGAGCATTTCATCAAATACTTTGTAAGCATGAGTGGATATTCAATATGCATTGACCTTATGAAAATTGAGTCACTGTCGATAGTGCTTCCTTCTCGCAATCTCAGGGCCGAGGTTTCCGTCATAAGAAGAAGAAGAGGAGGTTTGATCAGTCGGTGTTTTCTGATCTGAGTCAGCAGTCTGGTTCTTTCGTTCGATCGCGTCCAGATTTTGTCACTTTTCAGCCAAGGTTATGTTCTAGGTGTGGTGGCAGTCATCCGGGTGTGCCATGCTCTCTGCCGGTTGTTTGTTATCATTGTGATCAGCTGGGGCACATTTGCCATAACTGTCTATTGAGACAGCAGACGGTGCAGTTTTCGCAGACTTCACAGTCGCAGTAGGCGCAGTTCCATCTTCCTCTGCCACCTCAGTCTCAACTGTTTCAAGTGCCAGTTCCTGCACCTTCTCAACAGTCGTCTACCGCTACTCGTCTTCTGAGAGCCAGAGTCACTCATATCACTCATGCGGAAGCGTTGGCATCTAATCTGATTAAAGGTACGGTTTTGATTTGTGATTGCATAGCGCATGTTCTTTTCGATTTAGGTGCAACGTATTCTTTTATGTCTGAAGATTTTATTACCCGTATTGAGAAGCCGGTGAATGAAATTTCCTATAACATGCTCGTGGAGTTGCCTTCTGTTGATTACATGTCTACTCCTCTATGTTTAGAAAATTCTCCGGTTATAGTCAGTGGTCGGAAACTGCCAGCGAGACTTTATGCATTACAGTTGACCGACTATGACGCGATTCTTGGTATGGATTGGCTGGAACTTTATGGTGCCGTGGTTGGTTGCCGTCTCAAGCGAGTCTACTTCATGCCACGTAGAAAGTCAGCCTTCTATTTTCAAGGTATCGATTTCTATTCTGTTTGATTGTCTTTTTCTGTCGGTAGGGTGTGTCGTGTTGTCAGTTGCCTCCTTGTCCTTTCGACTAATTTCGAGGATGAAATTCCTTTTAGGGGGGAGGGACTGTAACACTCGTAGTTTAGCGGATCCCTAATGGTGCGGATCTAGGTTCCGTCTGATGAATTTTGACTATTTTAAAGAATTTTTAGGACTTTTTTGGAGAGGTATTACACGAGAGCACTATCTCCTTCTTGGCCTTGCAAGCTCTTCTTTTCTTCATTTGCTTCTTCTTCTTGTCTCTGGCTAGCGCTTGCCCCCAGAGCAAGTTGTCATCCTTTTTTGGCACTTTGTCAGCCTCTCCTTGTTCCAGCGAGAGCTGCTCCAGTTCTTGCCATGGGACATGGTATCGTATTAGCAAAGGCTTCAGTTCCGATTGCTCATATTCATCTAGCCCGTTTATGTAGTCTTGCAGCCGTCGGGCTTCTGGACTAATTTATTTGGCCACTAGCAATAGAGTCTGTCTTCTTCAGTTGTGTGTGTGTATTTTGATGACTACAGGCGGGCTGATCCACGCGGGTGCTGTCCCCGGAGGAATGGGTCATGGTGTAATGCCACGAATGTGTGCCCCCACCTTCGGGCGAGGTGCGACTTTCTTCTTAATCTTTGTAGGGACCTGTTGCCATCCCTGTTGTTCTTTTATTGGTGTCAGAAAGTAAGCTTCATAAGTATGCTGAGTGCTAGCTTCTGCAACTTTTTAGGGCAATGCCTGATATAAAGAAATCATATTGGCCACAGCTCTCCTCAGAGGCTCTTCATGAGGTTGTGGAGGGTCAACCTTGTACTCCCCCAACTCTATTTCTTCTTTCTTCACCATGCCGTCGATGATGTCTTTGAATACATAGCAATCCTCGATCGGGTGCCCCACCATCTGATGATAAGGGCAGAATCTCGGGCTATCTTTTCTCTTCAGGTCCTTCGACCTTTTTGGCTCAGGCAGGGTGACCTTATTATACTGGGTAACCCAGTCAAATAGAACCTTTGTCTTCTCCTTCAGAAAAGAATAAGCTTTCTTCATTTTGTCCCTTAGTAAGGGACCCTCCTTCTTTTCTTCTGCCATGGCGAGCTGAGGCGCAGCTACCTTCTTGCCCTTATCTCTTTGCTATTCAAATGCCCTGATATCAAGATTGTTTGCTTCTTTAGGTGCTAGGCGCTGCTCTACTGCCTATGCTTTCTGTGCGGTGGCAGCGGTTGATGTAGGGGCAGCTCTCACTAGGAAGGCTTTCACTTCGGCCACTACATTATTCAAGCGATCAAACGACCGGATCTCTATACCGATCATCTTTTCTAGTACCTCCCGCCTGAGATTTTGCTTGTAGATTTGTACAGCATCCTCCTGATGCCGGGGCCGCTTGCACCTCATTCCGAGGTTCCTCCACCTCTTAATGTATTCAAGGGCTGTTTAATCTGCCCATTGCCTTGTTGAGTAGAGCTCAGCCACTATGACCTCCCTCTCGGTGACGTGAAATCTGTCTCTAAACTTCTTCTGCATATCCAGCCAGTCACTGATCGACCCGATCGAGAGGTTGGAATACCATTCAAATGCGAGCCCTGTCAGTGAGGACCCGAAAAACTTCAACAGGTATGACTCATCCGTGGCTAGGTCGCCCATGACAGTCATGTAATATGCACCATGTTCCTTTGGGGATCCCTTCCCGTTGAACTTGTCAAACTTAGGTGGCTTGCTGATCCCTAGAGGGAGCCGCTTTGCAGCATGATGGGGCGGATATGGCACTCGATAAGCATCAAATGTGACATAGTCACCTTCACTTCACTCAACAAGCTTCAGCTCAATCATCCTCTCCACCATCAGCTTGTTGACGGCAGTTGGATTGACTGGTTCTGGGTAGAAGTGTGCTGGCTATAGGTAAAGGGTGACCAAGGTGGTCGCCTACGGAGGAGGATGCGATAATGAAGGTGCTCGGTGCACCTGTGGCAGCACCGGCGGCATCAGCAGCTGTGGTGGGCGTTGCTGGGTGGCCACCAGGCTGTGTTGGGTCCGGTGCTACGGATTCAGAGGGGGGGTGAATGAATCACCCAGTTAAAAATTACGTCTATACTGAAATCTAAGAACACATTTCTGAATCTGGAAAACCTATGCAGCGGAATGGAATCAGATTAGATTGAAACGATTTAGGTCCACCCCATTTCCCATCCCATATACCCCATTTCCCACCTCGCATCTTCAACCTACAGTTCCCAGTTCGCAGGCATCAGAGAAGCTTCTAGTTGCAAAGGCTATTCTATCATCTCCACGAAGCTCCTAGTGGCAAGCCCTATATTTCTGGAAAGCTCGTCAAGGCTTCTTCATAGGCGAGGTGGTCTTGCCATCATCCAACTTCGGGGCTGTTCGGAGGAGTCTTCTTCGCCAGACTGCGCAATCCCTCCCAAGCAGACTACCAGAAGCGGATTGTAGAGGCTCCCACAGCCAGAGCTCTGAGTTTCTTGGGGTGGCGTTTAGCTGAAGCTTTCTCCTCCACGTCCTCTATCATATCCAAGAAGTAGAGCATTTTTTGGAGCTCAGAGTCAAGAGTTACTGATTTTCTCCCCAAAGTGCGCAAGGTCAGTTCCTCCAGAGCATGGTCCGACATCCTTCCATTGTTCCTGCCTTCGCGATCAGCTCCGACCTTCGATGATGGCCCCGCTGGTCCCAACTCGAAGAGGACTTAGCTACGATTACAGCGGTTCTAGTCCTGCATCATTCAGATCCTGGGAATGCTCGTGGCGCCCTCATCTTCCTGTAGCAGCTCTCTAAGAACAACCATAACCAAAACAAACCAGTCTTGTTCCAGACCCTGCCCCAGCCACCGACGACGTCAAGAAAGTCTCAGGAAATTTGGACGTCTTCCTGGGCCAACCCAAGTCATTTCGACACTGGTTTCGGCCTCATCTAAGCTCGGCAAAGCCTGTGGCAGTGCCGTCATCGACTATCTATCAAGCTGTTCCAGAAGCTGGCAGAACCGACAGAGTTTGACAATTCGGCTCCTAACTTAGCTCCCCTACCCCGCCCGGCCGGCTCACAGCCCCTCCCTGTGTGGAGGTACCTTTTAGTTGTAATTGGACTTCCTCACCCCTAGTCCAACCCCTCTGCGAGGGAGTAGTGCATGTACTAGCAGGTCTTTGACTGAAGCTTCATCAGCACGGCGTGTGGGTAAGCCCACGCTTCCTCGCTCGCCCTCATCTCCGGCCAGGATCGGTGTCTTCACATCAGTCAGGTGAGCCTCGGTTACCCCCCTTATTGGTTTCTTTCCTTTGCTGGTTTAGTATCGCCTCCAATGCTATCAGATGGTGAGTTGAGTGCCCAATCACAAATTGCTAATATTTGAGTGATTATCGTACAATGTCCAATGTGCCAATGGAATTTGGGCAAGATTAGATAGAGTGCTTTTCAATGGAGATTGGTCTATCTCCTACCGAGCCATCTCAGTCCGGCATTTATCTCGAGCTTGTAGTGATCACTAACCATTGCTTCTGTCCCTGCCCCCCCTTCCCACCAGGCGGACATCAAGGTTTTGCTTCCAACAGATGTGGAAGACCAATCCTAAGTTCTTCACTCACTCCCGGGAAGCTTGGGCTAATGCTCCATCATCTTCTCTTCCTCTGGTCTCTTTGACAATAAAGCTCAAATACATAAAGAACTTTTATAGGCACTGGAACCTCCATACCTTCCACAATGTTTTTGCCAATGTGTAGGAGGCTGAAACTCAGTTTTCATTGGCGCAAGAAGCCTTTGACAGCCAGCCATCTGATGACAACCACCAAGCATTCCTAGCAGCTAAAGAAACTTTGGACCGTGCCCTCACTCAGGAGGAAATATTCTGGCGGCAGAAATCAAGAATAAAATGGCTTTCTGAAGGGTACATGAACACCAAGTTCTTTCATTCCTATGCTTTATCTTATCACAACCGAGCTACTATATCTGAGCTTCGGGACGAAGACAGTGTCTCTGTCAGCCGTAATAGTGCCATGGGGGAGCTACTAGTCACCCACTTCTCTACTGCATTCACCTCTTCCCCGCACCACCTCCACCTAGACCTGCTCACAGCCATCCCCCTCGTCCTCTAGGAGCAGGACAACACTATCCTTGGTGTTGTCCCCCTTTTTGAGGAGATTGAAGCTACGGTCTTCAGCATGTCATCTGATAGTGCCCCGGGCCCCGACGGATTCACTAGACACTTCTTCAAAAGCTGCTGGGAATTCCTTGCTCCTGATGTCATGGCCGCAGTCCAAGCTTATTTTTGTGGGCATCCGCTTCCTCGTACCTATACTTCTGCACTGATTGCCTTCATTCCCAAGGTGGACACTCCGATGACCTGTGCTGACTTTCGGCCCATTAGCCTATGCAACTTCACGTACAAGATCGTGGTCCGGGGGAGACCGCTAGGCTTCCTAACGGTCCAGAGAAGACCGCTAGGTGGTTTTCATGCTCGCCGTGTCTGTTTAATGTAGTGTTGGTCTCCGGTCGACCCGGTTGTGACCCAGTGGTCGACCGTCAGCCTCGTGAATGTCACGGACACCGTGGGTTTATGTTCGTGTTTGTGGGTGTCCGGAGGTTTCATGTTACCGTGGTTTCAGACCTAGGGATTAGGCTAACTTGACGGTGTTGTGCCGTCACATGCAATGGTCTTGACCCGAGTCTCGTGACTCAAGGACCGTTGGATTTAGTAGGTCTAGTGGGCTACCCAGAGTCTGGTGGCCGCAAGCCACCTATCACTTTGTGTTACTCGCGATGGGTGCATGCGTAGTTTTCAGTGTTCACATTTTATGGGCCCCCACTAGTCGTAACTTTTCTGTGCATGCGGGTGTGGACTCACTTGGGAGTGGTGGAGAGCGTGACCCGAGTGAGACAATTTTTAGGCTGGTTATCGTAGGGCCCCCACGCACAGCCTGAGTCAGTGCTTCAGGGGAAGAACCGGCTAGAGGTCCTAACCTAGGGCACATGGTCTGTGTGTGCACACGTGGCTAAGGGTGGCAGACCCGCGCTGACGAGTGCGACCTTAGTTTATCCTTATTTTGTGTTCCCGGTTACTGTACGGTGTCTTGGTCTCTGCCCGGGGTGTTGTTGATAGACACCTGAGGCTGCGGACTAAGTCATCAGTGGATGCATCCGGCCTTACTTTTGGTGGGCGGTACTCCCGTCACGTGACGTGAGTTGTCGTGTCGCGAGTTTCTATTTCCCATCTGTGAGATGGTGTTTCGTGTGTAATTCAGGCATTTTTTTGGAACTGAAGTCTAAGATTTTCGATGAGCGTCACTGAGGGTTCTTTCCTAGATGGCGTTGAGTTCACGACGGTGAGGTCGTGATCGTGTTTTCAGACCACGTGGTCTCAG
This sequence comes from Amorphophallus titanum, assembly GCA_024336825.1. Taxonomy (NCBI): domain Eukaryota; kingdom Viridiplantae; phylum Streptophyta; class Magnoliopsida; order Alismatales; family Araceae; genus Amorphophallus; species Amorphophallus titanum. Next base: position 901,312 of record JANBPO010008741.1, read on the forward strand.
TGTTGGCCTTTTTGTGTAAGCATAGGCCTCCACGATAGAGGTGTCGTGGTGTTTTCCTCAGCCCAAATAAGAGGCCCAAGTGGGCTCCATGCTAGCCAAAGGCCCACTAGTCCCTAATACAACCTACTAAGCACAAATATGGCCCTAATGGACTCTAATTGCCCTCAAATCACCCTACAATGGTCTAGAATGAAAGAAATAAAAGACTCCAAGCTCCTAGCTAGCCCTCCATGTCATCTCCAAGCCATAAAGATGTCTGCAAGTCTTGCGCAGCTCTACGTGTCCTGTAGTGATGCTCTGTCGCATCACGTCGATCTCTAGCTCGGGTGTCCTCGCCAACTCTCCCCGAGTAGGAGGAACTCGACCCCGTCGAGTAAGGGTCTTTGTCGCTCAGGTACTGCTCCAGCAAGTCCAGATCTAATCTCTCTAGCTCTACCTAGGTGATCCATGTATCATCGGATGTGAGCCATCCTCTCCAACGGACCAAGTAATGCTGATATGCGCCACTCCAGGTGGTCGTCACCTGCTCATCTAGTATACACTCTATACGCTCATGCTGCTGAGGTGACGGGGCTGGAAGTGGGCTCTCAGGGGAGGGATCGCTCACAAGGGGTGGAGAAGGCCCGAACAACTCACTAGGAATCACTGTCGGGCCCCTATATGTGACTAAATCTGAGATATTAAGTGTGGAACTGATACCATAATCCTATGGCAAGTCAACAACATATGCATTGGACCAAACTCGCCTCAACACTCGAAAGAGGCCGGCACCACGATCCTGTAGTTTCTTCACAGTTCAAGAAGAAAATCGTTCTGGTTTGACCCAGATCATGACGTAATCACCCACTTGGAACTCACGGGGGTGTCTATGAGCATCGTCCATCTCTTTATATTGTGTGTTGCTGGACTCAAAGTGGTGATGATGATGCAGACTCCAAAATAGCTACGCGGACTCATACCTATGCGAATGCAAGGGTGGTCCTAGACATCCGAACATGGACCTAGCAAGTCCATGATGTCGACCTGACTGGACAACATAGGGAGAACCTACACATCCAAATTTGTACCTATCATGCATAGGTGTCATAAGAAAATTTATATTATGTGATGATTTTTTCACAATGACCTTCCTCAGAATATTCATCTGGCCAAACTGTTCAGAGAGTCTAGATTCTAGAAGGCCAGACCCCAATTTTTTTTTGGGTTGGGAAGAGAATCGGGTATTGAATCGGGGGATCTACCGTTGCCAAGGAGAGGAGATCAGGAGAGTGTTCACTCCACCGCGGGCGGGGGACGTCAGCCCCCACTTCTCCCTTCTGCAAAGCCACTTCTTTCCCGTCGGCTGCCGACCCCCACGGACGTTTGAGAGCAATGCGCTGTGGCTGAGACTTCGTTGCTACGGCATGTGGAGGATCGTCGGCACGTATCTTCTGGGTGCTGGGTGGAAGCCTAACGTGTGGTTGTCTCCCTGCGCACCCACGCCCACCTGCAGTCGTCTCTTTGGCTCATCAGCCTCGTCCACTTGGTACGTTACTTTAATATTTTCTTTCTCTTTCGATCTCGTCACTGCACTCCCCCCTCATCCTATACGTGTATCACATGTGTCGACCCTCCCCGTCCTACGCCGCCGTCCTTGGCTTTTGCAGCAGCGGGGCTGAAGTGGTGGGCTCGATCTCTTCTGACTGGTTTGCCCCCGTCCTTCTCTCTCTCACTCACACACGAGGTTGTAGAGGAGGAGAACGGAGGACGATCAAGTATGATGGGGCTTCAGAAATCACGTTTAAGCGCCGACACCTCCACCACGCAGCGCTATCAATAGGTCGGGTCACACTCTGATACACTCGCGAGTCTGATTTGATTTCGAGTTAGAAGTTTTTTTTGTAACGGATAATCTAATAGAGTGATACGGAGAGTTGAGCGATTATTGAGCCACGCGAGTTTGAGTCTTACCTTACGCATCTTGTCACCCTTTTTTGTATCGCCGCCATTATTATGACACGATCACTCTGACGGACAGAGTGACGTCCCAAGGTCTCGATCCGTACGATAAGAAGAAGGGAGGAAGGAAAAAGAACAATCACATAAGGTAGAAACATAAGGATTTACGTGATTAGAATGACACAACATGCAAGAGGCGTAACAGTACCAAATCAAGTAACTAGTTAGAGTAACACTCGTTAGTGTCAGTCCAAGCCTTTGACCACGTGTGCACACACTAACTCCTACCTGAGTCAGACTCTCTAGCTAGTTTTTCCTCTCAGTAGGACGCTATTGTTGGCCGAGGGCCCACGAAACTAGCTTAGAAATCATGTATTGGGAATGCCCCTCCACCTCTTCCAGGTGGGGCGACACTAGGGGTCGTTGGGCTACGACTAGTGGTTTCATTACAAGGAAAGTGGAAGTAAGTCTACTGGGATCTAAAATAATGCCACAGTTTATAAAATATTTTCAAACATGGCGACAATGCAGCATTTAATGCATAAATGGGATTAATACGCTAAAATAGAAACTTTGCAAGGATGGGTGGTTATGCTCTGGCTGCTCATCGGATGGGTGGTCGGGGGTCCGCCGCTCATCCAGGTATACGCAGCTAGGTCTCGGTCGCTCACCATCTACACTGAAGCCAACAAGAGGGCACAAACGGCTAAGGCAAGGCCACTCAAGGTTGGATGGCTAGGGAGTGCCCGCTTGTCCACCAAGGTCCTAAGGGATAGGCGGCTAGAGGTACGTCGCTCAAGGCATGGGCGGTTGAGGGTCAGCCACTCGAAGAGACGAAGAGTCCCATGGGCGGTTAGTTTACAGGCCATTCATCTGACTTGAACGGATAGGTTTGCCCCATTCTAGTGTACACCTTCCTAGAGGTCAGGGTCTTGTGCGATCCGAGTTGAACCACTCAAGGGTCATAGGCGGTCCCGAATGGGCCGCCCAAGTATGAACGGTCACATGGTGGCCATAATGCTACCGTGACGGCAGGAAAGGGTTGGCCTGGGCCAAAACCCCTCCCGGTCGGCTCGAAATGAGGGGATTTCAATGGAAAAGCTAACCTGCCATGCCCACAGCAACATTCCACACCCATACATGCTATTAAAACATAAAACGATGGCCATGGAATTGATTTTCAGAAAATAGGGCAAAATTAGGCCAAGAAAGGGGTGTGCCGGCGAAGCCTGGCTGAGCGCTGGGAGAGTGTACCGACGAGGGCATCAAAAGGTGTACTGGGGAGAAGTAGTGCAGGTGTACCAGTGAGTGAATGGGTGAGGCTTGCCGGTGAAAGGCCACCACAGGGTGAACCGGCGAAGAGCTGAGAAAGGTGCACCAGTGAAGACAGGACAAGTGTACCGGTTAAGGGCATTGGGAGCGTGCCAGAGAAGGCTGGGGTTAGGCGTGCCGGTGAAGGCACTGAAAGAGTGCACCGGTGAGGGCAGGAAGGGTGCACCGGGGAAGGCTTAGGGGATAGGTGTGCTGGGGAAGGTCTTCAAGGCCTGTATCGGCGAAGGGCTAAAGAGGGCGCACCGGTGAAGGCTTAGGGAGCATACCAGTGAAGAACAAGGTCCCTGTAGGTTTTAGTTGGGCTGGATGAAGGGTTAAGGTCCGTGCACATCTGGGCGGGGTCCGCACACGTTATGGGACGAAGTCCATGCAGATTGGGGCAAGTCCGCGTAGGTTTTGGGCAAAAGAACAAAGTCCATGCAAGTTTTCAAGCAAGTCCATGCATGTGCACGGGGTTAGGGGACGAAGTCCATGCAGGTTTTGGGCAAGGTCCATGCGTATGCACGAGGTTGAAAAAAATGAAGTCTGTGCATATGTACGGGGTTGAAGAACAAAGTTCGTGCATATGCACGGGGTTAAAGAACAAAGTCCATGCATATTGTGCACGGGCTTGAAGAATAAAGTCCATGCATGTTATGCACAGGGTTGAAGAACAAAGTCCATGCATGTTTTGCACGGGGTTGAAGAACAAAGTCCGTGCATGTTGTGCACAGGGTTGAAGTACAAAGTCCATGCATGTTGTGCACGGGGTTGAAGAACAAAGTCCGTGCACATTATGCACAGGGTTGAAGAACAAAGTCCGTGCACGTTTGATGAAGTCCATGCAGATCTGGGCTGAGTCCATGCACATGCAGGTTAAGTCCAAGCATATTGATAGCCACTAACACTCGTCGTTTTTGCCAGCACATTTTTTCAACTCTCCATCCAGCCAGTGCTACAAACCACAATGTCTCAAGCAACGGCACGACAACAACACATCTCACGCAACCCGAGATAATCTCACACCGAGAAACTAATCCTCCAATGCTCAACATATCCTCTGCAACTTCACATGCTCCGATTCACGACACCTCGGAAAGCACAACACTACTCACAAGCTCTCACGAGCACTGCCCAACTGGCACGCATCCTTCTAGAGCAGCGCCAACACACCCTTACACATCGGGGGATGGGCAACGCTTCTCACAAACAGCCACACTCTGCCACAGCCGTTAAGCTAGCTACTGCCACACGCTCCTGATGCGGGACGGACACGAGACTTGGGACTCTAGCTCGCGGGCGTCCCTAGCGAGGGATGTGTGGGACCGTGTGTGGTTGAGAAACTGGCAATGAGTCTCGGGTATCGACTCTTCCGTGCTTATACTTGGAGTGAGTCACGGGACGGGTCTCTCTCTCCCTCTCGCAGTAGTGATAAAATATACGAGCTAGATTAACCTATCATGTGCAGTGGCATATAAAATGTATAAGAGTAAAGCAAATGCCTACGAGGAGGGTGGCGAGTTGACCTCCACGCTCTAGGCGTGGGAACGACGATCCCGGCCAGTTATGGTAACTCCCGGTTAAAATTTTTTTACAATAGTTACAAAAGGTAATTTCTTTACCCACTCCACGCAGGGAGGTAAAGGGTTATAGTGGGGCCCGGGAGGACCGACCCTGGGTTAACGGGCAGTAATCTAGGGGTGTGTATGGGGTAAACTCGGCCTGCTAGTCTGACTCGGTCCTGCACCAACTTGGTGCTGCGCCGACTCGGTCTTGACTCACTGAACAGCAAGCCACGATTTGTGAAGGAACGTCGCCTTCCTGATGTCATCTGGAGATGCCGCTTGGCTGAATCGTTGGTGGGAAGTCACTGGTCGACTCCTGAGACAGGCGGTCACTGAAGTTGACCCTTGGTATTTAAATAGTAATTTTTCCTGGACTGCTATTTACAGCATCTAAGGACGGGCTAAAACTACTGGCCAAGGATCGTCGTTCCTCCCCCTCTCATTAAGGATTTCTCTTGAGTAGGGCGTGCATTTGAGAGTGGATTATCATAACCAACCGCCTCTAAAGAACGGTGCCCCTACTAAGGCCATACCCTGGATACAACCCAACCTAAGAGGGAGAAATGGAAGAAAAATAGAGACAAGCTTCATAAAAGATGGGAGACCTCAGGACTCGACTTCCTTCTAGGGCACTACCCCTCAAAGAGTAGATCTGTTGCGCAGGGACATTGTGTCTTTAATCATAATTTTACATTGATTTTCATATATAATTTTAACATAGCCCTTATTGGCCAGATATTGAAATGAAGTTCACTTTTGATTTTGATACACACATGATGCTGCAATACTCTTCACCGTTTTACGTGAACCTCATCTCTTACCTTAGGAGAAGTAGGCCCGGTTACTAGGATCAGGGGCATTTTTCATGATATTTTTCATTCATTACTTTTTCTAAGACTGCCCCTATTTGAAACCTTTCTCGTATTGGGAAGCGCCCAGGTTGGTTATCTCATCCGTCCATCTCCTGCCCCTACACTCGATCGAGCAGAGAAAAAAAAAGACCTTCATGCATACCCATGGTATGGCCAAAATAGCAACGGTGTTGCTCAAAGGAATCGGCTATGGCTTGCCATGAAGTGTGTGAAAAACCCAAACTTAAGATTACCCTTAACAATTAGGGAAAGAAACTAGACTCCCAGCATGGAGCTATCACCAGCCTGAGATGCTGCAGAAGCGAACTCTTTCAACTGATCAACCCTAGCTAGGGAAAGACTCCTAAAGCCACTCAACCATGTTAAGGAATTAACATTATAACCATGCGCAGAAATAATAGAAATAATAGAAATGAAAGCATGTTTCCTACACAAAATCAAGATACCTCGTAACCATGGAGCGAAAACTAGTGTCCTAAAGCAATTTTGATTGGCGAACTTCATGTAGCGTGAGATTGATATTTCTTGCTTGATAGGATAAAAAATGGAGAGGATAACAAGGACTTGAAGATTTCTCTACACGGAGGAGTGACAAACATCAAACTGGACGAAGAAGGATAAAAAGGAAGAGAGACGAGGGCTAGAACTCCCTTGTTAAGGCACAGAGACCCTGATAAGAAGGAATCAGATACAGAATAAACAGAGATCAAGTGAGATCAAGGTTAACTAAAGCCTCAAAAGTAACAAGAAAAAGGGTGAGAACCTCGAAAGGGCGAGATAGAGTGAATAGAGAGAGGAGAAGGAAAATCATTCGACGTGGTCGGAGAAGAAGAGTAGCGACCACCCAATAGTGGTGGTGAAGAAGAAGGAAAATCACCTGACAAGGTCGGGGAAAGAAAAGGGTAATCACCTGACATCGTCAGGGAAGGATCAGAAACAGAGCCTAGGGATATCAGAGGAGAAGGATCAGAAGAAGTCCCGAAAGTGGGATGAAAGGATGACATAGACTGAGGCCTAGAATCATGAGAAAATGGAGGATCCGGAGGCTCCAGATGAGGGGAATAAAGAAGAATGGGGGTTTGTGGACCCGAAAAGAGAGGTGAAAATCATGAAAACTAGATTAGAGGAAGGGAGGTACACCACCCAATGGTGGGAGCTGAGCAATAGAAAGGATGAATGAAAGGAAGAGGAAGAGAAAGAGGAAGAAGTGGACCCCTGAGTGTACAGAGGACAACCCTTAAACTTACGTCGCCGCCTCTTCTTAGCCGACACTTCTTAAACATGGACCCGCCTGGTGCGGACTCAGACCTTCGGCCTTCTCAATCTGTAATACCTTCTCAAATTACAAGCCCACCTAGCAGATGGTCTGGCCCGGCTGTGAACATGTAACTTCATTGGGGCGGTTGCCGCTAGACTCCCAGACTCCCAGTGCTAACCATAGGCCGACATTCTTGAACAGATAACTCCTCAAATGAATGAATATAAAAAAACCATGGAGTTTTGCCACTTGGCACTAGCAGCATGAGATTCAGCATCTCTACTCGGCAACTGGGCACGAAGCATAACTCCCTTACCAGAAGAGCAGGACGAAACTGGGTGATGCGGGACGAGCAAGAGCATAGGAATGGCGACGACGGTGTCCGGTGCGAACCTGTGAATATAGCCTTATGGCACTATGCTCCACGTAGGGAGGGGATCACAAGGACGGGATTGATCAATACAAAACTACCCTCACGCAGGAGGGGGGAGCAAGGGGAAGGGGAAGTTGGGCCAGCTGCCCTATGTCTGCCCGGTGGAGCAGAACCGACGTGACTCAGATGGTACACTGCACACAGGGATCAGAACAGGCCTCCGCTGGAACTCAGATGAAGCTGGTGAAGTGTATAAGAGCTCCTAGAAGTTCGGTGTCGTTCTGAGGTTGTGAGGGGGCGGGGCCGGTCGCCGACGATGAGCTGCACGATTCTGTCCTGCAAGTCCGGTCTGCACAGTTGGCGTGCAGAGGGTGGTACGCTCTCCACTGAACTCTGATTGAGGCGGGACCTGTGTGGTTTGAAATATAATAGGAATACCTACGTGCCAGTCAAATTTGGCGGGCGTCAGAGCTCGGGGATGGCTGCAGTCGCCTCTAGACTGAGGCTCTGGTTTCTGGGTGAACAACCAGACACAGCCGGATTGATCACCTTGGTACGGGAAGCACCAGACACAGATCGTTATGAAACCACCTGGAGTGGTTTCAGGACGTCAAGATCTAGGACTTTGATGAAGATGACTCGGGCCGAAAATCAGCAGAGGAAGGCGTGCCAGGGCCGACGAGCCTGCTGCATGTTTTGGATGGACTGGGTCGCACCAGTCTGGCGCAGTCTCGGGAGAACGACCACCACGGGCGGTGCTGGCGTCAAAAAGGGGCAGGACAACCTCTGGATCGATGGTGACTCAGAGAAGAAGAATTCTTATGAAGAGCGTTCAGGCTGAATCACTCCGGGGAAGATGGTGCAACCGCTGCCAAATGGTCCTCAGGTTCAGACTCGAATATGGTGCAGTTGCACAAAAATGGGCAACGCGATCGGTGCAGAAGTCGAATCAAAGTGGGACCACTTCTGGAGCAAAGCCAACTTGAAGCAGAACAACTTATCGGAAGAGAGTTTGCACTGATTCTTGACGTGGAAGTCATGGTAGTGTCTTCCGCCACCCCCATGGGCACCTCGCACTTCTGGTTGAAGCCCGCGATTTTAACATTCTTGACTTCGACTAAGTGCACATCGAAGTAGTGTTTATGGTACACCCGGTAAGGGAGTATATTGACTATCGCTCCTGGGTCGATCAGGACCCTGTTAATTGGCTGTCCATTCAACTGCCCCTTCATATAGAGTGACCTATTATGACTACAGGTGGGCAGGAGCATGTCATCCTCAATAAAGGCGACGGCCACTTCTGGTGATATCTCTGCTAAGCAGGCTTCAAGGTGCGCCGGTGTTTGGAGTGCAGCGATGATGGCTTGCCATGTCTCTTCGTCCAAAGACAGCATTTCCCAAACAGTAAATCAGGCCGGGATCTTCTTGAGATGTCTGACTATTCAGTCGGCAGCCCAGACCTTGAGCAGCTTCATCTCTTCGGTCTTGCCGCGTTTGCCCCCAGCCTGGACCTGGGGTGCTGGGTCAGAAGGTGGCTCCCCCACTGGGTCGGGTGCGGCTACCTGAAACGACATACCCTGCCGGGCATCCTCTTTTCCTTGCATGAATTCGGCGAGGTTAGGGATGTCGTCAAATTCTTCTATTGGCTAGGACGGGGCCACCGTCAGTAGAGCCAGGAGTTTGTTAACTGGTGGAGCTGGAGGGGTGCCGACTCCCTTAGCCGGCCAAGGTCCCCGCGGGCATTCCTGCCTTTCTACACGGGACCGTAGAAACTCCGCGAATGAGGGAATGCCTTGGCTCTTCGACTTCTCAGGGTAGAGACCCACTGGCGGAGGGATCTCAGTGCCTCGGACCTCAGGTTCAGGGATCCGGTATGACTGCTCGCCTCCGAGCATGATGTTGGGGTTGTCCTGAGGTGGGTGCCCCCATTTCTTCCCTGACCGGGTAGCATGTTGGGAGGTGGATGTCTCGGCCTGATTTGCTTCCGGTAGGTTGCAAGGCATTTCTTCTTCTTCCTCATCCAGAGAGAGGGTGGTGTCGAACAGTGCCAAGAGTGTGTTGCAGGCGACGACGACCTGTGCATTTCCACACAACACAAAAATATCCAACACAAAAATATCCAACACTTATCAAGCACTCTCCACTCTCCCCACAACTCTCCCCACAGAGTACAATTACTAATTACTCTCCCCCTTTGACATCATCAAGAAGGGGTGAAGTAGCGGCTGTATGGTCGGGACGAAGAGCCAGAAGGGGGCCGTGGAGAAGGGCCAGAAGGGGGCCGTTGAGAAGGGCCAGGAGAAGAACGCGGAGAGGAGCCAGGTCTGGAGGAAGGGCACTGCCCGCACAATAACGTAATGACCCGGGGACCATCACAAACGACAGAATTGTCCTGTGGCTTGCACACATTTATTATCGGGATTTCATGCCCCCGTATAAACGCCTTCCATGGTATATAGTTCTGAAAGCCAGTCAAGGAATTGACCCCCATCCTCGATGGCTACCCATCTCAACTCGGTCCAGTAAACCTCTATCTGTCTCCTAGTCTGGTCCTAACTCCTCTAGCTGGATAGACCCTATACCTGAGCCAAGACCCGCCTACTCCTTGCCGAGCCAATGTCAGCCGCTCCACTCCTGAACTTGAACCTACTCGCTCCTTGTCGAGAGAGTATCTATTACTCCTCTATCCAAGCCAATACATCATTCTCATAAACCCAGAGTGCATACCCTCTCTATTGTCCACACTGGAACTAGTCTCTCTACCCCCAGTTATCCCTACTATGTTGCTGTTGCTCTGTCATTATTGCATGGACTAAGCCCTCCCGATGCCGTGGCTCCTAGGGTCCCTGACTCTCCTCTTCGGTAGTAGAAACAAAGGTGTTCAGGCTTTGCCCGATGTAAAATAAACACTGATTGCTTACGATCAGTGGGGAAGATGACCAGTACACGAGCCCCCACAATCGTCTACACTCGTACCAGCATAACCTCCTTCTCTCCACATGGCGGATAACATTTCGTGCTCACATGCCATGCCCTAGTGGCACATCCCCAGTCAAACACTTGGTTCTGCAAGTGATCGTAGAGAAATCGACTGGCACGCCTGCGGACGAGTGAGTTATCATTTTTCTCCCTCGGGTGCGCTGTTCTATCCACTCTAGGACTGAGCAGACACCTGACCACTATTTGTGCTACTTCTGTCGGCTCCGACCTCCTCTGGCATCCCCGTGGGTACCGTTTCCAAGAGGACTCAACAACGGTTCCAACGACTCTAGCCACGCCAGAATCCAAGCTCGGGAGTGATCGTGGCGACCTCGACTTCCTACTGCTGAGGTGCTGTGACAACCAGAGTCTGAAAATAGAGTCCCCGATTACAGTCCTGCCCTGACCAGCGCCATCCTCTAAAAGTCCTAAAAAAATTCAGAGGTCCTTCTGGACCAATCAGGGAGGTTTTGTCATTGGTCCCGTCAACAACAGAGCTTGGGAGTGACTACAGAGGCATCATCTTTGACTTGCGGTCCCTTATTCTAGAGAGCCAGTAGATTCGGCATTGTCATTCTGTTCGGCTTTCTAGCTCTCTAATTCCCCTCCCCGCCTGGCCGGCTTACCGTCCCTCCCTGTGGGAGGTAGTATTTGCATGTAATTTTATCTTCCCATCCCCAAGTTCAACCCCCTTGCATAGGGTGTAGTGTTGTAATAACTTGAGTAGATCGAAGCGACACCGGTGCGGCGAGCGGGTGCATACCCACGCCTGCCCAGTCGCCCTCATCTCCGGCCGAGATCGGTGTATTCACGCCGATCAGGTGAGCTCTTGAACACTTTTCATTTCTGGGATTTCTTTGCTTAGTTTAATATTGCATTTGGTTGCTCCATCGGCGGTGAGAGAGCGCCCGATCCCGACTTCGATAATATTTGAGTGACTATCACGGGTGACTTACGAGAGAACCATTACATCCCACGCCCTCGGCGTGCTGGCCGCCCATGAGAGTTGGCATCCCTGGAACCTTGGGGGTTCAATCCCAAGCTAGCCAACCCCCGGAGCAGCGAGGTCCCACCTCGGACCCTCACCACCATTATTGGGTTACCTACGGGCACGAGTGTGCGCTTAGCGGGTGAGTCCGCTCGAGTGAAGCTCATGAGTCGACGTTCCTTCTTAGGTTTTCATAATTTCAGTGCTGCAAGCTATTTTTCAGACTTAGGTAGTTATTTATCACTGCTATCGGGCTTTTGTCAGCACTAGGCTACTATTTGTCACCCTTATACTCCACTAGCCATCGCCACTGACCTTCTATCGTCAAACTGGGGTATAAATTGGGGTACCCCATGTGGGTTAGGTAACACCGGCTTTCCCATGCATACCCCCTCTGAACCCGTCTTAACCTCAGGTTAAGGTATTCGAGGTGGCAGTGCGAATACGCAGAAAAGGGTTTCTTCGCTCCGAAGCCATCGCGAGGGCTAACAATTGTAATTGTCCTCCTTTCTCCACTCGCGAAACCCTTGTCGCCGTGCTCCACCCTTGCACTCTCGCTGTCGCTTCCCTTTTGTTTGCTTCCCTCGCGACCTTCGCTGCAACAATCTTGGTGTAGCCTGTTGCCTTCGTCATCACGGTAGATGTGCATTCCCGGGGCCAACGTCTCGAGCGAGAGCTGGCCCGTCAACGGCGACCGTCATGGTAGATTGCAAGGTCAGAAGGATGGTTGGGGAACCTAATTAAGCCTACACCCTCTCTTGTCCAATCGCCTCTACAATCTGCTCCGATCGAGCGTCGATCGTTCGGCTAGGGTTCCCCACGTTCCCCTTTTTTCTACTCCCGAGGGGCTGTGTTACCACCTCGATTGCAGCGATGTGTTAAATCGACACACTGATCCCGCTCGTGACCCTACAGTGACACCCACTCTTCTATTTTAAGTTCTTAAGGCCCCTCCGCAATGTCATCCCCTTCATCAATGAGCGTAGCAGTGGCTTCCCCAGCAGAAGAGCACGTCTCCTCTACGTCCTCCTCGGTCCCTTGTCGTCACTGGTTCCTGCTGCAGATGCCCTCTTCCTTTTTTTTTAATCCTCTTCCATGTATATGCTTTTTACATGCCTTTCATATGTTCGTATATGATATGCTCTGGGTAGTTTCATATGTGGCGGATGTAGTGGTTGTTTTGTTCTTAACACAGATAGTCATATATTCGCTTTGTATCCGCTCCGTTGACAGGCCTAATCCTCTTCCAAGTGATTCTTGCTGAGGTCTCCCTCTCCAGTGTCCCCAGTACGGACCATACGATTGATTTAGATGATCATATTAAGATGACACGATTGATTTAGCCTGCTCATCATACCTGTACCTGCTTTTCTTCGCTATTTCAGTGCAAAAATTACATAAACGGGAGAAATTAACATTCTTTTGCTTCTATTCTGGAACATAAAAAATTGAAAAGCAAGAGACTAACTAGAACTCATCAAGTAAATATCCAAATAATTCCACATCCAAGCCACACCGGCCAAAGAAAGAAAAAAAAAGATACTGCATTCCCCTGAGGGACACATTCAACGTAGAGCCATAATATGAACATGGGGCAATGTCAAATGCCCGGTGTCTGCCACCTTGTAGAAACAACGGAAATAGTCTCAGTACAATGTCGAAGAGATGTATATACAAGAACAGTGCAGATGATAACTTCTTCCGTGTGTGCCTTGTCAAATGCCTATCATTCACCACCCCATAGAATTAGAAGGCATGCCCCAGTATAACTCAGGGATGCAACCAGCCTGTACCACAGTAGCTCAGGACACTGAGAAACACCAACAAATATCACCAACGCATCTAGAAAGCTATCAACATGCGCCCAATCTAATGCTCATCCTGCGAGCTAAGAGCTGGGCGACCCACGAAGATTCTGGCACCGGAAGCGAACAACAATACAAGAGATATCATCTTTGCTCTTCCTTGCTAACGCCTCTGCAGTCAAACGCTTCGCTGCCGCTTGTGGATCTTTAATGGGTTTTACTAGATCAACTGCTTCTTGGTTTTTCATGACCTGTTCAACAAAGGCAGAGGCGCATGTTTATGTAAAGGTGCTTCATTTTTGCATGTCCAGATACAGAGAATCTCAGCCATCATGCGGCTACGTGAAAAAAGAGGTTACAAATCACGTGCATGGGAGAGAAGAAAGAAGTAAGACCACTTAATGCCAGATCGAGCGAAGTGAAGAGAGAGAGAGAGTCGAGAAGAAAAGAGAGAGCCAGAGGCTGAGAGGAAGAGAAGAGGGAGCTTTCCCTGAAGACTTATGTTTGAATTGCTCTTCGGAGCTAAACTTGTTTTCCTTTCGTTTCTATTTTTATTTTTCATTTGTTCTTCACATTCTCCATTAGTTTTTTCCGATCCTCTGGTTTGAGGTCGGGGTTCCTCCTGTGGACTCAGGAGAAGGGAGACTGTGCCTCCGATTTGTAAGTGGCGGGGTATCACTTGTGGTTTCCCTCTGGGTTTCAGAGGAAGGGAGACTAGTGTCTCCGGTTGCAAGTGACGGAGTGTCACTAGTGGTTCCCCTCCGGGTTGGAGGAAGAGAGGAGTGTGTTCCTCTGGGTCAAGCTGTTAGTCTATGGTCGGCTAAGTTGTAAAGTCTTGCGGTTTATAGGTAAGCTGTGATGATGTGACACAATCCCAAGGACCTAAATTTGCAAGCAAGAATGACCCGGTGATCTCACTCAAGCGGGCTCACTTGCGTAGCGCACACCCGGGTCTGTAGGTGGACTGACGATGGGGGATGAGGGTCCGAGGTTGGACCTTGAGATTCTAGGGGGTTGGATAGCTTGGGGCTGAACCCGTAAGGATCTGGGATGCCCAATTTGATGGGCGGCCAGCACACCAAGGGCGTGGGATGTAGGGCCACTATCACAACTCACTCCACGGTGGCACACGATTTGGTGGATTCTGGACCGGGCACTCGCTCACCGTCCGATGGGCAATTGAAAGCAATAATAAGCCAACAAAGATAATTCTACCAGCAGAGGAGAGTAATTAGGAGCCCACCTGATCGGCGTGAAGACGCCGATCCCAGCCGGAGACGAGGCGAGCAAGGAAGCGTGGGTATTTTCCGCACGCTGTGTTGATGAAGCTTGGATCGCTAACCTACTAATAAATGCACTACGCCCTTGCAGAGGGGGTGGATTAGGGGTAGGGAGAATCAAATTACAACCAAAACTACCTCCACATAGGGAGGGGCGGTATGTCACCCTTATATAGTTTTACTATTTTTCACCCTTATCTACCTATTTGTCACCTTTAAGCATTTGTTTGCTTAATAAATAAATATTTGTTAAGACAGGTATGCCATAATCTGACGGGGAAGATGTGAAATTGTTTAAGATCTTGCATTTTGAAAGGCAATGAGTTTAGCCTCAATCTGATAGAAAATCTTGAAATTCATAAAATATCAAAAAATAGAAATCACATTTTCACGATCCTCAAAATGCACCGATCGTAACGGTACCACTCACGCCTTGGTGAACGACCACGTTCGCCCGCAACGGCGTGTCGAAGGATTCGCTGAAAATCGGGTCAAAAATCAGAAAATCACGCGGGAAAAGTCACGGAACGCCTCCGGGCCCCCAAAACGACCCTGGGTCGCGCTGATCCAAACACGAAAGATGTCCCAAATAAAATTTCAGACACGACAGAGCCGGACGCTCTGGGAAAATAGGTCTGAGACCCGAAAATAAGGATCCGAAAGGATCTGCGTCATTACACCGGTACAATACTATTAGTTACACATGCACTTGATAGGCACACTCTCTTGGACTGGTGATTCTCTCCATCAAATATTCCTTTCTGTCAGACTAGGTGATCATATTTCAAGGCCTCCACAAGTCTCTACAAGCCTGGGATTCCCACTAGGACGTCGATCTGGTTGTACCCTAAAATTCCATTGGTCTAGAAAGCACTTGAGTTCTCAAGTGTTTTCTATACTCTAGGCTAGACACGGCCTTTAGGTGACCGCTACTTCATGATAGGGGTTCTGGTGCGACAGCATTTTGGTTCCAGCACTCATTGCATCGACTCTTCCCTTTCATGCGTCGACTCATCTTGATAGCGATCTCGACCGGACCACTACTTTCAAGAAACAGTCCGTGTAGCACCCTGGTATAGTATTGAATAAAAAATCAACAAGAAATTTAATAAGAAATTCAAAGAAAAAATACGATATGTAAAATTTTAACCAATCTATAAAAATCTAGAAAAATTATAATCGTATTGACTTGGCTTCTCACCAAAGAATCTCACATGGAGGGATTTTAGAAAATACTGTAATTGTTCATTAGCCTTCCAATGGGAGAGTTGGGTCCTATTTATAGGTGCCCAATTTTTTACAAGGCTGAATTGCCCATGGCTTTACATAAAATGACCATTGCTATCCAAGGGAGCAAACCATGGGTCTAATGACTCCAAACATAGGATAAAGACTATGGACCTAGGAACATGACTCAAATCAAAGAGAAAATACAATGAAATGACTCAAATAAAAAGCACAAAATACACAATTGGGCTCAATCGAAGTGACACACAAGCTCACATATCTCCTGGATGAGGCGGCGACCCGAGCTAGAGAGAGTCGCAGGTGATGCCTCCATCAAATCCCCTGGGCCGCGAAGAGCTCGACTCCATCGAGTAGGGGTCCATCCTGCTACGGTATCGCTCCAAAGGATTAGGGTCCAGCTACTACAGATCCTCCTGAGTCACCCATGAATCTTTTGAATGAGGCCGATCTTTCCACCTAACGAGGTAGCGCTCATATGTCTTGCTCCTTATGGTGGTAACCTACTCATTCAATATTCTCTCGATTTGCTCGCGTCGGGCTCTCTGGGATGATGGTGACCTCATGGGGGTGGGTGCTCTCTCAAGGGAAGAAGTAGGCTCAACATCCTCACTAGGTCCCACCGCGGGGCCCTTGTATGGTACAAGGTCTGCCACATTGAAAGTGGGGCAAACTCTATACTCCTCGAGGAGGTCCAACTCATAAGCATTAGTGCCGATTCTCCTTAGGACCTTAAAGGGACCAGTTCCACGAGGTCTCAATTTTGAGGATGCTCCAGGGGAGAGCCTCTCAGTCCTCACCATCACCGAGTCACCCTCTTGGAATTCACGGTGGCACCAGTGAGAGTTCGCTTGCCTTTGGTATATTTCATTATTCTTGTTGATGTGCTTGCGTATTTCCTCATGCAACTCTCCAATGTGTTGTGCAAATGACTCAGCAGTTAAGGACACTCTAGCATGTTGGGGTAGACAGTATTCCCAGGGAGACAGTGATGCACAAACTCAATCTCGATCCATCGGTGAAACCAGTCTAACAACGAAGAAGAAAGCACGCCCTAAAGAAGCAAGCAATCATTAAAGAGCAGCTCAACAAGGGGAACAAAACTGGGCTATTTTGCCCGATCCTTTACCTGACTTGGCTCGCTAATGTCATCCTGGTGCCTAAAGCTTCAGGCAAATGGCGAATGTGCGTTGACATCACCGACCTCAATAAAATCACTCTGAAAGATTGCTATCTGTTACTGAGCATCAACCAACTGGTTGATTCAACCTCGGGTAACGAACTCCTTAGTTTCATGGATGCCCTTTCTTGGGTATCACCAAATCCGGATGAACTGCGAAGACATCGAGAAAACTGCCTTCACCACTGACTTCGGCATATACTGCTACATCCAAATGTCATTTGGGCTAAAGAATGCCAAAGCAACTTATCAGAGGTTGGTCAACCAGATCTTCAAAGGCCAGATCGGGCGGAATGTCAAGTCCTACATCGATGACATGCTCGTCAAATTACTTAAGGCCGAGGATCATTTCATCCATCAAGCTGAAACTTTTGGCACCCTCCAGAGGTATAACATGAAGCTTAATCCAGCCAAGTGCGCCTTTGGAGTTAGGTCCAGAAAATTTCTTAGCTTTCTGGTGACCCAATGAGGGATCGAGGCCAATCCCTAGAAAATCCAGGCCATCCTGGATATACGGCCACCCTCCTGCGTTAAAGATGTTCAGCGCCTAACAGGAAGGATCTCTGCACTCAACCGCTTCCTATCCTGAGTAGCAGAATGATGCCTCCCTTTCTTCAAACTATTAAGAGGGCCAAAGTTGGTGTCCACTACCTTCGCTTGGGACAGTGAGTGCCAGAAAGTATTTACCGAGCTAAAGAAATTTTTGGCTTCACCTCCGATATTATCGAAGCTTGTGCCTGGAGAAACACTGTACCTCTATCTCTCGGCAACTTCCTCTACGGTAAGCTCGATCCTAGTTCGAGAGGATCGAGGAGTGTATTGAGGAGGGCCCAACTTGTCGGCCCAATAATACTCGATCTCTAACCCACTACAGGAGTCCAGCTCTCTAAGCCCACCATGTTAACTGGACAGCCTATCATGTTCCTTGCCCTGTCGTAGTTCCAGACTTGAGGCCGTACCAGCATGTGCCCTCTCCGACAGCAGACACTGCTACGCATTAATGGCGAATGGCGCTCCACTCTGACGACGATACTAGAACACTGTCTGTGTAACTTTGGGGCTTTGGAGTACTTCGGGGAAAGTTTCTTCAACTGATGGTGCAGAGGGTACGGCACACTGTAAAGGTCTACAGTGGTGACCCCTTCCCCCTACTAGGCGAATTTTGCTTCGACAATCTGCTCGATCATTTGCCTTTGCGCCATGAGATTTTCTGGCACTAACGTGTTTGATGCTCGCAGATGGGTTTGTACCAGTGGCGTATTGAACCCTACAACTGTCGGGGGCTTTGGTAGTTGTCACAAAAGTGTTGACACCGTTGTGCCCACTTGGTATTGCCTACATTTTGGCGGGAGGCCTTGCAGGCTATTGAGGATGTAGATCCTGTTCTTGAAGATCTTGCAGAAGGGCCTTCAGGTGTTGATTTTCCCTCAAAAGGGTTTCGAGGGTCATGTCTTGAACCTTGTCTTCTTGCCCATTATTGTTAGCTTGGTCAGCGTTTACCGGAGCGCCGTAGTTCTCGGTTGTCTCTTCTTTAGGGTGTTCTTGTGCTTGTGGCCCGATAGAAGTGCCGACATGGCCTACCAGTATTAAGGCTTGAGCTTGTGGACGAGGCCTCCTAAGCTATGACAACGGTTGATTCAAGTAGTCGGACTGTGCCTCTGGTTGTTGACCGGTGGTATAATAGGCAAACACTCGTACAACGTTGTCAATGATCTGCACCGCGCGCTTCTTCTTGGGGTGTTTTCCAGAGTGGACCGGCGCTTCCAGTCTGTCGAGGACTGAGATTCTTTGCGGCGGATTCTCCACCATGTGATTGGTATTTGTCTTAGAGGAGCCCGGAGCTTGAGTTCGCTAGTGTGACGTTGCCAACTCATTAGGTTGCTTGCCAAACTAGGTCCAAGAGAGTCGTGTCACATCACATTCCTCATCCCAGGCGAACGTAGTAGATGCCATTTTGGGTCCCCTCAATAGCTTGAAGAAGGGTAGGCATCGTTCGACCGCATGAGACAGGAAACGGTTGAGTGTGGCGATGTGCCTGGTAAGACGCTGGATGTCTTTGACGCAGGTGGATGGCCGCATGTCCAGGATGGCCTGGATCTTGTCGGGGTTTGCTTCAATCCCGCGCTGAGTTACCAGGAAACCTAGGAATTTTCCTGATCTGACTCTGAAGGCACACTTGGTGGGGTTGAGATTCATGTTGTACTTGAGGAGATTGCCGAAGGTCTCGACTAGGTCGGCAAGATGATCTTCAGCCTTTGGCATTTTGACGAGCATGTCATCGATGTAGGCCTTGATATTCCGATTGAGTTGTCCCTCGAAGATTTGGTTGACCAGCTGCTGATATGTCACCCCGGCGTTCTTTAACCCGAAAGGGATCTGGGTGTAGCAGTACAAGCCAAAGTCAGTGATGAAAGCAGTCTTCGCAATGTCCTCTGGGTCCATCCTGCTCTGGTGGTAGCCAGAGTAAGCGTCCAGGAAGCTGAGCAGCTTGTTGCTGAAGGTTGAATAGACGAACTGGTAGATACTCGGTAGCAGGTAACAGTCCTTCGGTGTGGCCTTGTTAAGGTCGGTGAAGTCCACACACATTTGTCACTTTCCTAAAGCTTTGGGTACCAGAACAACGTTGGCGAGCCATGTTGGGTAGAGGACTAGGCAGAAGAGACGAGTCTCCTTCCCCTTGGTTAGTTGCTCCTTGATGATCGCATGTTTATCCGGGGCATGTTTTCTTTTGCACTGCTGGATAGGCTTCACCGTTGGGTCGAGGTTGAGCTTGTGCATTACAATCTCCCCGGGGATCCCAGGAAGCTGCTCATCAGACCATGCAAAGACTTGGATGTACTCAGCAAGAAAATGTTTATATTGCTCCTGAACCAACAATGGAGCCATGCTTCCAGTCTTCTCCAGCACTCCTCAGCCTTATGGCCAGCCATGTCACAATGTTTACACACCTCCTTAGAAGGTGTGGTAATAGAGAAATGCTTGTCATTCTTCTTGAATCTTTTTTCTTTCGAGGATTCCCTCCATTGTTGGACCACTTCTTGTTAGATGATGGTTTGAAATTCTAGGGGCTTGTGACATGCTCTTTCTTGTCCCTTCCTTGGATCTTGTCAGACAATTCTGTGGTGTCTTCTAATAGCTGAGCTCGTCGTACCATCTCCGAGTAGACTTGGATGTCTATCGATGCTAGTTGGGTGATGTATTGGGGTCAAAGCCCATTAAGGAATCTTTTAGCCATCATTTTCTCAGTACACACCAAGTGGGGTGCATACCTTGATAGTCTCGAGAATTGGGCCTCATATTCAGCAACTGATGAGGTCCGTTGCTTGAGTGCGGCAAACTCTGCACCCTTCTTCTCTTTTATGCGGTCCAAAAAGTACTTGTTATTGAAATGCTCCACAAAGTCGGCCCATGTGATATGATCATCCAGTAATGTGGCCTCTATGGACTCCCACCAGAAGCGAGCATCTCGTTCTAGTTGGAAAGTTGCCAGTAGTATTTTTTGATCATCTGTGCATTGCATTACACGAAAAATCCTTTCAATTTCCTTCATCTAATTTTCGGCATCGTCGATGTCAGACGAGCCTGTAAACTTCGGCGAGTTCATGTTACGAAAGCAACGGTGGAGATCACTCGGTCCACGATTGGCTCAGCCCTGCACAACTTGTTGTAGCGTCGATG
Organism: Amorphophallus titanum; assembly: GCA_024336825.1. NCBI lineage: Eukaryota > Viridiplantae > Streptophyta > Magnoliopsida > Alismatales > Araceae > Amorphophallus > Amorphophallus titanum. The sequence continues at coordinate 921,784 of JANBPO010008741.1, forward strand.
TACGGCCTTGAACGGTCCGTTACATATCACGCCATTGTACCCTCTTGACGGCCATGGTCCTACAAGAGAATTTAGATCTAATTAGTTTCGTGTCTTTAATCATAAGGTTTGACATCCTATATTAACTTAACCCATGGCTCTACCCATTCTCATCGGGTAAAAGAAGTAACCTATCCTTGGACTTGGGTTTCCTAGGAATTTAAAATCCAAGGCTCTGCTCTACTTCAGGAGTTTGTCTCGCCTTCTTTCAGCAATCTCAAGGCAGAGGCTTCCATCATAAGAAGAAGAGGAAGAGGTTCGATCAGCCATCATTTTCTGAGCCGAGTCAGCAGTCCAGTTTTTCAATTCGATCGCGTCCAGATTTTGCTACTTTTCAGCCGAGGTTGTGTTCCAGATGTGGTGGCAGTCATTCGGGTGTGCCGTGCTCTCTGCTGATTGTGTGTTACCGTTGTGATCAGTCGGGGCACATTTTTCGTAACTGTCCGTTGAGGTAGCAGACGGTGCAGTTCTCACAAACTTCGCAGTCGCAGCAGCCACAGTTCCATCTTCCTCCGCTGCCTCAGCCATCTCAACTGATTCAACCATTTCAATCACCTGTTCCTGCACCTTCTCAGTAGTCATCTACCGCTACTCATCCATCGAGAGCCAGAGTTACACACATCACTCGCACGCAGGTGTTGGCATCTAATCTGATTGAAGGTACAGTTTCCATTTATGATCGCACAGTGCATGTTCTTTTTGATTCTGGTGCAATGCATTCGTTTATCTCCGAAGATTTTATTGCCCGTATCGAGAGACCGATGAATGAAATTTCCTGTGATATGCTCGTGGAATTACCGTCTGGCGATTTTATGTCTATGCCTATGTGCTTGAAAAATTCTCTGGTTATGGTCAGTGGTCAGAAGCTGCCAGCGAGGCTTTATGCATTACAGTTAGCCGACTACGATGTGATTTTTGGTATGGATTGGCTGGAACTTTATGGTGCCGTGGTTGACTATCGTCTCAAGCGAGTCCATTTCATACCATGCAGAAAGTCAGCCTTCTTTTTTCAAGGTATCGAATTCTGTTTTGTTTTGTTATCTTTTTCGGTCAGTAGGGTGTGTTGTGTGTCAGTTGCCTCCTTGTCCTTCGTCTAATTTTGAGGATGAGATTCCTTTAAGGGGGGAGGGACTGTAACACCTGTAGTTTAGTGGATCCTTAATGGTGTGGATCTAGGATTCGTTCGGTGAATTTTGGCTATTTTTAACTATTTTAATTACCTTGGTGGCGATCACACTCCTTTAGTTTGGGCATTAGTCTGCTTTTTTTTCCTCCTATTTCTTTTTCTTTGCCTTACTTTAGTTGCTCCACACCCACAGTGTGTGTTTTCTTTTATTCCTTTGCTCCACGTCCCGACGTGTGTTTTTCCCTTTCCTTGCTTATTTCTGCTTAAGATGACAAGCCTATACGCTTATATTTTCATGTTGATTGCTTGAGTGAGTGCTGTACTTGTTCATGATCCATATTCTCTTGTTCATATCTCATCTTCACCATTAAAAGAGACCATTTAAAACCAACACCTATGAGGGGCACACATCCCATGGTCACCACTACCTCCATTAAGTGTAGTGGATTTACATGTTGGGCTAAGGGCCCTATTGATGTTCACCTTCTAGTGGCCCATAGGGATTCATGCCATGACTGGACATGACCCTTTGACCCTATGGTGATTCGGAGACATCGATGGGGAATGTCCCCCCCCCCGGTCACTAGGTTGCTATCCTGGACAAAACAAAATGCAACGGTGTAATCCACACACCAAGCAAAGAATCATTCAGGCACTAATCTATCTATGATTAGTTATACATAAAGGGGGTCAGCTGGTTAGCAAGTTAGCAGGCTAGCATTCAGAGTTAGCAAGTTAGCATACTAACTATGTAGGTTTAAGGGGTCAATATTCAAACAGCCAGCAGGCATCGTGGACAAGGAACGATCGTGATAGAAGACCCGCGCCTAGATTATGGGGACAAACCTGTTCTCCACAGTTCATGACTACGAATGGGGAGTTAGTGAGGATCCGGTCCCAGGACTAAAGGGGGATGCACATACATATGCGTCTCCAGCAGGGCAAAAAACACGGTGAGCACACGGAGTATACGATGTGGTTTGTACATTGGAGAGGACCCCGGGGAGGGGGAATTATTACTGTGGCCCTTTCGGGGATAGCCCAGGGCGTATTCGGTGCATAAGAGAAAAAAAACTGATGATGAAGCATACCACATGAGATTATATGGTATCAGGAAATGACGCCACTTCTAAAAGGTGTTACTTAATTAAAGGATGACACTGAGACTGTCGTTAATTCCTAAAATGACGCCCTTGACTAAGACGTTAATTATAAAAATGCAGAAAAACTCCATATTATGCAAATATTAAAGTCCAATCTGATTGTCACAAAGTAATATGAAATTTAGCCAACTTAGCATCAAATTTGGCGTGTCTACAGGGACGTCATCAACTGGCAAAATGAAGGGTATTATTGGCCCCTTGGTTTTGGTAGGGTCCAGGGTTGGGTAGATTTTGGTTGGGCTTAGGGATGGGTTGGTTTTAGTTGTACCTGGGGATGGGTGTGGCTCTTCCCAAGGAGGGTTTTCGGGGCCCACTAGGCACGTAGTGGCGGGGATGCAATAGGTAAGGGCCTGATTGGGCCTAATGCAACGGGCTTTGGGAATGGGTGAGGGGGAGACAATGGTGAGTGAGGGAAAGGGGACAAATTGGCATTGGAGTTCCAAAGGGAAAGGGTCAAAGGGGTCAATAAAGGTCAGGCTTTTGGTGAAGTGAACCTCATTTAACCCTTGACAAAAGATCGCCCACTCTACCATTTCTTCGATGTGCACTAGATCCTCTTCTATCAAAAAGGTAGATGGATCATTGGCCTCATTTGGATGAGTGTATTCCTCACATGGAACCTCAATGGCTTGGGATTCGATAGAGATAGGTTCGTCGGGTGTGGGGAGAAGCATAAGGATTTCACTAGTGTAGCAACCCATAGTTCAGACAGAGATAATGGAGCCAAAACATAGGTGAATGAGGCCAAGACTTGTAGGTTGGTCGGTCCCTAGGGTCAACATGCTGATTAGTTCTAGTTGCCATTCTAGACCCTTGATAAGATCATCCATAGTCTCTACATTGTAGTAGGATTGGATGGTGGTGCGATGGGAATTGAGGGCACCATAGGGAGGTTTTGCCCAATGTGAGGACAAATATGGGCCATGATCTCATGAATCGAACTCTTTTCTAGCCAATTAACAAGGGGCCCACAAAGAAAGAGAAGAGGAAAAGAAGAAAAGGAGAACAAAAAGAAAAAAAGAGAGAAGAAGAAGAAGAAGAAATGGAAAAAAAAGAGCAAAAAAAATACAAAAAAAAGAGAAGAAAAGGAAAGAAAAGAAGGAAAAAGAGGGAAGGAGGAGACGGTTCCTTGTTCTAATACTTTGCCCGCGTTGACAAACACACAAAGAGACGAACAAACCACGTCAGTCTCGACACCCAGTTGGCACCGGCGAATGAATACCTTACCCGAACCTTGCATTTGGTTTAAGGAACAAAACCCCTTCCTTGCGTTGGCACCGACCCGGTGTCGACGAACATCTCAAGAGACAAATAGACCACGTTGGCTCCGCCACCTTGTTGGCACCGACGAATGAATACCTTATCCGAACATTTCATTTGGAGTAATGAATAAACACTCTCCTTGCGTAAGCACCGACCCAGTGCCAACAAATATCTAAAGAGACGAATAGACCACGTCGGCTCCACCACCCCGTTGGCACCGACGCATGAACACCTTGTCCAAGCCTTTCACTTAGACTACGGAATAAACCACCCTTTCTTGCGTAGGCACCGACCCAGTGCCGACGAATACCTCAAGAGACAAATAGATCACATCAGCCCCGACACCCTGTTGACATTGACGAATGAACACCCCGTCCTTCCCTTCGGGTGGCGAACAACCCATTTCGACCGAGACCTTCTATCTAGGTCATTTGAAGAACAAACTCTTCTCTCCGTCCCTTCGGGTGACGAATACACCCTTTTGATTTGGACCTCTCGTCCAGATCATTTGAAAAATAAACTCTTCTCTCTGTCCCTCTAAGGTCGAATTAACCTACTCGGGTCGAGCGTCCCAGTGACATCATTTGGCAGACCGCGCGACTGGTATGGTGGAGTGATCCCCTCGTCTCTCCTTTGGAGAGGTGAGCACTCTCCTATGTGCCCTCGCGAACCCCACCGGGGTACTCCCCGAATCAACTGCTGGTACAAGCTTGCACTTCACCGAGATGCAAGAAAGGCATACCTGGCATATTGGTTGGCGACTTTCATGGTCCCGCATGGAGAGGATGGTTTGCTGAGAGCCGAGTTGCTGTGGCTGGCTTGCTTGTTGGCAAAGGGACGATAGTTAGCCTTGGCTCCTGTGGCGTTGGACAACATCTATTAGGTATTGGGAGTTCTGACTGCGCACCCAGCACCAAGAGAGAGGAGTGTACTTCTGCCGACCCACTGTCTCAGTGTGTAGGCCGGATTGCTATTTTCGGGGCTGGTGGCATGAGAGACCATGGCGAATCAGACGGCCCCGCTTTTGTTCAGCTTCACTGGACAGTCGGACGGAGATACCGAGGTATAGCTGGAGGGGGCTAGAAGAGCCCTTTGCTACCTACCCGCCTGGGGCGAGGACAGATTACCCTTTGATAGTGCCACGAGAGACTGCGGTCTTTTTTTGTGAGCTGCTGGTAGAGGGGCGACCAGCGCCCATGCCAGTCAGGGGGAGTCGGAGGCTGGACCACAGACAGAGTGGGTGATGAGCACCCAGTTGGTGGTGTTGACATTGCACCGCTCTACGACGAGTTCCTTGGGGCCGTACTACCCTCATCGGTTCACGACGAACTTGGGGTACGACCAGGGGATCCCATCGAACTGGGAGTTCCCTTTGACAGGCCGACAGTACAGAGGGAAGGACACCCACCTATTGGCGGCCGCGTGGTGGGACTTCTACTACTGTCGAGTGCCAGAGAAGGTCCTGATGCCGGGACATGGACACCGGGGACAATTCGACATCTATTACGCTAGGTGGTGGTTCGAGCATAGCCACCTATATCGGCAGAAGGCCTCCGTGATTAGGAAGGCGGAGGAGAGTCACTTGCTGAGGGAGGATCTACCTCCCATTCTGCTGGATGATGAGTACTTGAGGACCCGTGTCGCTCGGATCCATCGGGAAATCGAGCGAGTGGTGGAGCAATGGCCCCGGGGTAGCCGAGGCCCTTCATTTGGGAGTCGGGGCAATGGAGGGGCACTGAAGCCCCTGAGATAGGCACTGGTAGCCTTGGGCTTGGCCCAATGAATTGGGCCCATTAACAACATCAAACCACATAATGACTCACAAACATAGGGAAATAAGTCAAAGACCTAGGGACATGACTCAAATGAAATGGAAAATACAATGATAAGACTCAAATAAAATATAAAACTACATGTTATGACTCAAGGACATGTGAAGGACACAATGGTACATGATGACGATCCATCCGAGCTCCGAAAAGTGTGGAGGGGTAAATGATGTCCCCATCAGGGGGGGTTATTTTAATCCACCCCCACCCTCTTCTTCTTCTTTCTTCTTCCTCTCCCACCGTGAGCCCCCCTTCTCTCTCCCTTCGACCGGCGACGACCGTGGTGAGCTCCCACCAGCTACAGACGACACGGGGCGACAGCGCGACGGTGGCAGGGATGGGGTGGCGATCGAGGCGGCGTAAAGCTCATGGGATTTCGTGGAAGAACGAGGGTTTTCAAAGCTTTCATTGTGATTTCGACATTGATTCGGTAGAGCATTCGCTTCATTGAGGTAGGGTGACGGTCCCTAGCTCCCCGCATTTCATTTTCGTGGTTTCTAGCCCGTCACGAGACTGAGAGGGGCGTGTTTGAGTGGGTTAGGGTAAAACCATGATTTGGGGAGTGATCGCCCGATCTAGCAATTCATCACGTTTTTGACCGATCTGAGGCCGTAGATTCATGCCTAGGGCTATTGGGGAGCTTCCCCCATGATTTTCCCCTCTCCCGTGGAGGTATGGGGGCATGACCGACGTTTTTGTGCTTAATTTACCATTTTACCGTCGGGACGATATAGCGGTCGTTTCAGTGGCCGTTATGTGTATAACGCGCCCAAGGAGGGGTGTTATGCTCTGTGGGTTTTGAGTCTAGCCTTCGTGAGTCCCTCGAGGTGTGCATTATGTTCCCTCTTGTGACTCAAGACTTAACGCACTTGCGTCGGTCCATTAAGTGGTCCGTCATGTGACCATGGCACACCTGTGTTGGTCCGCCATAGTCTATAACGCACCAGAGTGGGTCCGTTATAAAAAGTCAATGATTAGAATGATTAGGATTAAAATGTAATAAATTTGGCCCAATAATCGTTCAGCTCTCCGTATCACTCCACTGTGGACACTAAAAAATTCTCACCCCATGTTTTCATGCAGGGGAACAAAAGAAGAGGAGAGAAGAGAAGAGAAGATGAGAAGAAGAAGAGAAGAAAAGGGAGCCCCTCTAGTGCCCTTTAGCGGCACACCCCCAGGGCTGCACCAGCGGCACACCTTGGCGCCTCACCCGGAACGCCCTTGGTGTCCCCTCAACGGCACACCCTCGGTGTGCTTCACCGGCACACCCCCGAGGTGCCTCACTCGGCACGCCCCTTGGTGTCCTCCAGCGGCACACTCTGGTTGCCCCCTCAGCAGCACACTTGTTGTGCCCCTTCTACGGCACACTTTCCTGAGCCCTCCAGCGGCACACCTAGGCCTCCCTTCCACGGCACACTTTCCTGAGCCCGTCCAATGCCTCCAGCGGCACAGCGGTGAGCCCTCCTCACCCGGCACAACCGGCAAAGAAGATCCAACGCCATGCCCTACTGTCCTTGGCACGCAGCAGGGACATCCCAGGGCTAGGCAACGTGTCACCCTCTGAGGGTGGCACGCAGGCTACCCCCTGCAGACTAAGGACAAGAGGGGTCAACTCCCGTTTAATGCCCCCGCCTTCGAGCATTCCCGCCATCGACGCCCCCTGCCTCTGAGGGAATAAAAGCCCCTCCTCTCCATGCGAACAGGGAGATATAGACACACACGTAGAGACCCAGATGGGCGCAGAGGAGAAGTGGAGAAGAAGGGAGAAGAAGCCTACTACTCGGTCCTCCATCGCCTGTGCGAAGAGAAGAAAAAGGAGAATAGAGTGAGGAAAGAAGAGAGGAAGATAGGAAGGGTGGGTGAGAGAGGGTGTGAGGTTTAGGAGGGGAAGAGCCAATGCTCCATCCCCTCTGTTGGGTCCCGTGATCAATGACACCCAAGAGGGGGGTGAATTGGGTGTTTTCAAACTTTAATAAAACTTTTGACCTCACTCTCTCTAGTGTCGTTTCATGCGAACATGCATAGCTATACTTGCATTCATGTAACATGTAATTTACTTAAAGCAGGCTAGCACTTGAGATATAGTTCCTACTGAGCGTTCGCTCACCTAGTGTTTTCCCTACTTTTCAGGTAATTCTGATGATGAGACTCATTCGGATGGGGATGGACATGAGTGAAGAGCTTAGAGCTATTCCAACCGTCAATGTGTTATCTAGTCCTATCTTTTCTATTTTCTTGAGTCATCCATTGTACTTTATCTTTTATAAAGTCCTAGTGCTTTCATCAAGAGTTGTAATTAAAGTACTTTGAAAGTCTGTGATTAATAAAGGACTTGGTTATCATTACTTGTGCGCACTCTGCCTATGTGTGTCGAATACACTTACACTCTGATTGACATGATCGAATATAACTCGTCACGTCTCCGGGTTCCTTCCGCGCTCGGGGCATGATAGTTTTTGTGGTATCAGAGTATAGGATATTCAATTCCTAGGAACCCATGTCACGCCCTGAACCAATAGCAGTGGAACGTGTCGTTTGCTCGGAATGTGGCAGTTAAACAGCCATGAATAATCAAAAGCAATCGCGTAAGACCAAAATAATTTAGACCAACAATAAAGTTCTATTTCAAATATGAGTCTCTTACAATTTCAAACTCCAACTTGCAACTCAACTACATCATAATGAAAGGAAAAGGAGGTGAAGTACTTATAGACTTAGACAAGACAACTATATAAGAGACACCATACTAGACTCAAGAAACATAAAAGACTCAGGTTAGTTTCCAAAGTTCGCTTGTACACTTGTCCCTCTCATGTGAGTCTCGGTCTTACCAGCCACCTGATTACCAGAAAAATATTGGAATAAAATTGGATGAGCGAACACTCAGTAGGAATTATATCTCTAACCCAGACTTACTTTAAGTGATTAACGAATTATGCAATATGGCATATTCATGCATGAGAAAATTCAAAGTAAAAGACAAGAGTGAAAAAGAAACAAATAACAAGAACGAACAGAACTAACTATGAACAAAAGAGTTTTCAAATGTAGACAAGAATTGTAGAACATGTTGAAATCAAATCATTAGGGAGGCGCATATCATAACTCATGAATGCAGATTTTACACAAATCAGTGCCTCTAACAGTCCAACAAGTTTACACGTCTTACTAAAACACAGACGGCATACAAAAAAATGTTGAGCAATGGAATCCAAATCTGGTTGCACTGGGATCACCTCTGAAGATCGTTGGATCTGTGTATTTCAGAGTCATGCACTGATACCAAATGTTAGGTGCAAGGTGGAATCTAGAGAGTGGGTGAATAGATCCCTTTACAAAAAATTATGCCCAATTTAAACACATAATTCAAACTAAACAGAAGCTAATACTTCAGACTCCTTTCACTGAACTGAACTGAAGATAAATGCAAATATCTGACTGAATTTAAAGTGACCAAAGCAAACTGAGCATTCACTGGTTCATGCAGAACTTCTATCAAACACTTAGTAGATGAACCCGTTCTGAACAGAAACATAATTAAACGCAATTCACATTCAGTAATTAATCAATCACAGAAGGGTCAGTCAATTGAGTTAGTACTTAGCGGAGGTTCGAGCCCAAAAACTCTCCTCACGCAAAGTGTGTGGGAACACACCTTTTGATATACCAATCAAAAGGACTTAACCAGAAACATGCAGTCCTGTAAATGCAGATCGAAATAGAGAAGGCAATCACACAACCAAACCACAATGCACAAGGATTTTTAGGTGGTTCACTCTGTGGTGAGGATACCGGAGCTAGAGATCGGCGTGATGCGGCGGAGCGTCACTATAGGACACGTGGAGCTGTTCAGGACTTGCAGACTTCCTTGTGGCTTGGAGATGGCATGGAGAGCTAGCCATGAGCATAGATACCTTTATTCTCTTCATTATGGATCTTTTTTAGGCCAAATTGAGGCCAATTGGACTTCTATTAGTGACATAATTGTGTTTAGTAGGTTAATAGGGGTTATTGGGCCACTTTCATCCAAAGCCCAAGTAAGCCAGGCGGGGAGGGGGAAGAAAGCAACGAGGTTGCCGAAGACGTGACTCGGCCGAAGCTGCTGGTTTCAGGAACGAGTCGACCACCAGTCACTGTCGATGGCTCCACGGACTGAGGTGAGCTCGGATGATGGTGAGACCAGTGTCAAAACATTCCTAGATGGCCCTTTCAGCTTGGTAGAAGGAAATATGCTGCCTTCTGGCCATCTTTATTACCTTGCCAGATACGTCGAGCAGCCCCATGATCGGGACGATCGAGTTTGGAATTTCTTCAGGGAGTTTGCAATCATCGTCTTCCTTTACTAGCTGTTCACTAGCCGAGTAAAACATTGTTGGCTGCCCCTCAGGATTAGGAACCTCATGGGTTTTTAGTAATTCAACTATTGAAGAGTCTATATCTATCAGCGGTCTTGTGATTCCCGTAGGGACTCTCACATAACCTGGCAAATCTCCGAGCTTCGGCACTTCTGGATCGGGGTGGACATTGGACGGGATTGCTCTGAGCACTCCCTCGACTTCGACAATGTGTGACACCTCTTGTGGAGCCATGTAGTCGGGCGGGGGTGGAGGGAACCAATCGTTGGCCTCTGCTGTCTTCTTTTCTTTATTCTGAGCTGGCTGAGAAGTCTGCTTCAGCCTCTCTAGGTAGAGCGAGGCGTCGAGCAAATGGCACTCGAACACTTCAAGGGGTACAAATCAGCAAAGATTCTTTCTTCTTTTCCATCCTGGGAGTACTTGATGCATTGGTGCAAAGTAGACAGGACCACTCAGTTTTGATGTAGCCATGGTCAGCCAAGTAATGCCTTGTATGAGGTGTCAGAGTTGATGACATGGAATTGCACCTAGGTGGTGAAGTCTCTCAATGACAGCTTGAACTCCGCCACACCCATGGGGACTTCAAATTTCTGGTTGAAGCCAGCAATCTTCATATCCCTGACCTCGATCAGGTGCACATTGAAGTAATGCTTCTGATAGATCGGGTAGAGGAGTATATTTACTGCCGCCCCTGGGTCAATTAGAATTCTATTTACAAGATTTCCTAGTCCTCGTTGTTGATGAAACCAGCGCCAAAACCTCCTGGGTTGGCCCAGGAGGACGTCAGAATTATTGGAGAATTTCCTCGTGATGATGACGGCCGTGGCAGGGTCGGGATCAGGACTGCTGCTCTCTACTTCTGGCAGTGTCTGGATCGTTGTTGTTGGAAGGGGAGGCTGTCACGACCACTCCCGTGCTCAGTTGATGGCGAGACTAGACCCGTTGCCTTTGTGGTCGAGCCCTCTTCGAACGGAGACTGACGGGGCCACCGGCGGAGGTCGGAGCAGATAGGGAGACCCCAAACAATGACAGGGTATCAGGCCAATCCCAGAGGGGACTGACCCAGTGCACCCTAGGGAGGAAATTTGGAACTTACTGCTCTGAGATCCAAACGAGGTCCTGCTTCTTGGGGATGAAAGGGGGCTCGTAGCAGAAGTCTTCAGCCAAATGTCGCTCCTAGATCTTCAAGGTACTTGTCGTAGCAAACTCTGCAAGGCACAATTGAGTGTCTACCAGGGAGGAACTACATAGTCTGGCGGTGAAGACTCCTCCAGGCAGCCACAAACTCAGGTGAGGGTGGGACCACCTCCGTTACGAAGTAGACTAGATGACGCTTCCAATGGTACCTCTTATGCTCCAGGGGCTCCAGGAAGAAGACGTGGCAGGCTCTACAACTGAGTGCTCCTCTGCTGCCTACGAACTGAGGTAGGGTCTGTAACTTGCCAATGGGAAATGGAGTAGGAGGAGGGTGAAATGTGGGTGGATGGATGTGGGGGTGACCCCTGACTGTGAGGGGGTCTAGGAGGGGGTGATTCAAGGTGAGGGAGTGGCAGAATGGGGTCTAGAAGGAGGTCTAGCCAGTGGAGGGAGGGGAAAGTGCGAATTTGGTGTTGGGAGGGAGAGGGAGAGGGAGATCTCTCTCCCTTGGTTTGAATGAGTGGTTTATGGGGGGGTTAATGCTGGCCTTGGGGATGGGAAGGGGTGTCTTGGAGGATGAAAGGGTGTGTTGGGAGTAGGATTCACAATTTAAACACTTTACAATCCAGAGTATAATTTCTACAAAGTATAGTCTAAAAGAAAGGAAAAGTACACAACCTTGAGGCATACCCTACCTCAAGCACGTTGGCCACTAAACACTCTGGATGCTACATTGGATCGACTACTGAACTCCAAGTGGAAACACCGCACCTGCAAAGAAGGGGTGACTCTCGTCTCATCAGCTCAGTAGGGGTCCCGCGGATCCCCACCACAACAACAACATCAAACCACAAGAACAATAACAGAAGTGGCGGTAGTCGGAAAAGTAACAACAACAATAATCACATAAGTAATTGTAGTAACAAGAGTAGTAAGGACAGCGGTTGAAGGAAACACGACTATCTAAGCTACTCCTATTCTCAACTGAAAAACCTAGACCTTACGGTTGGAACTGTCGAACTACTAGGAAAGATCCACGATACCTTTGTCATGAAAGCCCATCCTTACTGATGAGAGCCACAACCTAGCCTACGCGGTCAAAGGCACAACCTCCACTCTCGCGAGGACTAACACCTCAAAGTCGGAGAAACCTCGGTCGCGAACCAAGATGGGAGCCACGATCTCGTTGTCGTGTAAGCTCTGCATCAACTGTCGGGAGGGCCTCGACAACACTGTCGGTAACTCTACCTCAGCCAGCTATCTCTCAAGTCTCACGTAGGCGGCCTACACCCTATCCTGTAGTGGGGCGGAGACACACGCACACACCTCTATCTGGGACTGGCTAGGATCTGTGCCTATGCACCCAATAGCACTGCCGTGTCTTACAACCTGACAAGGGGTACATGCCACTGCGTTCACCAGCGGCGTACACTTGTCCTAACCAAGGCGCTCTATGCTCTAAGCTGTCCTCGCCTCTACTGCACGAGCATTGCGCACACAAAGCTGTCCTCGCCGGGCCCATCCACGAAATGGCCCCAGGACAGTACTTGTAACACCCGTATTTTAGCGAATCCGTAGTGGTTCAGATCTGGGTTCCGTCCGGTAAATTTTGACTATTTTAAGAAATTTTTGTATGTAGAGGCTCGGGTGCACTGTAGCATAGATGTGCGGTCCCGTGGAGACCGCACAGGAGGGATAGGCGGCTCTTAGTGAGCCGTCCAACAGCATAGGGTGATAATTAAATAGAAATGAGATGAAGCAAGCAAATAACGCTATCAGAATGACAAAACTACTGGTGGACGTACCTAGGTGGGTAGCCTGTCACTAGCAAGGCAGGTCCTGAATCAAATCTGACACAATGATAAATAGAATAATGCGAAGTGGATGCGTACCTATGCCTGGAAGAAGTGCGGTCGACCTCTGGCCATAGAATATAAGTGCGGTTGATGACAGGCCGCAGAAGATAGGAAGATGGCGCAGTGGACCGACCAGGGACCATGAAGAGCGGTCGCTGGAGACCCGTATAACCACTCGGGCGGCCCCCCTGAGGACCGCACAAACCACCGGGGGTAGAACTTCAACCAGCAACTTGTGACAGCTGAAACAAAAACAAAGACTGCCAAAAACTGTAGAACAGAGGGGGGTCAGCAAAACACCAACACGATGGGCACTAGGCATCCCACCGTGATCACCAGAAAAGAGGCTGTAGACAGAAAAAGATGGCCTTTTCCTCTCTTTCTTCAATGTACTGGCAATGACAACAACTAGGAGAATGATGAAAAGTTACTAAGAACCAGAAAAGAAAAGCAGAAAGAGAACATGTGATCGCCACCCAAGACCCCGCACGTGATGGACACGCCGAGTCTTAAGAAAGAGGTAGATACTCGCCTGTGAGGATGTACGGCCTTCAACAAATCGCCCCAAGTTGTGTGGCCCACTTCCCACCACAGGATGAGGATGTGCGGCCGACTGGCAACCGCACTACTCCACCAACCTTCAAACCATGGGAACTTCCTCCTCCACCCCTTCAGGTCAGCCAGAAAGGATGGGCCTCACATTGGATGATTGTTGACCTGCAAAACGGAGTGTAAACAGCAAAGAGAAACCTGAATTAGACCTCCAAAGCATAGTAAATGCTAGGAATGACAATATTAAAACCGTGCAGACCACACTAACCCCCTAGCAAAACAAAAAGAGAGAAGTTGAGAGAATCCACATTACAAAACAACTCCGCACATTCCCTCACTCTATCACAAATTAAAAAAAAAAAAGAGACTCCTCAACTCTAGCCACCCTTCTAAAGATCCTATTGTTCCATTCACCCACAGGGACCAAAGAGTGGCATGTAGTGTCAGCCACCACACAATCATATCACCCCTGATGGGGCAAGTCCTACTCCAAGAGCCGATGAAGGACTACACCTCTAACTGACGAGCAATAGTGCATCGGAACCACGAAGCCAAATCGTCCCACACCTCCTACGCATGAAAGTAGCCTACAAAGAGATGGTCCATAAACTCATCGTATTGACCGCACAAGCAACACATCACCTGGATGCCCGGAACAAAGTGAACTAGCCGGTCTCGAGTCGAGAGGCTCCCGTGGGCAATGCTCCAAGTAAGGATCTTCACCTTTAACGGACTCCGCAGTCTCCAAACCTACAAGGCGAGACTGTGACGCACCCCTCCTTTTGAGATAAAAGAGTAGGCAAACCGAACTAAAAACGTTATCTCCCTACTCTCCCTCCAAAATCACGCATCCTCCCTGTCAGAGTGCGGGGTATAATTGAGGAGGAAGAGTAAGAGGTCGTGAAACTGCTCCACCTCTGTTGACCTGAGGTCCCTCCTAGAAGTCGGCGCCCAAGTACCCCCTTAGAAGTGGGGTAATAAGCTTGGTCCACCAGTCCCCAAGGGTCAACAGAGACAACAATGAGAACAGGAAAAGTCACCTCCAAAGAGAAGTCACCGCACCACCTATCCTTCTAGAATAGGCATCGTTGTCTTTCCCTAGTCGGACCCGAACATTGGAAGATATGACATCCCTACAAAATGTCCCGCCAGATGGGAGATGTCTGGGTTTGAGCTAAGATGTCTAAATCTAAGACCCTCCTCCTGCCATAGTACCTCCGTCTAATAATGTTAGCCCATAGGCTGTCATCTCCTGCCCACAACTTCCATAGCCACTTGCACAAGAGGGCCAAGTTAAAGTCTCCCACATCCTTAATCCCCAGACCATCTTGTTCCTTGCAAGCAGCCACCCTCCTCCACCTAATATCATGCCATCCCCTACGTCTCCCCTTGCTCTCGTGCCAGAAGAATCTCCCCCAAATAGACTTCATCCTCCTCACCACTATCTTCGAGATCTAGAACACTGAAAGAAAGTAATAGGTAGACTGTCCAACACTGATCTGCATAGGACAAGTCTGCCCCCATATGATAGTAGCCTAGCCTTCCAGCCAACCAACTTAGCCTCGTATCTCTGAATTATAGGAAGCCAATCAACACTCCTTAGTGCCCGAGGTGACAAAGGGAGGCCCAGGTAAGAGATGGAGAAGGCACCAATCTGGCAACCCAAAATGCGTGCCACCATCTAAAGAGGGAAGTTCTTGTTAAAGTTAACATTCAAGCCAGTGATATCCTCCAAAAGAAGTCTAGCCACATATAATTGCTGCTCACCTCTTGCCAGGAGCAAAGTAATGTCGTCCACATACTGCAAGTGAGTAATTGAAGTGCCTCCTCTCCTAACTTGAAATCTCCTGATCAAATCTGCAGCTTCAGGTCTCTGTAAAACCCTACTCAAGACATGAGCCACAAGTACAAAGAGAAAGGGAGCCATTGGATCCCCTTGCCGAAGCCCTCTGCGACTGAAAAAGAACGAAGTCGGCTTCCCGTTGACAAGGACAACAACAACAACAACAAAATAGATGAAATACAAGCCTTGATCCAACCAATCCATTTCTCCCCAAAATCCACCTTCTCCAACACATCAAGCAAGCAAAGCCAGTTGACTCTGTCATAAGCTTTTTCAAAGTCCAACTTCAAGACAAGATCATTTCTCCTCCGAATCTTCATGACAAAGAGACACTCATGGACCACCAAAAAATTATCCAGAATATGTCTCCCCCTAATCAATTATCCCTAGTAATAGTTGGCCACCCTGTCCATAACACTATTTAGTCTCCCCGCCAACAGTTTAGTGATGATCTTATATGTATTGTTCAATAAACTAAAGGGTTTGAAATCCTTGAAATTCTGGGGTCCTTGCTTCTTAGGGATGAGGACAAGGAAGGTATTGCTGATATCTCCCAAATGGACCCTCCCCTCCTGGAACTCTCTAATTACTGCCATAAGGTCGGAGCTAATAACATCTCAATAATACTGGAAGAAGGCCAATGGAAACCCATCCGGATCTAATGCTCCGTCCCTTGCAAGAAAGAATACTGCCTGACAAACCTCCTCTGAAAAACCTTGATTGATCTCCCTCCCTCTCCTTGGGAGAAAGGCACGGGAGTAGATCTTAAGCTACCCTCGATCTGAAGTGGTCCTCCTCATAGAGTAACCTAGAGAAGTAGTACCTCGCTAGATCCTTGATCTTCTCATCTGAAGAAATAGAGAGGTCACCCACCATAATACAGATAAAGGTGTTAACTCTCCTTCTCCCTGAAGCAAATGCACTAGAAGTGGGTTGTGTTCCTACCACCCTCTTTAATCCATCTGTCTCTAGATCTTTGCCTCCAATAGATTTCCTCTCTAGAGAGGATCTCATCAAACTGACACTTCAAAGAGTCCTTGAGGCTCCTATCCTCTGCACCTAGAAGTCCCGCCTCCTCCAAGCAGTCCCTCAATTTACTGCAAAATTCTGTCCTTGGTTGTCCTTCTCGAGAAAGTTTTGTCAGCCCCTCAAGTTTTGAGAATCTACGTAGTGTGCCTCAACCTCAACAGCAAAGTAACCATAGCTGATCCACCTCCAACCTATGCATGCCAAGCTGTCCTGATAATGTCCATAAAATCAACCTCCCTAAACCAGAACCTCTGAATTTTGAAAGTGAATCTCTTGTCATGCTGCCGACTGATCTTTAGAAGGATGTGTTTATGATCTGACACAGCTTTAACCAGCGGAAGCACCTGCACATGAGGATAGTGATCCTCTCAATCAAATGACAACAAGAACTTATCCAACTTTGAGCAAGAGGCATCTGCTTGCATGTTGGACCAAGTGAAGTGACCATGTGGCATGCCTATATCCACTAACACTGCCTCCTCAATGAAAGCTAAGAAGTCCTCCATGTCCCCCACATAACCACTCTCCCCCGACCTCTCCCAAGATGCCACAGCCATTTCTCTGCAACTCCTCCACCGCCATGGTGCCCGTGATCAAGGGCTATGATAAGAAAAGAGGGGAAGGTGGCACTCACCGTGCTTGGAGTTGGGTCCATGAACCATCCCCGCATTGGCCGGCGGGGAGGAGGGGGAACTTCATTGCCACCATCGTCGCCATGGTTGTCACTGCCATCATCACCATCTCCACCGCCATGGCCTTCTCCTCCTTCTTCTTCTCCTTCTTCTCCATCGTGACTTCCTTCTTCTTCTTCTTCCTCTTGCCTTCTTTCATCCTGACCATGCTCTGCTGTCGGAGCTTCCTCGGCCACCGCAGGAGGAACCACCTCCTCGCCGACGCCATCGTGCTCTTCGTCCAGATCGACCACGGCGGGGGCCATCACCCTCTACCATTTCACGGAGCCACCGGAGCCGCCAACGTGGGCCATGGGAAGGAGTGTAAGAATGGGGGAGGAAGAGATAAGAGAGATGAGAGAAGGATGCCGCTGGTGGGGAAGGATGCAGAAACAGGGAAGAATAGAGTAGCAGAGAAATGGAGGGAGATAGAAGGGCTAAGGCTTAACAAAAGGGTTCTAGCGGTTGTGGTTTTAAACGAAATAGCACCTAGGAGCAAGTCGTGATTCATAAATTAAACGCCCGTTTGTAAGGGCGCGATTTCATGAAATTTCTAAATTTTGGAAAATTTTGGGAATTAGCAACTGTTAAGCAAGCAAGATATTATGGAAGAACACCCTTTCAAGCAGGCGCCATTTCTTTGCGTGTGTTTTGGAAAGTGCAACTAACAGGTAATTATGGGGGTGTCATTCAACGGTTATCAGGGAATGGCGACAGTGTAAAGGGCATTGTTTAAAGGAAAAATGACATCTTTCAAAGGTGTTGTTTCAAGAATTTATTAGTTTATATTTTAAACACGCTGAAACTGGGAAAACTAGTGCCCCTGAGGAAGGCATTGTTCATGGAAATCTAACATTTTGTAGCAGGCGCTATTCCTTATAGAGTGTGTATTTTTAAACAGAATCAAGCGGTATCCGGAGCTCTCGGTCGTTACAGCTATTCAATCATCGGCCTCTGTGCCGATAGCTACTCAATTATCAGCCTCTGTGTCGATAGCTATTCAATTATCAGCCTCTGGGTCGACAGCTATTCAATCATCGACCTCTGCGCCGACAGCTTTTCAATCATTGGCTCCTAGGTCTACAGCTATTCAATCATTGGCCCTCATGGCCCGCTTCTCGATTTTAGCTCTCGTAGCCTGCTTCCATTCTCTTCGGCTCTTGCAGCCTGCTCCCCAATCTTTGGCTCCTGTGTGGTCTACTTCCCCAGCTTTGGCTCTTGTGACCTGCTTCCCCGATTTTGGCTTTTATAGCCTGCTTCCTCGATGTCGGCTCCCGTAGCTTGCTTCCCCGATCCTTGGGCTCCCATAGCCTGCTTCCCAGAATTCGGCCTTCACGGCCCGCTCCCCCTTTGGCCTCCGTGGCCCGCTTCCTAGACATTTGGCTCCCATAGCCTACTTCCCTTTGGCCTCTGTGGCCTGCTCCCCGATTTTGACTCCCGTAGCCCACTTCCCATGACTTTGGCTCATGCAGTCTGCCTCCCAAATTTCAACTTTTATAGCCCGCTTCCCCAACTTTGGCTCTTGTAGTTTGCTTCTCAGAACTTCGGCTCTTGTAGCCCACTTCCCCAGCTTTGGCTCTTGCAGCCTGCCTTACATGCCTTTGGCTCCCGTAGCCTGCTTCCATTTGGCCTTCGTGGCATGCTTCCATATTTTGACTCCCGTAGCCCGGTTCCCATAACTTTGGCTCTTGTAGCCTACTTCCCCGATCTTCGGCTCTCGTAGCCTGCTTCCCAACTTTGACTCTTGTAGTCGACTTCCTTTTGGTCTTCGTGACATGCTTCCCAATTTTGGGCCCTCGTAACCTGCTCCCCAACTTTTGGCTTCCAGCCTGCTTTCCCCACTTCAGCCCTCGCGGCCTGCCCCCCCTAATGTCCCTTGGCTTTTATAGCCCGCTTCCCTAATGTCCTTTCGGCCCTTCTCAGCCTGCTTCCTTGAAGCTCATCCAGGGAGGAATGTCGGTGCTTGAATATCGAAACAGGTTCATGGAATTAGGCCATTATGCACCCCATGTGCTGGCGAGTTAAGCATTGAAGACGGAATAGTTTCTTCATGATCTTCATGCTGAATTAAGGTAGCCGTTGATTGTTGTTCGCGTGACGAATATGAATGAAGTATATCAGGCTGCGGCAGCGTTGGAGTTGGATTTGATGAGATCCCAAACTTCTTCGTAGGCAATGTCAGTTCAGCCGACAGTTCATCTTCTATCTGGTTATCCGCCTCCTGTTCAAGGTTTTTCTTCAGCCACCCCAGCTGCTAGTGGTGTTGCTTTCTCGGGCAAGTCCCAGTTCAGGAGATTCAAGAATAAGAATAGGTTCAAGAAGTGATTTGACCAGTAGTCATCGTCCAGTGTAGTACAACAGTCACCTCCTTCCTTCCAGCAGCGCCAGAGTTTTACTAAAAGCCAATTCAAGGGTTGTGCGTGGTGTGGTGGCAGCCACCCAGGCAAACCATGCTCTTTACCGGTGGTATGTTTTCGATGTGACCAATCGGATCACATGGTGAGAGACTATTATTTGAGAGTGATTCTAGTGCAATTCGCTCTGGTAGCTCAATCTCAACCATCTCAATTGCAGTTTAGGCCTCCACTCCCACCACCGCCTCCATCTCAGCAGTTCCAGTAGATTCACCCACAAGCTTCAGCAGCATCTTCCTTCCAGTCCTCTACAGCTACCAATAGAAAGCTAAAGGGCAAGGTAACTCATATTTCGCGGGCTGAGGCTGTGGCTTCAAATCTTGTTGAAGGTACTATTACTATTTTTGGTTGTGCAGCTCGTGTTCTATTTGATTCAGGTGCTTCTCACTCCTTCATTTATGAGGATTTCATTGCATGTATCGAGGAGCCCATGATCGTGATAGCTTGTGATTTAATTGTTGAATTACTATCTTGGGATTTTATGGCTACCCATTATGTCTTGAAGACTCGCCTGTTGTCATTAGTGATTGGCAATTGCCGGCGAGACTGAATTCAGTCCATCTGTCACTGTCCTTTTATGTCATCACTCTTCAAGTTGTCCGGCAAAAATCCTACAGCATCTCTCCTAGACTCAGAACATTGGGGGGGTTAATTAGGTACATGTCCATGGAGGAACTCTGAGACAACCCCAAAATAAGAAGGATGCGCACAGAAGTGGCAACATCCAAGGATGCACATGGAAGCGGCAACATCCTATGACACGAATTGAACACGGACAACCCCGAGGACTATTGGATCTCTAGTTTTGATGATGACACACTATGAATCATAATGTAATCAATATAAACTCTAAGTCCTGAATATTGAACAGATTCACATTCATGGTACCCAAATTAACGGGTCGAAGCACAAGTGGTGTGCCTCGACGTAGAAGTTATCTTCAGAAGTTTGCATTCATTGGCTGTACCGACACAGTCGAAGGACTACATCGACGCACTAAAAGGCGAGCGCACAAACAGATTGTCCAGAAGCATTGTATCTTCACTTCTGCACTGACGCACTCAAGGTAATGCATCGACGCGCCAAGCCAGTTCTCATCTAGTGCATCGACGCATCACAAAGCTGCATCGACGTATCAAGTGTAGGATATGAAGTTCAGTGCCGCCACGTCGAAGCCTCAAGATAATGCCTCGATGCGCCTAGTCTTCTACTAGGGAACTCAAGCATTTTAGTTAAAGTCTTCTCTTCTTCTACAACACAATGACGTTCAAGACCTCCGTGTCGAAGCTATGAAGTGTCAACATCTATCTAAGCTCAGTTGTGGGAAAGGGTGCATCGGCCTATCTCTTAATGCATCGATGCACCAGCACATACAGGAAGGACTATCTTCGAAGACAGCCTCGACCTATCTTCCAGGCACGTCGACACCTTGATACATTCCAATAGAGCACGTGACAACTTAAAGGAATCAGGAGCTATCAAACTCAAGAGGATCTCTCACATTAATAGGCCACCTGGCAATCTCTGATGAATGACTCTAAGGAAGAATATTCTGAATTTACACCTGGACCAATCAAATGCTGTGAGTTTCATCCAATAAACTAGTCAATTGTTGAGACATAGACTTCTGTTCTTCTCAGATGATCCTCATTTCTTCCCTGAGATTCTATTGTTCTTTCCTGATGTCAAAGGCATGTACCGACATCTGAGTTGTTTTTAAATGTGTTTCAGCTTGATTCTATCGTAACTTGCTCAGAATGAGTCCAGCTTGTTCACTTACATGTAGCAATAAGTCCATGAAACCATGCAGTTGTTCATCAGTTCTGTATTTTTCCCTTACGAATTTTTCCCACTGACTATTAACAGTCTGCTCAATATGTACTAGTCTGGCATCAATCCTTTCAACTGTAAGATTTAATTGCATAATGGAGGAGTTTATATTCTTGAACTGTGACATCAAAAGTTTTACCAAGGTAGGATGTATGTCAGATACATTGGGAGCTGAGCTTGGTCCTTCTGATGTAGATGTGTGAAATTCAGGTGGAGTATGTGGCTCCTCAGGAGATAAGGGTGGCTGTATGCCAAAAGCCATCAAGGGTCCATGATATGTGTCTTGTGGCACTGCAGCCTCTTCTTGTTGCTCTGCCTGCTCTATCACTTCTGGTTGCTATTCCTATCGCTCCTCTTGCTACATCTCTTCCAGCTGCTCTAGCTGCTCAGCATGTTGCTATTCCTCTTGCTGCATTTCTTCTAGATGCTCTAGCTGCTCAGCATGTTGATGTTCCTCTTGCTGCTGCTCATATTCTTGTTGGTGTTCTTCCTGTGGCTGCTCTTCTAGCTACTCATCATGCTACTATACTTGCTATTCTAGTGGCTGCTCTTATTGTTCTACTGCCTGCTCTTGTTGCAACTCTTATTCTTGTTGCATTTCTGCCATCTACACTAGCTATTCATCATGTTGCTGTTCTTCCTGTTGTTGCTTATGTACTTGTTGATGTGCCTCCTGTGGCTGCTACTCTTCTTACTGTTCTAGCAGACACTGTACTTGCTACAGTTCTGGTTGCTGCTCTTGCTCTACTTGCTATGGCTATTCTTGTTGTTAACAATCTAAATTACAATCCAAATAAAATCAAATCAGCACACATTGCACACAAATAGAGTCTAAATAAATATGATAAATGTTAAGACTAAAGGGGGAGTCTCCACGCTGTCTCCGAGCCAAATAGAAGCTGTCGTGGCTCGCATGGTGCTCCGTGTATGGTACCGGTCGCTCACTGACCCGGACCGCTCGTGTGCTCGGGTGTCCGCACCAAGGAGAGGCCGGAGCAGAGAGGTAGGGGGTACGTAGTAGCAGGGTATCAGGATTGGATTTCTGTGGACTGACCTGTGCACCCAGGCGAGAAAATTTGGAACGAGCAGTCCCGACCTCCGAATGGAGCTCTGTCGACTGGGTTGGAAGGAGCACTAGCAGAAGAACGCGCCGGCCAAGTAGCGCACCTAGGGGAGTAGGGATGTGGCCGTAGCAGCTTCTGCACTGGTGCTGCTCTGCTCTGGTTGGTATAGAGTTCTGGGCGTAGCAGCGGGAAGATGACGCTGCCACGCGCACTCCTGGAGTCAGAACGAGGCGGGACCAAAGCTGTCACGTCCGTCTACCAGTCTTCTTCAATCTCCAACCAGGATGGTCTCCAAGAGAGGTCGGAGCAGAGAGATAGGAGATGAACAGTAGCTGGGTGTCGAAGTTGGTTCTGGTTGGACTGACCTGCGCACCCGGGAGAGAAAATTCGGCACGGACACCCCCGGATCCGAATGATGCTCCGTCAACTGGGTTGGAAGTAGGACTGGTAGGAGAATGCTCCGGCCAAGCAGCCCACCAAGGGGAGCAGGGATGCAGTTGTGGCAGCTTCTGCACCGGTGCTCAGGTATCCCCACGGATGCCAGTTGCGCACTCCAGCGAGAATGGACCTCCCAGACAGCCATGAACTTTGATGAAGGCGAGATCACCTTGTAGTCGAAGCTGACCTGGAGATATTTCCGTCGGTGTATGGTACACCCCCAGTGGATGCCGGATGACCTCGGGGTAGCCTCTGCAAAACAGGGCTTTCTACTGCTCAGATTTCCAGACTGGTGGTAGCAAGATTTCAAGTATTTCAAGTAAAATTATCATGGGGACCACTCTAGTAGTATCAAGTCATGTCACAAGATAGTGGCTACTTATTTATTCAAGTACTTGCCCATTCCAGGTCACACAAGTCAAGTCAAGCACGAGAGAGAGAGATTGTGGAACATCATAATCAAGATAGTCATGCACTCCGGTGTAATGCCACACCGTAATCATTCATCTCTCATGGGCACAAGTACTTTCGGGTGCTCCTCCCAAGACCAGATTGGGCCCTATATGTGCAGGCATTGGTTGTGTGATTTGACATCCACTATAGTTTTATTAGCCAATAGAATTCCAAAAGAAATAAGTCATTGTAGGATGTTAAGGTAGATGTACGAAATTTGAATTTCAAGGCAGAAATCGCGTGTAGAGATGACTTAGCTAAAAATTCGAGACATATTCATAAAACTGGGTAAATGGCATCCGCCAGAGAAGCCGCAGAATAGAATTGGTGTCCATAGTAATGGGCGCTCATTCTGGAAATAGATAAATAGGCACGAAGTAAATAGCATCCTCTAAACAGGGTGCTATTTGCTACTAGCGTCTACTACCCTGGGCACAGATTACCAGAAAGTGACATTTTCTTAAAAATGTCAGAAACGACATTAATTAGGGGCCAGTTTGTCATGTTTCTTCAGAGGGACATGACTGTGACACAGTGTAAGGGTTTTTAGGGTACAACCTACTCGACTGTCTTGAGGGAATCGAAGGCTAGCGGATACTTCCGGAGGTCTCTAAGATGAAATTGTTAGTCTGAAGGAACGAAAAGTCCAACGGAGAGCTCAATCACCGCGGAGAGTTAAGGGTAATCGATTGAACCAAAATAGGGACTTCATCTACGGAATGGGATGAGAGTGCCAAGCGATACTCCACAACAGGGGTTGAGAAACTCAGGAAAACCAGTTGATCAGAAAATGGTGTCCTGTATCATAGGCGCTAATTCAATTAGCGTCTGAGATACTAGGTGCTCATTAACATTTTTATTTTTCATTTTAAATGACGTCGTGACCTTTATGGTACGACGGGTTTCGGTCCCGACCCGAATCACACAATCATCTGACGAAGTCAGATCGAGCGCACCATGGGCTTCTGTGAAGCCCGAATAAATCGTCACTTTGGTGACTGGCACGCCCACGCACTTAACAAAAATCAACAAACGAATAAATCAATTTAATTTAATAAAAAAGTGCGTCCACAGAACCGTAACACCTGAAAACAAGGGGTGAGCCTCTTATCACTGGCTTAGTAGGGTCCCGCGGAACTCCAACCGAAAACAACAGTAACGAAAAGCAGCAGCAACCGCAATAGGAATAGCAGCAACGGTAGGAAAAGTAACTCGGTGACCGGTAAAATCTCGACTCTATAGCTACTCCTATCGGAACGAAAACCAATGCCCCGATCCCACGGTCAGGGTACTACCAGAATGCGGACCACCCTAGTCACGCTACTCGAAAAATGCCACGACACCTCCGTCGTGGAGGCCTGTGCTCACACACGAAGGCCCACTCTGAAACCATGTGGTCCAAAAATACGGTCACGACCTCACTGTCGTGGACTCTATGCCAGCTAGGGAAACCCTCGGTGACGCTCACCGGAAACCCTAGACCTCGGCTCGGAAAAACACCCGAACCACACACGAAACCCCGTCTCGTAAACGGATAATAGAAACCCGCGACACGACAATTCACGTCACTTGATGGGAGTACCACCCACCAAAAGTAAGACTGAATGCATCCATTGATGACTTAGTCCGCACCTCAGGTGCCTACCTACGACGTCCTAGGTGGAGGCTAAGACACCGTACTAGTAACCAGGAACACAAAACAAGGACTAACTGAGGTTGCGCTCGTCAGCGCGGGTCTGACACCCTCAGTCTCGTGTACACACTCAGACCATACGTCCTAGGCCTATCCTCTAGCTGGTTATTCCCCCTAAGCCCGGACTTGGCTGTACGTGGGGGCCCTACGGTAACCAGCCTAACAACCGTCTCTCTCGGGTACGCCGCTCCACCACTCCCGGGTGCCTCATCTCACCAGGAATCCGTTGACGCCTTCTGCGTCGCCATCCGTCGCCATCTTTCTCGATTTCTGTGCAATTCTTCTTTTGGGAGATTTTGAGGTTTATTCTCAATTTACGTGCCTCTCGTTTCTTAGTCCAGATGGCTGCTGATCGAAGCCGGAGAGGTACCATTGGATTGGTCACGTCGCGAGGATCGTGTTGACGCCTACCATTCCTCGATTCGCGAAACGTGCAGTCGAGCCGGGTCGGGAGGCACCGTTTCTCCCTCTCGCCAGTTCGCTGTCGTATCGCCGTTTTCGCCGTCATCCAGGTAGGGGGATGGATACCTTATCGTGTTAGGACACCGCCGGTACCACTTGCACCGTGGTCTGATGCCTGTTGCCTTGTATTTCGTGCATGTTCCTGTTTAGTGTATTTTATTTCATTTTTAGCCTTTTTATGTTGAAATCAAGTCCATGGGCATCATATTTCATTTCTAGTGGCATGCTTAGGCTTGTATGATCGGTATGGGTTGGCAGGTTCAACAGCTTTTGTATTCCGTCAATTTTGCGTCCCCCATCGATTTCGATCGATCGGGAGGGGTTTCCGATTCTGACGTCCGGAGTCACGAAACCCAGGTGACATAACGCGCCTGGCCCGGTGCATTATGGTCATTTAACGCACCCCTAGAGATGCATTATGTGGTCCGTGTCTGAGTTTCCTGTGGATTTTCATGTTCGAGTGGCTTTAACGTGCCCCTCCTGGTACGTTATAGTCCTTTGTCTTGAGTTAAAGGTCCGTTGCCTTTAACTCCCCTTCCCCTATGCGTTAAATTGGTATGACGCCCCTGTTAAGGTGTGTTATATCCCATGGTTTTCTGTGGAGTTTAGTCGTTCTGGTGGGCATAACGGCCCATGAGAGGTGCGTTATGTCCGTTCTAACGCCCCACCCTCGGTCCGTTATATCTCCTTATCTGTGCGTTGTGTGCATGTTAACTTTAACACCCTTGATCCAGTGCGTTATAGTCCTATGGCGCACCTGCCCTGGTGTGGTGTGAATAGATTGCACTCACACCAGACTTTACAGAACTCCCCTTGATAAAAACTCCCCCTGTCTCTATGCATCAGCCACAAGTGAGTCTGTTGTTCTTGAGACATGTACAAGACAAGATTTGAGCCTCTGACACACAATTATCAAAACATTCTTAAACACCTTAAATTTTTGAATCAGGAAAATTTTTAGAGAGGGATTCATTCACCCCCCTCTGAATCCTACGCATTGATCCTATCAAGGGGGACTCAACCCTAGCTCCCGGAGCAACCCGGGTTCAGCTCTAAGTCTACGTTGGCAAGGGGAAACTGAAGGATAGCATCTATCTTCCTACGATCTTCGACATTGGCCGGGGGCTTCCTGTCAGCCCAGACATGGCGGAAACCCCTATGCCTCCAGATGTCGGAGGAACCACGGTCACTAGATCTGGTGATATATACATGCCGCTGCGACCAGCCCTTGAGGTTAGCGGCGGCAGCGGATCCCTGGTAGCTCGAGCCTTGAAGTATGCATAAGCTGTATCAGTCGGGCACTTCTGAAGGTAATAGAAGTGGCGGAGGAGATGGACGTTGGGTTCCACCGATGCTCGCTGGCACGCATAAATAAACCCACATAGGATATGGTAGGAATTGGGGGATAGCTCCTCTGGATGCTGGCCATAGTAATGGAGGATAGAAGTAATGAAAGGATGGATGGGAAGACGAAATTCCCCCTGGAAAGACACTACCGGGACCATGATACCCCCCAAGATAGACTTAGTCAGTCATCATCAATAGTCGGGAAGATAATGTCAAACTCGGGTGGAATCTAAAAAGCTTCCCGTGACCTGCAAATCACCCTATACGCGATTAGCGGTAGGGAGCGAGGACGACTAGCGTCTGCGCTTGAGGTGCTTGGGACACTATCATGATCGGGATCCACTTCTTTGACAAAAGATGTGGGACTGACACGAAGGGTTCTCCTATGAGGAGGCTTGACTGCGGGAGCTTAAATATGTAAGGGGGGAGAAAACCCTCACCAAGTGGAGGAAGGAGAAGAAGCCTACGGCGATCATGGCAATCGACGGGGAGTAAAGGGAGTCTTCGGGGGAATCCCACTATGACTCTTATAACTGCCCATGATAGGCCGATGATTCCTAGCCATAGGGTAGGTGAAAAGGCACCCGTCACTGT
Source organism: Amorphophallus titanum (assembly GCA_024336825.1). Classification (NCBI taxonomy): domain Eukaryota; kingdom Viridiplantae; phylum Streptophyta; class Magnoliopsida; order Alismatales; family Araceae; genus Amorphophallus; species Amorphophallus titanum. The sequence goes on from JANBPO010008741.1 coordinate 948,942, forward strand.
CATGGCACGGTTGCCCACGCTGAGTGTCTGTTCGGAGCCCACGCTCCCAAACAAAATTGGGCCTCTGTTATGGTGACAGGCATGGCACCTGCCACCGCCAGAGGAACCTTGCGCGCCATGCATACTGCTAGTATTCGCACTACAGGAGGATCGACTTTGAATATTGCACTCCCATGGACCTCTCTCATGTTCAACTCTCAGTCCCCTGCAAGGTGCTCGACAACTGAGAGTGGGGGGGGGGGAGTGAGGAGGGTAAATTCGGTTTGACCCAGGACTGGCCCAACGATGGTAGGCCTAAACTAGGCCCGCTTCTATAGCCCACCCAAGAGGTGCCTGGCGGTTACGGCCCATCAGGAGCGGCCCAATCTGACTTGGCCTCGGATTCAACATTGTACTAAAATTGTGGCTCAAGCACGGTGATCACCGGAAGACCCTCTGACGACCGACTGTTACCCTCCACGACGTCGGCCTCAACCCCATAACGGGCGAGCACGTCCCACGAGTGCCGTAAGACTTGCTCTGGAACTAGCCGATGCCGGGACAATCGCCCTCCAATGGAAAACTCCCGCCGCTATAGCGGGAAAGCATTATTCCCCCATCTATATCTTTCCCTATCAAGGATAAGGTTCCTCGCTCCAGGGCAACCCCGATAAAAAGGACACCAGCGAAGAAGACACGGTGGTTTATTCTGCCAAGATCCCTACACAGAGAATTGAGCTACAACAACAAAGAGGCTTCGTTATGCTACATGTAGAGAGAGAACCACTCCTCCACGACCTTACCACCCAGTGAGCACCCTCAGGGTGTCCACTGGGAGCGACGAGCACTCATCGAGAGGGCCTAGATGTCTCTCGGATCCTCTACTATGGCCTCTCTCCCTCTCCTATGCTCTTCTCTATTCTCCTTCTCGAACCATCGCTAACTTAAGCATCGGAAGGTTGTCCCCTGGGTAACACCCGGGGCTCCTTCTGATGTCTCTGGCTTCTAGTGTTTGCTGGCTTCCACAGGTGCAAGACGACTTCCCTGCTCAATAAATAGAGAAGGTGGTACGTGACATAGGAATCATTTTTCTATCTCCACATGGAGAGAGAGAGAGAGAGAGAGAGAGAGAGAGAGAGAGAGAGTCCACCTATTTGAGGGGCAAGTCGATGTCTTCTTTATGAATGCTATATAAGGTCAACCCAATAGGGAAGGAAGCACCTAGAATTTGCCATCCATGAGGCCCAAGATGTTTAAGTCTGATGGGTAGCTTGGTGTTGCCCATTGTTGATCCTCCAACAAGCAGCCCTATCTAAGAACACCAAACTCTAACCCTTTGGGCCCAAAGTATGGCAAACCAAGAGGGGGTTGAATTATGCTTGCTTACTACAACATCCAATGTTTCGGAAAACACGTGATCTAAATCAACCTCTCTTAATGTGGTTTATTAATTCTAAATTCAATTTACCAATAATATATGGATTCTTTTAGCCCTAAGATGATGATAAAGCAAGTGTTAATTTCACACCAGAAGGAGAGGGAAACATGGATCAATCGCACAAATGAACACAGATTTTTATAGTGGTTCGATCTCAACCCTTGAGACCTACGTCCACTCCCGTACCTTGGGTGAGACTTTTCCACACACTATCAATATGATAAACACACACATGGGTGAATCACGATGTTGTGGGCATCACTCACACATGCACACATAAGATCAACTCAAGTACATTAGTGTCTTCTTCACTTGTTACAATGAAGCATTTATAAACAAATATAAAGTAGTATGAGAAGCTCTCCCTTAGTAGATGTCACATCTTATCACTTGGAGAGCGCACTTTAGAGGATGTAAGATCATCCTCAAGTCCTCCTCTTGATGTAGATCAACCTTAGAGCCGTAGGAGGAAGAAGAACGAAGCACCTTGCAAAGAACCACAAAAAGCACAAGAGTTGCCACAATAGATTCGTTTACTTAGGGTTAGAACTTTGAAGAACATGATATATTTATATCATAAGCCATAAATGATTTTTAGGTGGTTCGGGACCATGACGGGCTCCCTACGTCCACCCCTCACCAATCTCGGTGAGGCTTCACTAACATGCTACGCGATGTAGCAACACGGGGATGAACCCCAACACCACACACGCTGCTTTCGCAGCAAACCACACACGAGGCCTAGCCTCGAGATGCTACCACGCAGCACACACACACGCACGAACACGGGGAGCTCACCCTGACACTCAGTCCCCACACGGAGACACGGCTCTATACACACACACTAACATATCAACTTTAGAAGGATGAAATCAAATGTTCAATACATGCTTAACACAGAGATTGATCAAATGGCAATAATAAGGAGGGATATTCAAGAGGTTTCTATTTATCTCCCTATGGATGAAGACCCTGGGTGATCCTTTCTTGAAGCTCTCAATGGTGGGAGAATGATGTAGTAGGCTTCAATCTCAGCCAAACTCCCTCTTCTTTACTTCCTCTTCTTCTCTCTTGTCCCCTTGCTTAACCAGCTGTAGGACTGACTTCAAGATGCTGAATGGAGGCTTCTTCCTGTCTTCAATCATCTTCAGCATGCCAGGAGAGGAGGAAGACGAGTTGCGGCCGTGCTCTCCCTGCAAAATGCCCAAAATCGGATGAGATAAAACCTTTTTCTTCTTGTTGTATGAAATAAGCCTATCTTAAACCTTATATAGCCCAATGGATGAAGGGCAACATGGTGGGAACATTCTCCCTTGGACCAATCATTGAGGGGCACAAAAAGAATGGAACCAAGTTAGGGCATCGAGCCCAAACGAACCAACAAGTTTTCTGATCATCGAAAAGTGTCGACTCTTTGAATCGACACTTGCAGCCGGGCATGACTTGTATACCAGCCATAAGGCACAGTGTAGAAAATGTCGACTCTTAGAGTCAACATTTTCTACTGAGAGTCTTAATATTACCAAAAATAAAACGGTGGGAACTAAATGTCCACTCAAGGAGTTGACATTTATACCCGGTGCATCTGAGAGCCACCAAGACAGAAGAGATGAGAAAATTCGACAGAGTCTCCCCTTAGTCGGGAGCATCCCAGAGCAACACGGGAGCACGTCCACACACTAAGGAGGGATGGTCCCTAAAAATAGGGCCATAGGTGATACACCTAGGCCGAATGGACAATGGGGAATACCAGTTTTGAGGGCTAGCCTACTAGGAACCTCCCCGAAGCCATTGGGTAAAGAAGGGCGACCCCCTTTAGAACATGATGAACAAGGCTTCAAAGCTTGCCCCTGGGTTGCTTCGCTATGACACGGCCTTCTGAAACCCCACGATGGCTGCCATCTCACCGCGTCGAAAGAAGAAGAGAGGGGGGGATGCCCCACTCCCTCCATCGTGTGCATCAAAAGAGGAAAAGAGGGGAAGAAGGCTTCTCATAGGCCAAACCCTCACCGCCAAAAGAATATGGCCACCGCCGCCAAGAAGAAGCCTCGTCGCCGGAAGGAACAAACCCTCATCGCCGCGGAAGAAGGGATCGGGAGGATGAAGAAGACGAGGGGTTAAAGAAAACCCTATGTTAGGGTTTAAAAAGAAAATAAGGGGGAGGGTGAGTCAGTGCCGGCATCACCGACTCATCACTCCGTCTTTTCGCTAGCCTCGTCACCCACTCAAGGGCCGCCATGGCCACCGAATCAAGTGGTTAATCCACCACCGATTCAAACGCACCCATGGCGTCATCGACTCAAGCAAGCTGAGGCGTCACCGACTTAATGGGAAGCCACTGACTCAACAGCCGCATGTGCCACCGAATCAAGGTGCCAAATGAAGTGGGCCCCACTTGTAGAGGTCCCAATAGAGCATACACATCCGCAGACCCCACTCCGCTCATCCCTCGCTTGCGACGTCTGCGACTGGGGGGCATTTGTTGACATCCAAAATATGACCGGATAATGATTGTGTGCCTGAAGGAGTCAACTGAAGGTCAAAGATGAGTCTGCTCAAACCACTGAAGCCCCAGGTCACCTTATAAGAAGTCCTGGGGACCATACATTTCATTATCTCGGGGTAAAAACATCCATCACAGATTTTGATGATTCCAATATATTGTGTATCTTGTGCTTAATGGCGTCTCCACGTTAAATAAGCTAACATGATGATATCTTATTTTACAGGTTGAAAGTCAATGATCTTTCATGAATACACACTCCACGCTACGAAACGTACCAACATGGGGACGAACCCCAACCACACATGCTGCTTCCGTAGCAATGTCCACACACGGGGACAAGCCCCAACACGCTGCCACTGTAGCAGACACACACACACGTCGGGGAACACACCCCGGACACTTAGACCACACGGAGATGTTGCTCCATCCACACACACGATGATATTTTGAGTTTAACAATCACAAGGGACATGCAATAAATGCCCACAATAATATGTAGAATATGATAAACTATGAAGCATACAAGAGAGTAAACAAAGATAGGATGTAGAAATATCCCCTCTATTCTCCAGTAGCTATAAGCGCATCTTTCTTGAAGCCTAGGTTGGAGAAGATCTTATCCGCAGCTGGTTGGAGTAGTAGGTCATCCTCATTGACGATCTAACGGATATTCCTTCAAATCCCAACTCCAATCGAGCCTGCACACATCAAGAAAAAATCAGTTAATATGCTCTATAACTATATCTTGGTTAAAAGGGACATCACAAATGAATGAAAGCAGATGTATATATATATTCCCCCATGAATGTGCCACAACTCCCTTCAATCAGTAGGTAGGGTGGGCTGGAAATGATAAACCAGAGTGGAAGCAGCCCGGCTTGAGGTTTCAAACGCCCAACATCTCGAACGGTGAAGAGCAGTGGCTGTAGCTCCAAGAACAAGACTCGGGTCGTGAACGGTGCAATCTGCAGCTTCTTCCTTCTCCTCCTAGAGTGAGCACACCTCCTCCTCATTCTTCTTCTTCTTCCCCTCAGGTTGATGTGAGCCATTGCTTGCGATGAAGATGTCTTTAGATTCATCACTTCATTCTGCTTGCAACTCTCTTCATCAGTGAACTTCAAATCTTGATGGAAGTAGATCGGATCTTGCGTTGAAGTAGTCCTATACCCAAGATCGGCTATGTGTGGTAGATTTTCTAAGATCTGATAAATTTCTAGATAGATCTAAATCCATTGTGGCTATTTCTTACATTCATTTTTAAATCAGCTAAGATTTCGTTAAAGTTTGTAATCACCCAATTCACCCCCCCCTCTTGGGTGTGATTGATCGCGGTACTTCAAAACTGTCATGTACATCATAAGTAAGGGGGTGGGTGTACAAGTAACTCTCTAACTCTCACCACCACCCTCCTGCTCATCCCTCTGGCCGTCCCTCTCCTCTCTCCTAAGATGAGGATCCCTAGGGGGCCTCCTGGAGCTCTGCGAGGCAGTACTCGCCTCACCCTGCGGCGCTTGACCAGCCTCGGTGGCGCGACGACGCTCCTCGACTGAGGAGACTAGAAGGCTACCCACAGAAAAGGAACCAGACTGACAGAGTCGCACCCCACGCTCCTTCACCCTTTGGTAATGCTCCTCGCTCTCTCGTACCCTCTGTTTCGCTGTGTTGAGACTCAGTCAGAGCTCAGTCATCTGGGCCTCCATAGACCTCCTCTCTCTCTCTCTCTCCCTCCCTTCCCCTCCCTCTCCTCTCTCTCTCGCTCTGCCTACCTCCACGCCACCTGGAGGGTGAACCTTAGCTCCACGACGTCGCGGGGCATCTCCTCAGCATCCTATCATCGCCACTCCTCCTCCAACTCTACTATCTGGGCATCGCGCTCTGCCACGGTGGCAGCCCGAGCGTCACGCTCCTCCTCGGCCTGAACCACCCGGGATAGTGCATCCTGGATCTCCACTACTTGCCAAGGATCAATCATCTCTCAAAATCAAAAAAAGAGAGGAAATGTGTAATGAAGGTTCGAGGCAAGCAAACACTCACCCGAGCCGTAAACTCGCACTCGGCCTCCTCAGCGCGGGCCACCGCACCGGCCAGCTGCTCCTGGAGGGAGGTGACCTCTGGAGGAGGAGCCTGGGAGCTGGAAGATGCCCCACCTACCATCCCCACTATCGCTGCCAGCTGGGCATGCTAAAACCTATAACTTGAACTATGCATGAACAAATATGCACGGAGTTGAGTTTTATTGCATAAGAGCTTTATTGTAGAAGAAATTAAGCTGTGAGGAACATAGTAAATAAAAGGATGTTAGATAATACATCAACCAAATTAGATCAACCAAATTTTGACAAGTAGTGTGTGACATCATCAAAATCGTAGGAATACAATAGTTCCCATAGAGCCGATTTTGTCATTGGAAGGTGTGATACCTTCATTTCCAACTTCGCAACTGGAGTCTTTCTTGTTCCTGCCCGATGAGGGTGCAGCGCCCGTCTGGTGGTCGCTCGTGCTATGCTTCCCAAGTGGGTATCTTCAGATAGGGAGCCTTGGTGATCCAGTGAGAGTCTCAGGGCTTGACCAAATTATGGAGCAACTACAACCCTTGCCCCTAGCTCTTAAGTAGAGGCTAGTTGAGGACATTACTGATGACGGGGTAGCTCCCTCGACAATCGAAGAGACGATGGTTGAAATGGGCAACTCTCTGGCAATCACCGTTGTGGCAGAGCCCGAAGAGGTTATTCAGGAAGAAGGGCAAGAGGTGCCTTCCCCTGCAGGTTAAGAGCCAATTTCACCTCCCGCAGAGGATTCCATCCTCGCGATTGAAGTGAGGGCTAAGACCGCAGCTATTGTCCCTACCTTTCCCCGGCACTTGGATGAGAGTGGAGGGGAAATGACATCCGCTTCGAGAGAGATAGTGGTGGCTACGAGCCCCTCAACAATGTCGTCGTCGTCCTCGTTCGGACCCTCTGATGCACTTTGGGCCGAGATTGATAGCAGGGTAGAATTTCATCTTCCCGAAGTAGCACCTCTGGGCCTGCAGTCTTCGGATGAGATGGTGTGGCACTTCCTTAATGAGCTATGACAAAACGTGCTGACACATCCCAGCTTAACTTATGCACAACTGAAGGAGATAGCCGAACTCATCTCTATAGTGCTTCAAGGTTTCGGGTGCCCCTTGGAGGAGTGGACGCAACAGGTGACTCTACTGCTGAAGTTTGTGAACTGCCTCTTCAAAGGAAAAACCAGTGTGAAAATACATACTTCTGCCTTGTCAGACCAATTAGTGGACAAGAAATTTTAGAGGGAAAGTCCCGTCTACTAGGAGATCAAAAAGTGGCGCACCTCCATGCGCATAGAGGTTTGTGCAGGCGCCTAAAATTCTAGGGAGAGCTATTGCTGTGAGGGGTGTGGATTGGAGAGACCGAGCTGCAGAAGTGAGTGTGGCTGCTGGTTTTGCTGGCGTTCCTTGGAGAAGAAGGAGAAGACCTCAAGGAGCCCGAGCTGCATCCAGAACCAAGGTGAAGAAGAAAGAAGAAGGAGGAGACGGCAAGAGCTCCAAGCCCTTCGTGAAGATCCGATTCAAGGCTGCAAGTCTATCATCCACTTGTTCATCGTCTTGCACAAAAAAGTCATCACCAAAGAAGCAATGAACCTCAACGCAGCAAGTCAAGCTCTCCACATCTCAGATAAGGACATTTGCATTATGCATTGAGCTTCATTCTTCCTGTCTGAGATTTTACTTTGTTCTTTTTCTGTTCATTATTCTATTTGCTAAAATTGTGAGCCATCCCTAATGGTTGTTTTAGGAAGACTATCACAGAGTGTCTCTGGTCTGTGGTAGGCCGTGTGTGCCTGTTGCTGTGTTATCAGTGGTTTAGTGCAGTGGCACTAGGGAAGCCTCACTTGGTTTAAGTGAGGGGTGGACGTCGGACTAGGGTTTGAGTTCGAACCACCTTAAAAATCATCATTCTTGTGGTTTGGTTGTGTGTTTGGCATGTGCTAGATGCTTGCCTAGGCTCGTTGTCTATTTACATTCCTTCATCTTGCGGGTAGGTTCTTACTTTACACACTAGCTATTTTTATTTCGATGCAATCCTTTTTATTTCTTGAAAAAGTGGGGTAGATCTATTCACCCCTCCCCTCTAGATCAGCCATTCCCACACAATACGTGGTATCAGATCCAATCTCTCATGATGGGGTCCAACGACCTAGAGAGAAATGGTGGAATGGCGTCCAAGGTACTTATGCCAGCAGGCTCTTCTTTCTACTATTTCCCTACACACTCGCAGATAGGCCAGCAATCTACCCGCCGCTCGTTGCTACTCTGGAGGGTCCAGCCGGCACCGTCGACTTCCCTCTTCGTCCAGGAGGCTCTCCGTCCACTACCGTGTGCTACTAGGGATGTGGGAAACTTCCTCGATTTTTGTGACACGTTGTCCTAGTTGCGGCTCCAGCCCATACCAGTTCGCTCACATGGGAGTCATCACTCAACGTCCAATCGCGGCCCGTCACCCCACTTCGCACGACCCCCGAATCTCACCGTGCAGCCTTTTACCTCCCTGCGAGGAGTGGGCTTTATTTTGGGTTGTACCTTTGTTAGCTTTTGTACCGGCTTGTTGTGTGATTTGGCCGGGCGTCTTCCCCACGCCCCGAGCATGAAGGTATGCGTTCACATCCTTGTTTGGTCTCTCTTGCTAGTTTAGTATACTGTCTAGCACCGCTACTTGTGCGTTGTAGGATCCTAGCTTGTTTATACTTATATCACTGCCACGGTGAGAGAGAGTGACCGTCCTGTGACTTGCCTGGGTCACGAGTGTGGAGTTGCCTACCCTAGACTTCTACCGGTTCATCAACCGTGCGGATCGACACGCTTCCCTCACTTGGGGATGATTGCGAGCCTAAGCTACTTATGCTTTGGCGTAATTACTCTCTTGGGAGTCATAGGTGTTTGAGTCATGCTACTTTACATGTTGCGACGTTGCTGGTTTAGTTGTCTCTTTAGACACATCTTCATATAGAGTTTCAGTTCGCATAGCGTCCCGCATCATTTATCCTCCAAGCCGATGGAACTCTTGCATATGGACCTATTCGGTCCAACTAGGACCCAAAGTCTGAATGGGAAGAGATTTGGGTTTGTGATTGTAGATGATTGAACTAGATATTCATGGTTATTTTTCTTAGCAAATAAAAGTGATGCTTTTCAGAAGTTTGAACCTTTCTTCAATAAAGTCAAATAAGAAGGATCTCATAGTATTTCCATGATTCAATCTGACCATGGGGCATTTCTGAGAGTTGGGGAATATGTCGGCATATATGCTGGTTGAGTACTCTCCGCTCCTCTATAATCTTTTTCTTAGGTGTTGCGTTCTCAGGACGTGATCGTGGTCCTTGAGATGCGTTTCCCAAGATTATTGTTATTGTTGTTGTGGGTCCTTATTGGTAAGCTACTCACTACATGACTAGTATATTGTAGTCGTGTGTTCAGCTGTTATTGTGCATTGATGTGACCCAGTTTACAGTTGTGTTCCATGGTTCTGTGTTGAGTACAGAGCCGGGCTTCTGCAAGTGCTATCGCTATTGATGTTGTTGTTGTTGTTGTTGTTGTTGTTGTTGTTGTTGTTGTCTGTTAGCGGTTGTGTTCAGCTTGGTAATAATTCCCTGTGAATCTGATTTGGCACTGAGTAGTTCGAGGTCTTATCGGTTAGTTTCGCTGTACTGTTCTATTATAGTAGAGTTGGCATGCGACTCGAATCAAATGTAATGTCTAAGTGAGGACTGACTTGATCATGGTTATGGTCCAGTGGTGTCATTGGTGTCCTGTGTGCCAGGTTTCATTGTTGCTCTGGCGCTGAAGCTGATGATGTGGAGCTATTTGCTGAGAGGACTATGCTTCCTTGTTTAAGCTGATGCTTGTTGTATCTTCTGTTTATTTTATTGGTAACTATTTTCGTGGATTGGGTCGTGTCTCCTTCCCTGTGAGATGTAAATGACGTTGTCTTGTTTCGGAGGTGTCAGACTTGTGTTCACTTATGTACCATGCTCATTCTGTGGATCGACTTGCCTTGAGATCCAGAGCGTGTGATTGTGTGCTTGTATTTATGGTCTTGCAGTGTCCCTCTGAATTGTGTTTTTTTGAGATTTATGTTGTTAAGTCCTAAGTGTTGGTGATGGCTAGAGTTTGATGATCATTGTCGGCATTCTGGGTTTGTTCTTCCCTACTTCTTCTTATTAGCTCCTTAAATTTCGAGGATGAAATTTCTTAAAGGAGGGGAGGATGTAACACCCTGGATTCTTTCGGATCTATTCCTTTTTCTCTCTCCCCATCTCTCATTTCTCACCCTTTTCCCTCTCTCTTCTCTCTCGCGTTCTCTTCTCTCCCTCTCTTCTCCGACGGCCGACGAAGGTGGATAGGGGCGAGGCGGCGACGCTCGTGGGGCGAGGAGCTACGGGCACAGGGCGAGGATCACGATGGTGGAGGTGGTTCATGGGATCATGAGCCAACGAGGGTTTAACGGTGTTTTCTTGGTGGATCGGCATCCTCGACGCGTGGAATCTTCGGTGGAGGCAGGGGGACGAATCCTTGACCCTTGTATTTCCTTTCCCGAGATTTTGGTAGGTCGAGGTGAGCCGAGCGGGGTTTATTTCGCGTTGGGGTCAAAATTGCATGTTTGGGGTGAGCAGTGATTTTTGGCCGATTCGAGGCCTGATCGTGGTTTGACTTGGGTTTTTGGGTTGTGGGAATGTTCAGGGATGAATTCCCCTTGTTTTTCCCTTCACACAGGTGTGAACGGGGCGTGGAATGGATTTTCTTGTGGTTTCCACTATTTTCGCGCTCGGGACGGCCTAGCGGTCCTTCTAGGCACCGCTAGTGTATGAGGCGGTCATGTGGAGACCGCTAGGGTCCCCCGTATGTCGATTTCGAGCCTTGCGGTCACGCGATGGACCGCTAGGTGGGCTTAGCGATCTGGTGAAGACCGCTAGATGGTGTCATGCGATCTGGGGGTGATTGTTGTTCTGGTTTGGAGTCGTTTGAGGTCAGTGGGGTAGCGGTCTTGCGACTGACCGCTAGGCTATGCCGACCGCCACCCTGCTTGGCGGTCCGGGGGTGACCACTTGCGGTTCAAATGTTTTGGGCCCTTGCGGTCCTGGCTGGACCGCTAGGCCGGGCCTTGCGGTCCGGAGGAGATCGTTAGGCTCCCTAATGGTCCAGAGAGGACCGCTAGGCGATTCTTCAAGCTTGCCGTGTCCGTTTTACGTTGTATTGGTCTTCGATCAGTCCGATTGAGACCCAATGACCAACCTATGACCCCATGAGTGTCCCGGACACCCCGTTATCTCAAGCTGGTTTATATTAGCCCTCAGAATAGATCACCTCTTATCTCAGCTCTCCGATCTAGCAAACTTATAAGTAGAGGATGTGTGGCTTTCCTAGCATTTGTGACTGCCACGAAAGTCGAGGAGTCTAAACCTAAAGACATCCGTGTAGTTCGGGATTTTTCTGACGTTTTTCCAGAAGAATTGCCCGGCTTACCCCCGGAGAGAGAAGGGTCATTCACAATCGACCTTGTCCCTAGTGCTGGTCCTGTTTCTAAGGCCCCTTACAGAATGTCCCTCGCTGTGCTGAAAGAGCTAAAAGAGCAGCTACTGGAGTTATTGAAAAAGGGTTTCATCAGGCCGAGTACTTCCCAATGGGGAGCACCCGTGCTATTTGTCAAGAAGAAGGATGGGTCAATGAGACTCTGTATCGATTATCGGCAGTTGAACCACCTCACTATCAAGAACAATTACCCGCTACCAAGGATTGACGAGCTGTTCGATCAAATATCTAGAGCTAAATATTTCTCCAAGATTGATCTCCGGTTTGGGTATCACCAACTGAGGATCAAAGAAGAGGACATTCATAAAACTACATTCCGAAGTAGGTATGGGCATTACGAATTTACTGTTATACCTTTCGGACTAACAAATGCCTCTGCAGCTTTTATGCAGTTAATGAACAGCACTTTAAGGCCACATCTAGATCAATTCATTGTGATCTTTATTGATGATATTCTGATCGATTCAAAGACCAAAGAAGATCATGAAGTTCATCTGAAGATGGCATTGTAAATATTGAGGGAAAATAAATTATATGCCAAATTTAGCAAGTGCAAGTTTTAGCTCGAGGAAGTATCTTTCTTGGGCCATGTACTCTCGAAAGACAGACTTTCTGTCGACCCTTCAAAGGTCGAGGCCATGAAGAACTGGGAACGACCAACGAATGCAATGGAGATTCAAAGTTTCTTGGGTCTAGCTAGTTACTATCGACGTTTCATCAATGACTTCTCAAAAATTATTGTTCCTCTCACCAGGTTGACTCTTAAAATTTCTATCCCTTCAATTTACCACGGTTGCTACACCCTCCCCCACTTAAAAGAATTTGGTCCCCAAATTTAATTTGTATTTTATAGACGTGCAGGATGCCGAGCACATACCATTTAGAATAAGTCGGGGAATCGCTTCTTCATAGATTCCTCGGTCTCCCACGTGGCTTCGTGTTTGGAGCATTTACTCCATTGTACCTTGACCATGGGAATCGTCTTGTTCCTCAGTGCTCATACCTCATGATCAAGGATCTTCATGGGCTTTTGTTCATATGTGAGATCCCTTTGTATTGCCAGGTCACCACGATCTATGACATGTGAGGGATCGTGCACATACTTCTTCAACATGGATATCTGGAACACATTATGGACTTCGGACAATTGAGGATGCAAGGTGATGCAGTAAGTAGCCTCGCCAACTCTTTCTAGTACTTTGAAAGGTCCGATGTACCTTGGTATAAGCTTGCCCTTAACACTAAATTTTCTAATTCCTCATCCTGGAGAAATCTTAAGAAAGATGTGATCTCTGAGTTGGAATTCGAGATCCCTTCTTCTGGTATCGGCATTAGCCTTTTGTCTGGACTGAGTTATTTGTAATCTTTCTCTAATCAACTGAATCTTTTCGGAAGTTTCTCTAACCATGTCTGGGTCTAGTAGTTGTTTCTCACCAACTTCATCCCAGCACAAAGGTGATCGACAACTCCTTCCGTATAAGGCTTCGAAAGGTGCCATCTATATACTTGCCTGGTAACTTTTGTCATACGAAAACTCGACCAAAGGTAAGTGATCATGTCAGCTTTCACCAAAATCGATGATACAAGCTCTGAACATGTCTTCTACTACTTGATTGGTTCTTTCAGTCTGACCATCCGTTTGAGGATGAAAGGTAGTACTAAAGTTGAGTCTTATCCCCAATGAATGTTGTAGACCCTTCCAAAAGTGAGAAGTGAACTGCGGGTCTCAGTCAAACATGATTGAAACAGGTATTCCATGTAATCTGACTATTTTCTTGATATATAAAGCGGCGTCACTCGAGTCGTGCTTCGTGTCGGATAATGACGGCTAGCTCTGGTGTCCTCACCAGAACCGGACCTGGGAGGGGGGGAGGGACTGGGGGAACTGATTGCGAGCAAGTGGCAGGGAGGGCAAGCGGCCCAGCAGCAGGGGGGCAAGCCAGCTGCAGGGGAAGAGGGCACGATAGAGGCTGAGAGCGGCAGCGAGGGAGGCAGCAACAACGAAGAAGGAAGCAGGGGCCGGCGAGCATGGAGCTCCCGTTCCGGAGGGCGACGGCAAAGGGCAAGGGCCAAGGAGGCTAGTGTCCGGCGTGAGGGGAGGGGCAACAGAGCGAACGGCAGGCGCCGTCGAAGCCAATAGGGGAGCAGCAACCGAATAGAGCACCGTAAGTGTGGCATATCCCATCACGTTCAAGAGCGGTCAATGGGGTAGCAGCTGACGTGGCAATGAGAGAGAGAAAGCCAAGGCTGCAGGAGGAAGGCGGGAGTCCTACGGGGGTCGCGTGTGAAGCTCACCAAAGACGTGTCGTTCATCCTGCGGCTGAGGAATGCCCAGGGCGAACGCACCAGTGAGAGCTCCAGAGGGGGCCGGAGGCACACCGGAGGGACCAGCAGAGGGCTAGAGGGCATCAGCGTGTGGCCGCTGCGAGGGGGGAGGAGACGGTACCGCTAGGGGCAACAGGGAACGACGAGGGCGCAGCCAAGGGAACACAGCCATCGTCGGAGAGAACCCTGGAGGAGGGCCCAAGAATGCCAGAGACCCCATAGGAGAAGGCAATGAGCACAGCTCCATCGCCACTCGCAGTCGAGGACCCCAAGCTGTGAACTGCCAGACGGAGAGGACACGCAGCGGGGGCAGGCGGCGGGAAGACTGAACCTGAGAGGATCCCGAGAGGGGCCAAAGCACCACCGGAGGGCCACAAAGAGGAGGCAGACGGGGCCAGGGAAAGAAGACCCAGGCACACCCGCCGATGCCGACGAAGGGGGGAAGAAAACGCCTGAACCGCAAGAAGCAACCGCGGGAAGCCGTGACTGGGAAAACTTCATGTAAGGGGTCCAATTGCCAAAATGGGCCTCAAGCCCTTTAGGAGCCCAATTGGGCCTTCCCTCCCTGATGGGCCTCGATTCTTAGAGGGCCCAACATGGTGGCCCATGGTCAAAGAGTCCAATAAGGTGGCCCATGGTCAAGGGGGACAATGGAGTTGCAAAGGTTGACCATGGGAGGGGGGCGCCCCCTTCTTTGTCCCCATGTGGGGAAATGTTTAATATTTCTTTATCCTCCCTTCCCTTTATACCCCTTTGACCAAGGGTATTAGAGGTCATTTGGCTAGGTCGAGGGTTTGAGTATATAAGGTCTCTTTTAATAATTTTGGTGAAATTAAAGCATAAAAATTTGTGAAAAATCTAAGAGAAGCCAAGGGGCGCCCCCCTCTCTCTCTCTAGCTCTTCCCCCTTCTTCTTCATCTTCCTCCAATCTCCAGGGTTTGAATCCCTCTTCTATCATCTCTTTAGGTTACCGGAGATCATCACCGCCGCGGCCGTCGCTGCCATTCGTGCCGCTGATGAGCCACCGCGAAGCTTCTCTCGAGCTGCTATCTAGATTGCTGTTTTGCTAGATAGAGGCCCAAAATGAGAATTTTATCTCCCAAACTGCAGATCTGAGGAGGCTGAAATTTTAAGGGTACGTTCCCCACTTAATCCCCATCTCCATAAAAATCCCCATATTTTTCCACCTCCGTTTTATCCCCGCTCCAATTTCTTTCCCACGAGCCACACAGATCTTCCCCTCTGCAGATCTGTGTTCCAGCAACCCAGCTCTTTCCCCTTTTTGCCCCCTTCCCCATTTCCGAAC
Source organism: Amorphophallus titanum (assembly GCA_024336825.1). NCBI lineage: Eukaryota > Viridiplantae > Streptophyta > Magnoliopsida > Alismatales > Araceae > Amorphophallus > Amorphophallus titanum. The sequence goes on from JANBPO010008741.1 coordinate 964,084, forward strand.
GGGCTGAAATTTGAACTGGAGACTCTTCCCACCAAACCACACCTCTATAAATTTTTAAAATATTTTTTAGACCATGTTTTCTCCTCCTTAAAATTAGTTCTCAGATCAGATCTGATACTGCCTCTGCAGATCAGATCCAATCTTCATTGCACCATAAAATCCACCCACCCTCCAAGCCTCTTCCTAAAATCGCCATAAAATTCATGCACACCCCTCATCTCCCCACTATCATCCCCTTCCACCACCATACCCTATTCAGGTCGCAGGTAGCAGACTTGCTGCTAGTTGCAGAGGCTGCCACATCTTCATCCTAGAGCCCCTGGGAGCACAAGTGATACCATTGGAAGCGTCTCCCAGCCCTCTCTGCAATGGTGGTGGTCTCGCTTTTGTCTGAATTCGTGGATGTGCATCTCCTCCCTGGCAGACATCCAGTGACGACTTGCAAAGGCTCCCACGGCCATCCCCTAGAAGTTCTTGAAGTGGGGCTTGGCTGAGGGCTTCTACTACGAGTCCCCTTCTAGCACCACGAAGTGGCTCTCCGTTTGGATCCTGAAACAAGGGTTCGACCATGATTCCAATGATTCCAGCCTTGCCTGAATCAGAGCTCGGGAGCTTCCATGGTGGCTTCGCCTTCCTACTGTAGTGACTCATAAACTCCAGAACCAGAAGACAGCAACCCTGTTCACGACTCTGCCCCGACCTTCGTCATCAACCAGAAATTCCCCAAAAATTTGGTGGCCCTCCTGGGCCAACCCAGGAGGTTTTGCCACTAGTTTCGTCGCCAACGGAGTTCGGGGAGTCAACAGTGGCATCAACACTAACTGTCTGTCCACTGTTCCAGAGAGTGGATAGAACCAACGATCTCCTAGCAATTAGTTTCTGGTTTAGTTTCCCCCTCCCCGCCTGGCCGGCTTACAGCCCCTCCCTATGGGAGGTAGTGTTTGGATGTAAATTTGCCTTCTCTTCCCCTTGTTCAACCCCCTTGCATAGGGAGTAGTCTTAAATAGGGTGAAGCTTCACTGACATAGCGTATGGGGAATCCACGCTTCCCCACTCGCCCATGTCTCCAAGCAGGATCAATTTTTTCTAGTCGGTCGAGTAAGTTCTCTCTCCTTGCTCTTACTTAAGTGCTTTGTTTGTTCAATATTAGCTCATAGCTCCGTTGGCCAGTGAGAGAGTGCTCGGGCCCACAAGTTCCATTACTTTCGAGTGGCCACCATAGGAGAGAGAGAGTGACCCCAATTAAAGTGGCTGGGTGATGGCTGTTTCATGCATGGTGGTGGGCATCACGTAGGAGATGGCTATGAAAGCAAGGTAGCGGGAGTGCATAAAGTGGACAAAGTGCATGGCTGGGTGTTGCGATGGCGTTGGCATCTCCCTGATCACCGCAGGAATAATGGCTGTGGCATGCTAAGCGGAGGCCATCCACTCAAGGTGTGCAGTGGCATGGGAGGTTCACAGCGCATGCGAGATTACCGGAGGACACTCGCGGAGCATGGTTGATAGCGGCGAAGGCGGATCTGCAGGTCGCACGCAGCTGCAAACAGGGCAAGGCGTGGCTGAGGAAGAATCCCGCATTTGCATGGGATCGTTCGCGAGATAGGCGCATGGACGCGTGGGGCGGTTTCGGCTGGCGAAGTGCGGAGGATTCTTCCACGATGGAGTCGGGGGTCTGTTTTTATAAAGCGACCTACGAAGGCTACGAAGGGGGGACATTTTTTGGAGAGTTTTTTTTGGGGTCTCTCTCTGGTGGTACGCTGCCGGACGTTCGTGCTTGAGGAGGGCTCGACGGGAGAGGGTGAAGCTGCTTCTGTTGTCAAAAGCTCCATTAACAGCACCCCCTAGGTACTATCCATGCCGGTGAGCTAAGCTTTCTCTGCTGCTCGGGTGTGGCGTCCACAACAGTTCGATGGGAGAGAGTGCAGCATCGTCTTCGCGGGTGGAGCCTTCTCAGTCGCGGCGAGCTTCGTCTGCTATCCGGGGGCCTTCGTCCCTTGCTGCAGTGAGATCCCCTCTGCTGCAACCACACTTCCGTGGCGTGAAGAAGGGTGGCACTGGCAAGCCCGTCTGCTGCATGTATCGGCCGCAGTGAACATCCTCTGCCATGCCGATTCCCTGGCTTTCTTCCCTTGCTGCTATTCAAGGACCTGTGGTGACCAGACGGAGAGACGGGGAGAGGGCAGCGAAGGCCCCTTTCATGCTTCACATTCTTTTGCTCAATATTATTTCATACCATCATTTCAGCCCTGTCGTTGTCTATGGTAGCGTCTTCTTTGGATTGATTTCGAGTCCATTTCATTGTTCCCTAACCTTTAGACCTTAGAGATCATGATTTCTTAGAATCTTGTGGCTTATTTTATCAGCTTCTGGCTTCCAAGTTGACTTTCAGCCCATTTAGGCCGGCTTCCATCAAGTATTCGGCCCCTTTCACTGTGCAGTCCTAAACGTGACCCTTTTTCATCCCCTTCCAATCCTCTATTGAAAAAGTGTCCTCCATCAAAGTTGTTCGATTTTTAAAGATCTACAATTTCTTCTTCTATGCCATTAGCAAGTTCAGCACAAATGTTAAGTTATTCACATTTTTCCAGCAGAGTGAGCTATCCACCTGTAGACCCAGCGTTTTTCCTATTTTCATGCCCCATTTTCTCCCTCTTCTGATCATCTTTTCATCTTTTTCTCTTCACAAAAGTTGTTCATTTTTCAGTTTTCTACAATTTTTTATTCTACCACTTTCCCTAGTTCTACACTGTTTGAGAGATATGCTCTGATTTCCAAAGTCACGTGGAGCCTGCCCAGAAATTTCCTCTAGCAGCCAAGCGGTCGTTTGGTAGATCGCTAGGCCATCAGAAACGGTCCTTCACTAGATCGTTTGGCCCAAACTTGCCCAAAATCGTCCCGTTCGACCCCTGGAGCTTTGCGGTCACCCCCTAGACTATTTGGTGGTCCCATGCCGTCCTTCCCAGATCGTTTGGCTCTGTATGCGGCCGTACGATAGGCTGTTTGCCAGACAGAGAGTCCTGAACTTTCTGAACTCCGATTTCTTCACCGCAAGACTCTTTGGAGACCTTGTTTGATCTATTTTCTCTAAGAAGAAGTTTCCAGATCGACTCTAATTGATTAAGGACTCTTATCCTCACTATTATCTGGAGATTTGTGCATCTAAATCCCCTATTTTGGGTGTTCATCGCGGATTTAAACTCAAGGGCTTTTCTGCTCCTATAAATAGATGCCCAATTCACAGGACGTGAAGGAGGGCTCTTTCTGGACGTGGGGCGAAGCCATGTTGCATCTCACATATATTGCTCATGCTTCCATGCTTATACATGCATATATTTGTTTAGTTTGGGGCGGGGTAGATAGTTTATCCACACCCCTCCATTCTCTCATCTCTCTCGACTCACTCTCCCTCACCCTCTTTCGTCTCCCTTTTTCCCCTTCCCCTTTCCCACTTCCGACAGCTGATGGCAGTGGGAAGGATCGGGATGGAGCGACGGCGTGCGGTGAAGGCAAGGCCGAGGATGTGCGGAACCGGAGGCCGAGGTGGCGGCATTCATGAGAAGTCGGCTGCATGGGACGATCACTATTTCGAGGTTTTGGGTGAGGTTAAAGCTTCGATTCAAGTAGGGGGATAGATCCCTACTCTCCCAGTGTGATTCTCCCGTGATTCCATTCTCCAGTGAGCCTGAGAGTGTGTGTTCTTCTTGTTTGGGGGTTTATGCATACCGGGGGGGCATCAGTTTTGGCCAATCAAGGCCTTGTTTAGTGGCTTGGTTGTGGTTTTCCGGATGTAGGAAGGTCTGGGGATGGATTCCTCATGTTTTTCCCTTCGTCCCATGACGAATGGGGCTTTTGATTGAACTCTGTGTGTACTCGGGTGTGTTTTCTATGAAATCAGCAGGAGACGACCACGGGGGTGGTCATCGCGTCCATGACTGGGGGACCATGGGTCTGGCTGCCCCGATCTACAGGGCGGCTAGGGGTTGGGCCGCCCAGGGGTGTAGACGGCCAATGCTCTGTCCGTCCTACCTTCATTTGTGTTTCTGTAGCCCGTGGTTTGGGAGGCCAAAGGGATGGCAGCCCAGGTCCCTAGGCGGCTAGAAGGGTGGCCGCCCAGGCCCCTGTAGTGCCCAGGGTGGGCTGCCAGTGGGTTGGCCACCCAGCCCTCTGGGTGGCCATCAAGATGGCGGCCCAGGACCTTCTGAGTTAGGGCTCTGGGGGGCCAGGGGGATGTCCTCCTATGATAGTGAGTGCCCAGGGGTGGGTGGCCAAGGGGTTGGCCGCCCAGTGATTCTCCAACTGCTTATGTTGATTCTGCCTCAGTCTGAGTTGACGCTGCTGGCTCTTTCATCAGATTCGTTACTCGACCAGGCGTAGACGTTTATCTTGATGACGTTGACGCTTGCTATGGCATGCAAGGGAAGCTGATGAGTATACGTTGACCCCTTTAAACAAAACGTCTACGCGTAGCAAAACATGTGTGTGCTTGACCAAGACGTCGACTCTGATGGTACTAAGGCGTAGACGCAGCCTTCAATATTTTGTCAAGACGTCGACTCTGATGGTACTAAGGCGTAGACGCAGCCATCATCAAAACCAAAAATAGTTGTTCATCTGAACAATAAGTCAGCCAAAAATTCTTGCAGTAAAAGACAAATGAATGTTAATCAGTATATCGCATGTCATGGCAGTCATCATCAAAACCAGAGGGATAACATAGCATGCTGCATAAACTACTCTATACAACTGCTTGTGCGTAAACGTTGAGTCGGTGCAATCATGATCGTAGGTCTCAGTTAACCTCGTGCACAACTGTTTACATGGTACATTGAATCTGTGCACTTGGCATTAAAAGCTATATTGTCTCTGTGCATCTTTCTATACCTGTCCTGAACTGATATTATTTCTGACATTATGATAGGTACCTTTTCGTGGAGAATAAGAATGGCACGTGATCTAAGATTAGAGGAGGTGTCAGGATCGTGACAAGTGTAAAGTAGTGAGCTAGGATGCTGCCATGTGGCCAAGGCATTTGGGTAGGAATCGTGGAAAGCACATGCCCTAATCTCTGTTACTTGACTATAAATATGAAGATTCCTCGTTCAAAGGGAGACGCTGGAAGTTGCAGAAAGAGAGCTCAAGGCGAAGTGTTGCATAAGCAGAGAGAGGTGAGAAAAGTTTGAGCCAGGAAGATCCAGCCAGTGAAAGAGAGCAGATCTGAGAAGAGAAAGAAAGAGAGATTAGAGAGAAGAGTGTTTGAGAGAATTGTTGAGAGAGTTGTGTTATCAAACCCGTGGTTCAGAACCAGGGCTGATCTGCTCAAGTATTGAGCTACATTCTTCAAGGATTTATTATTTCTTCGATTATTTCTTTTCATTTTAGAAACTCATTTTTCAAGCTGTTTGTCAGCGGAGCAAGCTGTGACGCTCAGTGGGCAGAGGTGTGGTATCCTCTAGACGGGTAAGCTGTAAGCCCCAGCGGTTGTAGAGGAGGATTCCTTTGGTCAGCATAAGCTGTAAGGCCTAGCGGTTTGCAGGGTTTTCACTCCGAAGCTGTGGATTAGCGGAAGCTGTGTATCAGCAGGAAGCCACACTCTGGTTTGAGTGTGGGGTGGGCGTAGACCTCGGGTTTGAGGTCGAACCACCTTAAAATTCCATTGTCCACTGTGCGATCGATTGTAGTTTGCATTTGTTCTTTATTTCTATTTCATCGTCCAATAGATGAATGCTTAGGATTTTCCAAGCGCTGATCATCCAGATCTGTTCCTGTTTGATTGTGATTGAGTGTTCATTGTTCGTCCCGCAATAGCTTGTTATAATTCTGCACTTGAGTTTACTGTAGTAAGTTTTAGTGGGTGACCGATCTATTCACCCCCCTCTAGATCATACATACTATCTCAACATGTATTATACATCACCCACAGGCATATACAGAAACAAATGAGTGTATATATATTTGAAATATACATAATCCATATACATACGTACCTCATATGTTTATTCATGTATCTATACATGTATAAATGAATGAAATCACCCTATCGGCATGACTGAAATGCCAATCGGCACAGTTGCTGTAGCAGCCCATGTATTGGCAGCTAAACAAACGGCAGGCTAGGTTTTGCATCTCGACGGCCTAAGAAAGAGGAAATCGGTGCACGTGCCTGCAATCATCACGTGAGGGCCCACGTCGAGAAGCATCTTGCGCCGGGCTTCAAAGGTGCCATTAGAAAACATGCCAAGTCGAGCAGGGGTTCTCAAAATAGAGGAAAAACTCAAGGAAACAGAGTATCAAAAATCGAAGGAAATAGTGCAATCATGTTCCCATTTAAAGCGGATGAAGGGCCATGAGATGGACTGTCTCAGGCCTCCGTTATGCACAGCAAGAATTGATTCAAAAAGAACTCATGGATTTCGATCGGGGAAAACATCGGGACCAACATCCCCTAGTGCATAATATTTCTCGCATTCACAATAAATCATCAGAAGTCACGGGCTTCTAGCATCTCTGCGAGAGGGTAGCAACCACAGGGGGGGCTGATATGATTCCAAGGTATCAGAACGAAAACACAAGCAGTATGAAATCTGAGAGCAGTTCATCGCACAGAAAGAGAGGGGGGAATGAAACATAACAGATTACTAAAAAAAAATGACCACTGATTTATTCATTCATTGATCGTAGCAATTAACGCTTACAGGAGAATTTACAGAGAAATAAATGGAAAAGAAAAGAATGGGGAGGGGGAGATTGTAGCCCGCCGGGGCTTTTACACAGTGGGAGACCCACCTTCACCGTGGATGAAAGACTATCCTAGCTCGATCAACCCTTTTTTCTCAGAGCACCCACCACCCCTTTTCTGGCTCTCCTGTTTACTACGGCCGCCTGGTCTCTCCCCTTCCTGACTCACCACTCAGCCAGCCTCTTTGTTTCTTCTATGGTCCAGGTTTATATAGAGGGGTGAGGCCCTGTACCCATCAACGCCCAGAGGAACTGGCGCACTGGTTATGCTTGCGAGCCGATACATTTCTGTGCTGACTTCATTCCGTGCCAACTTCATTTTCGTGCTGATTCACTTCCGTGCCGGTTCAGTAGGGGCCATGCTGGTTTCCAGCCTCTTCAACTCATTTCTTAGTATCCTTTGGCCCATTTTTTGTTGTTTAGGCCCATTTGTGCTCATTTCTCATTTTGTGAGGGTTGACCCATCGGGTGACTTGTCTTACTGTCCGAGCTTCTATCTTGTTCATTCGAGGATGGTCCCAAGTATGTTCTGAGCTCTTAAGTCTCGTTTTAGCAGTTGTCCATTGGAGCCAGGCTTCTTCTCTTGCAAAAGTAAAAGTTTAAGAAATGTCAGAAATATTTTCAGTGTCAACAAATACCCCCCACCGGTAGGTGGCGCGAATGAGGGGCGTGTGAGCGGGACCTGCGGGTGTAGCCCTATCTAATTTTTTTTAATCCTTTGTTCTTTTATTCATGCAAGCATGCAGCCATACATCGATGAGTCCACCAAAATCTGACATTTATGGATC